>OU342738.1:216796596-217996596 GCA_910589765.1 Avena atlantica
GAACGGGGGCTAGGATTCCCCACGTCCCTGTTCTTCCGGCGCTTCTGCGCCTACTACGGGATCCAACCGTCGGACCTGGGTCCACAAAGCATCGAGCAGCTCGCCATCTTCGTGGCGTTCTGCGAGTGCTACTTGGGCTGCCGGCCCTACTTCCCTCTATGGCAAGATCTGTTCCATGGACGGATCAGCCGCGAGGAAGCGGGCGGCCCAATGCTTGCCGCGGGCGGCCTAACATTCCAGCTGAAGTCGAAGGCTTCGTTCTTTGACTTGATGCTGCCCGCCAAGGCGGCGAGCGACTGGAAGAAGTCTTGGTTCTATGTTGCCGAGGCGACCCCGGAGGGCGAGACGGCGATCCCACGATACTCCGCCAATCGGTCCGAACCGCGCCGACTTCAAGTCAGCAAGCTCCCCAGCGACCAGCGGATGGTCGTGGACGAAATGCTCCAAACCATCCGCGGTCTGAAGAAGAAGGGCCTCCAGACGATCAACTTATACAACTGCTGGCTCGGGCGGCGGCTAGTCCCTCTGGCTCAGCACGACCACTACATGTACCAATACACGGGCCAGGAGGACTCGACGAAGTCCTGCCTCGCCGAGTGGAAGCTCGAGGACTACACCCCAACACTGAAGAAGATCACCCAGGCGGTGTACCTGGACACAAAGGCTGGGGTCGCCCCCTACACCGCAAAGCATCCAGCCCCAATGGTAAGTCACCTCGCATCATTTGCAGTAGCAGTTTTTGCAGTCGCGGTTGGTCTAATTTCATTTTGTGTTCATTGCAGCTATTCCAAGTGGTGGAAGGATGGCTCCCGCCTTCAGACGACGAGAATTCGAGTTCGTACGTCCAGGACATGGGCGAGTCGCCTCCTGCCAAGGGCGATACCGGGAGCGACGAGAGCAACGGCGACGACGAGTCCGAGGAGGAGGTCGCCTGCTGGTCCGCAAGACCCGCGGGCAGCGTCAGCGTGAGCTTGAGGCGAGTAAAAGCCTCTAGCGTCATAATGACGAACTTCCGGAGACCACCTCGCGCCGCCAGGCTACTCCGTCGAAGAAGAAGAAGAAGGAGAAGGAGGCAAAGGCTCCTCCGAAGAAGAAGACGAAGCTGATGAGGCCGGCCTCGCCACCTTACTCGGCGAGCAGCTCCGATGCCCCCAGCCCGGCCAAGGACGAGGCGCCGCCGACGGCAGCCGCGCTGGACACGGCCACTGTCGAGGTGCCACTGGCCTCGATGCCTCTGCCATTCGCCCCAGTTTCTGGGCTAGGGGCCGCTCCGGCCGCGGCGGCTTCACCTCGCAGGGAAGCCCCTGCTGAAGATGTCCCAGAGGCTCCCGTTGTAGCCTCGACCACGAAGAAGCCGTCCGTGTCTTGGGCACGCGACGTCCTGGAGATGGGCCTCAGCCGCCGACTGGGCCCCGAACTGGAGAAGCCGGCTGACATCCGCACGGGGCTACACTTCATTCCGGTCGCCAAGTGAGTTCGCTCACCTACTTTTGTCTTTCATAGCAGCTTGAATCATCTCGCTCACACGATCGTTTTACAGGACCGAAGCGAAGAAGATAGGCCACCCGACCGTGTCTAAGGTGCCACCTGTCGTCAGCGAGGAGGATCCTTCCCGCAAGAGGAAGGCGGACGAAGTCGTCGTTCCTGCAGATGGCGCCAAGAAGGCCAAGGGCGACGATGTCGTCACGATCTCCGACGACACGACGGTCGCGCCAAATGAGACCGCAATGGAGGAGGCCGTACCCACGAAGGAGGGTGCTCCCTCGCTTGGGGTGACCGAGCCGGTCTCCTTTGGTGCCGGTGCCTCCATCGACACGTTCCCGCGCTTCATGACCAGGGCGGCTGCAGCGAGTGGGACCTCGCCCTCGAGCCGTGCACCTGGGGTCGCCGACGTAGAGGTCGAGCAGCGTCGTGGGCACACGCCGGCTCTCCTTGCACCCGTGGATGCGATACAACTTCACGGCATGCTTGGCGCAGCCATCCAGGTATGTCCAGTCCCCGAGGATCAGGTCGGTGTGCAGCAACGGTGTGATTCTTTTAGTGGATTGTTTTTATTTTTCGTGTCCAGCCCCCGAGTGTGCACTCGCTGAATTTCAGCGGGTGGGCACTTAGGATTTCTTGATTGCCAGTCCCCGAGTGCGCACTCGCTGAATTTCAGCGGGTGGGCACTTAGGATTTCGCTTTGGTTAACTGTTTGGATTGTGTGCAGGGTCTACAACGTGAGTCATCTGACCGATTGGCAGCGAAACACCGCGCGAAGAAAGAACTGGCCACCGTCCAAGAGGCGAATAAGGGGCTTCAGGCAGTTGCCGCGAAGGCAGAAGAAACTCGCCAGGGACTTGTCCCCGCGGGTGAGTTGGCAACGGCTCAATCGGCGTTGAGCTCAGCTGAGAAGCGGATCGCCGAGCTCGAGCGCGAGCTGAGGGAGGCGAAAGAGGAGGCGAGTTCGGCGGATGGTCGAGCCAAGGCCGCTGTTACGGCCGCCGCGGAAGAGCGTAAAGTTTCTGACGCCCTTGTTGCTGGGCTTCAGGACGACTATACTTCTCTTCAGAGCTTCATCACAGATCTCTCCCGTCCCTTGATTGGTGAGTTTGTCTGCCCTTGCCTATTGCATGTGTCTTTTCGTAATACCTGATGTACTCACTGTTATCTTCTATCCGCAGGTCGCATCCTTGATAGAGCGGAAGAGGCGAGCTCGTTCGACGCGCGGCAATGTGTGGCCACGCTCGTCGACTCGGCGACATTGTCGGCGACATGCATCCGAGCCTACCTCCAGGAGATATCGCCCACGGAAGAAATTCCCAGCGACCTCGTCGAGGTGTGGAAGTACCTGGAGAAGGCGCCGTCGGTCGTTGAGTTCATGACGCGATCGGCGTTCCGGCGTGGAGCAGCGACGGCGCTTAGACTTGGGCTAGCTCATTTTCCAGAAGATTTCGATCTGGACGATGTGACGAGTGGCTACCCGTCGTCGACTGGCGAGGTGGAGATCTCCGAGGTGCTCAAGTTGACGGGTCGCGCCGCGGTGTACTCCGAGCGCGTCTGGGCGATGGGCGACCTCCTTCCTTACCAGGAAACGGTCGTCGCGCCCAAAGACCCCGAGCCGCAGCACCGAGACTTCAAGGTCGACCATCCCTTCCACGCGGCGATGGCGGGTGAGTTGACGACGTACCCGTCAAACCCATACACGCCGTTCATCCGCAATCGCAAGGGTGCTAGCGAGTCGTCGTCGAAGCTTGCGGAATAGAGTAGTTTGCCCTGGGGCGTTAGTAGCAGATCTGCCATTTGGGCATATTTTGTATTCTGAGATGATTGCAACATGCTATTAATGAGATATCGTGTTTGCTTTATGACTTGTCATGTGTTTCCCGATTGAGGGTTGAACGAGTCCCCGAGCGCGTCTGCCCTTTTTGCGGGGTTTACCTCGTGTGTGATGTGTTTGTGGTTTTTGAATGTTTTGGTATTGTGGTCGACTCGCCCGGACTCAGAGAGCCAGTCGCAAGGCGACTCCCTTGAGTGCTCTATACTTCACCGTTTCCCTTGCGCGAACGAGGTCGGGTGGCCAAGTCCCCGAGTCCCCAAGCGTGGTACTTAGTTGTTCTAGGCGCGACTCGAGGGTGGGTGAGGACTTGGCGTGTTAGTTTGAGCGCATCACTCCTGCCTGGCCCGTTGGGTCAGTCGCATGGCGAGTCCTGGGCATGCTCTCATACTTGGCATTTTCCCGAGCCGCTCGCGCTGAACTGGTCGTCAGTCCCCGAGCATGGTACGTGGCCGTTCGAGTCGCTATGTCGAGGATACGGAGGATCATGGTCGCTGTGAGAAGCGAAGGCAGTTGTCTTGGCTCGTAGAGCCAGTCGGGCTAGGCGACTCCAATGGGGCTCCGGGTAGGCGTTTTTCGTGGATGATGGAAAACCTGCGGTGACCCAGTGCTTTTGCATCGCATTACTTGGCCGTGTCGATCGCTTTACCAAAGGTTGACTTCTGCGGTTAGCTTGACGCTGTTATTACGAGTGCGAGTGGCACAAGACACAGAGAGTAGGCGCAATTTGCGGTAACCGATTCTTTTTATTTCATAGCGACTGGAGAGTACATATGTGGAGTTCTAGGAATAGAACTTCCGTAGGAGGTTTACATTCCATGGTCGCTTGACGTCGAGTTTGCCGTCCCCGCGGACGTCGATGAGGTAGTAAGCGTCGTTGCCGAGTACGTGCCCGATGGAGAATGGTCCCTCCCATGGAGGGGAAAGCTTGTGCATGCCCTTCTTGTCCTGGATGAGGCGCAGCACCAGGTCGCCTTCCTGGAAGGTGCGAGTTTTCACCCGTCGGCTGTGGTAGCGGCGGTGTCCTTGTTGGTAGATGGCGGTGCGCAAGCGAGCTAGGTCGCGTGCCTCGTCGAGTTGATCGACTCCATCCTTTCGTGCGAGTTCGTTCGCAGCCTCCGTGTAGTGGACGACCCTCGGCGAGTCGTGCTCAAGGTCGGTGGGCATGACTGCCTCGGCGCCGTACACCATGAAGAAGGGGGTGAATCCTGTCGACCTGTTGACCGAGGTGCGGATGCCCCAGATGACAGAGGGTAGCTCCTCGAACCAGCACCCGGCGGTGCGCTCGAGTGGTACTTGGAGTCGCGGATTCAGGCCGTGGAGGATGCTTTGAAGTCGAAGATCCCGAGGATGGAGGGGTCCTCGAAGTCTCCCATGTTGGAGACCTGGGTTGCTCCTTGCGCACTGCTTTCGCCAGTTTCAGGTGGAGTTCCTCGACCTCCATTGCCGTGGTGTTAGGAGGGATCAGGGTGGAGAAGGGATCCTCCGGCGGTTCGGTGCCAGTTGCCATGTAGGTCGCGGCGTGGCGACCGGTTCCGTCGTGGAGGTCGGCGGAATTTTCCGACCCGGAGTTGAAGTCGAAGATCCCGAGGATGGAGGGGTCCTCGAAGTCTCGCATGTTGGAGACCTGGGTGATGGAGCCCGCGGGTGAAGCCACGGTGATGGATCCGGCGAGTGACGCCGGGGTCGCCGAGTCGGCGGCGTCGTTGAGGGCCGCGTCTTCTGCGTCCGTTGAGTTTTCGGCCACGTTGCTGTGGGCCGAGTTGTACTCGGAGGCGAGGCGATGGATCGTGTGGATCTGGCTCTCGGAGAGCCGATCGCGTGGTGGAGACTCGTGGATGCGAGCCGAATCCTCCGAGACGATGACGTCGGTGAGGCCGACGAAGAGGCTGATCGTCCCGACCGGCAGGATCACGCTGTGCGTGACGGGTCGCGCCGCCGGGACGTAGCTGCTCGGAAAGATTTGGAGCTTCTCGCCGATCGCTATCATGCGGCCGGTGGCGATCGTCTCGTTGATGGGCAGATTGGATCTCGCCGCAGAACACTGGCCAGGCCCCACGGTGGGCGCCACTGTCGTGGGAATGGTCACGGCAGATGCTGCAATCGGCAGCGAGTAGTAGAACGAGGGGCAAGGGCGGCCAGCCATCTGCGGTGCGACATGAGGGCGGAGACTCAGGGTTTTACCCAGGTTCGGCCCCCCGGAGGGTAAAGACCTACTCCTGCTAGATTGTATTATGATGGTGGTACAATGGGCGAGTTCGGCGGCTAGGCGGCGAGTCGCTTGGGTGTATGAGGGAACGTATCTCTACACACCCCGCAGGGAGATTTATATAGGCTCACCTCCCCTAGGGTTTACATATCTCAACCGAATCAGTTAAGGCTTCGGTACTTGTTTAACCTAATCCGACTAGGCCTATCTACTCGCCTGGGCCTTTAGCTTCCAATCGCTTGGATCCACGCCGGGCCTTGATCCAGTCGCCGTCTCGCAGGCCCACTCGCCAGTTCCTGGGCCAGTCGGAAACGTCCTGCTGGGTATACCCCAGTAGGTACATCCCCATCAACCGCCGTCAGTCACCACCGTGGATAGCTCTCCGGTGAACATTTAGGGGCGGCGCGACCACAACCAGAATCTCCATTCTCTGCTTTCTCCAAATAACACAACCATAGCCATGCGCGCATACGGGATTCACCGACCGATCTTCACTCTGAGAGGATCATCACCAGATGACGTCATGCTCGTGTCAATCCCCAGCCACATCAGCCATTTGACTTGGTCCACTTCGTTGAGGTGGCAACCCACATAGCAACGACCCCACCAGTCAGTGTCGGTGTGGGTAGACTCAGGTTGGGTACAAAATGTTTTATCCAAACAGTGGTGTCATGCTGATGTCACAGTGACGCAGTAATTCTTTTTAATATTTTCATAAATTGATTAAACGCTAAAAATTCAATAACTTTTGTTTCATAATTCAGAAAAATATGTTTAATATATGAAAATTTTCAGAAAAATAAAATATATAATATTAAACCATTATCAAACATTATTATTTCACTTAATTAAATTTTTATTATTTATTAAGTATTTATAATGTAATAAATCTTATAAAAATCATATCTTATTATTTATAAATCACAAAAATAAATGTAATATACCAAAATGATCACAAAAATAATAACTACATGTTAAAAATATAATATTCCACTTTTGAGGTAAATAAAAGTTTAAACACTTAATAACTTGAATTTAAAGATATTTCCTTAATTAATAATTCATATAAAGGTGTAAATAAAATTTGCTAATAATTCTAAAAATTAGCCAATTGAGTCTAATAAATAGTATTAGTCTTAAATATCTATAGTGTGCAGTCAAAATGGTTTAACACACTTTAAATACAATTTTATTACATTATCTCTCAACCATTAATGTAGATTATTTTATAAAAGGATCATTATCCATTATAAAATCTCCAAGAATAATTTTGTAGTGAAATAAAACCTACTCCAATACTTCAACAACAAGTTATAAATAAACCAAAACACTATATTGAATCCATAAGTAGTTAAGTAATATTACTTCCTTGTTTATAAACTATAACCATTCATCTATAAAAATGAAAATGATTCTATTCCATTATAATGTTAGGAAACCACTACTCAAATAGAAGTAATGCCTTGCTTAAATAACTTTAAGGAAACATTATGAAGTGAACAAAATACAAATATCATAAGCATTACAACCTAAGTTCATCGATGTTTTTTAAGTTAACTTTAGTCTGCAAAGCTTTAAGTATAATGCTAAAGACCTTATTATGTGTTTTATAGTTAAATTTGGTCTATTATAATTAAGTCGTAAAGCATCTCAAGTCGAAACTATTCAAGCAAGCGCAAACAACATCGACCACAAATGATTAACCACAAAGATTTTTTAGACCTTAGAAAAGAAATATTTTCTTCAAATGTTATTCTTTTTGCCACTTCAGTCAACAGATAACAATTAATCGTAATCACATTACTTTATACTTTACTAATATACTTAGGATTGATAACACTTAAGTTCTTTATAAGTGACATTAATTGTAAAGTAAAAAATTGAAGATAAACAATTATAGTATAAGCAATCTTGAGTAGCATTTCACATTTGTGTGTATCTCATTGTTTTATGATATTATAATTACATGTTGTTTCACACACAATCACAAGCCTTAATAAGAAGCACCAATATGAAACTTATTTAAAAATACAACACATCCTAATAATAACCATTTCCAGTTTCCAAACCCTAGATCAACGTTGTCCCTGGGATTCGCATTTATCAAGTGCATTACATTACTTATGCATAATGGCATCTTGCTTCTTTAAACATTAGTCCTTACTGGACCAATGATGCTGATTTCAGATATTGGATCTTTTATATTGTCTCGAAGACCATGAGTGCATAATCTTGCAATTACACAAGGCAAGTTCACACTTGCTCATGTCCTTTGATTATTTTCTATAAAGTACTTTGGAAATCCAGTGTTGTCATCACTTGCATTTGAAAAAGGTCAGAAAACACTATTTTCATAATAATATGATTATAGGTTATTTACCTTGAGGTAATAACCTACTATGACGGTTCTAGTGGTAAAGGAACATATTATCTAGGACTTAACAATTAATGTCGCCAGTGATTCTTGCGCCGTATATTACAAGTTAACCATGAGATTTGGAATGGGACAGAGAAGTCAGCTATATCCTTTTCCTCTCATATGGAGGCAAGACGACCTTAACGTGACGTTATGATTCCTTGTGCAGATCTAACATATGGGTAGGCACCCTTACGCCCCACACTTTTGGTGTCTAGATTATCTATGAATGGTGTTTAGGGATATAGTCTAGTTAAATGGTACTCGTCCGGGCATCACCAGGTCATAGAGTCTTCGGGAACTCATCAGGGTTTTAGCCTGCCATAAAGGGGGCTTATGTCACATCCCAAAATTTTCCAAATTTTGAAATGTGAAAAATAAATAAACAAAATAAATAATTATTGAAATTAGGGTAAAAAGAAACTTTTTATTTCTAAATGGAAACTTAAAAACCCATCTTGAACAAACTTTGAATAAAATTTGAATCCAACTAAATTCAAAACAAGTGAAATGCATTCTTCATAAATGCATCTTGAAATTTAAACACTTAGAAAATAAACCAAAACTCTAAAACCCTAATGGAAGAAAAACATTTCCGAGATACCTCAAAGACTATGGATTTGATCCATATAAAAATTTGTCAACAAACATTTATAAATGATCAAAAATGATAACTAAAAATATTATGAAACCATAGAAATTGATTTCATTCCATTTGGAAACATGGATAAAATCTTATGAATTTAATAAAGATGAAAAGAAAATAAATTTGTAAAGCTAATAAAGCTCCTATCTAAAATCCATACCAAATGGTGAGCAAATAATCCTAAAGAGATTTAAAAGGATAAAAAATATTAAATAAAATTATACAAATTGGAATCACCAAATTTGGATCTATAAATAAAAAGATATGGATTTTATAAGACAGAGAAAGAAAGAAAGAAATAGGAATATTTAAAAGCCAAATTAAATCTTTGCCAAATCCATGAGCAAATGAAATAAAGATAATCCAAATAATATAAAGGGATAAAGATTATTCCAATAAAATTATATGGCATTAAACCATATTCTAATTGACTTAAACAGGGATTAAAAAGTTATCAAATTAACTTAAAAGAATTATTTGAATAAAAATTTATAGGGTATTAAAACCATAATCAAATTTTATTTAATTGAAGACAAATGCTCATTTTAAATGATTAATAAATCATATTAAAAATATTTCAAATAATTCAAAGTGAATTATTTAACACCCTATTAAATAAATAAAACCTACTGAAAAGGATTTGATAAAATTTGGAATTTAAATAAAAGTTGGAAAACATATTAAAATCCTATTTAAATAAAGACAAAAGGTCCATTTAAAATAAATAATTAAACCCTCTGGGAATAAAAGAAATATTCCAAAATTATCTTTAAAATACATGTTTGAACAGAATACAAAATTTCTGAAAGATTGGTAAGGATTTGAATTCATATGGTTGTTTGAAATTTTTAAACAAATTCGAAACAGAAAATGAAAATGAAAAAAGAAAAGGTTTCAGAATAAAAAAAAGGGAAACAACCCAACCCACTAACCAGGCCCAACCCACGACCCAACTAACCCACCCTGAGCAAAACGTTTTATCAGTCAGGCGCTCACCCACCCAGTCATTGATCAACTGACCCCACCCGAACCCTCTCTCTCTCTCGCTGACTCCCGCGACCCCACTTTTCAGTTCATCGTCCTCACCCACAGTGACCTGTTCTTCCACCTCATCGTTGTTTCTGTTAGTTACTGCTCGCGTTAATTCGTGTTGATACCGCGCTAATTACACCCCATGATCACTCCCTCTTTATCGCCCAGTCCTCCTCTACCTTTCCCCCAAAGCCGCTCTGTCTATGAGCCACCCGACCGCAGCAATTGTTGCTCGAGACGCCCATTGCTCCGGCGAGCCTTTCCTTCGATTCCGGCCAGTATCTGCCTTCCCTTGCCCCTTGGATGCTATGAGCTTGTTCACCATCACCATGCGCTTCTTCCAATACCCCCACTTGCTTGCACGTGCCCCACAGCCTCGCCTACGTTTTCGTCTGGGTACCACCGCCGTCTGCATCAGCTCCGGCGAGCTACTGTCGTCGACTCCGTGTGCCCCTTTCCCTCTGAGGAGTTACTTCTCAACCTCTACAGACTTGCACACCCTCCTGACACGTTTCCTTGCTTGCTTGCGCCCCAGACACCCGCCTCTGACAACGACTGACCGTACCAGAGAAGAAGTGCAGCTCCGGCGAGCGATTCAGGACGACCCCGTGCGCCCCTCCATCGACAGAGACCACCTTGAGCATCTACTTGCCACGGCGATCTCGGTGAGACACCCCACGTCCTCTCTCGCTTCCTGTATCGCCGGCACCATCCTCGTCTGAGCGCGCCGCCGCAAGTCGCCGCCGCTAGCACTATCCATCCTTGTTCACACGCACACCAGCCGTCAGATCACGATCGCGTGGCTAGGATAGATTGACTTAACGAAGCGGTACGAATCCATCTGAGCCGCTCAGATCTAATTAAATCCAGCGGCCCTCATCGATCAATCTGCGCGAAACGGTATCGGCCAATTAGGTTAAGACACGTGGCTCAGGTTTTGTTTTAAAAATAGAATTGAAACTATTAGATGTTAGAGTTTGTAAAATCATAACTTTTGATCCACATGTCCAAATTTTGCAAATTTTATATCAATGGAATCAGCAAAACAAATACTTTCAAACCATGTACTTTTTTTAGTAATTTGCTTCTGTAAACTTAGTTTCTTTTGCAGAAACTTGTGTAGGCATAATTTGAACATAAAATTTATTCTAGAAATGTTTTTAGGGTAAAATCTTTGGCAAATGGTTTGTTTTGAACCCACTGACCATAGAAACCAACCTGTGGAGTTAAAAACATATTTTGTGAAGATAAATAATAAATCTTTGAATAAAAGCATTTCTAGCTAAATAAAAATGTTGAATATGTTTTAAAAATGCTTTTTGAGTAAAAACTTTGGAAAATGATTTGATTTAAACTCTCTGACCCTAAACACAAAGTGTTTGGATTTAAAAATATAGTTGGTGAACCCTATAAGAATATTACTTTATTTAAAGGCATTTCCAACAAAATAAAATATTGCTTTGTTGTAAAAATGGTTTATAGGTAAAACCTTTTGCAAATGATTTTAATACTAAATACTTGACCTTAGAAACACTAACATTTGTGCTTAAAAATATATTTTTCAAACACTAGAAATTATTACCTTGATTAAATCATTTCTAGCAAAACAAAAATGATTTAAAGTGGCCATTTTCACTAACTTAATATCAAATGGTTTTTCCACATTTATAAATGACCAATATGTGTTTTAAAATGTTTATAACCTATTAGAAACCACTTTTCCAAATAAAACAATCTTTGGCATGCTTGCATGCATTTCTTTGTTTTTATTATTCTATGTGATGAATTGCTTGAATGGTAGATTGAATTTGTGCCTTGATTGAACTGTAGTGAAATTTGAAGAGTGACTATTGCAAGATCAAGGAGTGAACTTATAATCTCTACCAAAAAGGCAAGTGGTGCTTCATACTTTTGTCCCATTATTTTCACTATGCATTAGTGATATTTCTAAGTAGGACTTGCATGGAATTTTCTAAGTATAAACTATGCCATGGGAAATCCTAGTAGATGAAACCTTAGTAGAATTTTCCTAAGTTAAGATTCCTACTACTATCATGCTTAGCTAAGCTAGTAGAAAACAAGGGTGGATTATATTCATGCTATGGAATATTTCTAAGTCAAGGACTTATGTTTTGTTTAATAAAACAACTAAGTGAATGAAACACCTGGGTGGAATGGTATTGCTTGGAAGGATTTTTGTTAGTGGTTACACAAGGCCAGGGGACTGGTGAACCTTGTGTATCTCACTTGTGGAATGCCACCCAGGAACAAAGAGATTTGAGATGTCAAATGTTGAGAAGCTTCAAGTGCAACCACTTGGCATTATAGGATCTGCCTGGATCATATAGGTTGCAATAACTTTGCCAAATGGACAGTTGGTGGTAGGGGATTATAGGTTGGAATGCGTCCATTCTGGTCTAAGGGAAGGCTTTTGAAAGATCTTGTCTCGATGCATGTCGAGTCTTGTGGGGAAAGTGCACCACCTCTCGAGAGAGTAAAATCTAAGTACTTAGCCATGTCCCCGGCAATGGAAAATTTGAGCATCAAGACATGGAAGCTATCAAGAATCTCCTCATCCCAATTTCTAAGTTAAAACCTTGTGGTTGAACAAGGGTTAAAGGATCTTCAATCAATGATTGGTAGATGCCTTGGGTGATTTTGACAAACAAAAACTTAGTGTCTTCAAATGGTAAGGAAAATCTATTTTGAGCAAAGCAAGCCTAGGATCCACTTAGCCAAATGCATATAGATGATAGACTCCACTATACTACCATAGTATCACTTGCCAATACAATTCAAATGTATTGACCCTTGTGGCCGTAAATTATTATGTTGCAGATTTGTTTGATGTTAGTGAAGTGTGTTGATTAGGATTACAAGTCTACAACCAACATGATTGCCCGTGGCACTTTGAAGATGAAGGACTCCATGCTATATAGTTATTTCTGCTGCATTGTAATGAGATAGCCAAATGAGCTATGTAAGATGTAATGAATTATTTTATTCCTGGTTATAAAGTTGTATTATGACCTTTGTTTCTTGATATTACATCTTAACTATGGATGCTAGCTATTGATCCAGGGACTAGTATTGTAAACAAAGGGATCTCTACCTTATTAAAGGTTGGGACCTCTACAGATGGTATCAGAGCACTGTGTTGCCTATAGGATTGTAACCCTAGGATTGGACAAAACCCCTTAGAAGAATAGGAGTTGTATTTGTTCCAAAACTTATTTACAAACAATCTTGTAAACTCTTTCCTCAACCTTTTTGGTTTTGATTCTACATCTCTTCCTTTTTCAAACTTGATGGACAAGACTTCAACTTGAGCAAAGACTTCAACTTTAGATCACCAAGGACTTAAACTTGGACATCACTAAGGACTACAAGTGAGACAAGAAATATTACTCAAGACTTGAAGACTAAGGAAACACGACTTAGAAGGAACCATCATCACCTTCGAAGATTTGTGACCAGGATCCAAGAATTTTACCAAGGAAGCCATGATCTCATTCAAGAAGAAACAACTAAGAAGAATGGAATGACCTCAAGAAAACCATATAGTTGTACCACCATTTTAGTGTTTAGTTTAAAGCAAACATACCAACTTATGTGGTGCAGCAAAAATATTTTGTTCCCTAAAAATATGTTTGAACCTTGTTGTTTGAGTGGAATGTTTGTTTGTGATTGCTTGCACATTGCTTGTGTGAATTGTTGTGTGTGCTTAGACTTCTTCCTTAGAAATCTTTTGCCTATTCTAATCCCAATCCAACCCAAGCAGATGACTACTCCAAGAAACTCCAACATCAAGAATGGTGACAACAACAACCAAGAGATGCACATGAGAGAACAATTTCTAGCAACCCAAGCCCAGTTGAATCAAGTGACAACTCAGTTTTTAGCCAACAACAATGAGTTGGACCCAACCATGCAAAAGTTTTTGGAAATCCAATCCCAGTTGTTGCAAGGGATGACCACCTAAATGATCAACATGAAAGACAACCTTTCCCAAGGAGATTGTGACAACAATGATGTCAAAGATGATATTATAGAGGGAACTCAAGCTTTCAATATTTGTGGAGACATGGATCACACTTCCAAAGAGCATGAAGATCAATGCCCTAATTGTGAAGAGAAACATCCAACTAAACAATGTCCCACATCTCAAGTGACTTGTTTCCTATGTGAAGGAAATAATCATGTCCCTATCCAATGCCCCATCTATCCTATAGTTCAACAAAGGAAACAAGGTGGAGTGCATCAGAAGTTTGTAAACCCCCATGAGGAAACAACTTCTATCAAGAAGGATGAATACAAAGGAAAATCTCAGCTTGCACCTCCATGCATTATGACCCACCCTGACAAACAAAAGAGGAAACATAGGTATTATCCAAGGAATCGATTAAGTAACCGACGAGACTTTCCCACCTTTGAGGTGAGATATGTAGAGCATAAACTAGAAGAACTCCTAGCTTTGGAGAAACCCAAGAAAAAGAAGAATAAGGAAATTAGCCAAGTGTGGTGCAACAACTGCAAAGAGCTAGGCCATTATATATCAACTTGTCCACAGAAGATACGTGAATAACTCAACCTATTCACATGTTACAATTGTGGTGACCAAGGACATTATGCAAGCAATTGTCCAGAAAAGATGAGGTACAAGACAAGCAAGCCTATGAGAGATCTCAGCCTTGTCACATGTTTCAAGTGTGGAAACAAAGGACACTATGCAGATGTCTGCGTAGAGAAGATACATCAAGATCCCAAGTAAGCCAAGATGTAAATTAGTTGAAAAACTTTTTAAGGGTGGTAGTACCCTAGTTGTTTTGAATCCAACTTGTAACCTCTATCCTTCCCAAATCTCGGGACGAGATTTATTTTAAGGGTGGTAGCCTATCACATCCCAAAATTTTCCATATTTTGAAATGTGAAAAATAAATAAACAAAATAAATAATTGTTGAAATTAGGGTAAAAAGAAACTTTTTATTTCTAAATGGAAACTTAAAAACCCATCTTGAACAAACTTTGAATAAAATTTGAATCCAACTAAATTCAAAACAAGTGAAATGCATTCTTCATAAATGCATCTTGAAATTTAAACACTTGGAAAATAAACCAAAACTCTAAAACCCTAATGGAAGAAAAACATTTCCAAGATACATCAAAGACTATGGATTTGATCCATATAAAAATTTGTCAACAAACATTTATAAATGATAAAAAATGATAAATAAAAATATTATGCACCATAGAAATTGATTTCATTCAATTTGGAACCATGGATAAAATCTTATGAATTTAATAAAGATGAAAAGAAAATAAATTTCTAAAGCTAATAAAGGTCCTATCTAAAATCCATACCAAATGGTGAGAAAATAATCCTAAAGATATTTAAAAGGATAAACAAATATTAAATAAAATTATACAAATTGGAATCACCAAATTTGGATCTATAAATAAAAAGATATGGATTTTATAAGACAAAGAAAGAAAGAAATACATAGGAATATTTAAAAGCCAAATGAAATCTTGGCCAAATCCATGAGCAAATGAAATAAAGATAATCCAAATAAAATAAAGGGATAAAGATTATTCCAATAAAATTATATGGCATTAATCCATATTCTAATTATATATGGATAAAGATAAAATTCCAAATAGAAATGATTAATTAAATCATGCGAAAGTAATAAATGGAAATTTAACAAAGGGGATTAAAAAGTTATCAAATTAACTTAAAAGAATTATTTGAATAAAAAATTATAGGGTATTAAAACCATAATCAAATTTTATTTAATTGAAGACAAATGCTCATTTTAAATGATTAATAAATCATATTAAAAATATTTCAAATAATTCAAAGTGAATTATTTAACACCCTATTAAATAAATAAAACCTACTGAAAAGGATTTGATAAAATTTGGAATTTAAATGAAAGTTGGAAAACATATTAAAATCCTATTTAAATAAAGACAAAAGGGCCATTTTAAATAAATAATTAAACCATGTGGGAATAAAATAAATATTCCAAAATTATCTTTAAAATACATGTTTGAACAGAATACAAAAATTCTGAAAGATTGGTAAGGATTTGAATTGATATGGTTGTTTGAAATGTTTAAACAAATTCAAAACATAAAATGAAAATGGAAAAATAAAAGGTTTCAGAATAAAAAAAGGGAAACAACTCAACCCACTAACCAGGCCCAACTCGCGGCCCAACTAACCC
Source organism: Avena atlantica (assembly GCA_910589765.1). Lineage (NCBI taxonomy): Eukaryota > Viridiplantae > Streptophyta > Magnoliopsida > Poales > Poaceae > Avena > Avena atlantica. The sequence goes on from OU342738.1 coordinate 216,812,447, forward strand.
ACCCGAGCGAAATGTTTTATCACTCAGGCTCTTACCCACCCATTCACTGATCAAGTGACCCCACCCGAACCCTCTCTCTCTCTGTAACATTCCAAAAATACTAAACTTGGATCATCAAACTTTAATCATCAAATTTAGGGTTAACAAAAACTTTTCAAATTAAAAATATGAAAGCATGCATAGGTGTATGCATTCCAATTTGGATTATTTTTTAATAACCTTTCTTGTGTGTTTCCTTGCTTGTAAAAGGATTCTTAGGTGAAATAAACATCATCTAAATAATCCCCACACTTTTCCCAAAGACAAATAATTCAAAACAAACAAAATAAGGGAATGGTCACTTTGGCAAATTTAACTCCCATGCCTACTTTGGCTGTCTCTAACCGTCAAAACTTAACAGAAACATGTTTGGATATTTACACCCCTTGATAGTACTCATAACAAAGTACCAAGGCCCACCTTGTGATCATCTAGAAACATTCAAATGAATAGTTTAAATGACAGTTCAAAATTGAATCTATATCATATGGGAAGATCCCACTTTTGCAAAAACCACTCAAACAAGCTCAACTTTCAAAACCCAAGCATCCATAGACTCACCAGCACATGCCTAGCACACCCACCAAAAATATTTTCAGAATTCAAAACTTGAATTCATGCGGCCATTTTAACAAACACCTTGCAGATTCAAATCAAACAAAATCAAAACACTATAGTGTGCAGTGATTATGTCCTAACTTGTTCCCTCTCTAGGCACCACTAGCCTTAGTAGATCATCTAACAACCTTAACTAATCTCTAGCACCACTGTAAGATAGCCATTGTCATCAATGGTGAACAACCCGAGAGCACCATGGTCACCCCAGTGTGGACAGCAAGCTACAAGCCGCAGTAGCCTCGCCAACCTTGTCTGGGATCAAGCTAGCACCCCACCGCCACTCCCCTGTCCTAGCCGCGAGCGATGCCAGCCCCTGGACCACACGCACAGACCATGCCAAGTTGCTCTGCAACCATGCCGAGAACGCGCCCCGTGCGCCATGCTCGACAGACGCCCAAAGACCGTGCGCCGCCCTCGCCGCGTGCATACGTGATCACCACCGTCCCAGAAACCCCGCTGACACGCCCGTTCGCCGCGGCACGGACCACGCGAGTTGTGCGTCATTAAAATTTCCGTCGGGCACGCGTAGACCACCGCAGCGTTCCGACCAATCCGCACCGCCCCACGCCTCGCCACCACGCCGTTGAGCTTCGCCAGGGAGCACAACACCGCCCCCTACCATCACCCACGCTGATAGCCCTCTGTGCCTTCGACCACGACGAGCTTAGCTTGCGCCCATCGGTCCCCTCTCGCCACTATAAATAGAGGCCTCCCCCGCTCGAATTCTTCACACCATTCCACTCCCCTCTCACCCGGAACCACCCCGCCTCAGTCCCGGAGCAAGGCGAGCAGCGCATCGCCGAAATTTTGCCGGAGCCCGCCGCTGCTGGAGAAGAAGGAAGCCAGCGATTGGAGCCGCCCCAGGAGAAGCTGCCGGTACCAGGACGTCCGCCGTTGTCAACTTCGTCGTTTGCCCGCCTCGCCGACCCTCGCCTGAGCCCCGGTGAGCCTCCCATGACCTCCACCTGCCGCGTTAGGGTTCTGTCTCGCCGGCACTGCCCGACGTGGACGATGAACGAGAGGCGTTGGATTTGAACTAGATCCAACGCACCATGTTGCCCTGTACTGCTTCGCGTTTAAAGAGCCACTGACTAGTGGAACCCCCTGTCAGTTGAGCCCCGCGCCGCGGAGTGACACTGGGCCGGCCCATAAGCAGTTCCCGCGCAGCCCAGTCGTTTGAATTTAACTTTTTCCATTTTAATTCAAACATAGTTCTGTACCCAGTTTCAAAAATCAACCCAGCTCGATTCAGTGAACCAAATTGAATGAAACCAATTTTGTTAGAAAGGTCTGGAAATGCTGAATCCAAGCCCGTTGGATTCAAATAATTTGGATTTTTAGATTACCCTTGGTAAAAATAACAAGGCAGAAGCTTTTCTGCATTCAAACATTCTTCAAATTTAAACTATAATAGCTTTTGAGTTGATTCCAACTCTCAAACATCACATTTGATCATACCTTTCAGAATATATAAAAACACATGGGTTTACTTACATAAATAATGTTCAAGTAATAAAAGGATGCCACATAGGCATTTCTAGTCATTTATTTTTACTTAAAATAAAAGGTTAAAGCATATTAAATTGTGACACCACTTTAAATCACATTCCCATGTACTGAAATGTGTGGTGATGACATGTGTCAACATGATCCCATGTTTGGTTTGGAGAATATTAAATCTTAAGTAGTTTTTCAATGAGTATAAATTACTTTTTTAAAAATAAAATTATGAAGTCAAGTGCTTGTAATGTTAGTGATGATGCTAGATCATCTATAGGACCCTTTTGTGTGATGATTGAAAGTATTTAAGTTTGTTTGGTGATTGTGTACCTCATATTTATTTATAGACGCTAGTACTGACCAAGGATACGAGGAGGAAGGAGGATACTACGAAGAAGAAGCCGAGGAGAACTTCAACCACTGCTCTGCACAAGGCAAGCCAATACTTGCAAGCTAACACTTGCAATTTAGCAAGCTTATACTGATAATGATGCAAGCCTAATACTACTAGTTGAATGTGCAAGCTAACACTTGCAAGATATTATACTTTAGCAAGCCTTACCATGCCAACCATATGCCTTAAGCATATGTGGTTATACCCACTTGATAAACCAATCCTAGTTTTACTTACAAGTTTTATACTTTATTTCTTTATCAAAGCTATTTACTTAGAGCTTACTTAAGTGAATTGTAGATTCTATAAAGATAATTGAAGGTTGCATAAAGAGCATAAAACTTGGCCTAAAAGCTAGATAATCTTTATGTCATCCTAAGGCATGAGATTGAACTTAGTTAAACTCCACTAGTTTATCACCCCTCATTAGTACTTACCCCCACTTGTAGATGCGAGTGCTAAGCATAAAACTTGATCAACTTTAGATGGGAATACTTGGTGGAAAAATGGTTATGAAAACCTTGGAATGATGGATCATTCTATTGAGATGTTTTGACATGTGTTTCCGAACACCATATGATTTGGATGATGAAAATGTTGAGGCATGAGCCTTAGCCCTTTATAAAACTGATGGTTGTCTGGATGCGATACCATTCCAATTTTACCGTACAACCACAATACCCGAGAATTGGGTAGGGCTTGACTGGAAACTTATATACCTTAGTATTAGTTCCATCACGGCCAAGGTCTGAGCTGAGGCTACCTTGTGAAGATTGTCCACCTGTACAGTACCCAAGATGACAGTTGGTCATGGTTGGGAGGCCAAACTCACAGGAGAGGTGCTTATACTAGGGCGTGTAATTGAAAGATTAGGATTGATTATCCGCATACTGAGTATGGTGAATTCAGGATTTGTTCCTGACGGATGTATCAAATGTTGTGGTGAAAGTGTACAATCTCTGCAGAGTGTCAAACTATTCGAATAGCCGCGTCCGTGGTTATGGACAGTTGGAGTGGCCATACTGTTCCCCCATCAGATGTTTTCAAAATGACTTATGAAATAAATTGAGACTTTGCCTTGACCACAATAGAGTTGTGATATGAAATACAAGTTCCCACTTAGGTGTTATAAAACTTCAACTAGCTTTCTTCGTTTCTAAACTTAGTAGAGGTAAATCTGGCTTTTAGCAAAACAACCCTAGATCTTAGTGTCCTACTACAAAAACCCCTTCACTTGTTAGTATTAGTTTGTGAGTACTTAAAGAGTACTCATGGCTTTGTCCCTGGCTATTACCGTGGCCAGACTATGAAGAGGAGTACCTGGAGGATGGAACCCAGGAAAGTTACGACAACTAGGATCATCTCCCATCGTCGGCATTTCCTGTGACCCCAAAGATGGAGCTTCGCCTACACTGCCGTTATTATTACGTATTTCCGCTGCTTGAGTTGTATTAAGAACTGGATCATGAGATCCTTATTTGTGTAAGACCTTATGTATGGTTTGTAATGGATGATGTACTGTGGTATCCAAATATGTTATGTCTCGCAAAAATGGTAATCCTGGGATTGCAATGTATGGCATAACAGGCATCTGGGATTAAAAATCCGGGTGTTGACACTCTCGTTGACTCAGCGACCCCACTTGCCAGTTCATCGTCCTCACCCACCGCGACCTTTTCTCCCCCCCCTCATCGGTGTTTCTGTTAGTTACTGCTCACTTTAATTCGCGTTGATACCGCGCTAATTACACCCCGTTATCACTCCCTCTTTATCGCCCAGTCCTCCTCTACCTTTCCCCCAAAGCCGCTATGTCTATGAGCCACCAGGCCGCATCAATTGTTGCTCGAGACGCCCACTGCTCCGGCGAGCCTTTCCTTCGATTCCGGCCAGTACCTGCCTTCCCTTGCCCCTTGGATGCTACGAGGTCGTTCACCATAACTGTGCGCTTCTTCCAGTACCCCCACTTGCATGCACGTGCCCCACAGCCTCGTCTTCGTCTTCGTCTGGGTACCACCGCCGTCTACATCAGCTCCGGCGAGCTACTGTTGTCGACTCCGTGTGCCCCTTGCCCTATGGTGAGTTCCTTATCAACCTATACAGACTTGCACACCCTCCTGACACGTTTCCTTGCTCGCTTGCGCCCCAGACACCCGCCTCCGACAACGACTGACAGCACCAGAGAAGAAGTGCAGCTCCGACGAGCGATTCAGGACGACCCCGTGCGCCCCTCCATCGACAGAGACTACCTTGAGCATCTACTCGCCACGGTGATCTCGGTGAGCCACCCCACGTCCTCTCTTGCTTCCTGTATCTCCGGCACCATCCTCGTCTGAGCGCGCCACCGCCAGTCGCTGCCGCCAGCGCCGCCCATCCTTGGTCACACGGACACCAGCCGTCAGATCACGATCCGTGGCTAGGATAGATTGACTTAACGAAGCGGTACGAATCCATCTAAGCCGCTCAGATCTAATTAAATCCAACGGCCATCATCGATCAATCTGCGTGGAACGGTATCGACCAGTTAGGTTAAGACACGTGGCTCGGCTTTTGTTCTAAAAATAGAATTGAAACTATTGGATGTTAGAGTTTGTAAAATTCATAACTTTTGATCCACACGTCCAAATTTTGCAAATTTTATATCAATGGAATCAGAAAAACAAATACTTTCGAACCATGTACTTTGCTTAGTAATTTGCTTCTGTAAACTTAGTTGTTTTTGCAGAAACTTGTGTAGGCATAATTTGAACATAAAATTTATTATAGAAATGTTTTTATGGTAAAATCTTTGGAAAATGGTTTGTTTTGAACCCACTGACCATAGAAACCAACTTGTGGATTTAAAAACATATTTTATGGAGCTAAATAATAAATCTTTGAATAAAAGCATTTCTAGCTAAATAAAAATGTTGAATATGTTTTAAAAATGCTTTTTGAGTAAAACCTTTGGGAAATGATTTGATTTAAACTCTCTGACCCCAAACACCAAGTTTTTGGATTTAAAAATATAGTTCGTGAACCCTATAAAAATATTACTTTGTTTAAAGGCATTTCCAACAAAAAAAATATTGCTTTGTTATAAAAAAATGGTTTATAGGCAAAACCTTTTGCAAATGATTTTAATACTAAATACTCTACCTTAAAAACACTAACATTTGTGCTTAAAAATATATTTGTCAAACACTAGAAATTATTACCTTGATTAAATCATTTCTAGCAAAACAAAAATGATTTAAAGTGGCCATTTTCACTAACTTAATATCAAATGGTTTTGCCACATTTATAAATGACTAATAGGTTTTTTAAAATGTTTATAACCTATTAGAAACCACTTTTCCAAATAAAACAATATTTAGCATGCTTGCATGCATTGCTTTCTTTTTATTATTCTATGTGATGAATTGCTTGAATGGTAGATTGAATTTGTGCCTTGATTGAATTGTAGTGAAATTTGAAGAGTGACTATTGCAATATCAAGGAGTGAACTTATAATCTCTACCAAAAAGGCAAGTGGTGATTCAAGCTTCATACTTTTGTCCCATTATTTTCACTATGCATTAGTGATATTTCTACGTAGGACTTGCATGGAATTTTTTAAGTATAAACTATGCCATGGGAAATCCTAGTAGATGAAACCTTAGTAGAATTTTCCTAAGTTAAGATTCCTACTACTATCATGCTTAGCTTAGATAGTAGAAAACAAGGGTGGATTATATTCATGCTATGGAATATTTCTAAGTCAAGGACTTATGTTTTGTTTAATAAAACAACTAAGTGAATGAAACACCTGGGTGGAATGTTATTGCTTGGAAGGTTGTTTGTTGAGTGGTTACACAAGGCCAGGGGACTGGTGAACCTCGTGTATCTCGCTTGTGGAATGCCACCCAGGAACAAAGAGATTTGAGATGTCAAATGTTGAGAAGCTTCAAGTGCAGCTACTTGGCATTATGGGCTCTGCCTGGATCATATAGGTTGCAATACCTTAGCCAAATGGACAGTTGGTGGTAGGGGATGATAGGTTGGAACGCGTCCATTCTGGTCTAAGGGAAGGCTTCTGAAATGTCTTGTCTCGATGCATGTCGAGTCTTGTGGGGAAAGTGCACCACCTCTCGAGAGAGTAAAATCTAATTTCTTATCCGTGTCCCCGGCAATGTACAATTTGAGCATCAAGACATGGAAGCTATCAAGAATCTCCTCATCCCAATTTCTAAGTTAAAAACTTGTGGCTGAACAAGGGTTAAAGGATCTTCAATCAATGATTGGTAGATGCCTTGGGTGATTTTGACATACAAAAACTTAGTGTTTTCAAATGATAAGGAAAATCTATTTTGAGCAAAGCAAGCCTAAGCTCCACTTAGCCAAATGCATTTAGATGATAGACTCCACTATACTACCATAGTATCACTCGCCAATACAATTCAAATGTATTGACCCTTGCGGCTGTAACTTATTATGTTGCAGGTTTGTTTGATGTTAGTGAGGTGTGTTGATTAGGATTACAAGTCTACAACCAACATGATTGCCTGTGGCACTTTGAAGATGAAGGACTCCATGCTATAGTTATTTTTGCTACATTGTAATGAGATAGCCAAATGAGCTATGTAAGATGTAATGAATTATTTTATTCCTGGTTATAAAGTTGTATTATGACCTTTGTTTCTTGATATTACATCTTAACTGTGGATGCTAGCTATTGATCCAGGGACTAGAATTGTAAACACAGGGATCTCTACCTTATTAAAGGTTGGGACCTCTACAGCTTAACGGAGGTGAGCCGGCCCCGAAGGATCGTGCAGACATATGAGTTCGCGGAGAGGGCAGTGATTGTCTTGGATCTTAGACTAGGCCTCATACCAAGGAAGTATGGATAAGTTCATGACTTGTTTGTGCAACAAGGCTAAGGTCTCTCATGGGTAAAGTAACGCACCTCTGTAGAGTGTAAGAACTGTAACTTGTTACTCCCTGTTCCGGGAAGGAGCTGCGAACGCAGCGGGAAAGGAACTCCATGAAAGTTCTGGTAAACCCGTGAAGGCTGATGGACATAGCTTTTTAGAATAAAAGCAACCTTTGAAGAAATGTTTACAAAAACTTGCATTGCCTACGACCTATGGTCTGTGGCTGTAGATATAGTGCATCAAACACTCCTTTTATAGTGAACTTGATGAGTACGCTCGTACTCAACGTATCTTCTTAACCCTTGCTAGATTCTGAAGCCATTAAGATGACATCTGCATCAAGTCATACTCCAGGAATCATCATCAAAGGCTAAAGCTCTTCAATGAAGTCAAGAAAGTCAACATATACATCAACTCAAGTGAAGACGAAGTTACTAATTAGATAGGAATATAATCTCTAGCCATAGAACCTATTTCTATAGTGTATTGCAATAGCAGCAATGCTAGACCATTAGTTAAGATACTAGTCTTAATAGTATGATAGTTTTTGAGTTGTTTATCTCTGATTCTTCTTTGTAAGAAGTTTATTTCTCTCTCTTTAACCTAGAGTGTTCTCTGGATCTTGTGTAAAGAGTTGAGTTGTAACCTATAGTCATGTCTTGGACCTGCTGTGTTTCTGTTGTACCACTCTGAGGGATGTAATACTAGTGAACGGTGTTTCATTGGTGTTATGGCAATGACTATAGTGTACTACATCATGCAGTGGTATGCTGGGTCACCGCAATATCCTTATTAATATTTTTGAGGTGTTACAAACCCTCCCCCCCCCTAAACAGAATCTCGTCCCGAGAAAACTAGGAACTAAAGAGATTGGGAAACTCCGTCCTCATGTAGTATTCCCGTTCCTATGTGGCTTATTCTTCAGTATGGTTGCTCCACTAGATTTTGAGAAACTTGATACTACTGGTTCAGGTAGTTCTGAAAGCTACTTCCAAAATGCGAATGGGTACTTCACGATAGGTTAAATCTGGGTTGATCTCCACGTCTCTGTGATCGATGCTCTTGAACACTTCTGTCTTCTCTAGAACTTCTAAGCATTTCTGAAGTAACGAGATATGAAACACATCATGAACGACTGACATCTCTTCCAGCAGTTCTATCTGATATGTTACTTCTCCTCGGCGACTTAAAATCTTGAAGGGTCCAATATATCTGGGTGCAAGCTTTCCTTTGAGTTGGAAACGTCGTATTCCTTCCAAGGGTGATACTTTGAGATAAACAAAGTCTCCGACATTGAAGGTTAGGTCTCAACGTCTCTTGTCAGCATAACTCTTCTGTCTGGATTGAGCGGTCTTGAGGTGCTCACGGATCTTGTGAACTTTCTCTTCGGCTTCTCGTAGGATGTCTGGTCCGAATATCTGACTCTCTCCTACTTGCAACCAATTCAGGGGGGGTAGGGCACTTACTTCCATACACAAACTTAAATGGGGCCATTTGCAAACTGGCTTAATAACTATTGTTGTATGAGAATTCTGCGAAAGGTAGGCAGTCCTCCCATTTAGATCCATATTCTAGCACACAAGCTCTTAACATATCCTCGAGTATCGGGTTTACTCTTTCTGTTTGTCCATCGGTCTGAGGGTGATAAGCTGTGCTGAAATTCAGTTTGGTTCCTAAAAACTCAAGGTAACTGGGTTATTCGATCTGATATGATGGTCTTGGGGGTTCCGTGCGGACTGACTATTCTAGCAATATATAACTCTGCTAGCTTCGATCTCTGATAAGTGGTCTTGACTGGTATGAAATGAGAAACTTTGGAAAGTCTATCCACTATGACCCAAATAGAATCATTTCCTATACTAGATGTAGGCAAACCGGTGATGAAATACATTCCAACCGAATCCCATTTCGATTCTGGAATTTGCAAAGGTTACAAAAGTCCTGCGGGTTGCTGATGTTCCGCTTTGACTCTCTGACAGATATCACACTTGGCGATGTAGCTTCCGACTTCTCTCTTCATTTTGTGCCACCAAAATTGCTCCTTCAAATCCTGATACATCTTTGTTCCTCCCAGATGAATAGAATAAAGAGTATCATGGGATTCTTGCAAAATGACTTGCTTCAACTCTGAATCTACGGGCACATAGATTCTTCCCTTATACCACAGAACTCCTTCTTCATCTTCCGTGAATCTGAGTACCTCCCATGTACCGATATGACGCTTAATTCCATCGATATTGGCATTTCCTTTCCGATCTTCCTTTATCTGACCAATCAAAGTGGGTTGAAGTTCAATACTGGCTAGATATCCTTCTCTAACTAGCTCCATTCTGAAATCCTCCAACTCCTTATGCAAACTTGGCTGCTCTTTCATAATCGTGGTGTTTAATCTACACGATAGTCTACTAAGGGCATCCGCTATCACATTGGCCTTGCCGGGGTGATAGTGAATGTCAAGGTCAAAATCCTTGACTAACTCTATCCATATCCTTTGCCTCATATTCAGCTCCTTCTTGGTGAAAATATACTTCAAACTCTTGTGATCGAAATAAATCTCATAGCGATTACCCATGAGGTAATGACACCATGTCTTCAAGGCTAAAACTACGGCTACCAATTCTACGTCATGCGTTCGATAATTCTGTTCATGTTGCTTCAGTTGTCGGGATAGATAGGATATTACTTTGCTTTATTACATCAACACATATCTGAGACCAATCTTGGATGCATCACAATATACGTCAAAGGGCTTCGTGATATCCGGCATGATCAGAATTGGGGCTAAAATCAATCTCTTCTTAAGCTCTTGAAAACTTGCTTCACATCTGTTTGTCCATTCAAACTTCTTGTCTTTCTTTAATAGCCGAGTCATCGGCCTTGCGATGCTTGAAAATCCTTCTACAAACTTGTGGTAATATCCCGCTAATCCAAGAAATGCACGAATTTTAGTTTGAGTGGTTAGGGCTTTCCATTCCTCAACATCCTTAATCTTGGCGTGGTCGACGCCAACTCCTTCGGCCGACAAGATATGTCCGAGTAATCCTACTTCCTTTAACCAGAATTCACATTTGTTGAACTTGGCATACAATTGATGCTCTCTAAGGGTTCCAAGGATGGTTCTTAGGTGATGTTCATGTTCTTCTTCCGACTTGGAGTAAATCAGAATGTTATCGATGAAAACAACGACAAACTTATCCAAGAAGTTCATGAAAATCTTATTCATGAGGTTCATGAAATAAGCGGGGGGCATTGGTTAATCCAAAAGACATGACCTTGTACTCATATAATCCATATCAAGTAGTGAAGACAGTCTTTGGGATATCCGTTGCGCAAATTTTCAGTTGGTGATAACCAGTTCTAAGATCAATCTTAGAAAACACTCTGGCACCAGTCAACTGATCAAACAAATATTCTATCTTTGGTAGTGGGTACTTGTTATTGATGGTGACGTCATTTAGCTTCCGGTAATCCGTACTCAAACGGGCGACACCATCTTTCTTATCCACAAACAAAACAGGTAATCTCCATGGCGATGCACTTGGTTGAATCAGATCTTTGCTAATGATACGTCCAATTTGCATCACCATTCTATATCATAATTTGCCTCTATACATTGATATATTTCTTATTAAGAGATGTTACTTCTGTCTTTTCATATGTTTTTGCATTTTGGATGATTCTTGGAGGATGGACTGCCGGAGTCAGGTTTCTGATGGAAAACGAGGTGTTTTGATGCAATTTCGCGAAGATCGGAAAAATACCAGAAAAATATGGAAAATCATTTTTCCCAGAAGACGAATGAAACCAGAAGGGGAGGCGGAGATGGGCCACAGGGGGCCCACACCCCCCAGGCGCGGGCCACCCCTAGGCCAAGCCTATAGGGGGTGTGGCCCACCTGGCCGGCCTCCGACTCCGCCCTCTCGCCTATATCTTCTCCTCGAAACCCTAAAACACGGGAGCGACCATAGAAAGATTCGTCCGCCTCTGCAGGGCGGAAAACACCGAGAGAGAAAAAGATCTCCGGCAGATAGATTTATGCCGGGGAAATTCCTTCCCGGAGAGGGGAGATCGTCGCCATCAACACCGTCATCAAGCTAGACTTCATTGGGATCATCATCATCCACACCATCATCTCCACCAGCACCATCATCACTACTCCATCCCGATGTAAAAATTGTGTTGAATACTTGCATAGTTCTTAGGGGAAACTTTCCCGGTGTTGATTACTATTGTAGTTGATGCTTGTGAGTGGAACTATTGGATTATTGTTTATGTTCAGATTTTTATCCATCGCCATATCATCTTTGATCTTGATCCATATGATTTTTATAGGAGAGGGGGGACCCCAAGGGGGTGGCCGGCGCATGGGTGTTGCCCCCTTGCCCTCCCCTCTTCATGTGGGAGGACACTCCACTCACAAAATTACTTTAAATTCCCTCCACTCAAAATCCCACTCAAACTTGCAATAAAATTTCCACAAAATTTAATGCAAACTCTCATTAAATAAAACTCTTTTTATTTATTCAGAATTTTGTCAATTAATTTAATGACAAACATTCACATATAACCCCTTGCTAGAATTCTATTTCACATGCAAAAACACTTTCTGCAATTTCACCCGAAAACCTGTTTTGGTATCTAGTGAAGGCATGAAACTTTTGCTCCAACTGGATGTCAGTGTCTCTTAAGTGTGTCACCCTACGGTTCGTGAATAATGCGGACATGATCGAGACCCCTCTCGGATCAATAATCAGAAGCGGGATCTGGAGACCCATACTGACTCCCACACATTCAACGATGACTTTCTTGTGATCGTCGGAACCTTTTACGCTAGTATCTTAATCCCTTTGTTTCGCGATATATTACATGTCCGAGATTCGATCATCGATATCTCCATACCTAGTTTGATCTCTTTACTGACATGCACTCTTTTCTCATTCCCGTGGTATAACATTCTAGTGATCAAATCACTTGCTTGCAAGCTAACCAATGTGATATCACCGAGAGGGCCCAGAGTATATCTATCCGTCATCGGGATGAACAAATTCCACTCTCGATCCATGGGCCTCAACATAACACTTTATTAGTTCTGAACCCATCTTTATAATCACCCTATTACGGTGTGACGTTTGATGTTATCAAGAAACTCTTCCGGTGTTAGTGATTGACATGATCTCATGGTCTAAGGATTAGGATCACTTAGTAAGTTGTTATAGCAATATAAACTCAATGACTTTGATCGTAATGCTATACTTCGTATGAATGTTCATCACACACACTAATGTTGTGATCCCATTATTAACAACATCCAATGTCCATGATCAGGAACCCTTGATCATCTTGTTAATCAACGAGCTAGTTTATGAGAGAGGCATACCTAGGAACTTTCTGTTTGTTTATTAAACACACATGTATTAATGTTTCCGTATTAATACAATTATAGCATGCAAAATAAACATCTATCATATACTTGGAATACACATAATAAACACTTTATTATTGCCTCTCAGGGCATATTCCCTTCAGTCTCCCATTTGCACTAGAGACAATAATCTAGTTACATAGTGATGAATCTAACACCCATGGAGTTCTGGTGTTGATCATGTTTTGCTCTAGGGAGAGTTTTAGTCAACGGATCTGCTACATTGAGATCCATGTGTACTTTACAAATCTTTATATCTCCATTCTTGACATGCTCGCGAATGGAGTGAAACCGGCGCTTAATATGCTTGGAATTCTTGTGAGACCTTGGTTCTTTGGAATTTGCAATGGCACCATTGTTGTCACAATAGATCACCATTGGGTCCAAAGCGCTCGCAACCACACCTAGTTCGGATATGAAATCCTTCATCCAAACCGCTTCCTGGGCCGCTTCCGAAGCAGCAACATATTCGGCCTCCATTGTTGATCCCGCCACCACAGGTTGTTTGGAACTCCTCCAACTAACCGCTCCGCATTCATGAGAAATACGTATCCGGATTGAGACTTAGAGTCATCCGAATCGGTGTCAAAGCTTGCGTCGACATCTTAGAGACGAGCTCTTCTTCACCTCCGTACACAAGAAACATATCCTTAGTTCTTCGTAAGTACTTAAGGATATTCTTGACCGCTATCCAGTGTTCCGAACCTAGATCTGATTGGTACCTACTAGTCAAACTAATAGCATGTGCCACATCCGGTCTTGTACATAGCATGGCGTACATTATAGAGCCTATGTCTCAAGCATAGAGGACTTTGTCCATTATCTCTCTTTCTTCCGCCGTAGCCGGACTTTGAGTCTTACTCAATGTATTGCCTTGCAACATAGGTAAGAACCCCTTCTTACTTCTATCCATTTTAAACTTCTTTAAAATCTTATCAAGGTATGTACTTTGTGATAGCCTTATTAGGCGCCTAGATCTATCTCTATAGATCTTTATGCCTAATATGTATGACGCTTCACCTAGGTACTTCATTGAAATTTTTCTGTTTATATAACTTTTAACACTGTTTAAAATATCTATATCATTTCCGATCAATAATATGTCATCCACATATAATATCAGAAATGCCACATTGCTCCCACTCACTTTCTTGTAAATACATGCTTCTCCATAAGTTTGGACAAATCCAAACTCTTTGATCACCTCATCAAAGCGGAGATTCCAACTTCGTGATGCTTGATTCAATCCATAGATCAATCGCTAAAGCTTGCACACCTTGTTAGCATTCTTAGGATCGACAAAACCCTTTGGTTGTAACATATACAACTCTTCTTCAATATTACCATTGAGAAACACGGTTTGACATCCATCTGCCATATCTCATAATCGAAATATGCAACAATTGCTAACATAATCCTAACTGACTTTAGCATCGCTACAGGAGAGAATGTCTCATCGTAGTCAACTCCTTGAATTTGTGGAAACCCCTTTGCAACAAGTCGAGATTTATAGACGGTCACATTACCATCAGCATTAGTTTTCCTTTTGAAAATCCATTTTTTCTCCACGGCCTTTCGGTCGTGAGGTAATTCCACCAAGTTCCAAACTTGATTTTCATACATGGATTCCATCTCGGAATTCATGGCTTCTAACCATTTGTTGGAATCCAGGCTCATCATCGCTTATTCATACGTCGCAGGGTCATCAATTTCATCAACCATGAAATTCATAATAGGGTTTCCGTACAGCTCGGGAGCTACACGTTCCCTGCTAGACCTGCGAGGTTCGATAGTACTCTCTTTCGGAGTTTCATGATCATTATCATTAGTTCCCTCTTCAACAGGTGAAGCCAACTCCAAAACAACTTCCGGCACTGCGCTACTCGCCATACTTTGAAGAGAAGGTTCAATAACTTCTTCGAGTTCTACCTTCCGACTACTCATACCTTTCGCGAGAAACTCTTTCTCTAGAAAGGATCCATCCTTGGCAACAAAAACCTTGCCCTCAGATCTGTGATAGAAGGAATACCCAATAGTTTCCTTAGGGTATCCAATGAAGACGCATTTTTCCGCTTTGGGTTCGAGTTTATCCGGTTGAAGTTTCTTCACATAAACATCGCATCCCCAAACTTTAAGAAATGACAGCTTAGGTTTGTTCCAAACCACAATTCATACGGTGTCTTTTCAATGGATTTAGATGGTGCCCGATTTAAAGTGAATGCAGCAGTTTCTAGTGCATAACGCCAAAATGACAACGACAAGTCCGTCAGAGACATAATAGATCAAACCATATCCAATAAAGTACGATTACGATGTTCCGACACACCATTTCGCTGTGGTGTTCCGGCAGGCGTGAGTTGTGAAACAATTCCACACTCTTTCATGTGAGTGCTAAACTCGTAACTTAGATACTCACCTCCACGGTTGGATCGTAGAAATGTGATCTTTCTATTACGATGATTTTCCACTTCATTCTGAAATTCCTTGAACTTTTCAAAGGTTTTAGACTTGTGTTTCATCAAGTAGATATAACCGTATCTACTCAAATCATCCGTGAAAGTAACAAAATAACGATATCCACCTCGCGCCGACACACTCATTGGACCACATACATCAAAATGTTTGATTTCTAATAAATCTGTCGCCCGTTCCATTGAACCAGAAAATGGCGTTCTAGTCATCTTGCCCATAAGGCATGGCTCACATGCATCAAATGATTCAAAATCAAGTGATTCCAAAAGTCCATCTGAATGGAGCTTCTTCATGCGTTTAACGCCAATATGACCTAGACGGCAGTGCCACATATATGCGGATATATCATCATTAAGTTTAATACTTTTAGCATCAACATTATGAATACGTGTAACATTATTATCGAGATCTAATAGAAATAAACCATTCATCATCGATGCATGACCATAAAAGATTTCATTCATATAAATAGAACAACCATTGTTCTCGGATTTAAATGAATAACCACTTCGCATCAAACACGATCTAGATACAATGTTCATGCTCAGTGTAGGCACCAGATAACAATTATTCAAGTTTATAACTAATCCCGACGGCAAGTGGAGGGGTAGCATTCCGATGTCGATCACATCAACGCTTGATCCATTGCCGACACGCATCTTGACCTCACCCCTTGCTAGCGGTCGCTTGTTCCGCAGCCCCTGATTCGAGTTACAAATATTAGCAACTAAACTGGTATCGAATACCCAGGTGCTACTGCGAGCACTAGTCAAGTACACATCAATAACATGTATATCATATATACCTTTGTTTGCCTTGCCGGCCTTCTTGTCTGCCAAATACTTGGGGAAGTTGCGCTTCCAGTGGCCAGTCCCCTTACAATAGTAGCACTCGGTATCAGACTTAGGGCCAACTCGGGGTTTCTTTTCAGGCACGGCAACCATCTTTCCGCCCTTACTTCCCTTCCGTTTTCCCTTCTTGTCTTTCTTGAAACCAGTGTTCTTATTGATCATCAACACTTGATGTTCCTTTTTGATCTCCACTTCTGCAGTTTTAAGCATTGACAGAAGCTCAGGGAGAGACTTCTTCATGCCTTGCATATTATAGTTCATCACAAAGCTCTTATAGCTAGGTGGTAGAGACTGTAGAACACGATGGATGCCTAAGTCAATGGGAATCGTTATTCCCAAGGACACAAGCTTATCGGCGTAACCCGACATCTTGAGTACATGCTCACTAACAGAGTTGTTCTCTTCCATCATGCAGCTAAAGAACTTTTCTGAAGCATTGTAGCTCTCTACAACAGCATGTGTGTCAAAAATCATTTTCAACTCACCCATTGTATCAAATGCATCGTCGTTTTCGAAACGCTTTCTAAGTTCTGTCTCTAGCCCATACAATATGCCGCAATGAACTAAGTTGTGGTCCTCTTGACGAGTCTGATAGACATTCTTCTCCTCGTCAGGGGCATCCTCAAAAGGTGGGGGCCTAGCGGCGCTTCTAGCACATATTGCTTTTGTGCAGCAGAGAGGAGAATCCTCAAATTCATGGCCCATTCGGTAAAGTTGCTACCGTTCGTTGCAAGTTTCTCTTTCTCCATGAACACATTGAAATTAAAAGCAGGTGGTGCCATCTACAACAGAATTTGTAAAGTTTAGACTAAGTTTATGATAGATTGAGTTCAACTAATCCACATTACGAATGAACTCCCACTCAAAAACTACATCCCTGGTGTCTTTTTGGTGATTACATAAACCAAATCCACTACACCAAGTCCGATCATCACGTGAGTCGGTGTAGCTTCAAAGGCGAGCATCAAATGGGCATCATATCTACTATATGACTCATTGCTTAACCTTTCGGTCCGTGTTCCGAGGCCATGTTTGTACAGGCTAGGCTCGCCAAGTAAGAACCTTAGTATTCGCGTGTGTAACTGTCTTACACCCGAAATATGGTCGTGGATCCAAGAACACCCGATCATCACGTGATGTCTTGGAGCGACGAGAACATAATCGGTGCATACTAAAGGAAGAACACATTCTTATCTTGATATTTAAATGAGGGAACATCTTATTATGCTAATAAATCGCCAAACAAGCAATATAAGATGCTATCAAACATCACATGTTTATTAGTGGAATGATATGGTTCCCGCATATGATCTCTATCATGTGCATCGTGGTATGATCACTATCATAACTTTATGTGTAAGGACAAGGTCTATGGAACTTACACTTTATGTGTGTTGTAAGAGTATCATCTCATACTTCTACTTACAACATCACCATATCATAACACTAGCCCAGCAACAATCTAAACTAGACGCCTCTAATTTATCCATTGCAAATTTTACGTGGCTTAGGGCTTTCGAGATAGAACCGTTCATACCTACGAACATGAACCACAACGAGGATAACCAAATTGTTGACAACTCGTTGCAAAATAGATACTGACTATAGTAGGAGAGACAGACACCCACTAGCCACTTATGCAAACTAGTTGCATGTCAAGCGTGGAACAGGTCTCATGTGTGAGGACATGTAAAGTTTATCCGGGCCGCTTCATCCCACTATGCCACCAATATCCAAAATTACAACGAAGGAGAAAAAACATGATCATCATCGCCCACATAATCATATGTGTACTACCCGTGTAAAGCATCTGAGCATAGATCCGGCTCTGATACCACTGTAGGGTTCGCAACATAGAAAACAAAAAATTTCCTATGATGGGAACAACTATGTACCAAGATCTATCTACTAGATACAAACAACGGGCGGATGTATATCCGTAGAGAACATACCCTTGAAGACCGACAAAGCTTAACGAGTTAAACTCATGGTTGATGTAGACGATCTCTTGCCGATCTCAAGATCGAGAGGAAGTCCTAGCGCCGCAAATCAGCAGCGCATCCATGCTCGCACACACGTCCGAGGCACCGAGCAACCTCCGCCTCCTCGCTCCAGCGATGCAGCGGAAGCACGACTCTTTCTTGCCGAATAGCCACTAGGAACATGTATCTCGCTAGTCCGAGACCATGGGGGATAAATTCTAGAGGGGGAGAGAGATCCATCATGAGGAGGTGTGAGTGAGAAGTGAGGAGGGGGTGCCTTTTATAGGAGAGGAGGGAACCCCAAGGGGGTGCCCGGCGCATGGGGGCTGCCCCCTTGCCCTCCCCTCTTCATGTGGGTGGACACTCCACTCACAAAATTCCATTAAATTCCCTCCACTCAAAATCCCACTCAAACTTGCAATAAAATTTCCAGCAAATTTAATGCAAAGTCTCATTAAATAAAACTCTTTTTATTTATTCAGAATTTTGTCAATTACTTTAATTACAAACATTCACATATAACCCCTTGCTAGAATTCTATTTCACATGCAAAAACACTTTCTGCAATTTCACTCGAAAACATGGTTTCGGTATCTAGTGAAATAAATTCATGCGCTTGTTATTCTTTCCGGCATGAAACTTTTGCTCCAATTGGATGTCGGTGTCTCTTAAGTGTGTCACCCTACGGTTCGTTAAAAATGCGGACATGATCGAGACCCCTCTCGGATCAATAATCAGAAGCGGGATCTGGAGACCCATACTGACTCCCACAAATTCAACGATGACTTTCTTATGATTGTCGGAACCTTTTATGCTAGTATCTTAATCCATTTGTTTCGCGATATATTACATGTCCTAGATTCAATTATCAGTATCTCCATACCTAGTTTGATATCGTTACTGACATGCACCCTTTTCTCATTCCCATGATATAACATTCTAGTGATCAAATCACTTTCTTGCAAGCTAACCAATGTGATATCACCGAGAGGGCCCAGAGTATATCTATCCGTCATCGGGATGAACAAATTCCACTCTCGATCCATGGCCTCAACATAACACTTTATTAGTTCTGAACCCATCTTTATAATCACCCTGTTACGGTGTGACGTTTGATGTTATCAAGAAACTCTTCCGGTGTTAGTGATTGACATGATCTCATGGTCTAAGGATTAGGATCACTTCGTAAGTTGTTATAGCAATATAAACTCAATGACTTTGATCGTAATGTTATACTTCGGATGAATGTTCATCACATCATTACACTAACGTTGTGATCCCGTTATTAACAACATCCAATGCCCATGATCAGGAAACCTTGATCATCTTGTTAATCAACGAGCTAGTTTATGAGAGAGGCATAACTAGGAACTTTTTGTTTGCTTATTAAACACACATGTATTAATGTTTCCGTATTAATACAATTATAGCATGCAAAATAAACATCTATCATATACTTGGAATACACATAATAAACACTTTATTATTGCCTCTCAGGGCATATTCCCTTCAAGTAGTTCGATTAGTTCTTGAGGACATGGGAGAAGTCATGTTGTTAGTAGTGGATTTGTGTTGAGATATTATTCAATGGTTCAGTATTTAAGTTGTGGTGCTATTCTTCTAGTGGTATCATGTGAACGTCGACTACATGATACTTCACCATTTATGGGCCTAGGGGAATGCATTGTGTATTTGGCTACTAATTATGGGGTTGTCGGAGTGACAGAAACCTGAACCCCGTTAGGACACCATTCCATAAGGGAGCGTAGGATCTCGGAGTTTAAGGTTGTGGTTAGGTTTATATCTTAATTTCTTTACTGTAGTTGTGGATGCTTGCAGGGGGTTTAATCACAAGTATGTATTAGTCCAAGTAAGGTCGGTACATTAGCACAAGTTCACCCACACAACACTTACAACACCAGAGAAGACTACTCGGCTATTTGAAGCGAAATCACTTGACAGATTTCCCATGTGTCCTCGAGAACATTTGGTCCTTATAAGTATTTCCACCGGCTTGTCCTTTGCTAAGAAAAGATTGGGCCACTTGCTGCGTTTGTTTGTTGTCTTTATTACTTGCACTTTGTTTCTTTGCTTTATCCGAAAACCCCTAAAATATCGTTTGCTAAGTATTTACAGATATTTCCTTCTCCATACCACTAGTCAACACCTTCTGCTCCTCGTTGGGATCGACACTCCTATTTATTGGAAGTACTACAATACATCTCCTGTACTTATGGGTCATCAGCTAATCATGGCATCAAGTTGCTTCTTGAGCTCCACTAACTTCACTGGGTTCATACTATAGGGTCTTTGAGCTATGGGTCCAGTTCCAGGAATTAGTTCGATGATAAACTTGATATCCCGATCT
The DNA here is from genome assembly GCA_910589765.1 of Avena atlantica. NCBI lineage: Eukaryota > Viridiplantae > Streptophyta > Magnoliopsida > Poales > Poaceae > Avena > Avena atlantica. Next base: position 216,832,985 of record OU342738.1, read on the forward strand.
GGGGGCATACCGGTTAATTCATCTCGAAACACATCAGGGTATTCACAGACTACTCTGACTTGGTCTAGGGTCGGTTGGGATAAACTCTTGTTGCACTTGAATTTCCAGGGCAGTGTCTCAGACACATGCTCAACTGATACTCCGGTGCTACTGGTCATGGTTATGGCTTTCTTGACACAGTCTATTAATCCTTGATGTTTTGACATCAATCCATTCCTAGTACTACTTCCAAACCTTTTGTTCCAAGTACTATTAGGTTGGCATAGAAATCTATTCCATGAATTCTGATAGGTACGGCCTTGCAAATTTTTCCAGCTTTGGTAGCTGACCCAGGTATTTGAACTATCTTAACATGCTTTAAATTTGTTGGTTGAATCTTACTAGTGCATGCAGATTCTTTTGTAACAAACGAGTGTGATGCTCCAGAATCAAACAATACTCTTGCAAGTACTGAGTTAACAGAAAACATAACCAGCATGACATCTGGCGCTTCTTGGGCTTCTTCATCATTCATGTGGAACAAATGACCAATACGGTTGTGCGGGTTTCCTAGGGAAAATCTCTTTCCAGGTTGGACACGACGTTGCTGCTGGGCAGGTGCAGTGACATTGGGTGCTACAACAATCTTCTTGGGGAACTCATTGGAGTAGTGACCCGTCACTCCACATTCAAAGCAGGTGATCATGGACTTGTCCTTCCCGGCGACAGGCACAGCGTTACTTCCAATCCTTGGGGCAGTATGGTTGTTGTTGGTGGGCCTTTGAGGTGCACGATTGAAGTTACTGGGGTTGCCAGTGTTGTAGTTGTTGTTGCCTCCGGGCCCCGGGTTTCCTCTGCTACGATTGGGAAAGTCCGGACGAGTCATAGGTAGCCTATTGTTCCTTGGTGTAAATCCTCCAGACGAACTGGGGCGATACTTTGGGATATGGTGGGGTCTAGGCTGATGCATCATACGACACTTACGGTTCTCAGTGGCTTGGTTGATCTTTCCTTCCATCTAGGTAGCATAATCCACTAAAGCTTCTAGGTAGGCAAAAGGAATATTGAGTAGCACTGCCTGCATCTCATCATGCAGACCATTCAGAAATCTCTCCTTCTTCTTGGCTTCTGTGTTCATCTCATCAGGGGCATACCTAGACAGAGACAGAAATCTGTCATGGTACTCCACCACAGTCATCCTTCCTTGCTTCAGTTCCTTGAATTCATCCCTCATCCTAAGAATAAAACCGGGAGGCACATGGTTTCGACTGAACTTGAGTTTGAATTCCTCCCAAGTCATCATCTGGCCTCCGTTCATTGTACAGGTGTTATTCCACCATGCTCTTGTAGAACATGCCAAATAGTGGGTGGAAACAGTACTTTTTCCGCAGCATCCACTCTTGCAAGTTCTAAGTTGTTTTCCATAGTTTGCAGATAATCATCAGCATCTAGGGGCTCTTCAGATTTGCTAAAGATAGGGGGATTGGTGTTCTAGAAGTTCTTCAGCTTGGATCCATGATGATCCTGATTCACATGGCCTTGGTTGTCATGCGCTAGTTGGGCGATCCGTTGAAGGGTGGCGAGATTTGCTTGACGCTCAGTCCTACCGGATTCTCGATCGGCTACTAGCAATTGCAGAATTTGTACCATCGGGTCTTGGGATGAGCTACTTCCTCCGCGAGGCATCCGAAGACTGAGATAGATCATAAGACAAGTGGGAAATTTTTTTCTAAGGTTTCTGAGTTTGGTTTTAAAAGCTTTTAAACTTTGAGTAAGGCTAGAGTTTGAAAGCCAACAACTCTTTTTTTATTCATTCCAAGCACACAATACAAACCACACATTCCAAGCAACACACCACAACAACAAAGCCGATGGTTTTAAGAACCATTCTGGCAAACTATGATACACTAGGACCGGATACAACTCACACCAACGACAGTGCTCTGGTGCTACTACTCCTCATCAGAACCGGTGGCCTCTTCATCATCGATGAAGTCGCGGTCCTCATCATCAGTGTGTAACTCCTGGTTGATGTCCTACAAGTAGTCATCATCATCACTGAGGTACAAGTAGGGATCTCCACGAATATCTTCCCCTTCGTTCTCCCTCTCCTCAAGCTGCATGTCTCGATCATGGATGGTCTCTTCCAGGGCTGACACTTTGTGACGGAGGCGAGCAATGATGCGGTCCTTCTTGTCACGCAGACAGAAAAGTGACTTGCGCTCCTTCACGAGGATGGCGAAGGTCTGGTCCTTCTTGGCGGCGGCAAGTTGCTTCTCGTTGGCGTCGGCACAAGCATTGTCCAGCTCTTTCCAATTCTCGTGCAGCATGAAGGATAGATGATCCACATGGTGCCTCAACTCTGGGTGTCCTGGCATTGGCAAGGGCAGTCCCTGGGAGTCACATCTGTCAAAATGAGCGAAGCGCGTGCTAATGTGATTGACGTTCTGCCCACATAGTCGGGCAAATGCTTCATGCATTGCTCTTACTAATCCATCCAATCAATTGTTCTCCCTTATGCTGAAATGGATCTTCTCAAACATAGGTGGCTCCATTTTTCCTCGCAGATCTACAACTATCAGCCACTGCAATTCCCCTCCGGGGTGATCATTGAGCTGAGCTCCATAGAATTCCGGGTGCGGGCACTCTAGAAATTCTGTAAGTTGACTCAGGTCACTCTCAAATATGAGGTTTCCTCCATTTCCCAACTGATAAAACTTGCTGTATGTGTAGTCCATCTATAAGCAATTAAGATGAGTAAGTTAGAGAGGTTATCAAGTGTGCCAAATTTTATGTAAGATTGCAAAAAATTTAAGGAACATATGACTCTCTTTTTGGAAGGAATTTCGAAGATAAGAGTGAGAATAGGTTTTCATACATACTCACTTTGTTTGTTTTGTAAACTAAGTTTTTCAGACGTCCATTCTAACTAGGGTCTCCTATGGCCAGGATGGCTCTGATACCAACTTGTCAACACCCGGATTTTTAATCCCAGATGCCTGGTATGCTATAATCGCAATCCCAGGATTACCATTTTTGCGAGACATAACAGAATTAGTAGCACAATACATCATCTGTTACAAACCATAATAGTCTTACAAATAGTTGATCATATGATCAAGTCTGATTACAAATAATAGAAGCGGAATAATATTAGTGTAGTAGAGGCTCCATCTTCAGGGTCATAGGCAATGCTGACGATGGAAGATGATCCTAGTTATCGTAGGTGTCATGCTGTCCATCCTCCTCATACTATCCTTCGTAGTCTGGCCATGGGAATTGTTGGAGATATGCCCTAGAGGCAATAATAAATGTAGTTATTATTATATCTTTGTGTTTATGATAAATGTTTACATTCATGCTATAATAGTATTAACAAGGAAACATTGATACTTGTGTGATTTGTAAACTTAATTTGAAGTCCCTAGTATAGCCTCTATACTTCACTAGCTTGTTGGTTGATAGATGATTGTGGTTTCCCTATCATGAACATTGAGATGTTATCAACAACAAGATCATATCGTTAGGATAATGATATGGTGGACATACTCCTATAGATAAGCGTAGCATAAAGATCAAGTCATTTCAATAGTTCAATTGCTATATGCTTTCTAATACATAGTAACCTAATTCCTTCGACCATGAGATCATGCATATCACCTTTATCGGATGGATGCTTTGATGACATCAAACACCACACCGTAACTGGGTGGTTATAAAGGTTGCATTGAGTGTTCGGAAAGTTTTGGTTGAGACACATGGATCAAGAGTGGGATTTGTCCATCCATATGACGGATAGATATACTCTGGGCCCTCTCGGTGGAATGTCATCCAATTAGCTTGCAAGCATGTGACTGGCTCACAAGGGATCACATATCACGGGAACGAGAAAAGAGTACTTATCAGTAACGAGGTTGAACTAGGTATGCAGAGATACCGACGATCATAACCTCGGATAAGTAACATATCGTGAGACAAAGGGAAATTGGTATCGTATGTAAGTGGTTCATTCGATCGCAAAGTAATCGTAGAAATATGTGGGAGCCATATGAATTTCCAGATTCCTCTATTGGTTATTGTTCGGAGAAGTGTCTCGATCATGTCCGCATAATTCACGAACCGTAGGGAGACACACTTAAGGATTCGACGTTGTTTGAGTAGTTATGGTATTATGAGAAAGAGACCAAATGTTGTTAGGAGTCTCGGATGGGATCCGGGATATCATGAGGTGATCCGGAATGGTCCGGAGAATAAGATTCATATAAGGAAAGACCCGTTTCGGAGTTCGGGAATGATTCCGGTGTTTTCATCGGGAATGTTCTAGAAGGTTCCGGATTGTCCGGCACTCCGGGGGGAGGGGTACATGAATGTGTCATTACATATTGGAATGATTGCATCATGTACTAAGTGTTCTTGCTGTCCAAATAAAGGATTAAATTGAATCCTAAAACAGAAAAGTCAAATGTCCAGTTTGAAAGTCAAACGGCTAAAACAAGAAATTGTGGGAAACAAGCAAGAGGAGTTGGGAACCGACTTGGGGGAGGAGTCTCCTCCCCAAGCCGGCGCGCCAACCAAGGCCGACTTGGGGAGGGACTCCCCTCCCCTTGGCCGCACCCTCCACCCATAAAAGGAGGGGCAGGGCCTCCTCCTCTAGACACACAAGTTCCTATCCTCTAATCTCCGGTTTAGAGCCGTTTTGGTTTAGAGCTTCTAATTGCCCTAGCCTTCGGTTTAGAGCCTTTTAATTGGTGTGTCTAAACCCTAGACCACTAATAGTACTCTCTCATACTCCACCATACTCGCTCCGGCTTAAGGCGAAGCCCTGCGGGATCTCCCCTCTACTTCCGGTACCACGCCGTTGTGCTGCCGGAATCGCGAGGAGAGTGCTACAACCTCCGCTGCCTGCTGGAACAAGGGATAGGAAGGTCTTCGTCGAGTACCGAACGTGTGACCGACTGCGGGAGCGCTGCCGGAACGCAGCGCCGGAAGGATCGTCTACACGATCTTGAGATCGGAAAGAGTACGACTACATCACCCACAAGAATCCGCTCTCGTTAAACACTTTGGAATCTTCGAGGGTAAGTTATTCTATCGACTCGTTGCTACAATCTAGTAGATAGATCTTGGCTTGTTTGTTTGTATGCGATAGAAAATTTTTCTTTTCCATGCTACGAATCCCTACAGTGGTATCAGAGCCGTGTCTATATGTAGATCTGTTGCACGAGTAGAACACAATGGTCATTGTGGGCGTTGATGCTTTTATTGTCGATTGCTTATTGTGTACTTTGCATCTTGCGGTATGTTGGGATGAAGCGGCCCGGGCTAACCTTACATGACATCGTTCATGAGACTTGCTCCACGCTTGACATGCAACTTGTATTGCATAAGTGGCTTTGCGGGTGCCTGTTTCTCCTAGCATAGTTAAGATCCAATTTACAACGGGTGATTAACAATACTAGTATCAATGTTGTGGTTCTTGTTCGTAAGTTAGAACGACACTTATTGAAAGCCCCAAACCACGTAAAATATGCAAAGAAAGTAGAGACGTCTAACTTTGTTTTGCAGGGGTGTGCAGTGATGTGATATTGCCATGATTGTGATTATATTTGATGTATGCAATGTTCCTTATTGTAAGTCGGCAACCGGCAGGAGCCATATGGTTGTATTTAATTTATGTTAAGACCCGCGTGTCTATTCAAAGTAGGTGTAATAGTTGAAGCCGGTGGACGACAACCATGGAGAGGCGTCATTGACCTTGATGCAATGCCGGTGATGATGGAGATCATGTTCATTCTTGAAGATGGAAATCGGAAGCACAAATAAGAAAGGCCATATCATATCACATATATATTGAATTGCATGTGTTGTTAATCCTTTATGCATCTTGTATTGCTTAGTAGACGACGGTAGCATTATAAGATGATCCCTCATGCACATGAATTTCAAGTCATAAAGTGTTCACCCTTAGTTAGCACCGTTGCTAAAGCTTGTTGTTTCGAAGCACCACGTGATGATCGGGTGTGTTAGATTCCGCAAGTGTATACAACGTGAGCAAGCCAGATTTTCTCATGCGGAAACTAAGGTTTGATCTTGACGAGCCTAGCATGTACAGACATGGTCTCGGAACACGGATCACCGAAAGGTAAAGCATGAGTCATATAGTAGATATGATGAACATGATGATTGTTCGCCATTGAAACTATATCAACTCTCGTGATGATCGGTGTTGATGTAGTGGATTTGGTTCGTGTGATCACTAAAACAATGTGAGGGATATTGTTTTGAGTGGGAGTTCACCTAGATTAACTTTATTGATTAATTTGAACTCAATTTGTCATAAACTTAGTCTAAACTATTGCAAATATGTTGTAGATCAATGGAAGCCCCTACCATCAATTTTAATGCGTTCCTAGAGAAAGAAAAGTTGAAAAACAATGGAAGCAACTTCGCGGATTGGTTCCGCAATTTGAGGATTGTCCTCACAGCTGGTAATTTGACCTATGTGCTGGATGCACCGCTGGGTGACCCACCTGTAGCTGATGCTCCCGATGAAGTAAAGAATGTTTACCTCGCTCGGAAGAATCAGTACTCCATAGTTCAGTGTGCTATCTTGTATGGTTTGGAATCGGAGCTTCAGAAAAGGTTTGAGGATTTAGACCCATATGATATTGTCGAGGATCTCAAATTGATTTTTGAGACTCATGCGGCAATTGAAAGCTATGAGGCTTCTGAAAAGTTCTTTAACTGCAAGATGGAAGAGGGCAGCTCCGTCAGTGAGCATGTGCTTAAGATGTCTGGGCACGCGAACAAACTTCAAAGCTTGGGTGTAGTGATTCCTAATGCTTTGGGGATTTACCGTGTCCTCCAATCACTACCACCAAGTTACAAGAACTTTGTGATGAACTACAACATGCAGAACATGAATAAGACGTTGCCAGAACTCTTTGCCATGTTGAAATCTGCAGAAGTGGAGATCAAGAAAGAGCACCAAGTGTTTTTGGTCAATAAGACCACCAAATTCAAGAAAGGCAAGTCTAAGCAAAAGGGACACTTCAAGAAGGGTGGTAAGAAAGTTACCACGCCGACGAAGAAGACCAAGGCTGAACCTAATCCTGATACTGGGTGCTTTTACTGCAAGGGAGAAGGTCACTGGAAGCGGAATTGCCCAAAGTACTTTGCGGATTTGAAGAACGGCAACATCAAGAAGAAAGGTATATCTGATATACATGTTATTGATGTGTATCTCACTAGTACTCATAGTAGTGCCTGGGTATTTGATACTGGTTCGGTTGCTCATATTTGTAACTCGAAACAGGTGCTGCAGAATAAACGGAAGCTAGCGAAGAACGAGGTGACGATGCGCGTGGGAAACGGATCAAAGGTTGATGTGATCGCGGTCGGCACGCTACCCCTTCATCTACCATCGGGATTAGTTTTATACTTAAATAATTGTTATTTGGTGCCTGTGTTGAGCATGAACATTATATCGGGATCATGTTTATTGCGAGACGGTTACTTGTTTGAGTCCGAGAATAATGGTTGTTCGATTTATATGAGTAATATGTTTTATGCACATGCACCTTTGATAGATGGTCTATTCTTATTGAATCTCGATAGTGGAAATACACATATCAACAACATTGAGGCTAAACGTTTGAAATCAAGCGATAATTCGACCTATATGTGGCACTGTCGTCTTGGTCACATGGAGTGAAACGTATGAAGAAACTCCATTCCGATGGACTTCTTGAATCACTTGATTTTGAATCACTTGAAAGATGCGAAGCATGTCTGATGGGTAAAATGACTAAGACTCCATTTTCTGGTATGATGGAGTGAGCTACGGACTTATTGGAAATCATACATACCGATGTGTGTGGTCCAATGAGTGTAGCATCGCGCGGTGGTTATCGTTATGTTCTTACCTTCACGGATGACTTGAGTAGATATGGGTATATCTATTTCATGAAACATAAGTCCGAAACTTTCGAGAAGTTTAAGGAGTTTCAAAGTGAGGTAGAGAATCAACGTAACAAGAAGATTAAATTTCTACGTTCTGATCGTGGAGGTGAATATCTAAGTTACGAGTTTGGCGAGCATTTGAAGAAATGCGGAATACTTTCACAATTGACACCGCCGGGAAACCACAGCGTAATGGTGTGTCCGAACGTCGTAATCGAACTCTCTTAGATATGGTTCGTTCTATGATGTCACTTACAGATTTACCGCTATCATTTTGGGGTTATGCATTAGAAACAGCCGCATTCACTTTAAATAGGGCACCATCTAAATCCGTTGAAACGACACCGTATGAATTATGGTTTGGGAAGAAACCTAAATTGTCGTTCCTTAAAGTTTGGGGATGCGAAGCCTATGTAAAGAAGTTACAGCCGGACAAGCTTGAACCCAAAGCGAAAAAATGCGTCTTCATAGGATACCCGAAGGAAACTATTGGGTATACCTTCTATCATAGATCCGAAGGCAAAATCTTCGTTGCCAAGAATGGATCCTTTCTAGAGAAGGAATTTCTCTCGAAAGAAGTGACTGGAAGGAAAGTAGAACTCGACGAGGTTGTCGAACCTTCTCTCGAAATTGCGAGTAGCGCAGCACCGGAAGAAGTTCCTGTGGTGCCTGCACCAATAAGAGAGGAAGCTAGTGATGGTGATCATGAAACTTCGGTTGAAGTTGCTACAGAGCCTCGGAGGTCAACGAGAACTCGTACCACTCCAGATTGGTATGATTCCGTTATGAATGTCATGTTGGTGGACAACACCGATGACCCCGAACATATGAGGAAGCGATGATGAGCCCAGATTCCAATAAATGGCAAGAAGCCATGAAATCCGAGATTGGATCCATGTACGAAAACCAAGTATGGACTTTGGTGGACTTACCGGATGGCCGGAAGGCTGTCGAGAAAAAATGGATTTTCAAGAAGAAAACAGATGCTGATGGTAATATTACTGTCTATAAAGCTCGACTTGTCGCAAAAGGGTTTCGACAAATTCAAGGAGTTGACTACGATGAGACTTTCTCACCAGTAGCGAAGCTAAAGTCTGTGAGGATTATGTTAGCGATCGCTGCATATTATGATTATGAGATATGGCAGATGGATGTCAAAATAGCATTCCTCAATGGAGACATTGATGAAGAGTTGTATATGATGCAACCCAAAGGTTTTGTCGATCCTAAAGATGCTAACAAGGTATGCAAACTTCAACGGTCCATCTATGGATTGAAGCAAGCATCCCGAAGTTGGAATCAACGTTTTGATAAGGTAATCAAAAGTTTTGGTTTTATACAAACTTATGGAGAAGCTTGTATTTACAAGAAAGTGAGTGGGAGCTCTGTAGCATTCTTAATACTATATGTGGATGACATATTGTTGATTGGGAATGATGTAGACCTTCTTAATAGTGTCAAAGAATATTTGAATAATAGTTTTTCAATGAAGGATCTTGGTGAAGCAGCTTACATATTAGGCATAAAGATTTATAGAGATAGATCGAAACGCCAAATATCATTCTCACAGAGTACATATTTGGACAAAGTTCTAAAGAGGTTTGGAATGGAAGAAAGCAAGAAAGGGTTCTTACCCATGTTGCCCAATACGACCTTGAGTAAAACTCAAAGTCCGACATCGACAGAAGATAGAGAAAGGATGAGTAAGACTCCCTATGCCTCAGCCATAGGATCTCTAATGTATGCCATGCTATGTACTAGACCCGATATTGCATATGCTGTTAGTTTAACTAACAGATATCAAAGTGATCCAGGAGTGGATCATTGGACAGCGGTCAAAAACATCCTTAAGTACTTGAGAAGAACTAAGGATATGGTTCTTTCTTATGGAGGTGATGAACAACTCGTTGTTAATGGTTACACCGATGCTAGTTGGAACACCGATCTGGATGATTCTAAATCACAATCCGGATACGTATTTATTTTGAATGGTGCAGCAGTTAGCTGGATGAGTGCAAAGCAAAGCGTTGTGGCGAGATCTTCAACTGAATCAGAATACATGGCTTCTTCGGAGGCTTCACAAGAAGCGATATGGATGAAAGAGTTCATTACAGAGCTGGGTGTGGTTCCTAGTGCGCTGGACCCAATGTCTATCTACTGTGATAACATGGGCGCCATAGCCAATGCGCAAGAACCAAGGTCACACAAGAAGCTGAAGCATATCAAGCTGCGTTTTCACGCTATTCGAGAACATATCCAGGATGGGGATATAAAGATTTGCAAAGTACACACAGATCTGAATGTGGCGGATCCGTTGACTAAACCTCTCCCGAGGGCAAAACATGACCAACACCAAACTGCCATGGGTGTTCGGTATATTACCATGTAATCTAGATTAGATGACTCTAGTGCAAGTGGGAGACTGTTGGAGATATGCCCTAGAGGCAATAATAAATGTAGTTATTATTATATCTTTGTGTTTATGATAAATGTTTACATTCATGCTATAATAGTATTAACAAGGAAACATTGATACTTGTGTGATTTGTAAACTTAATTTGAAGTCCCTAGTATAGCCTCTATACTTCACTAGCTTGTTGGTTGATAGATGATTGTGGTTTCCCTATCATGAACATTGAGATGTTATCAACAACAAGATCATATCGTTAGGAGAATGATATGGTGGACATACTCCTATAGATAAGCGTAGCATAAAGATCAAGTCATTTCAATAGTTCAATTTCTATATGCTTTCTGATACATAGTAACCTAATTCCTTCGACCATGAGATCATGCATATCACCTTTACCGAATGGATGCTTTGATGACATCAAACACCACACCGTAACTGGGTGGTCATAAAGGTGGCATTGAGTGTTCGGAAAGTTTTGGTTGAGACACATGGATCAAGAGTGGGATTTGTCCATCCATATGACGGATAGATATACTCTGGGCCCTCTCGGTGGAATGTCATCCAATTAGCTTGCAAGCATGTGACTGTATCACAAGGGATCCCATATCACGGGAACGAGAAAAGAGTACTTATCAGTAACGAGGTTGAACTAGGTATGCAGAGATACCGACGATCATAACCTCGGATAAGTAACATATCGTGAGACAAAGGGAAATTGGTATCGTATGTAAGTGGTTCATTCGATCGCAAAGTAATCGTAGAAATATGTGGGAGCCATATGAATTTCCAGATTCCTCTATTGGTTATTGTTCGGAGAAGTGTCTCGATCATGTCCGCATAATTCACGAACCGTAGGGAGACACACTTAAGGATTCGACGTTGTTTGAGTAGTTATGGTATTATGAGAAAGAGACCGAATGTTGTTCGGAGTCTCGGATGGGATCCGGGATATCATGAGGTGATCCGGAATGGTCCGGAGAATAAGATTCATATAAGGAAAGACCCGTTTCGGAGTTCGGGAATGATTCCGGTGTTTTCATCGGGAATGTTCTAGAAGGTTCCGGATTGTCCGGCACTCCGGGGGGGAGGGGTACATGAATGTGTCATTACATATTGGAATGATTGCATCATGTACTAAGTGTTCTTGCTGTCCCAAATAAAGGATTAAATTGAATCCTAAAACAGAAAAGTCAAATGTCCAGTTTGAAAGTCAAACGGCTAAAACAAGAAACTGTGGGAAACAAGCAAGAGGAGTTGGGAACCGACTTGGGGGAGGAGTCTCCTCCCCAAGCCGGAGCGCCAACCAAGGCCGACTTGGGGAGGGACTCCCCTCCCCTTGGCCACACCCTCCACCCATAAAAGGAGGGGCAGGGCCTCCTCCTCTAGACACACAAGTTCCTATCCTCTAATCTCCGGTTTAGAGCCGTTTTGGTTTAGAGCTTCTAATTGCCCTAGCCTTCGGTTTAGAGCCTTCTAATTGGTGTGTATAAACCCTAGACCACTAATAGTACTCTATCATACTCCACCATACTCGCTCCGGCTTAAGGCGAAGCCCTGCGGGATCTCCCCTCTACTTCCGGTACCACGCCGTTGTGCTGCCGGAATCGCGAGGAGAGTGCTACAACCTCCACTGCCTGCTGGAACAAGGGAGAGGAAGGTCTTCGTCGAGTACCTAACATGTGACCGACTGCGGGAGCGCTGCCGGAACGCAGCGCCGGAAGGATCGTCTACACGATCTTGAGATCGGAAAGAGTACGACTACATCACCCACGAGAATCCGCTCTCGTTAAACACTTTGGAATCTTCGAGGGTAAGTTATTCCATCGACTCGTTGCTACAATCTAGTAGATAGATCTTGGCTTGTTTGTTTGTATGCGATAGAAAATTTTTGTTTTCCATGCTACGAATCCCTACAGGAATATCCAGGGACAAAGCATGAGTACTTTTAAGTACTCATAAACTATCACTAAAGCAGTAAGACCATTCTAGTATGAATCCTAATCTCTAGGTTTGTTTTCAACAAGCCAATTTTATTTCAGAGGTACTTAGTAGTAAAAGACCTAACTTTACTTGTCTAGATTACTCAAGTGGGAACCTATTTTCATGTCCACATCCTTGTGGGGTCAAGTCACAAGTCATTTTGAAAACATCTGACAACGGAACAGTATGGCCATCCAATTGTCCATGACCGCAGGCCCGGCTATTCGAATAGTTTGACACTCTGCAGAGGTGGTACACTTTCACCAAAAAATTCAATACATCCGTCGGGAATAACCCTGAATCATCATACTTGGTATACGGATAATCAATCCTAACATTTCAATTACACACTCTAGTATAACACCTCCCCTATGAGTTTGGCCTCCCAGCCATGACCAGCTGTCATCCTGGGAACTGCACAGGTGGGCATTCTTATTCACAAGGTATCCTGAGCTCACCTTGTTCCGCAGAATGTAGCTTGCATGGTATATCTTAGCTTGCCTTGGTTGGTAAGGTGGTCGAAGTTATCATTCTCTAATCCATAGAATTCTTCCTCCTCGTAGCCCGGATTGATACTAGCGTCTATAAATAAATATGGCATACACAATCACCAAACAATACTTAACTACTTCTATTTAACACACCAAGAATCTCACTAGATGATATAGCACCATCTCTATCATTACAAGAAAAGAGTGACAAGATTTTATTTACCTTATTTTAGAAAAGTAATTTATACTCATTAAAAAGTTACTTAAGATTTAATATTCTCCAATTCAAATATGGGATCATATTGACACACATCATCACCACATATTCAATATTTAGCAATGTGATTTAAAGTGATTGGCCTAAATTACCAAGTTTAATAATGTAAAAAAAAATATTTATGTGACTAGAAATGACTATAAATCCATTCTTTAGTTTTGGTCTAGTACTACTGCATGTAAATCTATATATTTTTACATATTCAGATAGGTCATGGACAATGTGATTTTTCAGAGTTGGAATCAACTCAAAACCATTTATGGTTGATTTTAGAAAAATGATTGAATTGATAAAAGATATTGTCTTGTTATTTTTACTGAAGGTGATCTATAGGTTCAAAATATTTGAATCCAATGGGAGTAATTAGAGATTTTCATCTACTTTCTAACAAAATTGGTTTCATTCAATTTGGTTTAGTTAAACTCTCTGGATTGATTTTAAAAGTTACATACGGTATAGGATTTTGAATTAAAAGAAAAAATCTAAGTTTGAATCTGTGGGCTAGCGTGGGAATGCTAACGGGCTGGCCCAACTAGGCAACGCGCGCACAACGGGCTGCACCGGGGCTGGTCCCACTCGTCAGCGGATGAGTTAAAATGAAAGGGTATCCTCTAATCTGGGCCGCACGATTAGAGCATGATCGACGGCTCCGCGTTGTCGTCTCCGTCGCACGGGGCGCACGAGACAGAACCCTAGCGCTATGACGACGGCGTCGGGGGCTTACCAGGGCTCCAGCTAGATCCGGCGAGGTGGGCGAACGAGCGAGTCGACGACGGCGGGTCGACTAGTGGTCGCGGCAGCTCTGGGGCGGCTCCTAGCACTGGTTCCTCTTCTCCACTGCAACAGCAGGCTCCGGTAAAATTCCGGCAATGTGGTTCTTGCCTTGTTCCAGGGACGGGTCAGAGAGGTTGCTGGGTGAGAGGGGAATATAATGGTGTTCGTTTTGAGGCAGGGGGTCTCTATTTATATTGCGGCGAAGGGGGCACAACGGCATGGCTCGGGCTCGTCGGCGACTTTGTTATAGTGCGCTATCGGCATGTCCAAAGGTGTAGGTCGACGCGGTGCTTCAGGGCGGTCATCATGCGCACAGTGGCACGGCGAGGCGCGGTCTCCATCTTTCTACAACATCCGGGCTCTGCGTTGGTACCATCGGCATTCGTCATGGCATACAGTGGTCATGGTGCTCGCGGGGTCAAACGATCATGTCTGAGCGGTCGCTGGAGTCGCGACGAACTTATTGGCGCAATTACAGAGCGAGGCACGGCGTGTGCACACTGGATTGCTCGGCGCTCTGGCGCGACGCTCGACATGGTCGAGTGTTAAATGAGCACGACTTCGCTGGCGTCTCCGTGGACGGTCGTTGGTCGAGGCGTGCACAGGCAGGGGCGGTGAGGTCATGGCTACCTCCTAGACATTATGGGTGAGGGTGGCGTGGTTTATGGCAGCGTGTCCGCATCGGGGTGGCAAGGGTGAGCTCGGATACCATTTCTACTGGTCACAACAGCGAGTGAGATGAACTCAAATGCACGGGCTGGTACTGTGAGAGTTAAGGGCACGTCGTGGGAGCTCAGCGAGGTCACAAAGATGATCAAAAGATTGATCAAAACAGTAGATAGTTGTTGAGTTTGTACTGTGATCACCAGGTGTTTGATCACATGGCCGCAAGAACTAAACTTTCACATTTTCAAGTTATTTTTGGTGGGTGTGCTGGGCATAAGGTTGGTAGTCTCTGGGTGTAACGGTTTGCTAAGTGGTGAAGGTTTTGATGGTTTTCCAAAAATGATTATCTTGATGCATAAGATAGATTCAATTTTGAATTGCCTCTCAAATGGATTTGAAATGGTTTCTACAAGGTTTGAAAGTTCCATTGTGTCAGCGTTACTTGGTCTAGCAAGGTGAGAAAAGAAATGAAATTGTTTCTGTTTGAAATCATTTGCTAGAGATGCTAAAAGTGAGCTAGGTGTTAACTTTTGCAAAAATGACCATTAGGTCATATGCTTCATATTTTAATTTTCTTTTGTTTTGATCTGTTTTGGATTTGACCTAGATGATATGGTTTTGATCTTTAAACCATTTCTTATCATTTATAACAATCAAACATGGCATTGCAAACATTCATAACACACATGCATTAATGTAGTGATTATTATTAAAAGCTTTTGTTAACTCTAACTTTGGTTAATTAGAAATTGATATCCTCATTAATATTTTTGAACTGTTACAATAGAAGAGAGTAGGACTAGGATTCGTATCCTCCAAGGACTCCTCCTTTTTCCTCTCTTCCACCAATATGAGAGAGAGGAAGTCCGTATCCAATACGGAGTCTGCATCAAATACGAAGTGCTCCCCAAAGCCAACTTGGGGGCAAGTTTGAGACCGAGAAGGACTCCTACCTCCACACGGCCTCGCCCCTCCCCACCTCCTCTATCCGACAGAGCCTATGGGAGGCCCTATCCGATTTGGCGAGGGTTCCCTCCCCTACCCCCGCGCTCGTGTGGCCTACTGGGCCCATGGGACCCATTGGGATATTAATAACTAATAATTTCTTGTTTATTATTAATATAAATAATTATTCCAAAGCTTTCCAAATTAACTTTTGGACACCTACGATTTAATTCAAGACCTTCCTAAAATATTCTCAGCGTCCTCTTTGAATGTTCGGAACCATTTCGTCCACTCTCGGTGATATACCGAATTCCTTCGGAATATTCCAAGATGCTCCGAAACATATTTTTAGAATTACTTCATCCAACTATCTCATTCGCACTCACATTCTAAAATGCCATAAACGTCTTAAGTGTGTAACCCGGTTGGTCCAGATATTTGCGGACATGTCTGGAACTCATTCCAATAACAATGATTACTATTAGTGTCTTGATACAAGTAGCAACCCCCTTAAATAATATGAAGTTATTTATCATGTGAACCATAGTATTGAGGTTGATAAATATCATATTGATTCGTCAATACTTTACATGCCCGAGAGAAAACACTAGGTTATTCTCGTTTCCCGGTATGTAATATTTACTCATCCCGTACTATCGATGTTCCTGTGTTCAACAACTTGATCACGTGTTCGGCTAGACGATGGCGAACATCACCATACATGAGCGTGTCTAGAGTGTATATCTCCATCGTCAGGAGTATCAATTCCCACCAGCACGCCATGTGAATGATTGTCGAACCATCCAGTACGAACAAGCATCAACTTTATAATCACTCCGTTATGGGAAATGTCTGGAGAATCTTGCCACGTCCATATTGTTACCAAGTTCACATATGTCTTGTGGTCAAACAATTTCTAGTAAATCGATAATTGTATTGATGATGCGTTTTATGGTATCTCATGTTTGGGTCTATCAATCATCGTTGTCCTCTAACAACTCTGATCACATATGTCACTGACAACACCACAATCTCATTGCCACTTTGCCCATAGTTAGGAAACTGAAACTATCGTTGACATACATACTAGTCATAGAGGCATGACCAGAGATATCTTTATATGGTGTTTATCATCATATATGGGGAATTTGGACGAAAATAACCTAAAAATAACAAATTCACGAAAAGAACTCTGGCCAAAAGAAATTTACTCCACTAACCCTTTTTGCAACGCCGTACACGCTGGCGCCGCACCCTAAAGCGCAGCGCCATGAGGCATGGCGCCGTGCACCTGCAGCGTGGCTCGCCCATGGCATCATGGGACCTGGTCCCTCTAGTGCGGCGCCACACCGTATGGGGCCGCACTGTGTAGTACAATGCCAGAGCTCGTGGCGCCGCACTTTAGGTCTTGTACCAGCATGCGAGCCAGTCCTCCCCGACCCAGTGATACGTCGGAAACGTATCTATAATTTTTGATGCCCCATGCTTGTTTTATATCATTTGTCTTATGTTTTGTCTACACTTTGAGGTGTTTTTATATCTTTTCTGGAACTAACCTATCAACAAGTTTCCACAGTGCGAGTTGCGTGTTTTCTTCGGTTTTTGGTTCCAGAAAGGCAGAAAATCAATATTCTTGGAATTGGACGGGACAAAAGCCAAAGTCATTGTTTTTCCTGGAGCAACACAAAACCACGAAGCAGAGCCGGAGGGGGGCCACAGGGTGTCCTCACCCCCCTAGGCGTGGGCAACCCGTGGAGGCGCCCACAGGGGGCATGGGCCCCCTGGACACCCACCGACCTTGATTATGGTGCCTATAAGAAGCCTCCGACCCAAAAACCCTAGGGAATCCAGAATAAATCCACGAAAACCTCCATAGCACCGCCGCCACTGAAAGGGAGATTTGGGGGACAGAAAGTCTTTGTTCCGGCACCCTGTCGGGACGGGGAAGTGCCCCCGGAGCCAACTCCATCGATCTCCATCGCCATCTTCATCACCATTGATGATTCCCATGATGTGGAGGGAGTAGTTTTTCCTCAGGGCTAAGGGCTTTACCGGTAGCTATGTGTTCATCTCTCTCTATGCATGATCTTGTGGTCATGAGCTTTGTAATCAAGTAGATCTACCTTGCTACTCAAGTGTTTTAATAGATCTCTATTCTCCCCATGTGTGTGAAAGTGACAGCGTGCACGCCATGGTGGCACTTAGGTTTGAGTCTACATAAATACTCTTTGTGCTTTAATAGATCTTTGCTTTTCCCCACGTGTGTGAAAGTGACACTTTTCATACCGTGTGTGGCACTTTGGCTAGATTGAATATTTGTTATGAGTTATATTTCGAGTTGGATGTCTCTATGAAATTGTGGTGTTTGTTGGAACCATCTAGCGCTCCAGGTGATAGTGTCGGGTTATCTAGATTGGGGAAGGCGGACTTTGAGGAGTGCTGTTATAGCCCTACCAATGATTAGAGTGTCCAACCGGAGAGTAGTTAAGAGTAGTATCATGAAGAGAGGATATTTATATGAGAGAGTGTTCACTAGTGAAAGTATGATCCCCAGGCCTTGTTTGCAAACATTGAAACACCGTTTGCTACTAGATTTGTTGCATGTTTGCTTGCTTTAGTCTTTACCTCACACACGTCAGAAGCTATTTTCTGGCACCGTTAACACTTGTATTTCACTATCTCTTCATCTAACTAGTGCACCTATACACCTGACAAGTGTATTGGGTGTGTTGGGGACACAAGAGACTTCTTGTATCTTGATTGCAGGGTTGCTTGAGAGGGATACCTTTGACCACTTCCTCCCTGAGTTCGATAAACCTTGGGTAATCCACTTAAGGGAATTGTTGTTGTTCTACAAACCTCTGCACTTGGAGGCCCAACAACTGTCTACAAGAATAGAAGTGCGTAGACATCAAGCTCTTTTCTGGCACCGTTGCCGGGGAGGTTTTGGGCTTTTACCTTTCCTCCACGCCATAAGCTCTTTTCTGGCGCTGTTGTCGGGGAGGTAATGTAAAAGGTACTCACATCCTCCGATGTGAGTGCTCGAAGTTATTTCCTTTAGATTCTGCAAATTTGTCTTGTTGATTCTTGTTTTCACTAGTTAGGCTTAATGGAAAACAACAACAAAAAATTAGAGAGCTTTATAGTGTTTATCTTGAGTTAGGACATGAAGTGTTTGAAGAGAAAATTAAAAAACCTATGGAGCTTTATTTGCATGCTAATAGAAATGTTATTAGTATGAACTCTTTGGATACCATTATTGCTAATGTTATGGAAACGTCTAAGCTTGGGGAAGCTAGTTTTTATGAAAATGATCTTTTTAGTCCCCCGACTTTGGAAGATAGCTATTGTATTGCTTATGATGATACCAAACCTCCAATATATGATGATTACAATGATGAGTATGATATTTTCAGTCCACCTACTATTGAGGAGGAAATTAATTGTGATTACAATATGCCTCCTATATTTGATGATTATGGTGATGAGAATAATAGTGATAGCTATTTTGTTGAATTTGCTCCCACTATGATTAATAAGGATGATTATTCTTATGTGGAGAGTAATAATTATTTTATGCATGTGGATCATGATAAGAATGTTTTATGTGATAGTTATATTGTTAATTTTGTTAATGTTGCTACTGAAAGTTATTATGAGAGAGGGAAACATGGTCTTATGCATCTCAATAATATTAAGTTTCCCCTCTTTGTGCTAAAAGTTTTGAAGTTGCTCTTGTTTCATCTTCCTATGCCTGTCACTTTGTTCTTTGTGAATTTATTTGCATACAAGATTCCTATTCATAGGAAGTGGGTTAGACTTAAATGTGTTTTGAATTTGCTTCTTGATGCTCACTTTGACTTCAATTCATAATTCTTATGTGAGCATCTTCTCAAGCTATCAAGCCTAACTTAAAGGCGTTAAAGAAAAGTACTTGTTGGGAGATAACCCAAGAGTTTCCTTGAGTCTTGTAAGTTATTAATTTAGTGATGACCTCTCATTATCCTTTTTATTTGTTTTTTGTGCCAAGAATGACCTCTAATGAGAGGGAAGTAAGATTTGGGGAGTTGCTGTCCCGAAACAGATTTCTGTCCTCCACCATAAAAATTCATGAGGAGTCTCTGTAACTCGGATTGAACTAAATATTTACTAATAAATCACTCAATATGTTAGCTCACTTTCGTTAGTTCAACACTTTTTGATTTGAGCAACAAAAGGTCTTCCAAAAAATCGGTTTCTACCTGCTGGTCTATTTTGACAGATTTCTGCCATTATTTACATTTGCTTCTTATTGATTACTTTTTGGGTTCTTTTTGGGAAATTGAGCTTTTTGAAGGAGTTTCTACAGTATCTTGTGTCTTTAGTGAAAGTTTTGCTGTTTTGAAACTAAACCCAAAGGTCTATTATCTTTTAAATACACTAATGTTGCTAATGAAGATTGTGTGAAGTTTTGTATGAAGGAAAATTTGCAGGTGTAGAGAGAGAATGATGTAATGAGAGGAAGAATGGACAAAAGCTCAACCTTGGGGATGCCAACCTGTGTCACCCCAAGAAATATCCAAGAGGTACAATCGTCAAAGCTTGGGGATGCCCAAGGCATCCCCTTCTTCATCAATAAAAATCTCAGGTCTTTCTAGACACTTCGTTTTTATTGTTTCATGCATTGTTGTGTTGTTCTTGGAGCGTCTTAGTTTTCGTTTTTGGTTTTTGTTTGATTAGTTTGCTTGAGTAAGTTGGTTGGTTACACAACACTTATTTTGGAGAGAGACACACTTTGTTTCCATTGCCTAGAACACTCTAGTTTCACTCTTATTGTTTTGTGAGTGTTCACTTTTGCTATCACTGCGTTCAGCCTTAGTTTTCTTGTGCATTCAGCTTAGAAATTTTTAGTTCTTATTTGTGGATTTGTGAGACAATCTCACTGATCTTTATTGATTATTATCTTTATGAGTTGTTTCAAATAAGTCGTTTGGTGTTGGAAAAGAGTAGGAAGCTTCATGCTTAGTGGTACAAAAGGGAGCTTGCTTTGACTGTGACTTAGACTTTATCATGTCATGCTAGATGTTGTTTTGACCTTATGCTTAGTGATTATTGCTGTAGCATGACTTGTTCCAAACAATTGGGATTGCTTAATGTGCCTTGAAAGAATCATGTGTTGTTTTAGCATACAAAAGCATAGTATTGTGGTATTCTCCTTTGATAATTTGTTTGGGTTGACTTGGCACATGCTCGGACCATGCTATGACTATGAACAAGTCACCATAGCCTCTATGATAATTTAGTCCTCGAATTGTAGTACCACTCTATGCTTTGATTAGTAATGTTTTGTTGCTCTGCATGATTATGGCCTATTGCTCTCTTAGTTGGTTGCTCCCAGTATTTTGCTAGCCTCCACTTGTATGAGTAAGTTCTACTCATGCTTCCAACTCCCAAGAAACCAAGTTATTCCAAAGTGTCCACTATAAACTCCTATGCATGGTGTGTTACACCATTCCAAGTATATTCTTGTTTTCAGCTATCTTCCAATTAAAAACTATTTTGATATGTGAAACTTAGTGATTAAAGCCATCAAGAACTTGATGGCACACTTTATATTCTTTGACCCTAATAAACTTGAACTATTGTGTCGTCTATGTTGTATATGCTTGCACTTATACGTTAGAATTAGCAGAACCGTGCTGTCACGGGTAACGTTTTCAACATTGCACTTGTACTTTGTACTTAGTTGATATCATGCTCTTTTGTCTATGGATGCCACCGGTGTGAAATAAAGAGGGAACTTGTACATCCATGGAGTTTGTATTTTGTGTTAGAGAAACGCCTGAGCCGCTAGCCTAAGCCATGCCTAATCATGGTGGAAACTTGCAGCATCACCATAATGAGCTATCTATGAAGCATACTCAATAAAAAGATATGCATATAGTAAATAAAATTATCGCTGAGATGCGAGATGCTCATTGTCTGCTTGCCTTGTCATTTTGGTTATGGGATAGCTCCTGTACCATGTGCAAGGGGTACCCCGTTGGCGGTTCTCTATGATACACATGTACTTACAATGACAAGAACTTACAGGTGACTGAAGTTAAGTAGCATGAGGTGTGGCCCTCGTATTAAAGGGACTTGAGATTGCCAACTTATACTTTGTCAAGCATATACTCCATAGTTTGTTCACTTTAACCTTAATCACTTCAAGATGCTTATGATAGGGGCAATGAGGGCTGAAAGCTAACAAGTACCATAATTTTTGGAAGCTCTTTTTGAAACTTGAAATCCCTGCTTCCCTTATGAAGGGCCCTTCTTCCACTATTATTGAGTCTCCACCTTCTACCTTTAGGCACCATTAAGAGATCACAGTTTCCATTCTGTGTGCAGTGTCCCAAAACTTATTGATTGATGCATATTGTTGATATTACTTGTTCTTGTGCTATTTGTTTCTAGTCACCCTTGTGAACTTTGAAGGTGTCCTTTGCATCTATTTGCTACTCTATGAGGGACAAGCTGATTGCCACTATGCCATGTTTTCTATATGTGAAACAAACAAACGTTTTTCAATGCATGTTATTCATGATCTTTGTTTGTAGCATTTTGTGGTGCATGCATAGTTACTTTGTCCTATTGTTAGAACTCCATCTTTCATTCACATGTTTAGAGTTCTTTGATCCCAGCTTTCAATGCTTGCAAATGGTTTGATCTTGGTTTTGATGGTGCATGTCACCTCGAAAATTATTCTTTTTATCACTTACCTACTCGAGGACGAGCAGGAGTTAAGATTGGGGATGCTTGATACGTCGGAAATGTATCTATATTTTTTGATGCTCCATGCCTGTTTTATATCATTTGTATTATGTTTTGTCTACATTTTAAGGTGTTTTTATATATTTTCTAGAACTAACCTATTAACAAGTTTCCATAGTGTCAATTGCTTGTTTTCTTCTGTTTTTGGTTCCAGAAAGGCAGAAAATCAATATTCTCGGAATTGGACGGGACAAAAACCAAAGTCATTATTTTCCCGGAGCAACACGGAACCACGAAGCAGAGCTGGAGGGGGCCACAGGGTGGCCGCACCTCCCTAGGCGCGGACAAGCCCTGGAGGCGCCCATAGGGGGTGTGGGCCCCCTAGCCCCCCACCGACCTTGATTCCTGCGCCTATAAGAAGCCTCCGACCCAAAAACCATAGGGCATCCAAAATAAATCCACGAAAACCTCCGTAGCACTGCCGCCACCGAAAGGGAGATTCGGGGGACAGAAAGTCTTTGTTCCGGCACCCTATCGGGATGGGAAGTGCCCCCGGAGCCAACTCCATCGATCTCCATCGCCATCTTCATCACCATTGATGATTCCCATGATGTGGAGGGAGTAGTTCTTCCTCAGGGCTAAGGGCTTTACCAGTAGCTATGTGTTCATCTCTCTCTATGCATGATCTTGTGGTCATGAGCTTTGTAATCAAGTAGATCTACCTTGCTACTCAAGTGTTTTAATAGATCTCTACTCTCCCCATGTGTGTGAAAGTGACAGCGTGCACGCCATGGTGGCCCTTAGGTTTGAGTCTACATAAATACTCTTTGTGCTTTAATAGATCTTTGCTTTTCCCCACGTGTGTGAAAGTGACACTTTTCATACCGTGTGTGGCACTTTGGCTAGATTGAATATTTGTTATGAGTTATATTTCGAGTTGGATGTCTCTATGAAATTGTGGTGTTTGTTGGAACCATCTAGCGCTCCAGGTGATAGTGTCGGGTTATCTAGATTGGGGAAGGCGGACTTTGAGGAGTGCTGTTATAGCCCTACCAATGATTAGAGTGTCCAACCGGAGAGTAGTTAAGAGTAGTATCATGAAGAGAGGATATTTATATGAGAGAGTGTTCACTAGTGAAAGTATGATCCCCAGGCCTTGTTTGCAAACATTGAAACACCGTTTGCTACTAGATTTGTTGCATGTTTGCTTGCTTTAGTCTTTACCTCACTCACACACGTCAGAAGCTATTTTCTGGCACCGTTAACACTTGTATTTCACTATCTCTTCATCTAACTAGTGCACCTATACACCTGACAAGTGTATTGGGTGTGTTGGGGACACAAGAGACTTCTTGTATCTTGATTGCAGGGTTGCTTGAGAGGGATACCTTTGACCACTTCCTCCCTGAGTTCGATAAACCTTGGGTAATCCACTTAAGGGAATTGCTGTTGTTCTACAAACCTCTGCACTTGGAGGCCCAACAACTGTCTACAAGAATAGAAGTGCGTAGACATCAAGCTCTTTTCTGGCACCGTTGCCGGGCAGGTTTTGGGCTTTTACCTTTCCTCCACGCCATAAGCTCTTTTCTGGCGCCATTGTCGGGAGGTAATGTAAAAGGTACTCACATCCTCCGATGTGAGTGCTCGAAGTTATTTCCTTTAGATTCTGCAAATTTGTCTTTTTGATTCTTGTTTTCACTAGTTAGGCTTAATGGAAAACAACAACAAAAAATTAGAGAGCTTTATAGTGTTTATCTTGAGTTAGGACATGAAGTGTTTGAAGAGAAAATTAAAAAACCTATGGAGCTTTATTTGCATGCTAATAGAAATGTTATTAGTATGAACTCTTTGGATACCATTATTGCTAATGCTATGGAAACGTCTAAGCTTGGGGAAGCTAGTTTTTATGAAAATGATCTTTTTAGTCCCCCGACTTTGGAAGATAGCTATTGTATTGCTTATGATGATACCAAACCTCCAATATATGATGATTACAATGATGAGTATGATATTTTCAGTCCACCTACTATTGAGGAGGAAATTAATTGTGATTACAATATGCCTCCTATATTTGATGATTATGGTGATGAGAATAATAGTGATAGCTATTTTGTTGAATTTGCTCCCACTATGATTAATAAGGATGATTATTCTTATGTGGAGAGTAATAATTATTTTATGCATGTGGATCATGATAAGAATGTTTTATGTGATAGTTATATTGTTAATTTTGTTCATGTTGCTACTGAAAGTTATTATGAGAGAGGGAAACATGGTCTTATGCATCTCAATAATATTAAGTTTCCCCTCTTTGTGCTAAAAGTTTTGAAGTTGCTCTTGTTTCATCTTCCTATGCCTGTCACTTTGTTCTTTGTGAATTTATTTGCATACAAGATTCCTATTCATAGGAAGTGGGTTAGACTTAAATGTGTTTTGAATTTGCTTCTTGATGCTCTCTTTGACTTCAATTCATAATTCTTATGTGAGCATCTTCTCAAGCTATCAAGCCTAACTTAAAGGCGTTAAAGAAAAGTACTTGTTGGGAGATAACCCAAGAGTTTCCTTGAGTCTTGTAAGTTATTAATTTAGTGATGACCTCTCATTATCCTTTTTATTTGTTTTTTGTGCCAAGAATGACCTCTAATGAGAGGGAAGTAAGATTTGGGGAGTTGCTGTCCCGAAACAGATTTCTGTCCTCCACCATAAAAATTCATGAGGAGTCTCTGTAACTCGGATTGAACTAAATATTTACTAATAAATCACTCAATATGTTAGCTCGCTTTCGTTAGTTCAACACTTTTTGATTTGAGCAACAAAAGTTCTTCCAAAAAATCGGTTTCTACCTGCTGGTCTATTTTGACATATTTCTGCCATTATTTGCATTTGCTTCTTATTGATTACTTTTTGGGTTCTTTTTGGGAAATTGAGCTTTTTGAAGGAGTTTCTACAGTATCTTGTGTCTTTAGTGAAAGTTTTGCTGTTTTGAAACTAAACCCAAAGGTCTATTATCTTTTAAATACACTAATGTTGCTAATGAAGATTGTGTGAAGTTTTGTATGAAGGAAAATTTGCAGGTGTAGAGAGAGAATGATGTAATGAGAGGAAGAATGGACAAAAGCTCAACCTTGGGGATGCCAACCTGTGTCACCCCAAGAAATATCCAAGAGGTACAATCGTCAAAGCTTGGGGATGCCCAAGGCATCCCCTTCTTCATCAATAAAAATCTCAGGTCTTTCTAGACACTTCGTTTTTATTGTTTCATGCATTGTTGTGTTGTTCTTGGAGCGTCTTAGTTTTCGTTTTTGGTTTTTGTTTGATTAGTTTGCTTGAGTAAGTTGGTTGGTTACACCACACTTATTTTGGAGAGAGACACACTCTGTTTCCATTGCCTAGAACACTCTAGTTTCACTCTTATTGTTTTGTGAGTGTTCACTTTTGCTATCACTGCGTTCAGCCTTAGTTTTCTTGTGCATTCAGCTTAGAAATTTTTAGTTCTTATTTGTGGATTTGTGAGACAATATCACTGATCTTTATTGATTATTATCTTTATGAGTTGTTTCAAATAAGTCGTTTGGTGTTGGAAAAGAGTAGGAAGCTTCATGCTTAGTGGTACAAAAAGGAGCATGCTTTGACTGTGACTTAGACTTTATCATGTCATGCTAGATGTTGTTTTGACCTTATGCTTAGTGATTATTGCTGTAGCATGACTTGTTCCAAACAATTGGGATTGCTTAATGTGCCTTGAAAGAATCATGTGTTGTTTTAGCATACAAAAGCATAGTATTGTGGTATTCTCCTTTGATAATTTGTTTGGGTTGACTTGGCACATGCTCGGACCATGCTATGACTATGAACAAGTCACCATAGCCTCTATGATAATTTAGTCCTCGAATTGTAGTACCACTCTATGCTTTGATTAGTAATGTTTTGTTGCTCTGCATGATTATGGCCTATTGCTCTCTTAGTTGGTTGCTCCCAGTCTTTTGCTAGCCTCCACTTGTATGAGTAAGTTCTACTCATGCTTCCAACTCCCAAGAAACCAAGTTATTCCAAAGTGTCCACTATAAACTCCTATACATGGTGTGTTACACCATTCCAAGTATATTCTTGTTTTCAGCTATCTTCCAATTAAAAACTATTTTGATATGTGAAACTTAGTGATTAAAGCCATCAAGAACTTGATGGCACACTTTATATTCTTTGACCCTAATAAACTTGAACTATTGTGTTGTCTATGTTGTATATGCTTGCACTTATACGTTAGAATTAGCAGAACCGTGCTGTCACGGGTAACGTTTTCAACATTGCACTTGTACTTTGTACTTAGTTGATATCATGCTCTTTTGTCTATGGATGCCACCGGTGTGAAATAAAGAGGGAACTTGTACATCCATGGAGTTTGTATTTTGTGTTAGAGAAACGCCTGAGCCGCTAGCCTAAGCCATGCCTAATCATGGTGGAAATTTGCAGCATCACCATAATGAGCTATCTATGAAGCATACTCAATAAAAAGATATGCATATAGTAAATAAAATTATCGCTGAGATGCGAGATGCTCATTGTCTGCTTGCCTTGTCATTTTGGTTATGGGATAGCTCCTGTACCATGTGCAAGGGGTACCCCGTTGGCGGTTCTCTATGATACACATGTACTTACAATGACAAGAACTTACAGGTGACTGAAGTTAA
The DNA here is from genome assembly GCA_910589765.1 of Avena atlantica. Classification (NCBI taxonomy): domain Eukaryota; kingdom Viridiplantae; phylum Streptophyta; class Magnoliopsida; order Poales; family Poaceae; genus Avena; species Avena atlantica. Next base: position 216,859,895 of record OU342738.1, read on the forward strand.
GTAGCATGAGGTGTGGCCCTCGTATTAAAGGGACTTGAGATTGCTAACTTATACTTTGTCAAGCATATACTCCATAGTTTGTTCACTTTAACCTTAATCACTTCAAGATGCTTATGATAGGGGCAATGAGGGCTGAAAGCTAACAAGTACCATAATTTTTGGAAGCTCTTTTTGAAACTTGAAATCCCTGCTTCCCTTATGAAGGGCCCTTCTTCCACTATTATTGAGTCTCCACCTTCTACCTTTAGGCACCATTAAGAGATCACAGTTTCCATTCTGTGTGCAGTGTCCCAAAACTTATTGATTGATGCATATTGTTGATATTACTTGTTCTTGTGCTATTTGTTTCTAGTCACCCTTGTGAACTTTGAAGGTGTCCTTTGCATCTATTTGCTACTCTATGAGGGACAAGCTGATTGCCACTATGCCATGTTTTCTATATGTGAAACAAACAAACGTTTTTCAATGCATGTTATTCATGATCTTTGTTTGTAGCATTTTGTGGTGCATGCATAGTTACTTTGTCCTATTGTTAGAACTCCATCTTTCATTCACATGTTTAGAGTTCTTTGATCCCAGCTTTCAATGCTTGCAAATGGTTTGATCTTGGTTTTGATGGTGCATGTCACCTCGAAAATTATTCTTTTTATCACTTACCTACTCGAGGACGAGCAGGAGTTAAGATTGGGGATGCTTGATACGTCGGAAATGTATCTATAATTTTTGATGCTCCATGCTTGTTTTATATCATTTGTATTATGTTTTGTCTACACTTTAAGGTGTTTTTATATCTTTTCTGGAACTAACCTATTAACAAGTTTCCATAGTGCCAATTGCTTGTTTTCTTCTGTTTTTGGTTCCAGAAAGGCAGAAAATCAATATTCTCATAATTGGACGGGATAAAAACCGAAGTCATTATTTTCCCGGAGCAACACGGAACCACGAAGCAGAGCTGGAGGGGGCCACAGGGTGGCCGCACCTCCCTAGGCGCGGACAAGCCCTGGAGGCGCCCATAGGGGGTGTGGGCCCCCTAGACCCCCACCGACCTTGATTCCTGCGCCTATAAGAAGCCTCCGACCCAAAAACCATAGGGCATCCAAAATAAATCCACGAAAACCTCCGTAGCACTGCCGCCACCGAAAGGGAGATTCGGGGGACAGAAAGTCTTTGTTCCGGCACCCTGTCGGGATGGGAAGTGCCCCCGGAGCCATCTCCATCGATCTCCATCGCCATCTTCATCACCATTGCTGATTCCCATGATGTGGAGGGAGTAGTTCTTCCTCAGGGCGAAGGGCTCTACCGGTAGCTATGTATTCATCTCTCTCTATATGCATGATCTTGTGGTCATGAGCTTTGTAATCAAGTAGATCTACCTTGCTACTCAAGTGTTTTAATAGATCTCTACTCTCCCCATGTGTGTGAAAGTGACAGCGTGCACGCCATGGTGGCACTTAGGTTTGAGTCTACATAAATACTCTTTGTGCTTTAATAGATCTTTGCTTTTCCCCACGTGTGTGAAAGTGACACCGTTCATACCGTGTGTGGCACTTTGGCTGGATTGAATATTTGTTATGAGTTATATTTGGAGTTGGATGTCTCTATGAAATTGTGGTGTTTGTTGGAACCATCTAGCACTCAAGGTGACAGTGTGGGGTTATCTAGATTGGGGAAGACGGACTTTGAGAAGTGTTGTTATAGCCCTACAGATGATTAGAGTGTCCAACCGGAGAGTAGTTAATAGTATTATCATGAAGAGAGGATATTTATATGAGAGAGTGTTCACTAGTGAAAGTATGATCCACATGCCTTGTTTGCAAACATTGAAACACCGTTTGCTACTAGATCTGTTGCATGTTTGCTTGCTTTAGTCTTTACCTCACACACACGTTACCACACGTCAACAACAAGTCAGATGCTATTTTGTGGCACCGTTACCACTTGTATTTCACTATCTCTTCGCCGAACTAGTGCACCTATACACCTGACAAGTGTATTGGGTGTGTTGGGGACACAAGAGACTTCTTGTATCTTGATTGTAGGGTTGCTTGAGAGGGATAACTTTGACCACTTCCTCCCCGAGTTCGATAAACCTTGGGTAATCCAATTAAGGGAAACTTGTTGCTGTTCTACAAACTTCTGCACTTGGAGGCCCAACAACTGTCTACAAGAATAGAAGTGCGTAGACATCACCTAACATCATTCTTTCTCACCCACAGGAAGCTGCTGCGACGGCGGCGGCGACTCTGCTTCCCCCTCAACCTCCTACCTCCTAGTGCCCAAATCGGAAGCCTCTCTCCGTGGATTTCAATCACCCCAAGTTCCTTGAAGTATTCTTCCCCTTCTTCTTTGATTTCACCCATTAATTTCTTATTTTGGTCCATATCTTGCAAACCCTAGGTTGTTTTGTAAGATGCATGGTAGAATGTTGTTGCATTGGCATAGGGGTTGGGTATTGTGTTAATGTTAGCATGGGTATCTATTGATTATGTTGACCATGGTATTGTTGTTGTGATTATCTTAGGCATGGCAAGAATTTTTCATGTTCACCATGTAGACAAGGATGCTTTTTTGAGAGGTAACATAGAACCGGACCCGGACGAGCTCGATTTGGTGTTTGAGCGTACTCCAACCTATGTCGAGGTCTTGGAGCAATTGAGTATTGAATTGAAATGGATGGACCCAAATGATGTTTTTGAGTTGGAGGGAAGACATAATGTTGGCTTGGGAATGCATGTCCGTTGCAAGACCATGCGTATCTTCTCCGAGGCCCATTGGCTTGCATACAAGGAGGTGGTGGCCGAATCACTAGACAAGGCCCTTGAGCTATTTGCCACCCAGAAAGTTGGTAGTTCATTGTCTTTGGACTTGAACCGTATGGCATCCCCATTGCGTACTATGAGTCCTCCACCCGTAGACCAAGAGCTAAGCCGTGAACCTCCCTTGACCCAAACATTGATCATGATTTCAAGACACCAAGACGAAGTGTTGGAAGAGGACAATGATGATTGTGGGGGTGAAGATGATGATGTTGAACTCCATGACAACAATGTTGGAGATTTGGACAAATATATCACGCAAGATAACATGGACCGTGACCTCCCATATTCTCGAGTCTATGCATTGGACTCAGATGATGATGGTCCCGAAGAAGAAGTTGACGATGAGGGGTTCACGGCTAGAGAGGCCGAAATCCACGATACCGTATTGGGATGGGACCATCGGGTGCCTTTGTTTCGTGATCTTAGTCTCGCGGATGAAGCCACGGTTGATGGTGGCAAGGTCATAGTGGTTGGACCAAGAACAAGTTCTTACCGGGATGACAATGAAGTGAATAGTGTCTTTTGCAAAGGATCAAGGTTCAAGACCTTGTTAGAATTTAAGCAATGGATAAAGGACTTCTCGGTGAAGCATCATCATCCTTACACGGTCGTGCACTCGGACATCAAGAAGCGTTACACGGTGAAGTGCGAGGAGGAAGGATGTCCTTGGATTGTGCGTGCAAGACCATTGAAGGGAGGTCCCGAATGGCACATATCTAGTTGTGTATCAAATCAAATGTGTCGAGGTCCGATGGTGGATGGAAAGGATGCGGAGCATGAGCACCAGCAACTCACCTCCGATTTCCTTGCTTATAGGCTATCCAATGACATCGCGTCATTTCCAATAATGAGCATCAAGATGGTCATGGCGCTTGTGAAAGCCCTCTTTCACTACGAGGTGAAGTACAGGAAGGCATGGAAGGCTAAGCAAGCCGCATTCAAGATGTTGTACGGTGATTGGGAGGAATCTTATAACCAAATCCCAAGGTTGTTGGGAGCGATGGCCAATGCTAACCCGGGCATGGTTCATGTGGTTGAACCTTATGGGAACAAGACAAGGATTGTAAACGGAAAAACCGTGCGAGTTTTTGGCCGTACATTTTGGGGTTTCGAGCAATGTGTCTGGATTTTTAACATTGTAGGACGGTCATCTCCGTTGATGGCACCTTTATGACCGGACAATTCAAAGGCACTATCTTGATTGCAATAGCCAATGATGCCAACAATCGGTTGATTCCTTTGGTGTTTGCTTTGGTGGAGGCGGAAATCAATGATAATTGGGAGTGGTTCTTCTATCTTTTGAGAACCAAGATATTAACCCCTAAAAGGGAAATATGTGTCATCTCTGACCGTCATCAAGGAATTCTCAATGCGGTGATGATTGATATTCCCGGCCATGCTCCATTGCACAATCGTTGGTGCATGAGACACTTTTGTGCAAACTTCTATAGGGAATGCAAGAGCAAGGATTTGTCCGATGATCTACAAGATTGTTGCCTCGCTTTCACGGAACATCGTTTCTCTAACTTGTACAACAAATTGCTAGTCAACAAAGAATCGCTCGTGGACCTTGTAGTGAGTGTAAGGCTTCTTGGGTTTTCTTGGCTTGAACATGTAGTCAGACCGCTCGTGGACCTTGTAGCGAGTGTATTTGCCCAATTTTATCTCGTCAGAGACGCTTTCCTCACCTTGGGGTTTTCAAAAAAATAAGATTGGTAAGGACAAATTCAAGAGAAATGCAAGGGAGGGTGGGTGATGCAATAGTTGTACTACCTCGGGTGTGTTCGAATCGTCCTCGGATGTGGAGTGATGATCGCCAGAATTGTCACCTTGGGGCGTGTTGGACCGTGACGCGGACGGTGTTGCCACCTCGGGGTCATGACAGCCTAGCAAGTTCGACAGCCGCCTTAACCGTTGGCCCTGCTTCTTAACAAACTCACGAAACATACCATCTCCCTTCTCTCCGAGAGGGTATGTGTCCAAAACATCCTCGCATGCATCGGCGGACTTTCTTACCTCCGCGCGCTGTCATAGACAAGAAACTAGTAAGTTATCCATGCAAGGTGTGAGAAGCGCCAAGACAGAAAAAATATTCGGCACACTTTACCACAAAATTGACCAAGGGAGCAAACTTGGCTTGTCGCCCTTCTCTGACCATGATGTTGTATTGTTCGGTTGAAAGCTCATCGAACGCCAATGGCTGCTCCAAGATCGAATCCCGAAATGCCCGTGGGTATATCTCAACCCGCGCATTGTTAATGAACCATGTGATGTAGTTGTTGAAAGCATCCTGACTGAAGGGCCTATCCTGTGTTCATTTTGCTTTCTTAGACTCGATCACACACCTCCTAAATTTCTCAAGGTGCTTTCTATGAACCTTGTCCCAATCCTTCTCCTTCCTCTGCTTCTTCCTGTCCAAGCTGCACACAACAACAAGTCCTAGAGCGTTATTTGGCGAAGGATAAGTACATCACATGGTAAGGTAGTTAACAGCTTACCCATGGAGCCCTATGTCTGTGTCCTTCCACTCAGGCGGGACAATCTGAAATAACCCAAACTGGGTCATGACACGTTATGGCTGGTGATACTCAACAGTCCACATGCACACCATGGGGCAACGCATTAGCCACAGACGAGATTCTCTGAAGCAAATAGGGTTAAGGCGATAATCCTCCAGAACACCAAAGCGCTCCCCTCGACCGTATGGCTCCCACGTCACCTGCAGCATAGCACACTCATGTCAAGTTCAAAGATTACAAGTTCAAGACATATAATTGACCGCACCCGAGGAAATTACCTGATCCACGGTGATCGTGTCAAACTCGTTGGTGTAACTCTTGTACGCCTCCACTGGGTCCGTTGGCGGTTCGGAGACCACATCCCACTTGTAAGCCCACGTGGGGAAGAAGGTCGTCCTTGCCATTATCAATATAAGGATTGAATTTCAACAATTTCGGCCGTCCAATGGGGAAGCGTTCCCAGCTCCACACCGAAAGAAGGAGCAAACAACCACCAATCCCTGAATTAATGGTGCTCCTAAGACAAGTATCATCCAGCTGCAGATGAAGTGAACAACCATTTGGTAAGAACAATTTTTTTTTAGGTAATGCAGAAATATACAACAGCATTTGTAAAGATCTGATTACCTGACGGTACAACCAGGCCAACGCCGCGGAACTCCAACTGAGGGTAGATTCAGAAGTAAGGAGCAACTTGAGCCAATGCCACTAAGCACGATCCCCACTGCTGTCAGGAAAGAGAGTCCTTGTGATGATGTACCACACATACACACGAGTGTATGTCTTGATCGTCTCCTTATCGGCATCCTCGGGGCAAATCTTGAAATTCTGGATGATCCGACTAAAAGTAGCCCCGACAGCGACCCTCGGTCTTTCCCCCTTCGAGTTTATAGCCTCGGGTGGATCCTTCCCTATAAGGTCGACCATCTGCTCACGCCACCCATCTGAATCCGAGCTTATGCACAAAGGGTTTCCCTCGATTGGGAGTGCCAGGATCATGCTCATGTCCTGCAAAGTGACCGTAGTCTCACCGGTCCTAAGGTGAAAAGTGTGCGTCTCCGGCCTCCACCGGTCCACAAGCGTGGTGATCACAGCAGTGTTGAAGGCCGATGTGGACCGAGTTGCCATGTGGATAAAGGGAGGAGTCCTAGCTTCTGGATGTACGGAGTGTACCGCTCATCATAACGCATCTTGCCGGACGAGACCTCGTGGTACCTAAGTCGAAGGGGTTGAAGCTCCTGCAAACATACAATGGCAAATGTTAGATTTCCATCTAAACAAACATGGCATCTTGTTCGACTTGCATGGAAGTTTTTAGTACCTGTCTCTTCTCCGACATCTTGTAGGCACGGTGTTGAACATCATAGTGAGCATTGTTTAGAAGGGGGTTTAGAGACATCCTACATATTCAAAACAATAGAGAGAATAAGAACAATTACAAAATGTCCATCTTATTCCAACTATAGTTGTCACATATACTCCATATTACTCTAGCTATAATTGTAACATTAAAAAATCCTACCCTACTCTACCTATAATTCTAACATGAACCAAAATTTCTTCCTACTCTACCTATAGTTCTAGCATCTAGAATTGCAAGCTAAATCAACCAACTAGAGTTCTACCATATAATTGTAAGATAAATCAAAACACAAACTAGAGTTCTACCATATGTCCATCTTACTCTAGCCATATGGAATTGCAAATATGAAAAAACACCTAACATATACTTCAAAGATAAATCAACCAACTGGAGTTCTACCAAAGAGTACTATGCCATATCTAAACCTAAATATCAAATAAGCATTGCAATGATTCATCTCAATCTCTAAATTTCATTCAACCTAGGGTTTCACCGAAATTTGAAGAAAAGGGGAAATTAGCAAGAATTTTTTGGACAAATAGCAAGAGATTTGAGAGGAGACACCTGGGGAGGGATTGAGAGCAAGATCCTTGGACAAATCTACCAGATCTTGTGATTTTAGAGAGGGGAATCACCGGGGCCGACGAACCCTAGCCGCCATGCGCTCCTGTGTGGGTGAGAAGAATGAGGCTGGGTCGTGGAGGGCTGGCTCGCGCGCTGGTACAAGACCTAAAGTGCGGCGCCACGAGCTCTGGCGTTGCACTACACAGTGCGGCGCCAGACGGTGTGGCGCCACACTAGCGGGACCGGGGCCCACGAGGCCACGGACGAGCCACACTGGCAGGTGCGCGGCGCCACGACTCATGGCGTTGTGCTTCAGGGTGCGGCGCCAGCGTCTACGGCGTTGCAAAAAGGGTTAGTGGAGTAAATTTCTTTTGGCCAGAGTTCATTTCATGAATTTGTTATTTTTTTAGGTTATTTTTGTCCAAATTGCCTCATATATGTATTAGGATTTTTCTCTAAATACACATTATTCAGAACTAATACAATTATATCATAGAACGATAAACTTAATTATGAAATAGAAATATAAAATATAACACATTTATTATTACCTTAGGACATATTTTCATCATGAATATGGTTCTTGCTGGAGATGATCAAAGCACCAATGGACATGAAATCCATCTTAGTGTCCTCTAGGGCCATAGGTGAGGGCACCACCATCACGAGATTTCCCCTACGTGCGGAAATGTTAACATTTCATTTCACCGTGAGCTGTTTTGTCCTGCCAAACCTAACTTATGGGGGCCGTGGTTGAGAAACGCCATCGAGAGATGTGAAACACATGATTTGTATGTCGTTGCCTCATCAGAACTAGCGTTAAGAAAGAAAGAAAAAGAGGCTTTATGTAACATTGGCCCTGATTGTTCAGTAGTTTCTTGATACCTACTACTCTTTTTCCGTCGTTGTGAGGCAAACCCTATGAGTTACGTTGGTGGATTAGGACTAGCAGAAGATTGTACAGCTTTCTTGTTCGCGCTCTTGGAAGGAAGCTTGTCCAAGAAAATGACAGTTTTTTTTTTGAATATAAGAAAATGACAATTGACAAATATATGATGCTCGCCCATAAGAACCGGCCATACGTATATACGGCTTGAGGGACCAGAAATCTCCGGACAAAACTGACGCGCGATTGCTCTGTATTGTACGCGTTCTCCTCTTGTACAGAGATTAGAAATACCATATCCACCCACCAGAGAGGTGCATCGGTTCTTTGAACCGGCCAAACAAATGCGCATTCCAATCTATTCAAAAACAGCTCTATCAAGTGAGGTGCACCGCACCCATATACAATGGTTACGCGCGTACCGCCGTTCACGTCAAGTAGAAGAAGAGAAGAAGTTGTACTCGCTCCGATCCATATTAGTTGACTTCAATTTAGATGTATCTAGACAAGTTTTTGTGATAGATACGTTTAAATTGGGGTCAACTAATATGGGTCGGAGGGAGTAACAATACTCCCTAGCGATTGGTATGTATTTCTCCGATACGCCGTGCCTGGACAGTGTCATGCTGTGCCGGGTATATATAGTCACCGGCGTTATCCGGATGTCAACGGAAATAAATTAGACGGCGGGACCGGACTAGCAGCCGGCGTCAAGCTTCGAACTATACCCAACCGCACGTTTCACAGACCTATCTGACACAAAACGTTTTGATATATTTTTCTTTTCTCGAGATCGGATGTTCATTGGAAGTCAGGCTCAAGTACAGAAACTTCAGCTTCACAAAATTGACAGAAGGAGAATTGAGGGTAGCTAGCAGTAAATATGGCGGACGTCATAAGCGCGGATGCACCACACCGATGATCTGCTCTGCTCCAGGCCATAGCCACCCACCCAAATGACGTCGAAAATCTGGGTAGAATCGAATGACGTCGAGACAGGACAGTGCGCGCGGGCGTACTTGGACGGCTATGTATGTACTACATACGTACGTGGTTCTCACGCCTTGCTTCGTTGCTGTGCGGTCAAAGAGGTTTAATTAGGTCGAGAAAAAAAAAGAGCGCTAGCTAGCTAGCTCTCGATCGGTGCCGCCTGCGTGACACAAGAGCCGATCGCTCTGGATCGATCGAGCCAGCGCTAAGCCTTGGTTGGTTCGGTGGCCTATCTGCTCGAAAGCCATGTCGCATGCGCTGACGATGCAACGCGCGATTCCGTTCACATTTCGGTTCTGCACGTGAGGACATGGGAGCGTGTACGTACAAGAACAGGTGAAGGAACGACGACGACGACGGAGTCGGAGAGGGGGACAAAACAAGAGAGGTGTGGTGTCGGCGAGCGGAGCACTCGCTCGATCGATATATGGTGGGTTGGGTTGCTCACGACGTCGTCGACGCCCCCTCCCCTCCTTAATTATTTTTTCCTCGCCTCCCTTTCACGTTTTTTTCTTTATATCCTCTCCTGCGTCAAGTCGTTGGTCGTGACGCGCGCAGCGGAACCGATCGATCGAGCCTGGCTGGCTGGCAGGAAAGGGAGGGACGAGGGGCGGCTTCCAGAAAAAAGGAAAATTTGGACCAAAGCTTCGAGAAAAATGAAGGATGTACATGTGAAGATGGTTTAGATGAACCAGCGGTTTTATACCGTAGTAGAGTGGTGCTACAAATTGCCAAACTTTGGTTGGGAACCAAACGCCTCCTAACTCTACAAAAAAAAATGAAGTACAGTACAAATTAGACCCGCATGCATGATTTCCATCAATGGCGGACCTAGAAAATTATGGAAGCCTGTACAAACACGTGTAAAACACCATTTTTTTGAACAAAATCACTACAGACAGTCAGAAAATATAAGGCGCCGTGCGTTGGCAAGCCTGAGCGACAGCCCGGACTGGAGGGATGGTGGATCCCTGGTTCCCATGAAATTGATCAAATGCATCGGAATTGTTCCCCTGTGTTGTGCGTCGTGGCTCGTCTATAAAAATCTCATACGTGAATGCCCGTCGCTTTTCGTCGATATCATGGGACATGTCTATTTCTAGAATTTCATGTATTGAGAGAGATAGAGAATATCATGGCGGCTGCGATTTGTGGATTTAAAGAAATGGCAGAAAGTGTCTTGGATGCGATGAAATTGAGCATAGTTTTGGTGACTTGCGGTAATGATATTGGTAAGTAAGGACGATAGCACCGGATGACTACAGTTTGATGGTGCTTCTCGAGTGCCGAGTCGCGGTTCCGAGGACGAAAATGCAATGTGTGTCGTTCATTGTTTGTCCCTGAAAATAACCTTGTTGAAGGCATTGTTTTTAGAATTCGGTCTTTCTCCAAGGTGAACGGCTAAGATCCTTGATCGGACCACGATGATGCTTGTGCTCCCTTTTCTTCTTGGACTTGTAAGTCTTTGGAGGATGTTTTTGCGTTGTAGATATTGTCTTTGGTGGTGTGTAGTGTGCTGCTGCAGAGTGATTGATCAGTATGGCGGGATATTTTTCTGTTTCATTTTCCTTTTTTTCTCCTTTTGGTTGGCGTAATTAATTAGTATCTTGGCGATATTAATATATTCTATTTATCAAAAAAAAAATGTGAATCGCTAGTTTGTTGTCGGTAGGTCATGTATATCGTATGGCATGTATGTGCGGTTTGCAAAATGTCTAACCCTTTGGTAATGGGTATATGGTCCAAGCATGCATGTGGAGGAAGCAAAGCAAGTGCTCATCCCATACTTGCTACATGCAGTTTTGGTGGCAGGTAGTAGGGGGTTTGGTCCAGCTTCGATGGGATGCCAAGGCGACAAGTCCGTTGTCACATTTGACGTGACCACGGCTTGTGAACGGGAACGGCCATCATCACGTTTTCCCGAATGGAACGGTCCTCTCTGTATACAGGGACGCACACGTACCACACGCTATAATTTGGAGTCGGTGCATGTAATCAGCGCCGGAATTTGGTGCAACCGTATCGGTTGGTTTCCATCCTTTACCAAACAACCAGCAGCGTGTGTGGTTAGTAACCAGTGACCAGTCTAGTACAGTACATGTACGTGGAATTTTGACGCAACTCGATCGGCGGAGATGCGTGTGAACCAGGTACCACATGCATATACTGATATATACATATATCCAATCCGCGTTGAAGAGATGGTTCCAACTATCCGTTCCAAGAAAGAAGAGGACGAAGAAGAGAGACGATCGAGATCGTTGCAGTTCGGCTACCGTCTCCATCTATCTATCCCAACGCAACGCTAGCTTTCCCTTGTGTGTACCTAAATAACAAAGTCATTGTTGAGTAAGGCAAACAAAGACCGGTTACTGCTCGCTCGTTGGTAGCTAGCTACTGTACTGAACGATCATCGATCAAACCAACAAACACAAAATCCTGTCCGAACGAAGGCGCCGTACGTACGCGCCTAGGTGGCCTGCCCGCTGACATGACAGCAACGAACCACGCTAGCATGCACCAGCACAAAAACAAGATCACACAACCACCCACCTACACGTACACGTCTCTAGGTCTAGGGTAGTAAAATTACACACGTCCCAGGAGAGTAAACCCGTATGAAATGAAATGAAAATTGAAGGAGCTAGGGAGCATCACATGCCATGCCCAGTAGTACGTTGCGCCCCCATCCACGAGTCCATGACCTCGATCCACCCGAAATACTTGTGAAGACATCGAAGGGGGAGGAGGTGCATGCTGGCGCAGCCGTGCAGGCATGGCCACGGCATCGGCATCGGCATCGGCATCTCCACCTTCGCCTTTCCTTTCCCCGCACTTAATGTCGCGTGTGAGTACGTACGTACGTTGGGGCTCGGAGACTTGGAGCTTTGAACCTCGCATGCATGGCCTGGCCCTCCACTCCACTACACTCTCGATCGTCACCACGCGCCTGCCCCGGTCGATCGTACGTCACCGCGAAACCGCCTCCGGCCGCCCGCGTGGCGAGATCGCGTTCTAGTAGTAGGCAGCCATGCCGGATTTGACCGGCCTAATTAACAATGCAGGAACGAACAATCAGCTAATTAAGCGCAGTGCAGTGTACACGTTCGCTGCAGCGATGCAGCTTTGTCCTCTTTAGGGACAGAGCTAGTGCACTGGTTTGGTGCGATTGACAATTCAGACACAGCGGGATTGACCAGACCATGCATGTGTTCCCAACGGAAGCTGCCTTCTTATGTCATGGGCTACCGTTGCAGACAACTTACACGATTTGGTCTCGCTCCGTTGTGCTTGCCAGATGGATGGTTAGTACCCTGGCCTCTAGATCGATCGATCGACACGGTAATTAAACTACTCCGTAAAAAGGCTGGGACGGAGTAGTAGTAGATTAACTCAAAGCCACCGGGCCGGAGATTAATTAGCCGCTTCTTGTCATACACTAGCTGCAGATTACTTTATGTGTCTCCACCTCCAGATGTCTGCACCAACCGCGGTCACGTGCAGGTGCATCGTCGAGGAGAAAGAAAACAAACCACAACCTTGCGAGGTTGAAGGGGCGGGCAGAAATATTGGCGCCGATCGATCGTGGTTGTCCGCAAGGAAGGTAGAGTAGTAGTAGATGCAACGACGCATCAGGTGACAGCCACCTCGGGAACAAAGATGGCAGGCAGGCATTTGATTCTTTCGAGCCAGCTCTCTCCATTGCATCTTTCGATCCAATGCAAGTAGTACATTCTAGAGGCTGGAGTTCTTTTTTCCTCCCATCTTGCTTCAATCGCCATGCTTCTAAAGATGAAAGCAGACGAGGGGTTTATTCTTGTTGGTCCTGCTTGATGTTTACCAAATCTCAATCAACTAGTAGTAGTACTGTACTATACACCTCGCGCAGTGGTCAATAAACCTGCCCGCATCTAACTTTGGGTCCTACGCACGCCAGCGCTTGCTACCACCACTACGACTTGGCAGTTAAGGTATGCATGTACTACTGGAGTACTGTATTGCCGTGCCGATGCGATCGACGAAGAACCATTTGGAAAGCAACAATTTGTTCTCGAGGCAAAGAAAATTAGAGGATTAGGAAAGCAACAATAATGTCTACTATGCATGCGTGCCTGTTACTAATCTCCAATCCAAGCACGACATCCCACTGGCGACCTTACAAATCTCCTAAAGAAGCCATCTTCGACTTTGGCAAGTATATTATCCTATTATTAGGTCTCTATATTAAAACTTGCACTCTGAATCATGCATAACCAGGAGAAATTATTGGTGGTGACAAAGCATCAAAAAATGGATACAGCGCAACAATTGCCATTGTCAGCATTGGCGCCCATTATTCAACCCACTCTCGAGTGGTCGTCAGATGATTTGGCTGAATCAGAGTAATTTCTAGAGCAATGTTTTTGTCATTTTCACCAGGCAATCCCAAAAATCCAAACCATAGCGTTTGACAACCACTCGAGAGTAGGTTGGGTGCATGCCTCAGTCTCTCCTCCTGTTTCCGTTCCATCTTTTTTTTCCCAAGACAATGAGAGCTCTGAAAAGGAAAGAAAGTTCAGAGAATTGTCTCCAGATAAAACCAAGCTAGTACTCGCTACGCTAGATTAACAAGCAGGCACCAGTTTTCTCTCGGTTCCCCTTCCTTCTTATCAACAACACGTACCTGAAAATGAGGCCACACTGAAAATTCAACGGCCGGTTGATTGCTTCCTTGTATTTGTGCATGTTATCTGCCATAGAGAAGCAACGTGCGGACGTCTTGCTTGGTTCTCGGTTTATACTATCGAAAGTTTCCACTATATGTCTGACAGCTGTGAAGGAGCCTTCAAAATCAAGGATTTTGGAAGCTTCTCACAGTAGTACATGTTAATTTCATCGTTGTCAAATACGTCTCTCCATGTAACCGTATTTTCTGATAACGTCGAATAACTTAGTGAGCTAAAAATGGTTGGGAGTTCCTTGTTGCAAGGTATTGGTTGAGTTGTTCGTGCCAATCCCATTGTATGATGACAATGCTACAGTTACACGCTTAGTTTGCTCACGTCACTACATATCATATATGACACACTGGCTTTGGCTTAGGTTAGGTAGCATGTTGGACAATCCTGTTTATCTGTCTAGTACTACTCTTTTAGCTCACTAAGAAAATAGAAATCACCCACTTTGTTAGATATAAATTGGATTCTCTAGATTTTTTCTCATTTTCTCAACCCTAACACCTTACTTGTGCCATGACATACTTCTCATTATTGTCACTTGTGTCGCAGGATAACCCCTCAAGAACTTTTTATAGCGACCATTCCTTCTTAGCACGATACATCTAAAGCATGTGTCCCGAGCATGCTCTACCCACCCCCACGATTATCTCTCACACAACTCTTGTTGTCGGTTCATGATACTTTGTCTCACTCGCTTACCCTCGACCATGTCTCCTCACACTCTCTTCTATAGCCTCCCACACTCATCTCGTATTTGAACAAAATTAAGAAGGTTCACCAAAGAGGAAGAAGGGTGCATTCAACAAAACATGCGGTAATGTCTATTACACCAAGTAATGTAGCCAAGCATCGGGAGGTTGTTAGCTTGCCCTAGGTAGTTCGTGAAAAAGGTAGAGATGATGGCATGACACACATATATATAAGTACATCTAACATTTTTCATAAGCTACACAAATTATACTTGTGTATAAAGTAGTATTGCATGTTTATCTTTACTAGAAGATTTATCACATATTCAACCCCACCCCCATGTTAATACTTCACATGCCAACCAGTGGCGGAGGCCGAAAATAAGTTCAAGGGAGGGCCAATCAAAGATTTTGTCTCTTTGCAAATTGTTGAGGAGGGCCAAAATACATATTTTTAGAAAATTGAGGCGTTTTAGGTAAGAAAACAGAGATATACTAACAAAATTCTGCATTTTAGGGGAGGCGGAGGCCCCTGCTGCTCCCCTATCTCCGCCAACCATCAAGTAACCATGTCAGTCAAACATCTTGAGCTTTCTCATAGGTAGTTACAATACTTTTCATATGCACTAAACATGTGTTGAGTTCTTATTTTAAAGATTTGCTACCTTACTTTAAAGGATTTAATCCGCTAACACATAAGCATCTTCTAAAAGTCCTAAACTTTGTTGCATTACAAGGCCACCCAAAATTCTCAACATTTTATAAACATTTGAAGAAAACTCGAAGATGAACACACACCTCTATTAAAAAGAGAGTGAATTCCACTTTTGTAAGATCGACGTTAATCAACTAAACGAGGCGAATAGAAGATTGACAAAATTACTTCAAATTTGAGCCGTTAAATTGAAGCCGAAGTACATAAACTAGATCTAGCAAGATGATGCAACAAAAGTAATCTATAAAGTAATTGCTGGAGGGAAAAACACATGATATATCCCAAAGTTCAAGTTGTCTGCAATAACTTTACGTGTACATTGGAGAGGATAGACAATCATGCCCCCCCAAGTTCTCAAACTTGGCCATCTAGTTCTTGAGTTCAAGTTCCCATGAACTTGCTCAATCACTCGGGTTGTTCTTGAGGGGATCCCGAAACCTTCACAAACTGCTTAAGACTTGTTTCAAAGATGAGAACCTCTTGAGCGATAGTTATCCATCTAGGAGATGCCAAATTTCCATGAGTAATAAGTGAAAATCTCTAGGCTATATTGTTATGTTGCTTGACGGGTCAACTAAGGTAAACTTCATTTTCCTCTCTTATTTTGCTCAAGAATGAAAGAGGGAGACTATTTTAGACAACAATAATGGGTTTGAATCTATAAGTCATAACCTTACCCCACTGGAGCTAAGTCCCTTAAATAGGCAATAGCCAAGCTGATCCACATGTTCTTCAAACCGGTCATATTGGGTGCCTTCCAGTGGTAACAATTCTAATGCCTTAGAATGCACAACGGATTGGGACATCTATTAGTCGGTAACTCCGTCTGGATTTTTTTTTGAAACAGAGGCAAAAGCTTTGCCTCATCTCATTTAATTAAGAAGGAGGTTATAACAAAGTTCGGTTACAAGCGAGCAACAATAAGTTCCCGCAAAAACAAAGCCTACTCTCCTGGCATGAAAGATCCCAAATGTTCTGCCCCGTCCAAGACCCAAAGCCTCGCCTCCTCCTTGATTTTTTGGAGTATCAAAGTTGGCAAGGTAGATATCTTGCGGAAGACCCTCGCATTCCGTTCGTTCCAAACCTCCCACGAGACTAGCATGAGGAGAGACGCCATAGATTTCCTCCTAGTGCATTTGTGAACAAGGCTAAATTCCACCATTCTTCAACGAAGTCACGTAAGGCCCAACTTGTAGTGTCGATATGGTGGAGCTGTAGGGGTTCGTAGCATGGAAAACAAAAATTTTCTATCGCATACAAACAAACGAGCCAAGATCTATCTACTAGATTGTAGCAACGAGTCGATGGAATAACTTACCCTCGAAGATTCCAAAGCGGTTAACGAGAGCAGATTCTCGTGGGTGATGTAGTCGTACTCTTTCCGATCTCAAGATCGCGTAGACGATCCTTCCGGCGCTGCGTTCCGGCAGCGCTCCCGCAGTCGGTCACACGTTCGGTACTCGACGAAGACCTTCCTCTCCCTTGTTCCAGCAGGCAGCAGAGGTTGTAGCACTCTCCTCGCGATTCCGGCAGCACAACGGCGTGGTACCGGAAGTAGAGGGGAGATCCCGCAGGGCTTCGCCTTAAGCCGGAGCGAGTATGGTGGAGTATGAGAGAGAACTATTAGTGGTCTAGGGTTTAGACACACCAATTAGAAGGCTCTAATCCGAAGTCTAGGGCAATTAGAAGCTCTAAACCAAAAAGGCTCTAAACCGGAGTCTAGGGCTAGGATTTAGATTAGAGGATAGGAACTTGTGTGTCTAGAGGAGGAGGCCCTGCCCCTCCTTTTATAGGTGGGAGGGGCGGACAAGGGGAGGGAGTCCCTCCCCAAGTCGGCCTTGGGTGGCGCGCCGGCTTGGAGAGGAGGGACTCCTCCCCCAAGTCGGTTTCAACCTCCTCTTGCTTGTTTCCCACAGTTTCCTGTTTTAGCCGTTTGACTTTCAAACTGGCCATTTGACTTTTCAGTTTTAGGATTCAATTTAATCCTTTATTTGGAACAGCAAGAACACTTAGTACATGATGCAATCATTCCAATATGTAATGACACATTCATGTACCCCTTCCCCTCCGGAGTGCCGGACATTCCGGAACCTTCTAGAACATTCCCGATGAAAACACCGGAATCATTTCCGAACTCTGAAACGGGACTTTCCTTATATGAATCTTATTCTCCGGACCATTCCGGATCACCTCGTGATATCCCGGATCCCATCCGAGACTCCGAACAACATTCGGTCTCTTTCTCATAATACCATAACTACTCAAACAACGTCGAATCCTTAAGTGTGTCTCCCTACGGTTCGTGAATTATGCGGACATGATAGAGACACTTCTCCGAACAATAACCAATAGAGGAATCTGGAAATTCATATGGCTCCCACATATTTCTACGATTACTTTGCGATCGAATGAACCACTTACATACGATACCAATTTCCCTTGTCTCACGATAGTTTACTTATCCGAGGTTTTGATCGTCGGTATCTCTGCATACCTAGTTCAACCTCGTTACCGATAAGTACTCTTTTCTCGTTCCCGTGATATGTGATCCCTTGTGAGCCAGTCACATGCTTGCAAGCTAATTGGATGACATTCCACCGAGAGGGCCCAGAGTATATCTATCCGTCATATGGATGGACAAATCCCACTCTTGATCCATGTGTCTCAACCAATACTTTCCGAACACTCAATGCCACCTTTATAGCCACCCAGTTACGGTGTGGTGTTTGATGTCATCAAAGCATCCATCCGGTAAAGGTGATATGCATGATCTCATGGTCGAAGGAATTAGGTTACTATGTATCAGAAAGCATATAGCAATTGAACTATTTAAAATGACTTGATCTTTATGCTACGCTTATCTATAGGAGTATGTCCATCACATCATTCTCCTAATGATATGACCCTGTTGTTAATAACATCTCTATGTTCATGATCAGGAAACCATGATCATATATTAACCAACAAGCTAGTTTAACAAGAGGCTTTACTAGGGACTCTTTTATGTTTATAAATCACACAAGTATTAATGTTTCCTGTTAATACAATTATAGCATGGTATGTAAACATTTATCATAAGTATGAAGATATGATAATAACCCACTTTATTATTGCCTCTTGGGCATATCTCCAACAGTCTCCCACTTGCACTAGAGTCAATAATCTAGTTTCAAACTTTTGTGTATTCAACACCTATGGCTTTCTGGTGTTGTAAGTACACGTTCGCTAGTGGTCAACTGATGTCCGGATCTGACACTTCCAGGTCCGTGTGTAATTGCATGTATTTGCGTCTCTACGCATCACTCATTATCTAATGAGATGGCTTCGTACAAATTTGGTCCTTTGGTGTGACCTTTAGTTCTTTGGGATTAAAAACATGTTGACAATATTGTCGTACAATATATCTTCATAGTATTATCCCATTGTGAACCACACCTAGTTTGATAACAAACTACTTGACACAAATGCCCTCTTTTGCTGCTATAATAGCAGTCATATACTTAGCCTTTTGTTGTAGTATCTGTCACAATGTCTTAACTTTGTAACTCATCCAAATCCATTATGGAACTTACTTTCCATTATATTGTGCCACCCTTAGTTTAGATTGAGATAAACTTAATTTGCACTTTGTGACAAAACTAGTATCAATGTAGTACTTTTACAATGAACTAACCATCTATTTGTCACTTCTACAAACAATATATTCTTAGTTCTTTCAAAAGATCATAAGAATATCCTTACTATTGTCCAATGATGATCTTATGAATCATTCTGGTATATGCTCATAATATTTAGAGCATAGGACATATCTGGATTTGTACATATCACAGTATGATTGATATAAATACTCTTTGTGATTTCATACATCAAGTATCAATCTATACTTGATTATTTGTTTCACTTTACCAAATTTCAATACACTTGAATATATCATCAACATTGAACTCATTCAATCCTTTCTGTGCGACAAGAAACTTTCTTGTAGTTTCTATATTGAACTCATTCAATATCTCGTCTATGTACTTCTGGCACAACCATTTAGCGTCTATTCATGCCTAATATTTGGGTTTTGCCTAAGTCTTTCATCGAGATGAAATTCTTAATATGTGTTAATAAAAGATACATCATTTCCAATTAACAATATGTCTTCCACATAACGTATTAGAAACATGTCTTAGCGCTCCCACTTAATTTCTTGCAAATGCAAGCATCTTCATTGTCTCTGATGAAATTAAACTCTTTTAACAG
This sequence comes from Avena atlantica, assembly GCA_910589765.1. Lineage (NCBI taxonomy): Eukaryota > Viridiplantae > Streptophyta > Magnoliopsida > Poales > Poaceae > Avena > Avena atlantica. The sequence goes on from OU342738.1 coordinate 216,879,406, forward strand.
TTTCATCATAGTGAAGATTCCAACTCCGCTATGCTTACTTCAACCATTGAAGTTTGCATATGCTTTTAGCATCCTTTGAATAAACAAAACCCTATGGACCGTGTTATGCACATGTCCTAGGTAACAATTCTATTAGAAGAACTTGTTTTGTTTATTCAACTACCACATAACAAAATTATATGTAGTGGTTGCTATATTAATCCGTCTAGACTAAATATCACTATGAAAGATCAGATCTTGTCATAGTCAACCTTTGAACATTGTTGTGAACTCTTTCCCAACATGTCGACTATATTCATGTCCATTTCTTTATAGATACAAACACAACTGTAAGGTCTTACACCTTTCTCGAGGGTCCTTCAAGTTCAAAACTTGATTTCTCGTGTATGGAACTATCACGGATTTTATGGCTTCAAGCCATTTTACGGAGTTGTTGGAGATATGCCCTAGAGGCAATAATAAATGTAGTTATTATTATATCTTTGTGTTTATGATAAATGTTTACATTCATGCTATAATAGTATTAACAAGGAAACATTGATACTTGTGTGATTTGTAAACTTAATTTGAAGTCCCTAGTATAGCCTCTATACTTCACTAGCTTGTTAGTTGATTAATGATTGTGGTTTCCCTATCATGAACATTGAGATGTTATCAACAACAAGATCATATCGTTAGGAGAATGATATGGTGGACATACTCCTATAGATAAGCGTAGCATAAAGATCAAGTCATTTCAATAGTTCAATTGCTATATGCTTTATGATACATAGTAACCTAATTACTTCGACCATGAGATCATGCATATCACCTTTACCGGATGGATGCTTTGATGACATCAAACACCACACCGTAACTGGGTGGTTATAAAGGTGGCATTGAGTGTTCGGAAAGTATTGGTTGAGACACATGGATCAAGAGTGGGATTTGTCCATCCACATGACGGATAGATATACTCTGGGCCCTCTCAGTGGAATGTCATCCAATTAGCTTGCAAGCATGTGACTTGGTCACAAGGGATCACATATCACGGGAACGAGAAAAGAGTACTTATCAGTAACGAGGTTGAACTAGGTATGGAGAGATACCGACGATCATAACCTCGGATAAGTAACATATCGTGAGACAAAGGGAAATTGGTATCGTATGTAAGTGGTTCATTCGATCGCAAAGTAATCGTAGAAATATGTGGGAGCCATATGAATTTCCAGATTCCTCTATTGGTTATTGTTCGGAGAAGTGTCTCTATCATGTCCGCATAATTCACGAACCGTAGGGAGACACACTTAAGGATTCGACGTTGTTTGAGTAGTTATGGTATTATGAGAAAGAGACCGAATGTTGTTCGGAGTCTCGGATGGGATCCGGGATATCACGAGGTGATCCGGAATGGTCCGGAGAATAAGATTCATATAAAGAAAGTCCCGTTTCGGAGTTGCGGAATGATTCCGGTGTTTTCATCGGGAATGTTCTAGAAGGTTCCGGAATGTCCGGCACTCCGGGGGGGAGGGTACATGAATGTGTTATATCAAAGTTGGTATGATTGCATCATGTACTAAGTGTCATCGCTGTCCGAAATAAAGGGTTAATTCAAATCCTAGTTTGAAAAGTCAAACGGCTAGTTTGAAAAGTCAAACTGCCAGTTTTCGGAAAGAGGAGAAGGAGGATTGATGGAGGCCGACTTGGGGGAGGAGTCCCCATGGCCGGCGCGCCTCCCAAGGCCGACTTGGGGAGGGACTCCTCCCCTTGGCCGCCGGCCCCTCCCATCTATATAAGGAGGGGCAGGGCTCCCCTCCTAGCACACACAAGTTCCTATCTTCTACCTCCGGTTTAGAGCCGTTTGGGTTTAGAGCTTCTAATTGCTTTAGCCTTCGGTTTAGAGCCTTCTAATTGGTTTAGAGCCTTCTAATTGGTGTGTCTAATTACTAGACCACTAATAGCCTCTCTCATACTCCACCATACTCGCACCGGCTTAAGGCGAAGCCCTGCGGGATTTCCCCTCTACTTCCGGTACCACGCCGTTGTGCTGCCGGAATCGCGAGGAGAGTGCTACAACCTCCGCTGCCTGCTGGAACAAGGGAGAGGAAGGTCTTCATCGAGTACCGAACGTGTGACCGACTGCGGGAGTGCTGCCGGAACGCAGCGCCGGAAGGATCGTCTACACGATCTTGAGATCGGGAAGAGTACGACTACATCACCCACGAGAATCCGCTCTCGTTAAACGCTTTGGAATCTTCGAGGGTAAGTTATTCCATCGACTCGTTGCTACAATCTAGTAGATAGATCTTGGCTTGTTTGTTTGTATGCGATAGAAAATTTTTGTTTTCCATGCTACGAACCCCTACAGGAGTCAGGGCTCATCATCGCTTCTTTGCATGTAGTCGGATCATTATTGTCAAATAATGATTTAACTCTCAAATCTTGGTATTTGATTGTTCTTCCGACCTACTTGTTTCAATAGGAACTTGGATCTCCGTGACCACAACCTTTGAGTTACGTGAGCCATGAGCATTGTTGCTGCCTCCGGAACACTTTTCGGCGCTGCGCAACTCTGCACATATAGATAAGGTTCTTTTAACCTTATCAAAGTTCTATTGTCCTCCCACTTTAGTTTTCATGAAAAATTCCTTCTCAAAGAAACTTGACGTTCTAAGCGACAAACACTTTTGTCTCCGGTGTTATGGAGGAATACTTAACAAAGACAGGTTCATCCGACTTTGGTTGCAAACATCTTTCTTATGTATAGCATACCAATGTTTAAGAAAGGACTACTTGGGTTTTATCCCAAACCATAACTTTATATGGTGTCATTTCAACGGATTATGATGAAGCTCTTTTCAGTGGAAAAACGGTAATCTCTAAAGCTTTTAATCTTTAAAATACAATGGCAGTTTTATGAATTACACCTTCGATCTTACCATGTCAAACAAGGTTTAATTACATATCTCGAACGCTCCATACACTTATGGTGTTTCGGGAAATGCAAATCCACGGAACGATTCCTTAAATCTTAGGTATTATGCTAAACTTGTAACTCAAATATCTTCCTTTATGATCTTATCATAAACTATTTATATTCTTGTTACAATGATTTTGCACTTCATGTTGAAAGTCTTTGAACTTTTCAAATATTTCACACTTCATCCTTATTAAGTAAATATTCATATATTCACTCAAATTTTCGGAGAAAGCATATGAAGTTGAAATCCATCGCTCTTGACTACACATAATGGACTTCGTACAACAATATGTACAAGTTCCAATAAGCTAGTCATTCGTTCCCTTTTGGCCTACGAACGAAGTTTTAATTATCTCTAGGAAAGTTTTCACAAGCGTCATGTGATCAAAGATCAAAAGACTCCAAAATTCCATCCACATGGAGTTTCTTCATGTTTTCTTTCCAATATAATTTAAACGGCGATGTCACTTCCTAAGTGATCTTTCAATCAATTTGTCTTTCAACATCTTTAGCACTAGTTTTATGGATGTGATTTCTCCAACATGATTTGTAAATCATCCATCTTTTATGGATTACGGCAATTATTTTGAACAACCCTTTTGTTCTCATAATACCTGATAAAACAAATATTGAAGGCAAACTTTGATGTTTAATGAGCAACACAATAACCCTTTATTTGTTCTCGATGAACATCATCACATATTCTTTTGCTAGTTACTTAGGCCATTGTAGTTCATGAATTGTGTTGTTTCGTATGACGATTCACACCAACAAATTCAGTATCAAATACTTAAGAACCACATTGTTTAATAAGCAAAGAATATAGCCATAACATGTATATCATCTATATACTTAAACTGAACAATTCTAGTCTTTTCTTTTCTGCCATATATTTATGAGATTCTCTTTCAGTATTTCCTTTTCTGTTTTGAAAGAATCTATCAATATCAATAGTGGAGTCATACATATGACACATAGTCCAAAGCGTGTATAGTTAAATACAAATGTCTTTGGACTTGCACTTTGAAGTAGATCACCATCATCAAATGTTTGGTGTTCTTTCAAATTCCTTTCTTTAGTAATCTCTTGGTGTAGTAAACATTTTACCTACATCAAATATTCACCTTTATCATGGAATTATCCAAGATCAAGCTACTTTTAACTTGTAATGGTGAATCGCGAGTATAATGTTGCTCTCCAAAACCCTTTTTTAGGATTAGGACAACTAGTGTCTCCAACCCTTTGCAAATTCTCATCAAATATGAGAACATGACTTTTGCCATATTATACTCTATCATGTTGCAACCAAAACTTCGTTTCAGATATCACAATATCTTCCACACATCATGGTTTCTGAAACAACTCTTTCAGATCCTAGATAACCTTGATATTAAGACAATCCTTTGAATATCAAAAATCATGGAGACAAACATGATACTTATATACTAACACTTGGAATTGTCACTCTTGTTTTAATACCAATTATTAAACTTCATGGAGTAACCGGAACTTACTGAAAGTTTGCAATAGGACTTTTAAACTTTAGATTAACACTTCAAAACAATACGATACCAGTTCGTAAAGTAACTAACCAGAATTCTATAGTTCTATCATCTCAATTATAACTAAGCGCAAGGTGGTAAACGGATGCCAATGACTACAACAACAACTATGCAAATTCACTTTGAGTTAATTTATGATAAATTGAGTTCTAATTAATAATTAAATTAATCTAGGTGAATTCCCACTCAAAACAATATCCCTCGCGTTGTTTTAGTGATCACACGAACCAAATCCACCACATCAAAACCGATCATCACGAGAGTTGACATAGCTTCAATGGCGAACAATCAACATGTTCATCATATCTCCTATATGACTCATGTTTTACCTTTCGGTGATCCGTGTTCCTGAGACCATGTCTGTACATGCTAGGCTCGTCAAGATCAAACCTTAGCTTCCGCATAAGCAAATCTGGCTTGCTCACGTTGTATACACTTGCGGAATCTAACACACCCGATCATCACGTGGTGCTTCGAAACAACAAGCTTTAGCAACGGTGCTAACTAAGGGTGAACACTTTATGACTTGAAATTCATGTGTATGAGGGATCATCTTATAATGCTACCGTCATCTACTAAGCAATACAAGATGCATAAAGGATTAACATCACATGCAATTCATTATATGTGATATGATATGGCCTTTCTTCTTTGTGCTTCCGATCTCCATCTTCAAGCACGAACATGATCTCCATCATCACCGGCATTGCATCAAGGTCAATGACGCTGCTCCATGGTTGTCGTCCACCGGCTTCAACTATTACAACTACTTTGAATAGACACGCGGGTCTTAACATAAATTAAAGACAACCATATGGCTCCTGCCGGTTGCCAACTTACAATAAGGAACATTGCATACATCAAATATAATCACAATCATGGCCATATCACATCACTGCACACCCCTGCAAAACAAAGTTAGACGCCTCTACTTTCTTTGCATGTTTTACGTGGCTTGGGGCTTTCTATAAGTGTCGTTCTAACTTACGAACATGGACCACAACATTGATACTAGTATTGTTAATCACCCGTTGTAAATTGGATCTTAACTATGCTATGAGAAACAGGCACCCGCAAAGCCACTTATGCAATACAAGTTGCATGTCAAGTGTGGAGCAAGTCTCATGAACGATGTCATGTAAGGTTAGCTCGGGCCGCTTCATCCCAACATACCGCAAGATGCAAAGTACACAAGAAGCAATCGACAATAAAAGCATCAACGCCCACAATGACCATTGTGTTCTACTCGTGCAACAGATCTACATATAGACACGACTCTGATACCACTGTAGGGGTTCGTAGCATGGAAAACAAAATTTTTCTATCGCATACAAACAAACAAGCCAAGATCTATCTACTAGATTGTAGCAACGAGTCGATGGAATAACTTACCCTCGAAGATTCCAAAGCGGTTAACGAGAGCAGATTCTTGTGGGTGATGTAGTCGTACTCTTTCCGATCTCAAGATCGCGTAGACGATCCTTCCGGCGCTGCGTTCCGGCAGCGCTCCCGCAGTCGGTCACACGTTCGGTACTCGACGAAGACCTTCCTCTCCCTTGTTCCAGCAGGCATCGGAGGTTGTAGCACTCTCCTCGCGATTCCGGCAGCACAACGGCGTGGTACCGGAAGTAGAGGGGAGATCCCGCAGGGCTTCGCCTTAAGACGGAGCGAGTATGGTGGAGTATGAGAGAGAAATATTAGTGGTCTAGGGTTTAGACACACCAATTAGAAGGCTCTAATCCGAAGGCTAGGGCAATTATAAGCTCTAAACCAAAACGGCTCTAAACCGGAGTCTAGGGCTAGGATTTAGATTAGAGGATAGGAACTTGTGTGTCTAGAGGAGGAGGCCCTGCCCCTCCTTTTATAGGTGGGAGGGGCGGCCAAGGGGAGGGAGTCCCTCCCCAAGTCGGCCTTGGGTGGCACTCCGGCTTGGAGAGGAGGGACTCCTCCCCCAAGTCGGTTTCAACCTCCTCTTGCTTGTTTCCCACAGTCTCCTGTTTTAGCCGTTTGACTTTCAAACTGGCCATTTGACTTTTCAGTTTTAGGATTCAATTTAATCCTTTATTTGGAACAGCAAGAACACTTAGTACATGATGCAATCATTCCAATATGTAATGACACATTCATGTACCCCTTCCCCTCCGGAGTGCCGGATATTCCGGAACCTTCTAGAACATTCCCGATGAAAACACCGGAATCATTTCCGAACTCCGAAACGGGACTTTCCTTATATGAATATTATTCTCCGGACCATTTCGGATCACCTCGTGATATCCCGGATCCCATCCGAGACTCCGAACAACATTCGGTCTCTTTCTCATAATACCATAACTACTCAAACAACGTCGAATCCTTAAGTGTGTCTCCCTACGGTTCGTGAATTATGCGGACATGATCGAGACACTTCTCCGAACAATAACCAATAGAGGAATATGGAAATTCATATGGCTCCCACATATTTCTACGATTACTTTGCGATCGAATGAACCACTTACATACGATACCAATTTCCCTTTGTCTCACGATAGTTTACTTATCCGAGGTTTTGATCGTCGGTATCTCTGCATACCTAGTTCAACCTTGTTACCGATAAGTACTCTTTTCTCGTTCCCGTGATATGTGATCCCTTGTGAGCCAGTCACATGCTTGCAAGCTAATTGGATGACATTCCACCGAGAGGGCCCAGAGTATATCTATCCGTCATATGGATGGACAAATCCCACTCTTGATCCATGTGTCTCAACCAATACTTTCCGAACACTCAATGCCACCTTTATAGCCACCCAGTTACGGTGTGGTGTTTGATGTCATCAAAGCATCCATCCGGTAAAGGTGATATGCATGATCTCATGGTCGAAGGAATTAGGTTACTATGTATCAGAAAGCATATAGCAATTGAACTATTTAAAATGACTTGATCTTTATGCTACGCTTATCTATAGGAGTATGTCCATCACATCATTCTCCTAATGATATGACCCTGTTGTTAATAACATCTCTATGTTCATGATCAGGAAACCATGATCATATATTAACCAACAAGCTAGTTTAACAAGAGGCTTTACTAGGGACTCTTTTATGTTTACAAATCACACAAGTATTAATGTTTCCTGTTAATACAATTATAACATGGTATGTAAACATTTATCATAAGTATGAAGATATGATAATAACCCACTTTATTATTGCCTCTTGGGCATATCTCCAACAGGAGCCCAAGCCAAAAAACCACGGAGTTCCAAATCCGGATGGTGTAGCTGCATTTGAAAAGAACACGTTCTACGGATTCGTCCCCCCTCTTACAAAGTTGGCAAAGGACACAATTTGGCCATCCTAGCCTTTGAAGGCGCTCGACTGTCCAAACCCGTTCTTGTAGGATTAGCCACGCGAAAAGCTTGCACTTGGGAGGAGCCATTTTTTTTCCAAATCAACTCGAGAGCGGTCGATGCCTTCAAATTGTGCTTTGTAAGCAGAGTTTGCTGTATAGATCCCCGAGCTGGTAAATTTCCAACAAATGTCATCCGCCACCCCTTCCTGAAGATGCACCTCTCTAGCCATAGTCCAAAGTTCCACAAACTCGGAGATGTGTTGAGTAGTGAGACCTTCTGTTGTATTCATGTTGTTTATCCAATAATCATCGGCAAAGCCCTTTTTGATGGTAAACTTCTTGCGAGTTGATAGCTCAAAGATGGAGGGTGCAATACCCTTTTATTTCCTCCCATGGAGCCACAACTCATGCCAAAAGCTCGCAATGGTAATAATGGTCGCCCCATAAAAGAACTCCATGTCCGCCTTATCACAAGGGTGGTCACAACCAATCCAAGCCTTGTTTGGATCCTTCCATTTGAGCCAAGGCCACCTCAAACGAAGATCTCTAGCAAATTTATCTAGATCCATGATGCTAAGGTCTCCCTTATTCTTTGGCCTACAAATAATTTTCCAATTCACTTTGCATTTTCCACCGGAGACCTTAGCAAGCTCGTTCCAACTTATTAATATAATGTAGGATACCGGGAGGGATCGCAAGAGGTGTCCATGTGGTGGATGGCTTGAGAGGTGATCACCAATTTGATGAGGGTGCCTCTACCAGCCGCTGTGATGTGCCTTCCATGCCATGGAACAAGCTTGGCGGCCACCTATTCAACAAACGGTTGGACATCAATAGATTTTTTATATGCTCAAAAGAGCCATAAGAGAAGCAATTCCCGCTGGTACCGGCATGAGGCTGGGTGTAATCGAGACCTGGTTAAGCCAATAGCGGCTCCATGTTTGAGCTAGCAACTCTTCGTCTCCCTCATTAGAAGAACATTTGGTGTACACGTGACAGAACACGAAACTAGTTTATTGGGGATAAAAATTACTTCCCCGTTCAACATTGTAAAATGTTTTGACAAACTAATTTAGTTTACTAAATTTGTTTTATAAGATGGAAGAGATGAAGTAGAACAAATTTTTGTTTAATCTGTATATTTTAAAGAAATTTCAGGGCACTGTATTTAAAACTAAAGAAGTGTCACAAATTAAATCTGACGGGATAAAAAACAGAAGGATGCGGTAAACTGCATGCATGCACACACCACATCAAGCACGAGTCGTTTAATCCAAAAACTGAAAGATTAGATGCCAAGTCACGAATGATCTCTATCGTAAAAACATTACAGTAGTACAAAAGGATGATTTCTCCTCTCCCTGATACAATCCTCCAAACAAACCCCCTGACTCTTCAAAACCCCTACGGCATCATCGTCGGTTAGCAAATCTCGGGCGGAACCAAAACCACCGGCATTTTAATTTGCTGCATTGACGTCAGGAAATCGGGAAGGAAACGCGGGGTACCAACTTTTAATCCTCCATCCATCCACCCAACCCACCATCCGGGATTCTGCTAGTAATATTAACCGTACGTATCTAAATCTAATCTTTTATTTTACCCCGAGCGAGGCGAGCGAGGGGAGTAATTTTAGGCTGGCCATGTTTTCCGTTTTCAAGATCGAGCCCGTCCCGCGCCCGTTGCATTCCATGTGATCCATCGATCGAGAGGTTTTAAAGAAGGGGAGAGAGCGTGCGAAGTGGGTGCGCGGAATTGGACTCGGCTCCGCTCAGGAGGACCTTCCTATCCTATTAAAACCACGAGTGGAAGTTTTCCTCTCCGTCACCTCCCGCTTCGCGAACCCACCACCCGTCGTCCGTTTCTTCTCCTCCTTCCCCCCTCTGGCCTCTCCTCTCCTCTTCTTAACATAACAATGGCTGTGCAGGCTCAGTACCCCTCCAATCTCCTCTTCCACGATAGGTGCGCCTCCTCACGTCCTGCCCTCTCTCTCGGTTACTTCTTCTCTTCCACGACTGCAGTCGACGACGCTCCATGTTCATCTGCTTTGGTTTTTGGTGATCGGTCGGTCGGTCTCATGGGTTCCTCTGGTTTACAGAGGTGAGCCGGACAGGAAGGAGATGGACCTGCCCAAGCCGCAGCAGCTCGCCGGTGTCTCCCCGGCTGTCTATTTTGCCACTGGAGGAGGTGCGTTTGCCTGCCTGATTGTCAATCAAATTAGGAAAACCCAGGCCGTGGCCGCGCGCCGTTCGTGGACCGTGACACCGGTTTGATTGGTTTCTTTCTCGCAGCCGGCGGGAACCGGAGGAAGCGATCGAGGGAGGCCATGGCCATGGCCATGGCGCCACCGCCGCCAGCGGTCAAAGAGGAGTACATCAACCTGTTCGCGCTCCAGGCGCAGCAGCAGTCGGCGCCGTATTTTAACATGGCGCAGCAGCTCCACGGCAACAGGGTCGCGTCGTCCGCGTCCCCTGCTCCGGTCACGCGCGTGTCCACGGGCCTCCGGCTGGCATTGGATGAGCAGCAGCAGAGACAGATTAATTCCCTGTGCTACGCGTCCTCCTCGCCGTCACCGTTCGGTTCCTTCTCCGACGAGTTCGCCGGACAGGTGAAGCAGCACGGCGAGGAGCTCGAGAAATTCATCCGCGACCAGGTAACTAGTTTTGGCCCCCGGCCATAACAATTCGATACTGGTTCTTCTAGCTGAGCGCGTGGTGGATCATCTTGGCCTCACGTATGTTATGTTGGTCAGGGCGAGCAGCTCCGTCGGGCCATCGCCGATCGCGTGCGGCAGCACAACCGGGCCCTTCTATTGGCGGCAGAGAAGTCGGCGTCGCGGCGTCTCCGGGAGAAGACGTTGGAGGCGGAGCGCGAGGCGCGGCGCGGCGCCGAGCTGGAGGAGCGGCTGGCGCGGCTCCGCGCGGAGGCGGCGGCGTGGCAGGCGAAGGCCCTCTCGGAGCAGGCGACCGCGGTCGCGCTCCACGCGCAGCTCCAGCAGACCGCCGCGGCGGCTGCGCGGGCGTCCTGCGAGGAGCTCGCGGACGGCGGCGACGCAGGCCCGGCGGAGTCCTCTTCGTCGGCGTACGTGGACCCTCGCCGCGCCGGGCCGGACCGCGCGTGCCACGCCTGCCGCCGCGGGCCGGCCACGGTGGTGCTCCTCCCCTGCAGGCACCTGAGCCTGTGCGGCGGGTGCCTCGCCGCCGGTGACATGGACGTGTCCCTGGCGTGCCCGCTGTGCCATTGCGTCAGGACCGGCAGCGTGGAGGCCATCCTCTCCTGAGTGGGCCATCTCGGTCGTCCATCGATCGTGTGAGTGCTCGATGCAATGCCTCCTGCACCCCACCCACCATAGTAGCTTATTCCAAAGAATGGAAGATAGACCAAGAAAATTTGGAAACCTTAGATTTTTTTTTCGAGATTTTGTTCATATTTTCTACCCCTTTTGGTTTCTGCTGAGGAAATACTCCTCGCTGTGTTATTCTAGTAGTAGGAGAATTCAATTGATAAGTTGATTGTTAATACTCGCGGCCAAGAGTCAAGCGCTAAGCATTTTAGCTAAACGTTCCTTTTCCCCGATGATTACTGCTCGCCTTCCGTTTCCCCCTCGCATTGGCATTGCTCTACTAGTTGGTTTTCTTGCGAACTGCGATGATCATCTATGCAAACCCGATATAGCCAAAAAAAATGGGCATGTCACAGTAGTTAGTCGCACCAGCCAGCCCGATCGAGATTAGCAGGTAGTAATCGCAACTACCAGCGTGATGTCCATTCGATGCGAGGCCGGCCGGCATTGCTGAAATCCCGCTCAAAACGTGACTTCTCTGCACCGCATCCGCATCCGCATCGCACTGGGGGGTGGGGGAGATGGGGGTAGGAGAAGTGCGCGCCTGTCCTGTGGCGTTTTAATGATTTGGCAGTTTGGGCGTGGGAGGCAAGCAGCAGCGGGCGCGGGGCGCGGGAGGCGTGGTTACTGGCAGGCCGGTTCGTTGTTAATTACAGGCACCGAGAATCCGAGGCACGCGCGAGCAGCAGCGGCGTCAGGGAAAAGTTGCTACGAATGGAACGCCGGCGTGGGCAGGAATGAACGGCCGCGCAGGAGGCGACGGCAACGGCACGCGCGCCGCGAGCGGTTGACAGTCGCTGGTGTAGGTGGCGCGATCTCCGTTGTAGTACTAGTAGTAATCGCGGGTTGATGGAGGGTGGCGGGTCCCACCTGTCGGCTCTCTGGTCTTTCTGCTTGAAAGTGGGGCCGGGGTGGCAGTGGGGGTCCTCCCGCTGGCCAGTGGCTCCGCAAGGTACGGCTGTTTTACGAGAGGATACCGCCTCTTTTACTTTGGAGGAAAAGGAAAGGCTGTGTCCTTGTAATCTCGGCGATCTAGAGTTCTTAGACGTATCCGTGCATTTCACGGCGAGCCTCTTCTTTATATTATTACGTGCAAAAATCGAAGGGGACCGACGGTGGCAAAGCTGATTGTGATAGTACAGCTTAGCGATCGTAATTTCGGGCGTTGGGCCTAATAACCAGGTCGGCCCAAATTAAGCACTCGACACCCAGTACGTCCAGTACAGGGTACCACTCCATCGCGTACGTACGTACGTACGTACGCACGGCTCACTAAAGATCGGCCCGTATCGGTATTCAATTCGTTGGATGGATCATTCGGTGGCACGAGATCTCTCACGTCGCGTCGCAGTGACGCCCCCACGGCACGGAGGGCCGGGCAACACGCGGGTACACTAGCTAGCGCGCCCATCGCAGCCAGCGCCAATTACGAACACTGACTTTGCGTGTGAGTATGGTACGGGAACGGGAGCCACCGCCCGAGTGGCCACGCTCACGCTGCGCCTCCAATTATGAACGCGCCTGGTTGCGACATGTGGGATGCTCGACGAAACCACGCTGCCGTTGCGAGGAAAGGCGGGCGAGCGAGCCAGCGATCTTCTCTTCTCGAACGGAGGATCGCTGGGAATCCGCGCCCGTTGCTTCATGCAGTCATGCTAGTAGCTGCCCTGCTAGGCGCTAGCTAGCCGACTAGTGGTAGTAGTACGTACACTTCTTCAGATCCAATCCACGAGTGGTTCCTGTTTGTTACTCCACTCGAGTAGTACGTCAGATGAAGCGATGGGGTTCTTTTTCATGGATTTTGGCTCAGTCATCGATCCATATCTGATCCGATCCCGTGGATGTGAAAAGAATATCGGATGATACATCATATGGTGGCTTGATGCAGGTGTTGTATGCCATATTTCCATGCCATGGGCGTGTCGCATCCGCTCATCCGGGAGGAGAAAGGTGTGCTTGGAGAAAGAATTTGGATACCTGGGTGGATTGGGAATCCATCCGAATTTCTAGAAGATGAGCTCACTCACCGGTGCGTGTCTCTACCAAATGCACCTTATCTCGTCGCCGGCCAAAGGAGTACGCACCAGAGCTACTTTGCTCGTTGACACTCTGACACATGTAATTCGAGCAAAAACATGGAACGAGCAGAAAAAGGAGAAAAACAGCATGATGTGTATCATCGTAAAGCACTAATTATTCACAACATAAACAAATAGGTAAAGTGTGTGTGTGTGTGTTATTCTCCAGGTTAAAAGTGTTCTTTCCTTGTATGGCCCACACATACTTAAAAGGATAATGTTGTACATAAGCTTTATGAGAAGTAAAATGAGAGCCCATATAGACAACAGCCCTACTATAACCCAAGTGTGCAGTTTCCAATATGCCAACTAGGCTGGCCCAGTTCGGCTTTCCTTTTTTTTTTCTGTTTTTTCTGGTTTACTTGTTTTTGTTCTATGAGTACTTTATTTTTTTTGATTTTTTAAAAGTTCAGATTGAAAAAATCAGTTTTAAAATGTTCAGGTTTTAAATTTGTTTAGATTTCAATTTTTTTTGTTTTGGTAAATGTTCAAATGTGATAAGTGTCAAAATTTTAAAAAGTTCAATCTTTTGAGAAATATTCAGAAATTAAATTTGTTTAGATTAAATAAATGTTCTAATTTAGAAATTGAAGTGTTGAAATTTTAAAATTTCCGGGTTTTTAAAGTTACTAAAATCCTGAAAAAAATATACTTTAAAGTGTTCAGATTATAGTTAAAAAATTAGATTTTAAGAAACACAAAAAAAAACAGAAAAGAAGAACAGGGAAAAAAGAAAAAGAAAAAAAAGGAAAAAAAGGAAGCACGGGCCTGTACAACAGGCCGCCTGGCTTGTGCGGCGCGGTGCACCAGCTGCACGGGCCGGCAGATGGGAGTTCCGATAACAAAGGATAAAAAATCTTATTTGATGCCTATTGTATCCGGTACGTACCTAGCGCTACCCTTTCCCGGTGTGGTGAGCTAGCCCAGCTAAGTTTCTTTTGCATTCTTTTTAGTGCTTTTGTTTTTCCCCCTTTCTGTTTATTTCTTATTTTGTTTATGTAAATTATTATGTGATTTTTTGTAATACACGATTGCATTTTTTGGTGCAAACATTTATCTTAAACAATATTGACAATTCTGTCAAACCAGCCGAATATTTATTTTAACACTCAGAGCAATTATTTTGAATCATATTTTTTTGTAATGAAACATAACAAATCGCCAAAAACATTAAAATTACATGAATTTCATTGATTTATAAGTAAACCATATCTGTTGATGGGCTGCGTCAGATGTAATCAGTGCTAAAGTTGTCAAAACTATGCATCAAACAAGAGGGAAAACAGCCCAAGTTTCCAAGTATTTACAATATCCAGTTCACCGAGCACTCTGTATTTCATGCCACACCGATTCCTTTTTTAGAAGGGTTATTTACCAGAGTGAAAACGGTAAAGTCCGAACCAACATTAGCTTATGAGTGCATCCTTAAGAGCCCTAGCTTTAGTTGTCGAGGCCGAATCAATATTACCATTTGCCTATTATACTAGGAGTGGAGTGCTCAGTTTCGCACACGAGCTCCGTGGAGCTTGTTTCTGAAAACTTCGAAAAGTTCAAATGTAAAGCTTCAAAAGAATTCAAAACAAATACCTGAATATAGTCAATTATTTATTTTACCCATGTATAATTTTTTAATACGAAATATCTTATATTCAATTCTATGCAAAATGAAAAAAATGCAGATCTTGGTAGGAACAGTACAACTTTTGAATCTTCTAAAATTTGTTCATCTTTGCTACATCCGGGTATTTATTCTGATTTTTTTTGAAACATTCATATCAAGTTTTTTTTAAAGCACCAATGAGCTCGAGAGCAGAAGACATTTTTCGATTATACTAGCCGCAACCACAATGGAACCCTCTCCTTCGTACCTCTGATTATGGCGCCCAAGGCTCACGAAGGTTGATCAATCACAGAGAGAAAAATCCCCCGCAAAAAAAAGTCACAGAGAGAAAATCATTGGGATCCAAGTGCACATCCACGAAATTGCTTCTACCTGAACATCACTTTTGCTTCGGTTCCCCACCCCCTCCTCCTCCCTCTTTCAAATTTTGACAAACAAAAACTCGATTTCTATTGTTTAGAAGATCGTACGAATCCACCCGAATTCCGTATGGTCCTCTTATACGTATACTCAGCATATACGTATGCTCATGTGCCTGCGGAAGGCGAAAATCAGAAGTTATATAACAAAAAAAAATTAAAATATAACATATAAAGACGTAGATCACGATAATAGGAGGTGGAATCAGCCGGTCGAAACGTGCATTGTACCCAATTCGCCCGAGTACACATATACAGAGATAAACTGATAAACGTGATCTCGATATGGGTTTCGACCAGTCAAAAAAATAAGACGGCTCATGTAGCTTAATTTTATGGGTGGGGGACCGAAGCACACCTCCCTGAACATAAGCAAATGGTTTGCTCTGCAATTCTAAACTCAGTTGAAGACATGCATGGAGCACTGGGTCATCACCTCGAACAAAAATTATCTAAAGGCTTAAGCCTGAACATATGCACGAGCGCTGAAGGCATCTGTCGCGCACGCTAAGGCCGTCCGCCACTGCTTGTGGGCCCAATGCGTTTGGTGTCGGACTGTCTGTGCTTGTGGGCCAGGGTGCACGCTGAAGCCATCTCGTGCTCCACCGCTCCTCTCCTCTCCTCTCCAACCCCCGTCGCCCCACTTCGTTCTTTCCGCCTCTCCACATCGGAGGCCGCCGCCACCGCCTCCGCCTCACCATCTACCACGACGGGAGGTTATGCCCCTGCTCCCCCCAGACAGGATCCGTTTCGGGGTTGCGGAGCAGCGAGGCCGAGCTCGCCGGATACCGAGAAATTGGGTCTGCATCGACCTAGGGCAGCCGAGCAAGATGGGGGTAGGTGTGGCAGGCAGTTGTGGACGTCTTTCTCTGCGGTATCGGTCTTGCCGCAGGGAGTTCTAGGTTTGTGTGTCCGTCTTTGCTTTCTTTGCATCATTTTCGCCCTTATTTCCTGGTTTGTTGTTTGTTCCTGCTGCATCTTCGGGTCTTATTGACTGTGTTGTTTGGCTCTGTGGTACTCTTCGTTTGCAGGTTGTCGCGGGGAGTTGCAGGTGGCTGCTGAATTTGTCCCCTTCTCTACTTTTTGGGCTGCAAGGTTTGTTTTATTAGGATTTGTTTCGACCTTATTTTGTATTTTGCCGATTGTTATGATTTAGGTTCTTCTCGCGTGTGATGAGTGACGTTACTGGTAGGTCGCGAGTGTTAACAGAAACATTGTGGTATGGATTGCTTCGCTCCATGCTATTTTACTCTAATCGGTTGTTTGTGTTCTGTCCTCATTTTGACGCTCTTGGCCGTTGAGTGGGGAAGTGCTGATAGGCGCCGTCGTGTGGTTCTACAGTTGCTTTCGCCTACTGGCTATGCAGCTTCTACTCCTACCACTGTCCCTGCAAACAGACTTCATGGAAATAGTAGGCTAGGATAATTGATCGGGATGCGAAGCTGTTCAGCATGCTTTTTCTTATCTTTGGGTGATGGTTGACGACAGTATAAATACAGGGCGGGATCCTGGTCTTCCTTTGCACCGTATAGATTCTTTGTTTCCTGCTCCCGATAAGTCGCTAAAGTTTGCTCAGCTGCATATCTATGATACTGTGAATGAGGTTGGTCATCAAATGGCTATGTTCGATGGCTAGGGTGGAGGTCCTGATCAAGATATTGTGCTTTCTCTTGTTGCCATGTTGAACAGCTGTAATATGTTGGTTAGGCAGTTTACGATGATCTGGGTTTCTTGGGAGTATGTTTGTCTTGAGAATGTGTGTCGTGGTCTCACTGATTTATACTGATTTGTGCGCACTTGCTGGACACTCTGAAAAAAAATATTCGGAGAGCAAGTTCTCCTGAAATTCTTCAATTTCATTTGTTTTCATTTTTTGGCAGGACTCCTGAGAGAAAAATGTTAGGGAGTAATCTAGTTGTGGTACAATGATGTACCTGCCGGGAAAGAAAAATTCTAAATGAGACAAGCCATGTCTATTCTTTAGTAAGTAAGTCTCATTTCGCTTTTTCCTGGTGATATGATAGTGTTTACCCATTCAATACTAGGTAGTCAAAAGATTTTGCAAAATTCAGGTACTCAAGCATGACAGAGAACTAAAAGGCTAACCTAATGTTTCTCTGCCCTGACAAGCAACATAGTTCTTACCATTCTAGGATGTCATAATTCCTTAGTTTTAGGATTTCATGTTCCCTTTCATCATGTTTGAAATAAGAGTATGAATTAGAATTGATTTCCAATGTTATTAGAATGGAATTTAGTTTGTCCTTCTTGCGACATAAAAAATATTCAGAAGTAGAATTTGCTTGGTCATCATACTAGCAAGTGCGACATATTTTGAATGTGTGGATGGATTTATATATAGACTGATTGCATGCTCCCATGTTGATGATTCTGTTAGCTAATCTAAGGGTGTATAGCTAAGCTATTTTGCTATATATGCAAATAGCTACGTCAACATACTGCTTCAAGTGATACTGTAGTTTGGCGCAGCAAAGCATGCCGGATGGGAATTTATGCAATTATTTTGGCAGGACACTCCTGAGATTGCTAGCCCAGGTTGTATTTTTCATTACTCTTTACCATGTTCTTTTGCTTATAAATGGTATGAATTTTCGGTTGTTCATGTGCTGGTCTATTAGACCTACTTACAAGTGCAGATTGCCAATCATAGCGGCTAATGGTGACTGCGCCACTCCTGATAATTTTTGTTACGTGATCTCGCACAACGTTCTATCAGAGTGACAACCGATGTTATGGTGGTGCCTTATGATTTGGATTTAGATCCATCACAAAGCCCTAAGGACAAGCAACAAAACTGTACATGACACCACCTTCAGGTAGATTATGCAATAATTACGTGGTCAATATCACCGTGCCATGGCATTTGTCTCTACAAGATGATATGTGTAATTGAGCTGATTATCCTCTTTAACAACTTATCTTACGAGGTCTTTCTTAGGTGCACTTCTATCGATTAGAAGATTGGGGGTCAATATTATGGTGGGTTTCTTTTAACTCTTATAATTTTTTCACATCAACTGCATTTTTCTTATAGAGGAAGAGTGATGTTAGCGTGGTGTATATGTACAGTTCTACTGATAGCTGCTTCATCTTTATATTTTTTACATTTAGTTCTAGAGTTTGATCAGCATTGCAAGATTTTAAAGAACATTTGTTGTCAACGTCATTCTTATTCAACATGCTAGACTTAGTTGTTTGGAATCCCTATGCACTTAGTCTCAATATTTATATGTGCACTTATCTTGATTCAGCATTGCAATATCTCGAGTGAGATCATTTATTCTAATAATGCTTTTTCGGAAGGAAATATTTTTATAATGTCTTGCCCATCACAATCTAGAGTATTAGACTATCATCTGAATTGAATACCCTTTTTTAAATAAATTGGTTTTATTTGACTGGTGTATCACTGAAAAAGAATGGCATAATTCTTTTAGTCAATATAGTTCTATATGAAAATTTTGTCCCCTAAAAAAGGAGAAATAATAAAAACAAGACAGAGTTGGTGTTGACTAAAACTTACATCTCTTACGGTGTCACATGTTCTGCCATAGTTCCCTTTGTTGTGTAAACATCTATTATTTTTTTCCCCTGCATATATAGCTATTTTGTATTTCTGCCCAAGGTATTCATTATGCACACAATGATATGAACAAGAGAAGTTAGGATGGTGCTCCCAAGATACGTGTATTGTCCATGATGGCCAACTACTCCCGGTATGTGCTTCATTATACTATTGCCATGTTTAGTTTTAGAACATTAAATTTTATCAGGACTAAAAATTGGGCATCATGTTAACCCGTTACGCATTTCACCCTGGTATTGACTGGATATAGAGTTATTATTTGTTTGTTAGCATTAAGAGGTCTATGTTTTTAGTAACAAGAACATGATTAGTTAGAGATGCATTAGCCCAGGAATTGTACAAAGTGAATCTGGATTGGAGATTAGATCTAAAATAATATTTTTTGAGACACCTGAATGGTACTACAACCCGTACGAAAAATAACACGTCCAAGCTAAAACATGCATTGAATTTATGAACTGGATACGACTTTCATCATCATGCTGTTTGACAATGTTTTGTTGTGGTTATAATGATGATATTCGAAGGCGGCAAAACTAATATTTGCAGAAATCGTGCTGTTTGACAATGTTTTATGAACTCATGTTTTTGTGGTTATAATGCTGTTTTGCTCATCCTATTTTAGGTGGTATATTGCTCTGAAGGATTTCATGTTTTAACTTTATTTACTAGGCTTCAACCTATTATTGTGCAGCGTGATTATGCAGGTTCCAAACTTCTCAACATTGCGTGGAAGATGAGTTCATATCCAGTTAGATGTGCATCCTCTAAATTCCATGACGTTGGAGATAAATAGTTGAGAAGTGGTGGGGAACAAAGAACTATATCAAACTCCCAACTGATCTAACGCATAACATTGGATTGTCTCAGGCGGTGAAAGCAATTAATATGTAGGGAACAAAGAACTATCTGAGACTCCCATCTGATCTACCACAACACAATAGCGCAACGTTTCTTTGACCTGCTTTTTTTTTTGGTATTCGGGTTATTTTTATAGTACTTTCTGTAGTATTTTATTCTCAACTGGTACAAAAACAGAAGTAGCTTAGCTACACTTTGTGCTTTTGAGTTTTGTTGTAAATGGACTCTCTTCAGGATGCCAAATTTCTATGTTGTTTATTGTTTGTCAAGCATATTCATTGCTGTCACTATCTGAGAACTATGAGATATTTAGTTCATTGGCTGCTCTCTCATGAAGGTTCCCCAAGAAGTTAAAATTGACTTTGAGAGGCCTAATAACACCACATGGCAGTGCTAGCTGGAGGGAGAAATCAGAGCCCTATTATAAAGGTTGTAAAAACATACATGTTCGAATATTGGCGGCGCGGCGAAGTGCGCTTTTCATCTAGTATCATGTCATCATTAGGAGTCTCCTACATCCTCCAAGAGACCAGGACGGTCAACAAGGGTCAACAAGCCTTCCTAGCCTCGTAAACAACCAATTAGGGCAACCACAGCGCTGGCCTCATCAAATCTGACACATAGTACAATTTGGCTTGGGTTTGCAATATAGCTAGTTCTAAATTATCTGCATTGTGAGTCTCACGCTGACACAACTTATACTAAAATAGTCTTTTCCCCAACAGCTGTGTCTCCTCCCCTATCACTTTCTTCCTCAGCATATGCAAGAGGACTTGGAGAGAATGATATTTAATCCCAAGCATCGGAGCACGGACTTGCGCCGGTTCCTCTTTCTTCTATTTGGAAACTAGCCTCACAACATTAAAAACTAGTTCTAAAAGTGAATATGAACCATATTTGGCTATACATTGTGGCTGCCCTTAAGCGACGGCAGCATCAACACGTCAGATGCATTGCATTCCTGCACCTCGTTCCTGCTATGGATCAACAAAAAATTGTACGTCTTCTCCATCTACGGTGACGCTTCCCATGGGATACTGCAGAGCCAACGACCTGAAGACGGCGAGAACTCGGTGAGCCAAGACTTGGTTACGCCAGCAGCAGTGCACGACGCGTGCGTCGCCATCGTACTAGCTTTACTACGCCCACCATGGTTTCCTCTCCCTTCGGTAGGGCCTGTTTGGTTTGTGCCGCCAACTCACCGTAGCAAAATATTGGTCATGCCAAATCTTCTCAGACTTGTGTGGTTTTTTGCCAATATTTTGGCTGCCCGTGGACCGCATGTGTTGTTGTCTTTATAGATACTTCCACCGTTTTAAAATATAAGATATTTTAAGTTTATAAAAAAAATACATCTAGACTTATTTTAGTATGTAGATTCATTTCAAACCTGAGTAAACCTACGTACTAAAAAAAATCTATATATATTTATTTTATAAAACTAAGAAAGAAGTCCATATAACCCCCACAACTATCATGTTTCGAACACAGCATCCCCCTAAGTTTAAAGTGGCACAAATAACCCCCTTAAGTATGCAATACCAGGTAATTGACCCCTTTGTTTATGGTAAGCTGTTTTGCAGTCCGGTTTTGCCACGTGGCCCTCTTTCTATCGTCAAGGACGTTATCAACACGGCCATGCTTTCCCCCACTGGCACAACTCCAGTCCGTTCTTCCTCGATGCCACCTGTTGTGCTTACTGATTCTCGGCGGTCGTGGCTGGCTGCTCTCCACCGAAGGCACAATCGGAGGAAACTGTTCTTAGGTAAAAAGGGCAAGGAACCTTCGCATGTACGCATGCATTGTGTTGTTGCCGGACAAAGTCCTCGCTATGGGCGGAAACGAATTCATCAACGTTTCTACAATTGTTGTACGCACCGAGCTCCTAGCCGGATCGGAACAGTCCACCTACTCATGGCTTGTGCATCGCCCTCAAGCTCCTCATCCATATTGTCATCTTCTTCGGCGTCATCGTTCATGGCGGCGATGCCTCCGCCGGTGAAGGAATAGGCCAAGACCTCCGGCCGGATCGGAACACTCCGCCCGCATGGCTGGGCGCACGCAAGCCCCATCCAGGGAGCAGTGTGGGGAAAGATCATTGTCGGCCATGACCTTCGGCTGTTCGCGTGCCTGCCGTTTGCGCCATATCGATGACCGTGAACAAGGGGAAGAGGGCAGTGAGAAGCAGGCAGGAGGGCAGGAAGAATCGGAGCATGGCTCTGTTCGCATGGATCCCGTCCTCGACATGGCCTTGGGCTGCAGGTTCCACCGTGTGGCAAGGTCGACAAGATTAAGATTAGGCCTCAAAGCTGAACAGAGAGGCACTTCAAATCCTCAAAAAATCTCCAGCTGATTGATTATCCTCAATAATTGGCTTCACGGATTTACTTATTACATTCCAGCAGCCCCAATTCAGTCTTCTTTTATTCCATTTAATGTGTGGAATCAATATGAGGTTTGCTGATTCTGAAAGCTGCTACTGCTCAGGACATGAAGCAATGAAAGAACTCACGTCAAAAAAAATCATCAGGTTCCAGGTCACCAAAACCAGACTGCAAAACAACTTATCAGGGGTCAAGGGGGTTAACTACCTGGTATTGCATAGTTGTGGGGGTTAAATGCACCACTTCAAACTTAGGGGGGGTCTCTGTCCAAAACATGATAGTTGTGGGGGTTATATAGACTTCTTGCTAAAACTAAAACATCTTATATTTTAAAACAGCTCTGTCACCGCACCATCTCAATCACCTCCCTCCAATCAGAGTTGATTGTTAACTTTGTGTACCCGGCGGCATGAATGGATCCAGCATGGTTCATGGGTGTTCAGCTGAACATCCAATTTTTTTTGAAATAAATTCTGATATATACTCTATAGTAAATATATATCTCTATTGTCACGTGTACAGGATCGGTCCTAAGATTTTAGGGGTCCGGGGCAAGACCAAAACTTAGGGCCCCTAAAATAAGCATCACAATAATACTAATAAATATTATACGCGTAAAACAAATGTTGCTAATAACACTTAAATGCATCGAAAATTAGTAGACATATTAAACAATTTATACATATTACCTTAAAAATTCCACCTAGCATTTCTAGATGCAAAGTCACATATGATGGGCTCGATAATGTCGATGTCATCTAATAATTTCTTCTCGATCCAAAAATTTGTGAATATCTCCTCTCTATGATTGTACCAATGAGGCCACCTCGTTCGCTCTTTTCCTTTTAGCATAACCAGATGGACATTTTCTCGACGAGGATGACATGGTAGCCACCTCGTTCGCTCTTGTACTTTTAGCGTAACCAAATGGACATTTTCTCGACGAGGATGACATGGTAGCCACCTCTTTCGCTCTTGTACTTTTAGCGTAACCAAATGGACATTTTCTCGATACGCACGACATGATAACACACAATGTGAAAAACAAATTTACGTTAAATATTAAATAGTACAAATTGTGCATCATGTATGTTAATATCAGGTAATATTAATGGAACATTTAGTATACCTAAATTTCTATTCCCGTGATTAGGACTCGGAAATTGAAACCAGCTGTACGATGAGTCGATGAACTAGTGATGAGAATCAAAATTAGACAAAAATTTGGACTAAACAAGAACCCTAAATCGGTCATGCATCAAAGTAGATTGGATTCTTACCATACCGATCAGGCCCCGGTTGAAATCACCGATTGACTAATCATCTAATCCATACCGATCCGCTAATTAATCGCTGATAACTGGTGGTGGCCTCGCCGGCCTGCTGTCGCTGGATCGCTGACTCGCTAGTAGGGAGGAAGGGACGTAGGGTCACGAAGCGATCGACCGGTTCCAGGGCCTGATTGCTTGAAGGTTTCTTTCCTAACGGCATCTTCACCGGGGTGACCCAAACGAATGATCGAAATGGTCAGTTTTAGTCCATTTAGGTCAAGTCACCGGCGGTTTTGGGTCATAGTCTGGCCAATCCGGCCAGCCGCGCCCAGCAGCGTGATCCAAGCGGACAAAATCAGACAGGTCAGCCCAAGAAAAAAAGGCCTACTGTGTGGCTGCATCTGGGCCGGTCTGTGTCCGGTCTGTCCGGACAGACACATCCAGACATCAGATCTGGGTCATGAATGGATCGGTCCGGTCTGGCTTTGTTTGATGGATCATACCGCTGGGACACCACGCACGTCCCACGCATCCGTCGGACCGATTAGGACACGCTTAGACCGTTTGGGAAGAACTGGTGGAGATGCCCTAAACGCAGCAGAGGTACAACATAAGTGGAATGGGGCCCCTGGATTTGTAGGGCCCTGGGCGGCCGCACACTCTGCCCACCCCTGGGCCGGCCCTGCATGTATAGGAAGTTTTTAGTCAACATCTCCGGGATAAAACGCTCAAACCTCAAACTAGTATTGGGCTGGACTTCATATACGTACAACCCAACTCAGCCAATAAGCATCCATATTCCCGATTTCGTGCTTACAACGACTCCCAGACCAGCCAATGAGTTTTGTATAATATTAATATTATTACTGAATATAAAGTGGCGGCTGTTTCTCGCTCAAAAAAGAAGCTCCAAACGAAAAAAGGGAAAAGAAAAAAGACGGACATATATTCCCCAAATCGAGCAGCCGTGGCTTTGCAAGGCGGCGACGCTCCATGCCTTTGATGTCTTCGGCGCCAGGCCAAAGAAGAGGAGGGTGGGAAGGCTGATGCACCGGCATAGGGAGCCGACGGGGAGAGCAGGCGGTGGCTACATGGTTCAATGATTATGATTGGCTTGAGTATAGTGCACTAGAACTAGATTCGGCTTTCTGCTTTGTATGTTATCTTGTCAAAGATAATCTTCATGCAGGTGAAGATTCTTTTGTGAATGGGGAGTTTCAAAATTGAAATCACAAGACTTGTTTTGGTAGACATATTGTTTCAGTCCAACTAAATCTTTCTCCGCTTATCATATGTCCAACGTGATTAAGCTTGCATAACTTTATCCTATCAATTTTTTGGAGGAAGATTTGATTCAACTTCCACATCAACTTAGTCTTTTCATTGCAGATGTGCATATAGATGAGAGGTTAAAAAAACCCTAAAAAATATTGCTCAACTCTATTATGCTTGTTGAAGCAAATAAGAATATGACCTATAACCTTGTTTACAAGCTTTTAAAGTTGGTGTTAACCTACCTGTGGCAACTGTTAGTGTTGAGAGGGTATTTTCTTCAATAACTTTTGTAAACAACAAGCTACGGAACAAGATGGAAGACCAACTCTTGAATGACCGTTTGCTTTGCTCACATTTATTAAGCGGGAATTTTTCTTACATGTGAAAGATAATGCAGTCATATCTTGCTTCCAAGCTATGACCGAACGTATGATCATATTGTAATTTTTATTATTATTTTGCGTGTTTCTTAGACTTTTGAGATACCATTGCTACAATGGTAAATTTTTATTTTTATTGGCTTGAAAAGAATAGACCATTTTCATTTTTTTCTCCTTTATGTTTTATGTTGGTTTAAATTTGAACATCCAAAGTTAAATTTTACTGGATCCGTATCTACCCGGCCGGTCTGGCCTGTCATGATAGAATCCATCCTTAAAAGCACCAGCTTTAGGTAAGCCTGTAAGTGGACATGACCACGACTGTCCATCAATTTTCCTCCTGAGACCGCTTAGTTAAATGGAATTAAGATTTTGCCTGCTTAATTCCTGGCTAGTTCCATGGACAGCCGCTAGCACCCGCCAAACAGCAAACAACAGTTGGCAACAGATCGGCTCATTCATTTCACTCGCACTGCTTGTTGCTTCCTTCCTCCCGACGAACACGTACTTAACCAGAGTTAGACAAACCGAGCCCACCTATCCGTCGGCATCGGCAGCTGCTCCGCTCAGTTGGCATTGGCCGCTGCTCCGCGGTACACGACACTCTTGACCTTTCCGCCGTTGCTCCGCTCCATCGGCATCGGCCATGCCACACCAGCAAGGCCTACTTCGGTGACCAAAACGATGACCATGATCATGGCGAGAGCCGCGTGCTTTCCGGACGACGCCATACCCTTGGTGGCGCATAATCAAACAACATCTTTGGTCAGACCAATTGTTGGGATATGCTAAATGGGTATCACCATAGCATGTCTCTAATACAGATAACTCGGGTGACCCACAATTGGTAGCAAGGCTCATGGCCTGCTGGGCGGACTAGTTAGATAGATCCAGAAGGGAGACCCATGTCGAATAAGAAAGTCTATGATAGAGTTACCGACATACTTGGAGCCTTGGAGTGCAAGACACATAGATTAGTTGGATCTAGTGTAGGACTCTATAACCTGTCCGACTAGGACTTTTTCCTGTAACCCTAGGATATGGCGTTTTTATAAGCCGGACCTATGGGAGCCTTTAGGACACAACACAACTCATACCTCGCATAGTGAACCAATCCATGTAACTCGACATATTTCCCTTATAGTGATTTATAGCAGGGTTTGGGTTCCACCACCATCGTGGGACCTAAACCTGGGTAAGCTGTGTTACCTCGTACCTGCCAACTTACCGCTTACCCCTATATCTCTAAACACGCACTGTGAGGACCCCTCCATGGCATACTCGTCGGCAATAACACGACAGTTGGGGCCCATTGTGGGGCAAGAGGCGCTTCAAGCTCTACAACGGGCGAGGTCCAAGCTCTTCGTGGGAATCGGCAAAACCGTAGCCATGGGTCGTGTTCTCTTCTCCAGCAACGTTTCGATTGTCCCTCCCGACAAGTTCTGGATCCCGGCGAAGACGAACCCCACCCGCTCCTCGATTGTTCCAATCGGGAACATCCACCTCTTCATCGGCAAAACCGACTCGGGCGCTAGTTTCCTGGAGGTCGTAGGATCGTCAAGGCCCGCACGGACTACCTACGGGCAGGACACGTTCGCGGAAGGATCAAAGTCGGATCTCTCTTTGGAGTTTGCCGGCTTAGATAGAAAAAATTCAAGGCCCACTCAAAACGCCCCTATGCAGGATATAATGGTGGAAGATCACTGCAAATATGTCGGGTTAGCCAGTGCATCTGGAAAGCAGCGATCGCACTTTGTCGGCGTGGTAACCATCTTCGATATGGCGCGTTGCGTTCAGAGAGAGGGTGAAAGCTCCCAAGATTACCTCGCCAGATGGCTCTGGATACGAGCCGATCTGGAGAACTATCCATATTATGACGCTCATTACCACTTCGTCGAAGGGCTGGATCACAGCTCACTTCTCCGGCATATGCTCAGGCGGCAATAGGCCGCGGGCATCCTCACTTTCGAGCAGATGATCAACACTATCAACAGTTATGCCGCTGCTGATGGGGTTGCTCAGGCAGCGCTCATCGCCATACCTGGGCTACCGCCGCCACCAGCCAATGGCCCCACTTCCTCAACATCTTCCTCCATCATCGAGGAAGCTCCAACACCCTCCGACTCTATTTTGGATGCGCTTGATGCCGATATCACCGTGGACTCGGAGGAGATGGACATCAACCCGGAAGAACTCGACTCAGCCATGAAGGAGATGGAGGAGGAGATCAATCGCGAGGAGTGGGCCGACAAGGTCGTCACATCCCGCCAGGTGTTCACCGCCATCGGGAGTGTGATGGAAGAGGATCAAACCGGAACAGCTCCGCCTAAGCTGCGGGATAACGAGAAGGGTCTAGCCGATGACGCCGACAATGGTCAGGCGATGGCCATGCCCCCTCTGGCTATCCTAGTGCAACTGCCGCAGGAAATCCCTACCGGTCCAAGCAACGCCAACACTGCAAATCCGCCGCCACCAACATCTACGTCTACGGCTGCCCAAATCACTCCAGCTAATAGAGTGATGTACGACAATCTACTCATCGAGCCTATGACCATGGCCCATATACGGAACGTTGTCCATCTCGACGAGAGTCACTAGCAACTACTGGAGGAGGCGCATGCCATCGCGGATCAAGGCGCAAAGTTAGATCGGGATCTGTATAAGGCACAGAAATTGATCAAGACAGCTAGAACCATGGAGGCCGAGTACAGGACTCTGCTCAAACAGCAGAAGGCCAAGAAAGCTCCGTCTCACGTCATCAACGACCCTGGCGTATGGCGCAACTTTGGGTGGGCACCTTCTAAGATGGCACGAGCTAAGCCATACATTAACAGTGATGGAAAGAAAGTCATGCCCACGTCAGTCCTCAACTTGGCCGTCGCCAAAACTCTACTGGAGTAGGATAGATCGCCCGCAGCTATGGAACAGGTCTATGATCTTGTCGGCAAAGCTGTCAAACAGCAGGAAAATGCCACCTCTTAGAGGCTTGAGTCTAACCCGGCATATTGCCAGTCTAGCGCTCCCAAACAGCAGAGGTCAAGATCTCCCCACTATGTCAGATCTCAAACGGGTTCGACAGAGGAATGCACACAACAGGGATGATGCTATCCCCATATCTTCCGACCATGTAGGCAAGTCTCATCCTCATCACTCGCCTCCACTGCCTCGATCTTCCTAGCATCACGAAGACCCAAAATCTCACCACCGTACGAGCATGCCTTCGCCTAGACACCCCAGGGCGGCATTGTCATTCATGACAATGTGGAGCAGCCTCGTCATGGCGGGGAGCACAGTGGCAACCACAGGCACAGGAGCAGGTCACGACATGACCCTCCGCGTATGACAAACAACCGCGACAGACGTGAGGAGTCACAGGAGGGAAATAACAAGAAGGCTAACCCACTGCCACCTCCACCCCCATCGCCCCCTAGCAGCCACCATGGCGGAGGAGGACTGCGTCATTCACGCATCCCTTCCCGTGGTGGCGACAAGAGAAAATCAAGCCCGAAGTCATACGATGCACGTACACATTTGGAAAAAATTCAGGAGGCCCGGGAAGGACAATACTTTGGACCATGTTGCTTTGGCCATGTGATACGGACCGCAACCTACCCCAAGGGTTTACGGATTGACAAGACGATCAAGCTCTATTATGGCACCGCCAAGCCAGCTATGTGGTTGCAGGACCACGACAATGCGGTCAAGATCGCCAGGGGAAACCCCAATGTCACTGTCAAGTACCTCCCACTGATGTTGACGGGCATGGTCCGCCAATGGATCGACGACTTGCCGGAGAAGTCCATATGCAACTGATTGGACATGCACAAAGCATTCACCAAGAATTTCTAGGGTACATATAAACGTCCCTACATTGTCGACGATCTATAGTGGTGCATCCAGGAAAAGGACAAGACATCTTGAATCTACCTCTCCTGCTGGCTGGATATGAAAAATTTCTGCACAGGAGTGCACGATCAGACCGCTATGGCCGCCTACATCGATGGTTCAGAAAAGGGAACCTTGCTCTAGCATAAGTTGAAGCGTCTACAGGATAATCACAAGCTAGATCTCAATCAGATGATCTCCTTAGATAGTGAGTTCGCGGCTGCCGACGACGTCGCTCGTGGCTCCTTGCCGACAATCGTCATTCCAACCCTAGCCAAGAGAAACAACAACACTAACAGGAAGAATCCGCTAGAAGAAAAGCCAGCTTCCGACATGGTCGCCATGACGTTTGCAGGCAGAGGTGATGGCGGACATCGTGGCCGATGGCTGTGAAATATAGCCATCCATGTCCTAATTTAAACTAGATATTATTCATATTTTTTAGGAAATATCTCTCTAAATCCTGCCACTAATGCCTAATGATCAAAAGGGTATGCAATCATGTCTTTCTATTTTCCTTGCATAGATAATGACGTTTGATGATAAGAATCACAACATTAAAGTCAAAGGTACGAGATTTACAACAACCCTAAGAAACCTGGAGTCATGAAGTGGAGGCAGTGCCTTTAACAATCATATAGTTTCGTCCATATACTTGGCATCGACATCGCCATGTCAAACAGAACAACTTTTGTGAAGGTACCCCTATATAAATATGCCTCGGGCGATGATAAAACCTCTCTTCTTTTCGATCTCAACTCTCCCTGCCACCAGAAGCCACCACACTAGAGGGATAGATCTAGATCTAATCTCCAAACCCTTCTCCACCACGACAGCCATATTCCTCCACTTGTAATAGTAGATCTCATCTACGATTGGCGACATTGTAAGACTATTATTACCAATCTCATGATTTCCATTACAATGTTTATGATTGTTGATTTCATCTCTGTGTGTGAGTAATTCTCCTTGGGCTAAGGGCTTCGGTCTAGCCATGTAGCTTTTGTGCATGTTATTTATCATAGATGGGATTATGTATTAGTTTGTATGACATGATGATTATTGTACCCTCTCTTGCCTCAATCTAAGGACTTGTAAGGTACCCAAGACCCCAAGGATTGATCCAGGTATAGGGAGTGTGAGTAATGACTAATCTGCAGGATGGGAACCCCAGTGACAGAAGGGGTAGTACGACTGTATGTGAGGGATTTACTTGAGATTAACGGTGACATCACTATGTATATCATTAGTTATTTTTCTTCTATGGATGAGACTAGTAGCTTATTGCTATAAGTGGTCGCGGAGGCAATAACAATGATGTATGCACTGCCCACATATAATTATATTGCTCTAACAATTACATGCATACTTCATTATTATATTTTATTCCCATCAGATGTTTTGCACATCTATTGGTGAAATCGAAAGCCCCAGGCCCTATCTCTCCATCGTCAACAACAACAACAAAAGATCGCAAACTCTTGGTCCGGTGAAAACACAAAAAAAATTCTAAAACCCCCGAAGGTTCATTTAAGTAACCTTACTACACTTTCTGCTTCCCGAGGATTCGATAACCTAGGTCTACTAGGGAAAAAGAACTATACTACATCCGTAATCCATATTGAAGGTATCAGTGGCTGAGGCCGGGGGGCTGGCCGTGGGCAGCAGCGCGGTAGTGAACTACCTCGACAGCGCTCCGCATTCCCCAAACGTATGAGGAGTACCGTGATACGTCCATTTTGCATCACTATTTTATATCATAATTTACTGTTATTCATTGATATATTTCATATTAAGAGATGATACTTATGTTATTTCATCTATTTTGCATGTTTGATGACTTTTGGAGGATGAACCGCCGGAGTCAAGATTCTAATGGAAAAAGCGTTGTCCAGATGCAATATTTGCGAAGATCAGAAAATCCCAGAAAATATATGGAAATTCTTATTTTTCCAGAAGACGAAGATAGCCAGAAGAAGTGGAGAGGGGCCACAGGGGGCCCACACCACCCCCAGGCGCGGGCCCCCTTGGGTCGCGCCAGCAGGTGGTGTGGCCACCCTCGCCCACCTTTGGCATCGCCCTTCCGCGTATATAATCCTCCCGAACACCTAAGACTCGAGGAGAGACCGCAGAAAGATTCCGCCGCCTCTACGGGCGGAAACTACAGAGAGAGAAAGAGCTCTCCGACAGGCATAAATCTGCCGGGAAAATTCCTTCCCTGAGAGCGAATATCGTCGCCATCGACACCGTCATCAAGATCATCATCATCCTCCTCCTCCTCATCACCACCAGTACCATCACCACCACGCCGTATGATATGCCCAAACTGCATCACCTTTCTATATCATAATTTACCTCTATTCATTGATATTTGTCTTATTATGAGGTATTGCTTATGTCTTTTCCACTGTTTATGCATGTTGGATGATTCTTGGAGGATGGACTGCCGGAGTCTGGATTCTGATGGAAAAGAGGGCGTTTTGATGTAATTTCGTGAAGATCAGAAGAATACCAGAAAAATATGGGAAAATATTATTTTTCCAGAAGATTGAGGAAGCCAGAAGGAGGGACGAAGAGGGGCCACAGGGGGCCCACACCCCTAGGTGCAGGCCCACCTGACCCCGCGCCTAGGGCAGGTGTGGCCCACCTGCCCGGCTCCTGGCTCCGCCCCTTCGCCTATATCTTCCCTATGAAACCCTAAGCCTAAGGGGGCGACCACAGATATATTTTCGCCGCCTCTGGGGGTTGGAAAACACTCAGAGAGAAAGATCTCTCTGGCATACAAATTTCTGCTGGGGGAATTCCTTCCCGGAGAGGGGAGATCGTCGCCATCAACACCAGCATCAAGCTAGGCTTCATCGATATCATCATCATCATCCACACCATCATCTCCACCAGCACCATCATCGCCACTCCGTCCCACTGTAAAAATTGTGTTGGATATTGCTTTAGTTCTTAGGGGAAACTTTCTCGGTGTTAATTACTATTGTAGGTGATGCTTGTGAATGGAACCATTGGATTATTGTTTATGTTCAAATTGTTATCCATTATCATATCATCCTTGATCTTGATCCATATGATGTCTTGTGAGTACTTCCTCTAGTTCTTGAGGACATGGGAGAAGTCATGTTGTTATTAGTGGATCTGTGTTGAGTTATTATTCAATGGTTTAGTATTCAAGTTGTAGGGCTATTTTTCTAGTGGTGTCATGTGAACGTCGACTACATGGCACTTCACCATTTATGGGCCTAGGGGAATGCATTGTGTATTTGGCTACTAATTGTGGGATTTCCAGAGTGACAGAAACCTGAACCCCCATTAGGACACCATTGCATAATGGAGTGTAGGATCTCAGAGTTTAAGGATGTGGTTAGATTTATATCTTAATTACTTTCCTATAGTTACAGATGTTTGCAAGGGGTTTAATCACAAGTATGTATTAGTCCAAGTACGGTCGGTACATTAGCACATGTTCACCCACACAACACGTACAACACCAAAGACGAGTACTCAGCTATTTGAAGCGAAAGAACATGATAGAATTCCAATATGTCCTCAAGAACGTTTGATCTTTATAAGTATTTCCACCGGCTTGTCCTTTGCAAAGAAAGGATTGGGCCACTTGCTGCGTTTGTTCTTTGTTACTTGCTCTTTGTTTTGTTGCCTTATTAGAAAACCACTAAAAATCCGTTTGCTAAGTATTTACAGAGATTTCCTGCTCCATACCACTGTTCAGCACCTTATGCTCCTCGTTGGGATCAACACTCCTATTTATCTAGAGTACTACGATACACCCCCTATACTTGTGGGTCATGAAGACTATTTTCTGACGCCGTTGCCACGGAGTGAAGCGCTATTGAAGAGTGAAACTGGTAAAGGAAACTTCTACTATGAGTATTGATTTTTGTTACTGCTTGTTACTTTGTTTCCAATATGGATAACCCACTTGGTTTTCTTTTTGGGAAAACTACTATCGCTGCTAGGGTAGTAGATGAACCACCACCTGTTGAGATATATCCTTTTAAGATACCTACAAGTATTGTTGATCGTGTTATGGATAATTATTATTTTGGGGATGGAACTGTCCATCCTGGTGATCACTTGCTTTTTATCCATGAATTATGCGTGTTTTTCTCGGACGATGTCATGCCTGAGGAGGTTAATGATACTGCAATTGTCCTGATTCCTAAGAAGGATAATCCTGAGGAGCTCAAGGACCTTCGTCCAATCAGTCTATGCAATGTCTTATTTAAAGTGGTCTCTAAGTGTCTTGTCAACAGGCTGCGTCCACTTCTGCAGGACATTATCTCGCCGACCCAGAGTGCTTTTATCCCGGGTCGGCTCATCACAGACAATGCATTTGTGGCCTTCGAGTGTATTCATGCGATTCAGAACGGCTCGGCTGCTCGTAAGAATTTTTGTGTGTATAAGCTGGATTTGGCTAAGGCGTATGACCGGGTGGATTGGAGATTTCTTGAAGGGGTTTTAGCGAAACTGGGCTTTCACATCAAATGGATTCGGTGGGTGATGGCTTGTGTGACCATCGTTCGTTACTCAATTCGCTTTAACGGAAATATGTTGGACCCCTTCAATCCAACTCGGGGACTTCGCCAAGGTGATCCACTCTCGCCATATCTTTTCCTTTTTGTTGCTGATGGTCTCTCTTGTTTGATCAAGAAGGAGATTGAAAATGCCGCCCTCCATGAGCTCTATATCTGTCGGCAGGCCCTGGGTGTATCCCACCTGCTATTTGTTGATGATTGCTTACTGTTCTTCAAAGGCACGGTGGACCAAGCTATGGTGGTGAAATCAAACCTAAATAAATATGAGAAGGGTACTGGCCAGTTGGTGAGTTTGGGAAAATGCTCGATACTGTATGGTGACAAATTTTCTGTGGAAACCCAGGCTGAGATGAAAGCCATCCTCAATTATGAGACTGAATGTTTTGAAGAAAAATACTTGGGACTTCTTGTTCCAGAGGGGCAAATGAGAAAGGGAAAATTAAAATCTATCAAAGACAGATTTCTCAAACGGGCCAATGATTGGTGTGAGAAGTATATGTCTGGGGCAGCAAAGGAAACCCTCATCAAATCTGTGCTGCAGGCTCTCCCCACATATGCTATGGGCATCTTTAAGTTCCAGTTGGTTTGCTTGAGGATCTTTCACAGGTTGTTAGGAATTTCTGGTGGGGCGATGAGCAAAACCGCCGACGTATGCATTGGATGTCCTGGGAGAAGATGACGAGGCCGAAGGCTCATGGGGGAATTGGCTTCCGCGATCTCCGCGTTTTTAACCAAGCCCTCCTCGCTCGCCAGGCGTGGCGGCTTGTCTGTCACCCTGAGACCTTGTGTGCTAGGCTTCTCAAAGCCAGATACTATCCTTCGGCGAATCTCCTGGATACTGCTTTCATACAAAACACATCGGCTTCTTGGCAGGGTATAATGCATGGGCTTGATCTTCTCAAGAAGGGGGTTATTTGGCGCATTGGATCTGCTTCCCAAGTTAAAAATTTCCGCGATAGTTGGATCCCGCATTCTAGAGGGCTGCAAGTTTTGGCCCGCTTGGGGAATTCGAGGCGCAAATGGGTTTCTGAGCTCATCGACCAGACCACGAGAACCAGGAATGCTAATCTGGTAAGATCTTGCTGCCCACCGTGGGATGCAGATGCTATTCTAGCTATTAAACTGCCAGCTCGCCAGTGTGATGACTTTGTTTCTTGGTTCCCGGAAGAGAACGACCTCTTCACTGTCCACTCTGCCTACCGTCTGGGTATTTCTCTTATGATCACCTCTCTAAGTCTCGGACAATCTAGCTCGACCCCCTTGGGAGATAGAAGTATTTGGGACCTTGTTTGGAAAGCAAAAGTTCCAGGGAAGGTTAGGGTCTTTGCGTGGCGGGCTGCTACCTCTACACTTGCGGTCATGTCTAATCTTCACAACCGCATTGCCTCTGTTGATCCGGCCTGTAATATCTGTGGGTGTGACAGAGAGGATGATCACCATGCCCTAGTCCGTTGCTCTATAGCTAGAGCTCTAAGGGAGGAGATGAGGAAAGTGTGGGAGCTCCCGGAGGAGGGGGCGTTCCTTGCTGAAGGAAACGAATGGCTACTGACGCTCCTGAACGGAATGTTTGGAGACATGAGATCAAGGACTTTAATCCTATTTTGGCGCGTCTGGCACCATCGAAACAACATCGTTCATGGGGATGGGAAGACATCGGTCACAACCTCAGTTTCCTTTCTAACCAACTATCTGTCCACATTCTCTGCAGTGGCCCTGGTGCGTTCGGATCCAAAAGGGAAGAGTAATATGATAGCTGATCCTAATGTGACTGCACTGTTGGAACCATCGGGATGGACTGCCCCTGCGTCGGGAATCATCAAAATTAATGTGGATGCAGGCTGGGACTCATCTTTAAAGAAAGAAGGTATTGGAGCTATTGTGAGAGATCATCAAGGTCAGCCCCTCTTATCTAGTTGGAAAATTTTACCTTCATGTGCTAGTGCGGAAGAAGCAGAAGTTCTTGCATGTCTCGAGGGATTCGACCACTTGGTTCAAAGATTCAGAGGACAAGGTATCCTGGAGTCTGATTGTCTAAGAGTGATCCATGTTATAAATAACCCTGAAAGGGATAGGTCGAGCTGCTGGAGTATCTATCTTCAACTTCAGGACCTTCAAAGGATCTTTAGTGGTATCACAGTAGTTAAGGTTAATCGTTTAGCTAACAGAGCTGCGAGCGCCTTAGCCCAGCTGGGCAAGTCGAGCGTCTCTGATTTTCTCTGTAATGCAACTCCGCCCTGCGCGGCGGCCATTGTTGCAAACGATGTAACCATGCAATGATGGCGACAGCAGGTTTCAGACGCACTCTTTTCCTTCCAGTGTACCTAAGGGGGCTGAAAGGTTTTTAATGAGGCGGCCTGCTTGTCTAGTTTAATATACTGTGATCACGTTAAAAAAAAGGTATCATAACTGAACAGGTGAAGAAGAAGTTACTCTCTATATCCTTGAAAGGGAGAGCTGAAGAATGGTATAAGTTGCTAAAGAATGGACAATCCATGGAATTGGAGGAAATGACATCTCTCTTTTATTCTAAATTTTATCCTCCCAGTGAGATTCATAAGGATAGAAATCTGATATATAACTTTTGTCCTCGTGATGGAGAGAGTACAACTCAAGATTGGGGGAGATTGAAGTTACTAATGCTTAAATGTCCTATTCATGAACTCCCTAACAATATTATTATCAATAACTTTTATGCTAGGCTTTCTCTTCATGATAAAGATTTACTAGATGCTTCTTGTGCTGGATCATTCACACGTATGAAGGAAGAAGCTAAATGGGATCTACTAGACCATATTCAAGAGAACACTGAAGCTTGGGAGAATGACAAAGGAAGAAAGTCAGGTATAAACTATGATTATGAATGCATTAAATCTTTTATGGGAACTGATGACTTCCATGATATTAGTAATGAGTTTGGTCTTGATTCCCAAAGTATTGCCAACTGTTTTAAGGCCTTTGCCTGTTACATATAAATTCCCAAAAAGAAGTGGAATAAGTACCATGCTACTTATAAAGATGTTGTTAGTCACGTTCCTGTTAGAAGTGCTGAAGTTTGTACTACTAATCATATTGTGCCTAAACCTTATGTTGAGAAAATACCTTTCCCAGCCAAGGTAAAGGAGTATTCTATGATTATTAGTGCAAATAATAAAGGTACTAAGAAAACTGTGGAGCCTGATGAGCAATTGAATGTTGAACCTGTGGTAGCTATTGTGAAAGATCTTGACGCTAGAAATATAGAGGATGAGCATATTGTATTTTGTGAAGACGCTTCTAATATTATTTCTCATCCTAGTAAAGCTAGAAAAGCTAGTGTTCCTGTGCTTTCTGTTAAAATTGGTGATCATTGCTACTATGGTTTATGTGATATTGGTGCTAGTTCTAGTGCTATTCCTTATGAGCTTTACAGGGAAATTATGCATGAAATTGGTCCTTGTGAGCTTGAGGACATTGATGTGGTTATCCACCTTGCATATAAGGAAACCATTTGTCCTATTGGTATTGTAAGAGATGTGGAGGTTCTTTGTGGTAACATTAAATATCCTGCTGATTTTCTAGTGCTTAATTCAGCAGCTTGCAAAACTTGTCCTATCATTTTTGGTAGACCTTTATTGAACACTTGTGGAGCTATTATTGATTGTAAGAAGGAGAAAGTTTTAACTAAGTTTGATGGAGATTCTTATGAGTTTAACTTTTCCAAATTTTCTAAAGCTCCTTGTGAAAACAGCTTGCCTAATAAAGATTTCAGGATGGAACAACTTGATTCTATTGATCTGGTTTATGAACTTGGACCTCTTTTTGGTGACTGTGAGTATGCTTATGTAGGGTTTCGTAGCATGGAAAACAAAAAATTTCTATCGCATACAAACAAGCAAGCCAAGATCTATCTACTAGATTGTAGCAACGAGTCGATGGAATAACTCACCCTCGAAGATTCCAAAGTGTTTAACGAGAGCGGATTCTCGTGGGTGATGTAGTCGTACTCTTCCCGATCTCAAGATCGCGTAGACGATCCTTCCGGCGCTGCGTTCCGGCAGCGCTCCCGCAGTCGGTCACACGTTCGGTACTCAACAAAGACCTTCCTCTCCCTTGTTCCAGCAGGAAGCGGAGGTTGTAGCACTCTCCTCGCGATTCCGGCAGCACAACGGCGTGGTACCGCAAGTAGAGGGGAGATCTCGCAGGGCTTCGCCTTAAGCCGGAGCGAGTATGGTGGACTATGAGAGAGCCCTCGTTGTTCTAGGGTTTAGACACACCAAGGAGGGGTTTCTAGGGCCGGCGGCTAGGGCTTGGAGGTGCCCAAGTCGGCGTCTAGGAGAGAAACCCTAGGCGGCGGCTATGGTGGGCGGCGACGGCTAGGGTTAGGTTTAGAGGGGGCAATCTTGTGTGCTAGGAGGGGAGCCCTGCCCCTCCTCTTATAGGAGGGAGGCGTCGGCTAAGGGGAGGGGAATCCCTCCCCAACTCGGATCCCAAGTGGGCTGGCAGTGGAGGAGGGACTCCTCCCCAACTCGGTTTCCACCTCCCTCTCCACTTCCCAAAAATAGCCGTTTGACTTTCAAATTGGCGTTTGACTTTTCAAACAAGGATTTGATTAAATCCTCTATTTTGTTCAGCGATGACACTTAGTACATGATGCAATCATACCAACTTGATATAACACATTCATGTACCCTTCCCCTCCGGAGTGCCGGACATTCCGAAACCTTCTAGAACATTCCCGATGAAAACACCGGAACCATTCCCCAACTCCGAAACAGGACTTTCCTTATATGAATCTTATTCTCCGGACCATTCCGGATCTCCTCGTGATATCCCGAATCCCATTCGAGACTCCGAACAACATTCAGACTCTTTCTCATCATTCCATAACTACTCAAACAACGTCGAATCCTTAAGTGTGTCTCCCTACGGTTCGTGAATTATGCGGACATGATCGAGACACTTCTTTGAACAATAACCAATAGAGGAATCTGGAAATTCATATGGCTCCCACATATTTCTACGATTACTTTGAGATCGAATGAACCACTTACATACGATACCAATTTCCCTTTGTCTCACGATAGTTTACTTATCCGAGGTTATGATCGTCGGTATCTCTGCATACCTAGTTCAACCTCGTTACCGATAAGTACTCTTTTCTCGTTCCCGTGATATGTGATCCCTTGTGAGCCAGTCACATGCTTGCAAGCTAATTGGATGGCATTTCACCGAGAGGGCCCAGAGTATATCTATCCATCATATGGATGGACAAATCCCACTCTTGATCCATGTGTCTCAACCAATACTTTCCGAACACTCAATGCCACCTTTATAACCACCCAGTTACGGTGTGGTGTTTGATGTCATCAAAGCATCCATCCGGTAAAGGTGATATGCATGATCTCATGGTCGAAGGAATTAGGTTACTATGTATCAGAAAGCATATAGCAATTGAACTATTAAAATGACTTGATCTTTATGCTATGCTTATCTATAGGAGTATGTCCACCATATCATTCTCCTAAGGATATGATCTTGTTGTTAATAACATCTCAATGTTCATGATAGGGAAACCACAATCATTTATTAACCAATAAGCTAGTGATGTATAGAGGCTTTACTAGGGACTTCAATTTAAGTTTACAAATCACACAAGTATTAATGTTTCCTTGTTAATACTATTATAGCATGAATGTAAACATTTATCATAAACACAAAGATATAATAATAACTACATTATTATTGCCTCTAGGGCATATCTCCAACAGTCTCCCACTTGCACTAGAGTCATCTAATCTAGATTACATGGTAATATACCGAACACCCATGGCAGTTTGGTGATGGTCATGTTTTGCCCTCGGGAGAGGTTTAGTCAACGGATCCGCCACATTCAGATCTGTGTGTACTTTCCAAATCTTTATGTCCCCATCTTGGACATGTTCTCGAATAGCGTGAAAACGTAGCTTGATGTGCTTCAGTTTCTTTTGTGACCTTGGTTCTTGCGCATTGGCTATGGCACCCATGTTATCACAGTAGATAGACATTGGGTCCAGCTTACTAGGAACCACACCCAGCTCTGTAATGAACTCTTTCATCCATATCGCTTCTTGTGAAGCCTCCGAAGCAGCCATGTATTTCGATTAAGTTGAAGATCTCGCCACAACGCTTTACTTTGCACTCCTCCAGCTAACTGCTGCACCATTCAAAATAAATACGTATCCAGATTGTGATTTAGAATCATTCGGATCGGTGTTCCAACTAGCATCGGTGTAACCATTAACAACGAGCTGTTCATCTCCTCCATAAGAAAGAACCATATCCTTAGTTCTTCTCAAGTACTTAAGGATGTTTTTGACCGCTGTCCAATGATCCACTCCTGGATCACTTTGATATCTGCTAGTTAAACTAACAACATATGCAATGTCGGGTCTAGTACATAGCATGGCATACATTAGAGATCCTATGGACGAGGCATAGGGAGTCTTACTCATCCTTTCTCTATCTTCTGCCGATGTCGGACTTTGAGTTTTACTCAAGGTCGTATTGGGCAACATGGGCAAGAACTCTTTCTTGCTATCTTCCATTCCAAACCTCTTTAGAACTTTGTCCAAATATGTACTTTGTGAAAATGATATTTGGCGTCTTGATCTATCTCTATAAATCTTTATGCCTAATATGTAAGCTGCTTCGCCAAGATCTTTCATCGAAAAACTATTATTCAAATATTCCTTGACACTATTAAGAAGGTCTACATCATTCCCAATCAACAATATGTCATCTACATATAGTACTAAGAATGCTACAGAGCTCCCACTCACTTTTTTTTGTAAATACAAGCTTCTCCGTAAGTTTGTATAAAACCAAAACTTTTGATCACCTTATCAAAACTTTGATTCCAACTTCGGGATGCTTGCTTCAATCCATAGATGGACCGTTGAAGTTTTCATACCTTGTTAGCATCTTTATGATGGACAAAACCTTTGGGTTGCATCATATACAACTCTTCATCAATGTCTCCATCGAGGAATGCTGTTTTGACATCCATCTGCCATATCTCATAATCATAATATGCAGCGATTGCTAACATAATCCTCACAGACTTTAGCTTCGCTAATGGTGAGAAAGTCTCATCGTAGTCAACTCCTTGAATTTGTCGAAACCCCTTTGTGACAAGTCGAGCTTTATAGACAGTAACATTACCATCAGCATCTGTTTTGTTTTTGAAAATCCATTTGTTCTCGACAGCCTTCCGGCCATCCGGCCATCCGGTAAGTCCACCAAAGTCCATACTTGGTTTTCGTACATGGATCCAATCTCGGATTTCATGTCTTCTTGCCATTCGTTAGAATCTGGGCTCATCATCGCTTCCTCATATGTCGCAGGGTCATCGGTGTTGTCCACCAACATGACACTCATAACGGGATCATACCAATCTGGAGTGGTACAATTTCTCGTTGACCTGCGTGGCTCTATAGCAACTACAACTGAAGTTTCATGATCATCATCATTAGCTTCCTCTCTTATTGGTGCAGGCACCACAGGAACTTCTTCCGGTGCTGTGCTACTTGCAATTTTGAGAGAAGGTTCAATAACCTCGTCGAGTTCTACTTTCCTTCCAGTCACTTCTTTCGAGAGAAATTGCTTCTCTAGAAAGGATCCATTCTTGGCAACGAAGATTTTGCCTTCAGATCTATGATAGAAGTTATACCCTATAGTTTCCTTCGGGTATCCTATGAAGACGCATTTTTCCGCTTTGGGTTCAAGCTTGTCCGGCTGTAACTTCTTTACATAGGCTTCGCAACCCCAAACTTTAAGGAACGACAATCTAGGTTTCTTCCCAAACCATAATTCATACGGTGTAGTTTCAACGGATTTAGATGGTGCCCTATTTAAAGTGAATGCGGCTGTTTCTAATGCATAACCCCAAAATGATAGCGGTAAATCTGTAAGTGACATCATAGAACGAACCATATCTAAGAGAGTTTGATTACGACGTTCGGACACACCATTATGCTGTGGTGTTCCCGGCGGTGTCAATTGCGAAAGTATTCCGCATTTCTTCAAATGCTCGCCAAACTCGTAACTTAGATATTCACCTCCACGATCAGAACGTAGAAATTTAATCTTCTTGTTACGTTGATTCTCTACCTCACTTTGAAATTCCTTAAACTTCTCGGAAGTTTCGGACTTATGTTTCATGAAATAGATATACCCATATCTACTCAAGTCATCCGTGAAGGTAAGAACATAACGATAACCACCACGCGAAGCTACACTCATTGGACCACACACATCGGTTTGTATGATTTCCAATAAGTTCGTAGCTCGCTCCATTATACCAGAAAATGGAGTCTTAGTCATTTTACCCATCAGACATGCTTCGCATCTTTCAAGTGATTCGAAATCAAGTGATTCAAGAAGTCCATCGGAATGGAGTTTCTTCATACGCTTCACTCCAATGTGACCAAGACGACAGTGCCACATATAGGTCGAGTTATCGCTCGATTTCAAACGTTTGGCCTCAATGTTATTAATATGTGTATTTCCACTATCGAGATTCAATAAGAATAGACCATCTATCAAAGGTGCATGTGCATAAAACATATTACTCATATAAATCGAACAACCATTATTCTTGGACTTAAACAAGTAACCGTCTCGCAATAAACAAGATCCCGATATAATGTTCATGCTTAACGCAAGCACCAAATAACAATTATTTAAGTGTAAAACTAATCCCGATGGTAGATGAAGGGGTAGCGTGCCGACTGCGATCACATCAACCTTTGATCCGTTTCCCACGCACATCGTCACCTTGTTCTTTGCTAGCTTCCGTTTATTCTGCAGCACCTGTTTCGAGTTACAAATATGAGCAACCAAACCAGTATCAAATACCCAGGCACTACTACGAGTACTAGTGAGATACACATCAATAACATGTATATCGGATATAACTTTCTTCTTGATGTTGCCGTTCTTCAAATCCTCCAAGTACTTTGGGCAATTCCGCTTCCAGTGACCTTCTCCGTTGCAGTAAAAGCACTCAGTATCAGGCTTGGGTCCAGCCTTGGTCTTCTTCGTCGGCGCGGCAACTTTCTTACCACCCTTCTTGAAGTGTCACTTTTTCTTAGACTTGCCTTTCTTGAATTTGGTGGTATTATTGACCATCAACACTTGGTGCTCTTTCTTGATCTCCACTTCTGCAGACTTCAATGTAGCAAACAGTTCTGGCAACTGCTTGTTCATGTTTTGCATATTGTAGTTTATCACAAAGTTCTTGTAACTTGGTGGTAGTGATTGGAGGACACGGTAAATCCCCAAAGCATTAGGAATCACTATACCCAAGCTTTGAAGTTTGTTTGCGTGCCCAGACATCTTAAGCACATGCTCACTGACAGAGCTGCCCTCTTCCATCTTGCAGTTAAAGAACTTTTCAGAAGCCTCATAGCTCTCAATTGCCGCATGAGTCTCAAAGATAAATTTGAGATCATGGACAATATCATGTGGGTCTGAATTCTCAAACCTTTTCTGAATCTCCGATTCTAAACCATACAAGATATCACACTGAACTGTGGAGTACTGAGTCTTCCGAGCGAGGTAAACATTCTTTACTTCGTCGGTAGCATCAGCTGCAGGTGGGTCACCCAGCGGTGCATCTAGCACATAGGTCAAATTACCAGTTGTGAGGACAATCCTCAAATTGCGGAACCAATCCGCGAAGTTGCTTCTATTGTTTTTCAACTTTTCTTTCTCTAGGAACGCATTAAAATTGATGGTAGGGGCCGCCATTGATCTACAACATATTTGCAATAGTTTAGACTAAGTTTATGACAAATTGAGTTCTAATTAATAGTTAAATTAATCTAGGTGAACTCCCACTCAAAACAATATCCCTCACATTGTTTTAGTGATCACACGAACCAAATCCACCATATCAACACCGAGCATCAC
Source organism: Avena atlantica (assembly GCA_910589765.1). Taxonomy (NCBI): domain Eukaryota; kingdom Viridiplantae; phylum Streptophyta; class Magnoliopsida; order Poales; family Poaceae; genus Avena; species Avena atlantica. The sequence goes on from OU342738.1 coordinate 216,922,871, forward strand.
GAGAGTTGATATAGTTTCAATGGTGAAGAATTGACATGTTCATCATATCTACTATATGATTCATGCTTTACCTTTCGGTGATCCGTGTTCCGAGACCATGTCTGTACATGCTAGGCTCGTCAAGATCAAACCTTAGCTTCCGCATGAGCAAATCTGGCTTGCTCACGTTGTATACACTTGCGGAATCTAACACACCCGATCATCACGTGGTGCTTCGAAACAACAAGCTTTAGCAACGGTGCTAACTAAGGGTGAACACTTTATGATTTGAAATTCATGTGCATGAGGGATCATCTTATAATGCTACCGTCGTCTACTAAGCAATACAAGATGCATAAAGGATTAACATCACATGCAATTCATAATATGTGATATGATATGGCCTTTCTTCTTTGTGCTTCCGATCTCCATCTTCAAGCACGAACATGATCTCCATCATCACCGGTATTGCATCAAGGTCAATGACGCTTCTCCATGGTTGTCGTCCACCGGCTTCAACTATTACAACTACTTTGAATAGACACGCGGGTCTTAACATAAATTAAAGACAACCATATGGCTCCTGCCGGTTGCCAACTTACAATAAGGAACATTGCATACATCAGATATAATCACAATCATGGCCATATCACATCACTGCACACCCCTGCAAAACAAAGTTAGACGCCTCTACTTTCTTCGCATGTTTTACGTGGTTTGGGGCTTTCTATAAGTGTCGTTCTAACTTACGAACATGAACCACAAGATTGATACTACTATTGTTAATCACCCTTTGTAAATTGGCTCTTAACTATGCTAGGAGAAACAGGCACCCGCAAAGCCACTTATGCAATACAAGTTGCATGTCAAGCGTGGAGCAAGTCTCATGAACGATGTCATGTAAGTTTAGCCCGGGCCGCTTCATCCCAACATCCCGCAAGATGCAAAGTACACAAGAAGCAATCGACAATAAAAGCATCAACGCCCACAATGACCATTGTGTTCTACTCGTGCAACAGATCTACATATAGACACGGCTCTGATACCACTATAGGGTTTCGTAGCATGGAAAACAAAAAATTTCTATCGCATACAAACAAACAAGCCAAGATCTATCTACTAGATTGTAGCAACGAGTCGATGGAATAACTCACCATCGAAGATTCCAAAGTGTTTAACGAGAGCGGATTCTCGTGTGTGATGTAGTCGTACTCTTCCCGATCTCAAGATCGCGTAGACGATCCTTCCGGCGCTGCGTTCCGGCAGCGCTCCCGCAGTCGGTCACACGTTCGGTACTCGACGAAGACCTTCCTCTCCCTTGTTCCAGCAGTCAGCGGAGGTTGTAGCACTCTCCTCGCGATTCCGGCAGCACAACGGCGTGGTACCGCAAGTAGAGGGGAGATCTCGCAGGGCTTCGCCTTAAGCCGGAGCGAGTATGGTGGACTATGAGAGAGCCCTCAGTGTGATAGGGTTTAGACACACCAAGGAGGGGTTGCTAGGGCTGGCGGCTAGGGCTTGGAGGTGCCCAAGTCGGCTTCTAGGAGAGAAACCCTAGGCTGCGACTATGGTGGGCGGCGGCTAGGGTTAGGTTTAGAGGGGGCAATCTTGTGTGCTAGGAGGGGAGCCCTGCCCCTCCTCTTATAGGAGGGAGGCGCCGGCCAAGGGGAGGGGAATCCCTCCCCAACTCGGATCCCAAGTGGGCCGGCGGTGGAGGAGGGACTTCTCCCCAACTCGGTTTCCACCTCCCTCTCCACTTCCCAAAAATAGCCGTTTGACTTTCAAATTGGCGTTTGACTTTTCAAACAAGGATTTGATTAAATCCTCTATTTTGTTCAGCGATGACACTTAGTACATGATGCAATCATACCAAATTGATATAACACATTCATGTACCCTTCCCCTCCGGAGTGCCGGACATTCCGGAACCTTCTAGAACATTCCCGATGAAAACACCGGAACCATTCCCCAACTCCGAAACAGGACTTTCCTTATATGAATCTTATTCTCCGGACCATTCCGGATATCCTCGTGATATCCAGAATCCCATTCGAGACTCCGAACAACATTCGGACTCTTTCTCATCATTCCATAACTACTCAAACAACGTCGAATCCTTAAGTGTGTCTCCCTATGGTTCGTGAATTATGCGGACATGATCGAGACACTTCTCCGAACAATAACCAACAGAGGAATCTGGAAATTCATATGGCTCCCACATATTTCTACGATTACTTTGCGATCGAATGAACCACTTACATACGATACCAATTTCCCTTTGTCTCACGATAGTTTACTTATCCGAGGTTATGATCGTCGGTATCTCTGCATACCTAGTTCAACCTCGTTACCGATAAGTACTCTTTTTTCGTTCCCGTGATATGTGATCCCTTGTGAGCCAGTCACATGCTTGCAAGCTAATTGGATGACATTTCACCGAGAGGGCCCAGAGTATATCTATCCGTCATATGGATGGACAAATCCCACTCTTGATCCATGTGTCTCAACCAATACTTTCCGAACACTCAATGCCACCTTTATAACCACCCAGTTACGGTGTGGTGTTTGATGTCATCAAAGCATCCATCCGGTAAAGGTGATATGCATGATCTCATGGTCGAAGGAATTAGGTTACTATGTATCAGAAAGCATATAGAAATTGAACTATTAAAATGACTTGATCTTTATGCTATGCTTATCTATAGGAGTATGTCCACCATATCATTCTCCTAACGATATGATCTTGTTGTTAATAACATCTCAATGTTCATGATAGGGAAACCACAATCATTTATTAACCAACAAGCTAGTGATGTATAGAGGCTTTACTAGGGACTTCAATTTAAGTTTACAAATCACACAAGTATTAATGTTTCCTTGTTAATACTATTATAGCATGAATGTAAACATTTATCATAAACACAAAGATATAATAATAACTACATTTATTATTGCCTCTAGGGCATATCTCCAACAGCTTACTCAGATGATAAAGTTGTTGCCGGTGATAGTTATATTGTCAACTTTATTCAAAGTGTTACTGAAAGTTATTATGAGAGAGGGAAACATGGTTTTATGCATCTTAATAATGTTAAGTTTCCCCGTTTTATGTTGAAAGCTTTGAAGTTGCATTTGTTTTGTCTTCCTATGCTAGTGCCTTTTTGTTTCAACAATTCATTTTCTCATACTACTCCCATGCATAGGAAGTGGGTTAGACTCAAGTGTGTTGGTTATTTGCTTCTTGATGCTCTTTTTCACGCCAGATTTGTATCTCCTTTGTGAGCATCTTTGAAAGTCTCAGGCCTAACTTAAAGGCATAAAAGAAAAGTACTTGTTGGGAGATAACCAAAGAGTTTGGTTGAGTCTTGGAAGTTATTACCTCTGTAATAACCGCTCCTTATCCTTTTTGTTTTGTTTTTTTGTGTCAAGTTCAACTGCTTTTGTGAAGTAGAGGAGTTGCGAAAAGTGGCTGTCCTGGGACAGATTTTTGTGCTGCACCATAAAAATTTGTGAGGGAGCTCAGTACGTCGGATGGAGCTATATTTTTCTGAGCTTGTTCTCCAAGTTCTCACCCAACTTTCATTAGTTCTGCACATTTTGATTTGAGCAACAGAAGGTTTTAGAAAAAATCAATCTTTACCTGCTGGTCTGTTTTGACAGATTTCTGTTATCATTTGCATTTGCCTCTTATAGAAGCCTTTGTTTTGATGTATTTTAGTTGAAGTGTGAACCTAAAGGTTTGTTGTTTTGCTTACACTAATGTTTCCATTGAAGCTTGTGTATTGTCTTGTGAGGAAAGGAAACTTCCAGGAAAAGGAGAAAAGGAGTCTGCAGAGTTCGTCTTTGAATAGGTAAAAGTGGTGAAAACAGAAGGTTCGTGAAACCCCAATATTTTTATATATTTGATGTTTTTAATACATAAGGAAGACTACGAGACAAAATGGAGGAGGAACCGGTGTCCGGGGTGGACAAACCCACCCAGGCGCGGGCCATGCCTGGCCACGTCTAGAGGGGGTTTGACTCCCCCGAACTCCGACTCTGCCTCGTTTCCGTGTCAAAACCTTCCTTATGCTTTGAAACTTCGTAATGTATGACCCCACGGATCCCCCGAGGTTCGTGAATTGTGTTCTGGTCGTGTTTTTGTTTCGATCTGTTTCGGTCAGGAAATCTTCTCAAGTTTAGAGCACCATGGTCTCCGCCAACAACAAAGGCAAGAGGCCCGAGGAAGACGATCCTCGCAAACCCAAGGAGGAAGAGATTTAGGTATGTTATGAAGGAGACATGGAGGAGGACAAAAAACCGGACACCCGCACTACCATCGCGAGCATTGGAGTGGTGGCAAAACCTATCAAGCTCAAGAGGACAACACGGATGTCCACAGGAGGGAAATCTCATCATGCCCTCTCTCCGCAGTCACCTCCTCCAAGTACCAAGAAACACTTACACACTCTTATACATGAGCATAAATATCAATATGTGCCCAAAGGGAACTTGACCTCGATGTGGGACATGCCTCGTTCTAACCATGCAGGGGAGGAACACACTAAGAAGGAAGAGTGGGGAAAGAATAATAAGGACTGGAACTCTCAGTCCAATATGATCATGAACCGCATTGAGAAAAACTTAGAGTTGATTCGTACCCTAACCTTTGAGATTGAGGAGTTAGGGAAACTTATTGAAGAGCTTATCAAGATAACACCACCACCGCCGAAGGAGTAATTCGTCATCAGGTTTGTCATCCCCTTGGCTTGTTCCAATCTTGGGGGAGTGACGCGGTATCACCACCATTATCTTTTATCTTTTACCTTTTTAGTGGATTCGTATCTTTGGTAGAGAGGTTATATTAGAGTTTGGTTTGCATGTGGAAGTATCTCTCCTTTAGTTGGTTATCTATGTATCCCTTGGTGTGAGTGCCTTTATTAGAATATTAATGATAAGTTTCATCTTTTAATTTTTGCACTTCTTATTTTAGTTTACAATCTCTATTATATGATGGATCTTGTTGATCAGTATTGGCATCACTTTGGGAGCATCAAGTGGATCTAAATTGGTTTTGGCAAACCGAGTTTTGGTCAGTAGCAATACTTTTTGAGATTTGAAAGAAAAAGAGAAAAAAGCTTACATATATTTTGTATCATTTGTTTTCTTGTTGGCTCATAAGCTTAGTATTCTTTATTTAAGATCTTTTATGTCTTCAAGGAAGATTGCATGTTTGGATTTATTACTTGTATGTTTGCTTGTTTCTTTCAACTCTCTTGCTTGCTACCCAGCCTTGCTAGCCAAAAACCTATTTTGAGAAGGCAAACTTCTCATGTTTCGAAACCCTTTAACCAAAACCTTTGCCATTTGTGTCCACCATAGCTACCTAGTAGCTTTTGCTATTCCTAGCAAATTCTCAAGCTTCATCTACCTTTCGAATTAAAAAAGTATTTTGTTATGTGAAAACTAGTTAGTAAAGCTCTCACGAACTTGATGGCACACCTTATTTTCTTGCCCCTAATAGACTTGAAACATTGTGCCATCGAAGTTGTATATGCTTGCATATATACGTTGGAATTAGCAGAACCGTGCTGTCACGGGGAACGTTTTCAACATTGCACCTATACTTTTGTACTTAGTTGATATCGTGCTCTTTTGTCTATGGATCTCAACGGTGTGAGATAAAGAGGGAACTTGTCAGTCCATGGAGTTTGTATTTTGTGTTAGAGAAACGCCTGGGCCGCTAGCCTAAGCCATGCTTAATCATGGTGGAAACTTGCAGCATCACCATAGTGAGCTATCTATGAAGCATCCTCAATAAAAAGCTATGCACATGGTAAATAAAAAGATCGCTGAGATGCTCATTGTCTGCTTGCCTTGTCATTTTGGATATGGGAAAGCTCCTATACCATGTGCAAGGGGTACCCCGTTGGTGGTTCTCAATGATACGCAAATACTTACAATGACAAAAACTTACGTGGGCCCAAAGTTGAGTAGCATTAGGAGTGGCCCTCATATTCAAGGGACATGAGATTGCCAACTTATATTTCGTCAAGCATATACTCCATCTTTGTGCACTTTAACCTTAATCATCTCAAGATGCCTATGATAGGGGCAATGAGGGTTCAAAGCTAGTAAGTACCATAATCTTTTGGAAGCTCTTTATGACTTGTAATCCCCGCTACCCTCTATAAAGGGACCTTTCTCCTAGTTACCAAGTTGAGTCAGTAAACCTACTTCCTCTCTATCTCCAGCAAGCATTTGAGTTGTTGTGTTTCAAGCATTCATATGGTGATTTATTCAATCATGTTCTTTATCTTCCTTGTTTGCACAAGACTCTTATCTATTGAGTATTACTTTGAAAGCCTTCACTTGTGAAAAACCTTTTTGAGCAAAGAGTGCTCCTGTTTTAAAACTTCTACAAAAAGCTTTTTGTGAAACTGTTTGCCAGGTGTTCTCTGAACAAGAACAAGTTTGCCAATTCCAATTATGATTTATATTTATGCATCTCTATTGTGACTGTTGTACTTGGCTGCAAGCTAAGTTATATAATGGTGAGTTGCTTTCTTCTATGAGTTGTGTAATGGTAAGTGTGATGCTTCTTGTTTGTATTCTTTTATCGTCACTTCACTCCATAAACCTGTGGACATGTTTACTGAGCTCAGTTTTCGCTTGGGGACAAGCGAAGGTCTAAGCTTGGGGGAGTTGATACGCCCAATTTGCATCACCTTTCTATATCACAATTTACCTCTATTCATTGATATTTGTCTTATTATGAGGTATTGCTTATGTCTTTTCCACTATTTATGCATGTTGGATGATTCTTGGAGGATGGACTGCCGGAGTCTGGATTCTGATGGAAAAGAGGGCGTTTTGATGTAATTTCGTGAAGATCAGAAGAATACCAGAAAAATATGGGAAAATATTATTTTTCCAGAAGATTGAGGAAGCCAGAAGGAGGGACGAAGAGGGGCCACAGGGGGCCCACACCCCCTAGGCGCAGACCCACCTGACCCCGCGCCTAGGGCAGGTGTGGCCCACCTGCCCGGCTCCTGGCTCCGCCCCTTCGCCTATATCTTCCCTATGAAACCCTAAGCCTAAGGGGGCGACCACAGATATATTTCCGCCGCCTCTGGGGGTTGGAAAACACAAAGAGAAAGATCTCTCCGGCAGACAGATTTCTGCCGGGGGAATTCCTTCCCGGAGAGGGGGGATCGTCGCCATCAACACCATCATCAAGCTAGGCTTCATTGGGATCATCATCATCATCATCCACACCATCATCTCCACTAACACCATCATCACCACTCCGTCCCGCTGTAACAATTGTGTTGGATATTGCTTTAGTTCTTAGGGGAAACTTTCCCGGTGTTAATTACTATTGTAGTTTATGCTTGTGAATGGAACCATTGGATTATTGTTTATGCTCAGATTGTTATCCATTATCATATCATCTTTGATCTTGATCCATATGATGTCTTGTGAGTACTTCCTCTAGTTCTTGAGGACATGGGAGAAGTCATGTTATTATTAGTGGATCTGTGTTGAGTTATTATTCAATGGTTAAGTATTCAAGTTGTGGGGCTATTCTTCTAGTGGTGTCATGTGAACGTCGACTACATGACACTTCACCATTTATGGGCCTAGGGGAATGCATTGTGTATTTGGCTACTAATTGTGGGGTTGCCAGAGTGACAGAAACCTGAACCCCCATTAGGACACCATTGCATAAGGGAGCGTAAGATCTCAGAGTTTAAGGCTGTGGTTAGATTTATATCTTAATTACTTTCCTGTAGTTACGGATGTTTGCAAGGGGTTCAATCACAAGTATGTATTAGTCAAATTACGGTCGGTACATTAGCACAGGTTCACCCACACAACACGTACAACACCAAAGAAGAGTACTCAGCTATTTGAAGCGAAAGAACATGATAGAATTCCAATGTGTCCTCGAGAACGTTTGATCTTTATAAGTATTTCCACCGGCTTGTCCTTTGCAAATAAAGGATTGGCACACTTGCTGCGTTTGTTCTTTGTTACTTGCTCTTTGTGTTGTTGCCTTATCAGAAAACCACTAAAAATCCGTTTGCTAAGTATTTACAGAGATTTCCTGCTCCATACCACTTTTCAGCACCTTCTCCTCCTCGTTGGGATCGACACTCCTATTTATCGAAAGTACTACGATACCCCCCCTATACTTGTGGGTCATCACCGTACCGCTGTAACAATTGGGTTGAATCTTGCATAGTTCTTAGGGGAAACTTTCCCGGTGTTGATTACTTGTTGTAGTTGATGCTATTGAGTGGCACCATTGGATTACTGTTCATGTTCATATTGTTACTTATCATTATTTCATCTATGATCTTGATCCATATGATGTATCGTGAGTAGTTCGTTTAGTTCTTGAGGACATGGGAGAAGTCATGTTGTTAGTAGTGGAATCATGTTGAGTAATATTTAATGGTTTGATATTTAAGTTGTGGTGCTATTCTTCTAGTGGTGTCATGCGAAGGTCAGCTAAATGATACTTCACCTTTATGGGCCTAGGGGAATGCATTGTGTATTTGGCTACTAATCATGGGGTTGCCGGAGTGACAGAAACCTAAACCCCCGTTAGGAAACCATTGCATAAGGGAGTGTAGGATTTTAGAGTTTAATGTTGTGGTTAGGTTTCTATCTTAATTACTTACTTGTAGTCACGGATGCTTGCAAGGGGTATAATCACAAGTATGTATTAATCCAAGTAAGGTCAGTACATTAGCATAGGTTCATCCACACAACACTTGTCCAACCAAAGAAGATTAATCAACTATATGAAGCGAAAGCACTTGACAATATTCCCATGTGTCCTCGAGAACGTTTGGCCATCTTAAGTAATACAACCGACTTGTCCTTTGTTGAAGAAAGGATTGGGCCACTTGCTGCAATTATTATTATTGTCTTTTATTTGCTCGCACTTTATTTATCTGCATTATCAAAAACCCCTAAAAATCCATTTGCTAGTATTTACAGTGAATTCTTGAACCAAACCTCTTATCAACATCTTCTTCTCCTCGTTAGGTTCGACATTCTTATTTATCGAAATTACTACGATACACCCCTAGACTTGTGGGTCATCAAGACTATTTTCTGGCGCCGTTGCCGGGGAGTCAAGCGCTACTGAAGAGTGGAACTGGTAAATGAAATTTCTAATGTGAGTATTGTTTTTATTTATATTTGTTATTTTATTTCAATATAGATAACACACTTAGTTTCCTATTCTAGAAATCTTCTACCACTGCTAAGGTAGTAGATGAACTACCACCTGCTGAATTAGATCCTTTTAAAATACCTACGAAAATTGTTGATCGTGTTATGGATAACTGCTATTTTGGAGATGGAACTGTCCATCCTGGTGATCATTTTGTCTTTATACATGAATTATGCGAGTTGTTCAATTGTGCAAGTATTACAATGGATCAAGTTAAGAAAAAGCTATTCTCTCTATCATTGAAAGGCAGAGCTGAGGAATGGTATAAGCTGCTAAAGAATGGATGATCTAAATTCTATCCTCCTAGTGAGATTCATAAAGATTGAAATCAAATATATAATTTTTGGCCTCGTGATGGAGAGAGTACTGCCCAAGCTTGGGGGATATTGAAGTTACTAAAGCTCAAATGTCTCATTCATGAGCTTCCCAATAATATTATTATTAATAACTTTTATGCAAGGCTTTCTCTTCATGATTAGGATTTATTGGATGCTTCTTATGCTGGATAATTTACACGTATGAAAGAAGAATCTAAATGGGATATTCTAGACCGTATTCAAGAAAATACCGAAGCATGGGAATGACAAAGGAAGAAAGTCATGTATAAATTATGATTATGAATGTATTAAATCTTTTATGGGAATCGATGACTTTGGTAATATTAGTACTGTTTATGGTCTTTATTCTCAAGTTCTTGCAAATTGTTTTAAGGCCTTTGCCTCTTATATTAAAATTCCAAAAAAGGAATGGAACAAGTATCATGCGCCATATAAAGATATTGTTAATTTTGTTCCTGCTAGAAATATTGAAGTTTGTACTGTTGATCATATTTTGACTGAACCTTATATTGAGAAAATACCTTTCCATGATAAGGTAAAGGAACATTCTATGATAACTAGTGTGGTTAACAAAAGTACAAAGAAAGCTGTAGAACCTGATGAACAAATAAATGTTGAAACTATAGTAGAAATTGTGAAAGACCTAGTCACTAAAAATGTAGAAGATGGACACATTATCTTTTGTGAGGATGCTTCTAATATTGTTTCACATCCTAGTAGAACTAGGAAAGCTAGTGTCTCTGTGCTTTCTGTCAGAATAGGTGATCATTGCTATTATGGTTTATGTGATATCGATGCAAGTTCAAGTGCTATTCCTTATGAGCTTTACAAAGAAATTATGCATAAAATTGGTCCTTGTGAACTTGAAGACATTGATGTGGTTATTCACCTTGATAATAGAGAGACTATCTCTCCAACTGGTATTGTAAGAGATGCGGAAGTTCTTTGTGGTAAGACTAAATATCCTGCTGATTTTCTAGTGGTTGGTTTAGCTGCTAGAAAAACTTGTCCTATCATTTTTGGTAGACCTTTCTTAAACACATGTGGAGATATTATAGATTGTAGGAAGGAGAAAATTTTAACTAAATTTGGTGGAGAATCTTATGAGTTTAATTTTTCCAAATTTGCTAAAGCTCCTTATGAAAATGAATTGCCTAATGAGGATTTTAGAGTTGAACAACTTGCTTCTATTTCTCTTGCTCCTAACAATGCTTTGCAGCAATATATGGAAGACCACAAAAGTGAGATATTCATGGAAGAAAGAAATGGGATTGAAAAGATTCTGCTTCATAAACCCAAGATTCTTAAGCATAATCTACCTATGGAAGATTTGGGTACCACATTACCACCTTAAAAGGATCCGGTTTTTGATCTGAAACCTTTACCTGATGACCTTAAATATGATTACATTGATGATAAGAAAATATATCCTGGTATTATTAGTTCTAAACTTTTAGGAAAGGAAGAGGAAAGATTATTAGAAGTATTGAAGAAACATCGAGGAGCTATGGGTTATACTCTTGATGATTTAAAAGGGATTTCTCCTACTATATGTCAGCATGCTATTAATATAGAACCTGATGCAAAACCAGTTGTTGAACATCAACACCGTTTTAATCCTAAGATGAAGGAAATGGTATGAAATGAGGTATTAAAACTCCTTGATGCTGGTATTATTTATCCTATTGTGCCTAATGAAAATAATGAGCTTATTCCTCAAAGAGTAGTAGTTGGATATAGGATGTGCATTGATTTCAGAAAGGTTAACATAGTTACTAAGAAAGATCATTATCCATTACCTTTTATTGATCAAATGTTAGAAAGGTTGTCTAAGAAGACTCATTTCTGTTTTCTTGATGGGTATTCTGGATTCTCTCAAATTGTTGTTAAACAACAAGATCAAGAGAAAACCACTTTTACGTGTTCTTATGGAACTTATGCTTATAGGCGTATGCCATTTGGTTTGTGTAATGCTCCGGCTAATTTTCAAAGATGTATGTCTGCTATCTTTCATGGTTTTTGGGAAGAAATTATGGAAGTATTCATGGACAATTTTTTCGTCTATGGAACTTCTTTTGATAATTGTTTGCACAACCTTGATAAAGTTTTACAGAGATGCGAAGAAACTAATCTTGTTCTTAATTGGGAAGAATGCCACTTCATGGTTAATGAAGGAATTGTCCTACATAAAATTTCTAAAAGAGGTATTGAGGTTGACAAATCCAAAGTTGAAGCAATTGATAAAATGCCCTGTCCTAGGGATGTTAAAGGTATCCGTAGTGTCCTTGATCATGCTGGTTTCTATAGGAGGTTTATTAAATATTTCTTCAAGATATCAAAACCTCTTACTAATCTTCTCCAAAAAGATGTACCTTTTGTTTTTGATGATGATTGTAAGAAAGCTTTTGAAACTCTAAAGAAAGCTTTAACTACTGCTCCTATTGTCCAACCACCTGATTGGAATTTACCCTTTGAAATTATGTGTGATGCTAGTGATTTATCTATAGGTGCTATTCTAGCACAACGAATAGATAAAAAGTTGAATGTTATCCATTATGCTAGTAAGACTCTTGATGTTGCTCAAAAGAATTATGCTACTACTGAAAAAGAGTTCTTAGCTGTAGTCTTTGCTTGTGATAATTTTAGACCTTATATTGTTGATTTGAAAGTTACTATTCATACTAATCATGCTGCTATTAAATACCTTATGGCAAAGAAAGATGCTAAGCCTAGAATTATTAGATGGGTGTTGCTTTTACAAGAGTTCGATCTACATATTATAGATAGGAAAGGTGATGAAAATCCTATTGCCAAAAATTTGTCTCGATTGGAATTTTTTTATTTTGATCCCATGCCTATTAATGATAGTTTTCCAAATAAACAGTTGGCTGTAATAAAGGTAAGCTTGCGAGAGAGTCCTTGGTATGTTGATTATGCTAACTTTATTGTTTCCAAGTATTTGCCTCCAACCTTTACAGTCCATCAAAGAAGGAAATTCTTTTATGATTTGAGGCATTATTTTTGGGATGACCCACACTTATATAAAGAGGGAGTGGATGGTATTATGCGAAGATGTGTTCCAGAATATAAACAACAAGAGATATTGAGAAAATGTCATGGTAGTGCTTATGGAGGACATCATGCTGGAGATAGAACCGCACAAAAGGTTCTACAATCAGGTTTCTATTGTCCTACTCTTTTTAAAGATGAAAGAAAGTTTATTTTATCATGTGATAAATGTCAAAGAGTTGGTAATATTTCTAGACACAATGAAATGCCTATGAGTTATTCTCTTGTTTTTGAACCATTTGACTGTTGGGGATTTGACTTTATGGGTCCTTTTCCTCCTTCAAAAGGTTATACTCATATTCTTGTTGCTGTTGATTATGTTACTAAGTGGGTAGAATCCATACCTACAAAAGTGCTGATGGTGAGACCTCTTTAAAAATGCTTAAAGATGTTATTTTTCCTAGGTTTGGTGTTCCTAGATATCTTATGACTGATGGAGGTTCTCATTTTATTCATGGTGGTTTTAGGAAGACCCTTGCTAAATATGATGTTAATCATAGAATTGCTTCAGCTTATGATCCCCAAACAAGTGAGGAAGTAGAATTATAAGAGAAATTAAAACTATCTTGCAAAAGACTGTTAATAGATCTAGAAAAAATTGGGCTAAAAATTTGAATGATGCTTTATGGGCTTATAGAACTGCTTATAAAAATCCAATGAGAATGTCTCCTTACGAAATGGTTTATGGAAAAGCTTGTCACTTGCCTTTAGAATTAGAACACAAAGCTTATTGGGCAGTGAAAGAACTAAATAGAGATTTTAAACTTGCTGGTAAGAAAAGATTGCTTGACTTGAGTTCTTTGGATGAGTGGAGAAGTGAAGCTTATGAAAATGCTAGACTCTTTAAAGAAAAAGTAAAAAAAAAAGGCATGATAGGAGAATTCTTAAGATAGAGTTCCATGTTGGTCAGAAAGTTCTATTGTATAGGTCTCATCTCAGATTTTTTGCAGGAAAATTACTCTCAAAATGGGAAGCGCCCTTTATCATTGAAGAGGTGTAACGTTCAGGTGCAATTAAAATTTCCTCATTAAGAGATAACACTACGCAAGTGGTTAATGGTCAAAGGATCAAACATTATATTTTTGGAGATTCTTATAATAAAGATATTGATAATATTCAAGTGGTGACTCCGGAAGAATTTATAAAAGACCAAATCCAGGAATCTACAGAGCCTGTTTTCGAATAGGTAACAGTTCTGGTAAGAAAAGGTTCACGAAAAACTTTCCAATTTATATTTTTGCAGTTTTTATTTAACATGGAAGATAATGAGTCAAAATAGGGATGAAAATGGAGTCCGGGGGCTCACACCACCCCTTGGCGTGGGCCCACCTGGCTGCGCCACCAGGTGGTGTGGCCACTTCGGAGCTCGTCTTCGACCCGTTTTTTTCCCAGTACCTTCCTTTTGTCGTGAAACTTTGTGATATATAATCACCTGGATCACTTGAGGTCCGTATATCGTGTTCTCGTCGTGTTTTCTTTTCAATATGTTTCTTTCAGGCAAGTTCTCAGTTTTGGAGCCGCCATGTCTTCCTCTAGATCACCCAAGGAGGATTCCTCCGCGAACATCCTTAACCCATATATGTATGAGCTAAAGATCCATCCCAAGGAGTTGTTGCTCAAGGATGGGAAGGTACATGTAAAAGATATTCAGGGCCCTAAAGGAGAAGGCAGTCTGGAGGATAGGATGGAATCGCTGGAGCAAGAATTCTTTAGGTATAAGAATATAGCGGAATGCAAAGTGGACGTCATCCATAAGATAAGTTCAGAACTCGTCGCCGAGCACAAGAAGGAGACTGCCAAGCTTTGGGATGATATCCTCTCGCTCCATCAGACCACCAATCAATTACAAGCACAACTCTACGACATGCAAAATCAAAACTGTGAGTATGAGGCTAGGTTTAAATGCATAAGTTCTGCTGCTAGTTTTAGGATATTGGAAATCAAGTCATCCTTTGTTGATGGGGAGCCTTTACCTTGGAAGTCTGAAGACGACAAGGAATCACCACCACCACCAAAGGAGTAATTCGTCATCAGGTTTTGGCATCCCCTTGGTTTGTTCCAAGCTTGGGGGAGTGTCACGGTATCACATCATTATCTTTTATCTTTTTACCTTTTTAGTAGTCATATCATTAGTAGAGAAGTTATCATATAGGATGGTTTGCAGTGTGGAAGTATCTCTCCTCTTGTTGGTTATCTATGTATCCCTTGGTGTGAGTGCTGCTGTTATGGAATATTAATAAGAAGTTTTATCATTTACTTTTTGCACATCTTATTTTAGTTTACAATTTTTGTTATATGATTGATCTTGTTGATAGTACTGGTATCACTTTGGGATCATCAATTAAATTTAGTTGGTTTTGGAAAACTTAGCTTTGGTCAGTAGCAACACTACTTTGAGGATTGAGTGGAAAAGAGAAAAGTATTTGTAGACATATTATTTAATTTTCTTTCTTTATTGATTGGCTCATAAGCTTAGTATTGTTTAGTTAAGATCGTTTGTGCTTCCAAGGAAGATTGCATGATTGTTTCTATCACATGTATGTTTGCTTGTTTCCCTCAACTCTTATGCTTGCTACCCAGCCTTGCTAGCCAAAACCTGTACTGAGAGGGAATGCTTCTCGTGCATCTAAGCCTTAAACTAAAAACTATGCCATTTGTGTCCACCATATCTACCTATTAGCATTATTGCTATTCTAAGTAAATTCTCGAGTTTTATCTATCTTCCAAATTAAAATATTTTGTTATGTGAAAATTAGTTAGTAAAGCTCTCACGAACTTGATGGCACACTTTATTTTATTGTACTTAATAAATTTGAACCATTGTGACCGTCTTATGATGCTTGTATGCTTGCAAATTATAAGTTGGGAGTTAGCAAAACCATGTTGTCATGGGGTCCACTTTCGACATTGCACTTATTTATTCAGTTGATATCATGTTGTTTTGTTTATGGATGCCAGCGGTGTGAAATAAGACGAGAACTTGTAAGTCCATGGAGTAAGTATATGTGTTAGAGAAACGCCTGGGCGGCTATCCTAAGCCATGCCTAATCATGGTGGAAACTTGCAGCATAACCATAATGAGCATTCTGTGAAGCATCCTCAATAAAAACCTATGAAAATAGCAAATAAAAAGATCGCTGAGATGCTCATTGTCTGTTGCCTTGTCATTTTGATATGGGATAGCTCCTGTGTTATGGGGCAAGGGGTACCCCGTTGGCGGTTCTCTATGAATACACATACACTTACAATGACAAGAACTTGCTTGTGACCAAAGTTGAGTAGCATGAGGTCTGGTACTCGTACTCAAGGGGCGGGAGATTTCCAACTTATGATTTGTCAAGCATATAACTCATATTTTCCCTCACATTAACCTTAATCACTTTAAGATGCTTATGATAGGGGCAATGATAGCTCAAAGCTAGTAAGTACCATAATTTTTGGAAGCTCTTTATGAAACTTGAAATCCCTGCTTCCCTATGCGAAGGTCATATCTTTTACTTTTATGTTGAGTCAGTAAACCTATTCCTTTCTATCTCATGCAAGCATTTGAGTTGTTGTGATTCAATCATCCATATGTTGATTTATGAAATCTTGTTTCATATGTTCCTTGTTTTGCACAATGCTCTTATCTGGATGAATATAACTTTGAAAGCTATCATTGTCGGTAAAAAGACCGTTATGTTTGAGCAAGAGACTCCTGCAATATAAACTCCATTATAAAAGCTTTGATCAAAACTAAGTATGATTTGTTAATTGTTCTCTGACCAAGAACAAAGTTTCTCATCACCAATTATGATTTTCTTGGTGCATCCTTATTATGACTCCCTTACTCATTGCAAGCTAAGTTGTATAAGAGTGAGTTGATTTCTATTATGATTTGTGTATTAATAAATGTGATGCTTCTTGTCCATATTCTCTTTATCAACACTTCATTCCATAAACCTGTGGTCATGTTTACTGAGTTCAGTTTTGACTTGGGGACAAGCGAGGTCTAAGATTGGGAGGGATTTGATACGTCCATTTTAAATCGCTATTTTATATCATAATTTACTGTTATTCATTGATATATTTCATATTAAGAGATGATACTTATGTTATTTCATCTATTTTGCATGTTTGATGACTTTTGGAGGATGAATCGCCAGAGTCAGGATTATGATGGAAAAAGCGCTATCCAGATGCAATATTTGCGAAGATCAGAAAATCCCAGAAAATATATGGAAATTCCTATTTTTCTAGAAGACGAAGATAGCCAGAAGGAGAAGTGGAGATGGGCCATAGGAGGCCCACACCACCCCCAGGCGCGGGCCCCCTTGGGCCGCGCCAACAGGTGGTGTGGCCACCCTGGCCCACCTCTGGCATCGCCCTTCCGTGTATATAATCCTCTCGAAAACCTAAGAATCGAGGAGCGACCACAGAAAGATTCCGCTGCCTCTGCGGGCGGAAACTACAGAGAGAGAAAGAGCTCTCCGGTAGGCAGAAATCTGCCGGGAAAATTCCTTCCCGGAGAGCCGATATCGTCGCCATTGACACTGTCATCAAGCTAGACTTCATCAGGATCATCATCCTCATCATCACCACCAGTACCATCACCACCACGTCGTACCGTTGTAACAATTGGGTTGAATCTTGCATAGTTCTTAGGGGAAACTTTCCCGGTGTTGATTACTTGTTGTAGTGGATGCTATTGAGTGGAACCATTGGATTATTGTTCATGTTTAGATTGTTACTTATCATTATTTCATCTCTGATCTTGATCCATATGATGTCTCATGAGTAGTTCGTTTAGTTCTTGAGGACATGGGAGAAGTCATGTTGTTAGTAGTGGAATCATGTTGAGTAATATTTAATGGTTTGATATTTAAGTTGTGGTTCTATTCTTCTAGTGGTGTCATGTGAACGTCGACTACATGATACTTTACCTTTATGGGCCTAGGGGAATGCATTGTGTATTTGGCTACTAATCGTGGGGTTGCCGGAGTGACAGAAACCTAAACCCCCGTTAGGAAACCATTGGATAAGGGAGTATAGGATCTTAGAGTTTAATGTTGTGGTTAGGTTTTTATCTTAATTACTTTCTTGTAGTTGCGGATGCTTGCAAGGGGTATAATCACAAGTATGTATTAGTCCAAGTAAGGTCAGTACATTAGCATAGGTTCACCCATACAACACTTGTCCAACCAAAGAAGATTAATCAACTATATGAAGTGAAAGCACTTGACAATATTCCCATGTGTCCTCGAGAACATTTGGCCATCTTAAGTAATACAACCGGCTTGTCCTTTCCTGAAGAAAGGATTGGGACACTTGCTGCAATTATTATTATTGTCTTTTATTTCTCGCACATTATTTATCTGCATTATTAAAACCCCCTAAAAATCCGTTTGCTAGTATTTATAGTGAATTCTTGAACCAAACCACTTATCGACACCTTCTTATCCTCGTTGGGTTCGACACTCTTATTTATCAAAATTACTACGATACACCCCCTATACTTTTGGGTCATCATACCGCGATATGTCATGCCTCGTACACCTCGATTTCAATGGAAAAGCCACTCACACCAACTGCCATTGCAAGTTTGTCAACGATCTCAAGGAAGACCCTGAGTCCGGCTACAAGCGGAGCCGGAAGAACCGGTCGCGATGCAAGGGCTAACGAGGTTCGGTCTCATTAATGCCCATTGTTATGGACTTGGGTTTTGGAGAAGATGGGGGTGCTAGAAGTTGCGGAACGGTTAATAGCCAAGAAACACGGCGACACGAGGTTTATGCAGGTTCAGGCCCCCGGAGGGAAAACCCTACTCCTGCTTGTCTGCTCTTGATTACGGTGGAACCGAAGGTTACATGGGTGTGTAGATGCAATCTAGCGTGGAGGTGTGTATGCGGTGAGTTGAGAGATCCTTCTTGCCGTACCCTCCTGGCCTTTATATAGATAGGCAGGTCCTGGGATAGGTCGAGTCGGTTACAAATTAGGTAGTTAACCTTTGAAATTCTATCTAATCTAGACTTGTCCTTCAAGGAGTCGAAACCGTCACGGGCTTGGGCCATCCGAAGTCTTCATGGGCTGCGTGTCTTGACGTGGCCTTTCTTGGGCTGTACCAGGTATACTAATGTTGTGCACCCGTAGGGTATATCCATGTCAGTAGCCCCTGAGTGTTCAGTTGAATCGTAGATTCGGCTGGAGACTCTTCAATCTTTCGGGTGCAGTTGATCCTGTTTGACAAGAAGAAATGTTTAGTTCATAGGTATTGTTGATGTGTGTGCCTAGCTCACCCGACGGATCAGGGCCAGTTAACTATCATAGGACAAAACAACCCGATCTTCATCAAACTCGAGCCCCTGGACTCGAATTCGGAACGATTGCTGGTGTGATTCGACTCAGGCTGTTGTGGTCTTACATGAGTCAAATCCCAGTGATTTTCAAGTGATGTACCCAATGCTTCCATCGGGATTTTCATCGTGCCTGTTGACATGGGAGTTTTACTGGCAAAGCGCAGTCAGGTGCGTTACCAGGCTATCAAACGATATCTGTAGGGCTTATCTTTGCGTCGTAGACATAGTATCCGAAGTTTTATCACCGCAGAGGTGTTTCAGGTGGCCAAGGAGACTGCTTCTCACTTAGTGTTGGTTTGGGCAAAGTTGCCTAAAATATTTTGTCATATTTGATCCGAAGGATCACAGTCGAAGAATTCGTAGGGTGCGCGAATAGCGCTCCCTATGGGAGTATTCCCGAGTGTCTATTCGAGTCGTAGACTCGAGCAGAGACTTTAGTTCAGCCGTTTTGAGCATAGGTCCGAAGGACACAATTTTTTCGGATGCTCAACCAATGCTCCCTATGGGAGTAGCCCCCGAGTCCGTAGTGGAGTTGTAGACTCGATGTAGGACTGGAAGATAATTTCGAGGTGACGTTACCTTAGCAATTTTTCAGGTGCACGGCCAGCGCTCCTGATAGGAGTAGCACCCGAGTAGTTTCTCGAATCGTAGATCAGCCGAAATCTTCGAGCCGTTGCTGGCTTTGCCTTGATAACGTCAGTGCTGACGATTGGTGATCTCAACCGTCCGCGGCAGCAAAGATATTGCGACGAGACGATCGTGGGTCCCATCGACTGACTTGACTGGTCACGCGTAGATGTGGCAAAAATTACAGCGTCTCCTCGGTTTTCGTGCGTAGTGGACGGCGTGCTGACGATGGTTCAGTGTAGTGCTGACACATGTATGGTAAGATTTGAGTGTCACACTAGGGTTTCTGAATCAACGGCTCGTGTGCATCGTCTTCGACCTTTTATACCGCAGGGAAACAATGGTTCTTTTTATCCTTCGCCATTTGCTCATATCCTTTGTCTCCATTTTCGCGAGCTTTTCGACCCTTCGTTGTGCACTGGACATTCTCCACACTTTTACTTCCTTGTTCTTGCGCTCCCATCCCCGCACTCGCCACTGCAAGATGAGCAAGGCGAAGAAGACAACTGCTGGAGATGGCTCGAGTGCTTCCGACGGCGGCAAGAAGCTCGCCGCTACGGCCCATGGCACTGACGGCGGATGGAAGTGCACAGATATGCGCGAGTGGATCTGCGCAAGTTGCGCGATGCTGGATTGATCTCCAAGGACAAGGAGGACGCCATCCCCCCCGGCGATGAGGTAATTCATCGCCCAACCGAAGGGTTTCGGATGATGTTCTATGCCTTCATTTTTTCGAGTGCGTGACCAGCGCTCCCTATGGGAGTAGTGTAGGGGTTCGTAGCATGTAAAACAAAAAATTTCTATCGCATACAAACAAACAAGCCAAGATCTATCTACTAGATTGTAGCAACGAGTCGATGGAATAACTTACCCTCGAAGATTCCAAAGCGTTTAACGAGAGCGGATTCTCGTGGGTGATGTAGTCGTACTCTTCCCGATCTCAAGATCGTGTAGACGATCCTTCCGGCGCTGCGTTCCGGCAGCGCTCCCGCAGTCGGTCACACGTTCGGTACTCGACGAAGACCTTCCTCTCCCTTGTTCTAGCAGGCAGCGGAGGTTGTAGCACTCTCCTCGTGATTCCGGCAGCACAACGGCGTGGTACCGGAAGTAGAGGGGAGATCCCGCAGGGCTTCGCCTTAAGCCGGAGCGAGTATGGTGGAGTATGAGAGAGTACTATTAGTGGTCTAGGGATTAGACACACCAATTAGAAGGCTCTAAACCGCAGGCTAAAGCAATTAGAAGCTCTAAACCAGAACGGCTCTAAACCGGAGATTAGAGGTAGAAACTTGTTGTGTCTAGAGGAGGAGGCCCTGCCCCTCCTTTTATGGGTGGTGGGGCTTGGCACGCCAGGGGAGGGAGGGAGTCCCTCCCCAACTCGGCCTAGGGCTGGCTGCCGGCTTGGAGGAGAGGAACTCCTCCTCCAAGTTGGTTTCCAACTCCTCTTGCTTGTTTCCCACAATTTCTTGTTTTAGCCGTTTGACTTTCAAACTGGACATTTGACTTTTCTGTTTTAGGATTCAATTTAATCCTTTATTTGGGACAGCAAAAACACTTAGTACATGATGCAATCATTCCAATATGTAATGACACATTCATGTACCCCTCCCCTCCCGGAGTGCCGGACAATCCGGAACCTTCTAGAACATTCCCGATGAAATCACCGGAATCATTCCTGAACTTCGAAACGGGACTTTCCTTATATGAATCTTATTCTCCGGACCATTCCGGATCACCTCGTGATATCCCGGATCCCATCCGAGACTCCGAACAACATTCGGTCTCTTTCTCATAATACCATAACTACTCAAAACAACGTCGAATCCTTAAGTGTGTCTCCCTACGGTTCGTGAATTATGCGGACATGATCGAGACACTTCTCCGAACAATAACCAATAGAGGAATCTGGAAATTCATATGGCTCCCACATTTTCTACGATTACTTTGCGATCGAATGAACCACTTACATACGATACCAATTTCCCTTTGTCTCACGATATGTTACTTATCCGAGGTTATGATCGTCGGTATCTCTGCATACCTAGTTCAACCTCGTTACTGATAAGTACTCTTTTCTCGTTCCCGTGATATGTGATCCCTTGTGAGCCAGTCTCATGCTTGCAAGCTAATTGGATGACATTCCACCGAGAGGGCCCAGAGTATATCTATCCGTCATATGGATGGACAAATCCCATTCTTGATCCATGTGTCTCAACCAATACTTTCCGAACACTCAATGCCATCTTTATAACCACCCAGTTACGGTGTGGTGTTTGATGTCATCAAAGCATCCATCCGGTAAAGGTGATATGCATGATCTCATGGTCGAAGGAATTAGGTTACTATGTATCAGAAAGCATATAGCAATTGAACTATTGAAATGACTTGATCTTTATGCTACGCTTATCTATAGGAGTATGTCCACCATATCATTCTCCTAACGATATGATCTTGTTGTTGATAACATCTCAATGTTCATGATAGGGAAACCACAATCATCTATCAACCAACAAGCTAGCGAAGTATAGAGGCTATACTAGGGACTTCAAATTAAGTTTACAAATCACACAAGTATCAATATTTCCTTGTTAATACTATTATAGCATGAATGTAAACATTTATCATAAACACAAAGATATAATAATAACTACATTTATTATTGCCTCTAGGGCATATCTCCAACAGTCTCCCACTTGCACTAGAGTCATCTAATCTAGATTACATGGTAATATACCGAACACCCATGGCAGTTTCGTGTTGGTCATGTTTTGCCCTCGGGAGAGGTTTAGTAAACGGATCCGCCACATTCAGATCTGTGTGTACTTTGCAAATCTTTATATCCCCATCCTGGATATGTTCTCGAACAGCGTGAAAACGTAGCTTGATGTGCTTCAGCTTCTTGTGTGACCTTGGTTCTTGCGCATTGGCTATGGCGCCCATGTTATCACAGTAGATAGACATTGGGTCCAGCGCACTAGGAACCACACCCAGCTCTGTAATAAACTCTTTCATCCATATCGCTTCTTGCGAAGCCTCCGAAGCAGCCATGTATTCCGATTCAGTTGAAGATCTCGCCACAACGCTTTGCTTTGCACTCCTCCAGCTAACTGCTGCACCATTCAAAATAAATACGTATCCGGATTGTGATTTAGAATCATCCAGATCGGTGTTCCAACTAGCATCGGTGTAACCATTAACAACGAGCTGTTCATCACCTCCATAAGAAAGAACCATATACTTAGTTCTTCTCAAGTACTTAAGGATGTTTTTGACCGCTGTCCAATGATCCACTCCTGGATCACTTTGATATCTGCTAGTTAAACTAACAGCATATGCAATGTCGGGTCTAGTACATAGCATGGCATACATCAGAGATCCTATGGCTGAGGCATAGGGAGTCTTACTCATCCTTTCTCTATCTTCTGCCGATGTCGGACTTTGAGTTTTACTCAAGGTCGTATTGGGCAACATGGGCAAGAACCCTTTCTTGCTTTCTTCCATTCCAAACCTCTTTAGAACTTTGTCCAAATATGTACTCTGTAACAATGATATTTGGCGTTTCGATCTATCTCTATAAATCTTTTATGCCTAATATGTAAGCTGCTTCGCCAAGATCCTTCATTGAAAAACTATTATTCAAATATTCCTTGACACTATTAAGAAGGTCTACATCATTCCCAATCAACAATATGTCATCCACATATAGTATTAAGAATGCTACAGAGCTCCCACTCACTTTCTTGTAAATACAAGCTTCTCCATAAGTTTGTATAAAACCAAAACTTTTGATTACCTTATCAAACGTTGATTCCAACTTCGGGATGCTTGCTTCAATCCATAGATGGACCGTTGAAGTTTTGCATACCTTGTTAGCATCTTTAGGATCGACAAAACCTTTGGGTTGCATCATATACAACTCTTCATCAATGTCTCCATTGAGGAATGCTGTTTTGACATCCATCTGCCATATCTCATAATCATAATATGCAGCGATTGCTAACATAATCCTCACAGACTTTAGCTTCGCTACTGGTGAGAAAGTCTCATCGTAGTCAACTCCTTGAATTTGTCGAAACCCTTTTGCGACAAGTCGAGCTTTATAGACAGTAACATTACCATCAGCATCTGTTTTCTTCTTGAAAATCCATTTGTTCTCGACAGCCTTCCGGCCATCCGGTAAGTCCACCAAAGTCCATACTTGGTTTTCGTACATGGATCCAATCTCGGATTTCATGGCTTCATGCCATTTATTGGAATCTGGGCTCATCATCGCTTCCTCATATGTCTCGGGGTCATCGGTGTTGTCCACCAACATGACATTCATAACGGAATCATACCAATCTGGAGTGGTACGAGTTCTCGTTGACCTCCGAGGTTCTGTAGCAACTTCAACCGAAGTTTCATGATCACCATCACTAGCTTCCTCTCTTATTGATGCAGGCACCACAGGAACTTCTTCCGGTGCTGCGCTACTCACAATTTCGAGAGAAGTTTCGACAACCTCGTCGAGTTCTACTTTCCTTCCAGTCACTTCTTTCGAGAGAAATTCCTTCTCTAGAAAGGATCCATTCTTGGCAACGAAGATTTTGCCTTCAGATCTATGATAGAAGGTATACCCAATAGTTTCCTTCGGGTATCCTATGAAGACGCATTTTTCCGCTTTGGGTTCAAGCTTGTCCGGCTGTAACTTCTTTACATAGGCTTCGCATCCCCAAACTTTAAGGAACGACAATTTAGGTTTCTTCCCAAACCATAATTCATACGGTGTCGTTTCAACGGATTTAGATGGTGCCCTATTTAAAGTGAATGCGGCTGTTTCTAATGCATAACCCCAAAATGATAGCGGTAAATCTGTAAGTGACATCATAGAACGAACCATATCTAAGAGAGTTAGATTACGACGTTCGGACACACCATTACGCTGTGGTGTTCCCGGCGGTGTCAATTGTGAAAGTATTCCGCATTTCTTCAAATGCTCGCCAAACTCGTAACTTAGATATTCACCTCCACGATCAGAACGTAGAAATTTAATCTTCTTGTTACGTTGATTCTCTACCTCACTTTGAAACTCCTTAAACTTCTCGAAAGTTTCGGACTTATGTTTCATGAAATAGATATACCCATATCTACTCAAGTCATCCGTGAAGGTAAGAACATAACGATAACCACCGCGCGATGCTACACTCATTGGACCACACACATTGGTATGTATGATTTCCAATAAGTCCGTAGATCGCTCCATCATACCAGAAAATGGAGTCTTAGTCATTTTTCCCATCAGACATGCTTCGCATCTTTCAAGTGATTCAAAATCAAGTGATTCAAGAAGTCCATCGGAATGGAGTTTCTTCATACGTTTCACTCCGATGTGACCAAGACGACAGTGCCACATATAGGTCGAATTATCGCTTGATTTCAAACGTTTAGCCTCAATGTTGTTGATATGTGTATTTCCACTATCGAGATTCAATAAGAATAGACCATCTATCAAAGGTGCATGTGCATAAAACATATTACTCATATAAATAGAACAACCATTATTCTCGGACTTAAACAAGTAACCGTCTCGCAATAAACAAGATCCTGATATAATGTTCATGCTCAACGCAGGCACCAAATAACAATTATTCAAGTATAAAACTAATCCCGATGGTAGATGAAGGGGTAGCGTGCCGACCGCGATCACATCAACCTTTGATCCGTTTCCCACGCGCATCGTCACCTCGTTCTTCGCTAGCTTCCGTTTATTCTGCAGCACCTGTTTCGAGTTACAAATATGATCAACCGAACCAGTATCAAATACCCAGGCACTACTACGAGTACTAGTGAGATACACATCAATAACATGTATATCAGATATACATGTCTTCTTGATGTTGCCGTTCTTCAAATCCGCCAAGTACTTTGGGCAATTCCGCTTCCAGTGACCTTCTCCCTTGCAGTAAAAGCACTCAGTATCAGGCTTGGGTCCAGCCTTGGTCTTCTTCGCCGGCGTAGTAACTTTCTTACCACCCTTCTTGAAGTGTCCCTTTGGCTTAGACTTGCCTTTCTTGAATTTGGTGGTCTTATTGACTTGCTCGTAAAGATCAAACCTTAGTTTCCGCATGAGCAAATCTGGCTTGCTCACGTTGTATACACTTGCGGAATCTAACACACCCGATCATCACGTGGTGCTTCGAAACAACAAGCTTTAGCAACGGTGCTAACTAAGGGTGAACACTTTATGACTTGAAATTCATGTGCATGAGGGATCATCTTATAATGCTACCGTCGTCTACTAAGCAATACAAGATGCATAAAGGATTAACATCACATGCAATTCAATATATTTGTGATATGATATGGCCTTTCTTCTTCGTGCTTCCGATCTCTATCTTCAACCACGAACATGATCTCCATCATCACCGGCATTGCATCAAGGTCAATGACGCCTCTCCATGGTTGTCGTCCACCGGCTTCAACTATTACAACTACTTTGAATAGACACGCGGGTCTTAACATAAATTAAAGACAAACATATGGCTCCTGCCGGTTGCCGACTTACAATAAGGAACATTGCATACATCAAATATAATCACAATCATGGCCATATCACATCACTGCACACCCCTGCAAAACAAAGTTAGACGCCTCTACTTTCTTTGCATATTTTACGTGGTTTGGGGCTTTCAATAAGTGTCGTTCTAACTTACGAACAAGAACCACAACATTGATACTAGTATTGTTTATCACCCGTTGTAAATTGGATCTTAACTATGCTAGGAGACACAGGAACCCGCAAAGCCACTTATGCAATACAAGTTGCATGTCAAGCGTGGAGCAAGTCTCATGAACGATGTCATGTAAGGTTAGCCCGGGCCGCTTCATCCCAACATACCGCAAGATGCAAAGTACACAAGAAGCAATCGACAATAAAAGCATCAACGCCCACAATGACCATTGTGTTCTACTCGTGCAACAGATCTACATATAGACACGGCTCTGATACCACTGTAGGGGTTCGTAGCATGGAAAACAAAAAATTTCTATCGCATACAAACAAACAAGCCAAGATCTATCTACTAGATTGTAGCAACGAGTCGATGGAATAACTTACCCTCGAAGATTCCAAAGCGTTTAACGAGAGCGGATTCTCGTGGGTGATGTAGTCGTACTCTTCCCGATCTCAAGATCGTGTAGACGATCCTTCCTCCGCTGCGTTCCGGCAGCGCTCCCGCAGTCGGTCACACGTTCGGTACTCGACGAAGACCTTCCTCTCCCTTGTTCCAGCAGGCAGCGGAGGTTGTAGCACTCTCCTCGTGATTCCGGCAGCACAACGGCGTGGTACCGGAAGTAGAGGGGAGATCCCGCAGGGCTTCGCCTTAAGCCGGAGCGAGTATGGTGGAGTATGAGAGAGTACTATTAGTGGTCTAGGGATTAGACACACCAATTAGAAGGCTCTAAACCGCAGGCTAAAACAATTAGAAGCTCTAAACCAGAACGGCTCTAAACCGGAGATTAGAGGTAGAAACTTGTTGTGTCTAGAGGAGGAGGCCCTGCCCCTCCTTTTATGGGTGGAGGGGCTTGGCGCGCCAGGGGAGGGAGGGAGTCCCTCCCCAACTCGGCCTAGGGCTGGCCGCCGTCTTGGAGGAGAGGAACTCCTCCTCCAAGTTGGTTTCCAACTCCTCTTGCTTGTTTCCCACAGTTTCTTGTTTTAGCCGTTTGACTTTCAAACTGGACATTTGACTTTTCTGTTTTAGGATTCAATTTAATCCTTTATTTGGGACAGCAAGAACACTTAGTACATGATGCAATCATTCCAATATGTAATGACACATTCATGTACCCCTCCCCCCCCCCCGGAGTGCCGGACAATCCGGAACCTTCTAGAACATTCCCGATGAAATCACCGGAATCATTCCCGAACTCCGAAACGGGACTTTCCTTATATGAATCTTATTCTCCGGACCATTCCGGATCACCTCGTGATATCCCGGATCCCATCCGAGACTCCGAACAACATTCGGTCTCTTTCTCATAATACCATAACTACTCAAAACAACGTCGAATCCTTAAGTTTGTCTCCCTACGGTTCGTGAATTATGCGGACATGATCGAGACACTTCTCCGAATAATAACCAATAGAGGAATATGGAAATTCATATGGCTCCCACATATTTCTACGATTACTTTGCGATCGAATGAACCACTTACATACGATACCAATTTCCCTTTGTCTCACGATATGTTACTTATCCGAGGTTATGATCGTCGGTATCTCTGCATACCTAGTTCAACCTCGTTACTAATAAGTACTCTTTTCTCGTTCCCGTGATATGTGATCCCTTGTGAGCCAGTCACATGCTTGCAAGCTAATTGGATGACATTCCACCGAGAGGGCCCAGAGTATATCTATCCGTCATATGGATGGACAAATCCCATTCTTGATCCATGTGTCTCAACCAATACTTTCCGAACACTCAATGCCACCTTTATAACCATCCAGTTACGGTGTGGTGTTTGATGTCATCAAAGCATCCATCCGGTAAAGGTGATATGCATGATCTCATGGTCGAAGGAATTAGGTTACTATGTATCAGAAAGCATATAGCAATTGAACTATTGAAATGACTTGATCTTTATGCTACGCTTATCTATAGGAGTATGTTCACCATATCATTCTCCTAACGATATGATCTTGTTGTTGATAACATCTCAATGTTCATGATAGGGAAACCACAATCATCTATCAACCAACAAGCTAGCGAAGTATAGAGGCTATACTAGGGACTTCAAATTAAGTTTACAAATCACACAAGTATCAATGTTTCCTTGTTAATACTATTATAGCATGAATGTAAACATTTATCATAAACACAAAGATATAATAATAACTACATTTATTATTGCCTCTAGGGCATATCTCCAACAAGTAGCCCCCGAGTCCTTAGTCGAATCATTGATTCGAGTGAGGAATCGAATCGTGCCACTCGAAGATCTTCTGTGTGCGCGACCAACACTCCAGTTTGGAGTAGCCCCGAGTGTCTGGCGGAGTTGTAGACTCGGTCAGAGACTCGAGTCTTATATCGTGCAGTTATAGTCGGCAATATCATGGGCGTACCGCTGACCCGGAAGTACATCGGGTGCGCAACCAGTGCTCCTGATAGGAGTAGCCCCGGAGTGTCTAGTCGAGTCCCAAATTTGAGTGGAGACTCATGCGAGGTGAAACCACTGACTGTCACATCCCAAGATTTTCCAAATCTTGTAATGTGAAAATAAACGAATAAAATAAAACTTTGTGTGATTTTCAGAGCCAGAAGAAACTTTTGAATTAAAATGGAACCTCAAACCCATTGAATTAAATAGAATCCTAAAAGGATTTAAAAAGTTAAACGTTTCATAAAAGGAAACAATTTGAAATTATTATTTTAAAACAATCAAATGAAAAGATTTGTTTTCAAATGAAATAGATGTTTATAAATAAAGATTATGTTATAAAGCCAAATTAATCCTTGGCCAAGCTTTGAGAATTAAAAACATTTTATTTTAAATAAAGTAGCAAAGGTTTAATTAAAAATAATAAAGGATTGTTTAAATAAAATAATAAGGATTTAATATCCAAATTTTATTAAAGTAAGGGCTTTTTCCATTTTAAATAAACACTAAACCTATTTATTTATTTCAAATGAGTTTACCAAATAATTTATATTCTCAAATAAAACTTACTGAAGTGTTTTGGTTTATTTTAGATTCAAAATAAATATTCTAATAAAACAAAATCCTATGGGAAATAAATGAATAAGGTCTATTCATATAATTAATAATAGACCCTAAAATAAAATTATATTTTAATTTAAACAAGTTTCCAAGTATTCTTGAATTACAAATAAACCTACTGATTGGGTTTGAAAAATATTTGGATTTAAATTGAGTTTGAAATAAATCAAACCCTAAGTTGATAATTAGCAATGGTCACTTATTTTAATTAATAATGGACTTTATTATTTAAAAATTGTGGAGTTTAGATTTAGGTTCAGACTACTGAACAGAACCAAGTCAAATTTACAAATTTTGGGTGTTGTTTGAATTTATTTGAACCATGTTTGTTTGATAGAGAATTCAAACAGGAATTTAGAAATAGAAAAGAAAAGAACACAGAAATAAAAAAATGGAATTGGATCGACCCAACCCAGCAGCCCACTAAGGCCCATCAGACCAACCCAGCTCCTTCCCCGGGAAGAAAACGATTCGCACCCCGTTTCAGACCCGCGCAGTGTATGACCAGTGGACCCTTCCCTCATTTCGTTTCCCGCTGACAGGTAGACCCCACCACTACTGTTCGTCGTCCTCCCCGTGCGACCCCTTCTTCCCCAAACCGCGATGCCGTTCCCTGTCGTTAATCCGCGCGTTTAATTCCTCATAATGGCTGCGTTAATCTCGCCTCTGACCTTGCGTACTTAAGCGCCAGCGCCTTCCCCTCCTTTCCCCTCACTCGCCACTCCCTCTCTGCCCCGAGGCTGTTGCAATTTGAGCTCGCACCGCCGCCATCTCCGACGAGCTGTCGCAGCAATTCCGGCAGCCCCTCGCCGCCCCTTGCCTCCTCGACCATGCTCTCGTGACCCACACCTCCTGGCGATCATCCCCGTAGCACCAGCTTGCCCCCGAGCGACCCAAAGCGTCGGCAACCACGTCGACCACCGTCACCACCGTCTGCCTCTTTCTCCGACGAGCCCCACAGGTAGACTCCGGTCACCCCTCTCCTCCCCGAGAACACGATGATGATATCCAAGCTTAGACGAACCTAACAGCATTTTCCGTTTGTCTTAGGGCGCCCCCAATCTTCGCCTTCGTCAAGCACAGAGTGTCGCCGTGTCTGTTTCTTCTCCGACGACGTTCCCCGGTAAACCTCGACCGCCCCGTGCCCTCTGGATCACGCACACATCTTTGCCATGGCCCTACGCAGCTAACCCAACCCTCCGTTTGTCTTCTCGTGGACCACAGCGTCATCCTCGACCTCGACCGCGCGCATCCGTCGCCAGAACTAACTCCGGTGAAGAATTCTGCCCGACCCAGTGCGCCCCTCCACCAACCGGTAGCACGTTGAGCGTCAGCGTTGCATTGCGAGCCTGGTGAGCATCCTCCCCCTCTTTTTCGCGTCCTGTATCGCTAGCGCCGCCGCCAACTAGCCGTTCCGCCGCTCGCCGTCAACCTAGCGCCGCCAGTCCTTGGCCAGGCAGCAGGAGCCGTCCGATGTCGATCGGATGGATAAAATAGAACCACTTACCGAAGGGGTATGCGTCGATCTGCACCGCACATTTTCAGTTAGATCCAATGCACCCCAGTAGCCGATCCACACGAAACGGTATTGCCCAATCAGAAGCAGCCATGTGTTCAGGGTTCGATTTAAAATAGAATTTAGATCTGATTAGAATACAAATTTGTAATTGCTATAACTTTCAAACCACACGTCCAAATTTGGCAAATTTTATATCAATAAAATCAGGAGAGCAAACCCTAGCCAACCATGGCCTTAGTTTTGAAAATAGTATCTGTTAGCTTGTTTGAATTTATAGAAACATTTGAGTACTTGTTTAGAGTATAAAAATTGTTTAAAATTGATTCTAGGATTAAATCTTTTGCAAAATGGATTTGTGTGACCTTACTGACCCTAGGAACCAACCCCTAGTGTTGAAAATGATTTTTGTGAAATTTAAGTTGAATTATTTAACTTAGCCATTTTCTAGCCAAATAAACTCATTGATTTTATTATGGAAATGTTTTTGCAAGAAAAACTTTGGGAAAATGTTATGAACCAAACTTAGTGACCCAAAACACCAAGCCTTGCCAAGGGCAACTCACTTGTTGAAAGATATAAAGTTTTACTTTGAAAAGAATAATTTTCACCACATAAAACGTTGAATGGATTTTAAAATAGATTTTGGGCAAAACCCTCTAACTAATGACTTTGCCATTTTAGTAAATGACCAATATGGACCTTACAAAGTTTATAAACCTAGTAGAGACCAACCTTGCAATAGAACCCTCTTCGGCATAAGATAGGATCCATTGCTTTGTGTGTGTGAAATATGGTTTGAATATTGGTTTGGAATGCTACTTGATACTATGCTTGTTTGAATGATTGTAGTGGAATTAGCAAAGTGTGAGACTAGCAAGAACAAGGAGTAAACCCTCATTCCCTACCAAAAAGGCAAGTTACACTATCATACAAAAGACCTACTATTTTCATTATACTTAGTGGATTTTGTAAACATGCATGAAAATGTTTTATACTTATGCTATGCTAATCCTAATAGGATTCCCTATACACTCCTTAGTAAAAATATTGAAGTTGTACATGCTTAGCCATGCTATGTTTTGAAGAGAGATACATGTTGAGATTTTACAAAGGTTGAGAAAAGACTTGTGTTTTACATAATAAAACAAGGACTCAATGAACCACCTAGGTGGTGGACACTTTATGTATTGGAGAAGGTGGCAACAAAAGGAACCATGTCCATGGCAATCACTTTGTGTTATGCTCCAAATGAAAACCACCTAGGAAACTTAGAGATTGAACATGTTTCTCCAATTGTGGCTTTCGTGTACAACCACATGCTATTATGGCTCTGGCTTAGTCAACTACATCAGGAAGACCCATACATTGTCTTTAGTTACCGGACATGGGGATCTGGAATGCTTCATGGGGGCTGAAGACAAGCTAGCAAGGATGTATGGGAGGACCTTTTGGAAAGACTTCGTCACACTCTCAGTCTGCCGGTACTCCATCTTGGTGAGCACTAATCCAGTAGGCCACTGGTGGCAACAAGATGGGAATGTGTCATGTGGGTAAAGTGTACTCCTTCTGCAGAAGTTAATAAAATCTAAGTACTTAGCCGTGTCCCCGGTTATGGACAATACTGAGCAACTAAAGTTTGAACCATGGGAGATCTCGACATTCCAACTTCTAAATATAAAAACTTGATGCACTTGGGGGTACCAAGGAATTCAAAGAGATTTTGTTAAAGCTTGTTGCACTTGGGGTTACCAAGGTGCTCAAGAGCATGATGTACTTGGGGTTACCAAGGGACTCATGAGATTTTGATAAAAACTTGATGCACTTGGGGATTACCAAGTAGCTCAAGGGATTTTTGACAAGGACTTGAACACTTGAGTTTCTACCAAGGAGTTCAAGGAACTTGGAAAAGAGATTTGACAAAGGACCAAAACCATTTTGAAAAGATAGGATAAATATTGCTTTATGCAAACAAGCCCTAAACTCTACTTAGCCAAATATGCATGAATTGATAGGATCCACTCATATTTACATAAAAGTGAAGCTTGCCAATACAATTCAAAATGTATTGACCCTTTGTGGCTGTAACTTGTAATGTTGCAGGTTGATTGTTTTGTTATATGAAGATTGTTTGATTGACTAGGACTACAAAGTCTACAACCAACATCTGCTTGTGGCATTTTGAAGATGAAGGACCCATGACTATGTTTATTCCGCTGCAATGTATTGTAATAGCCATATGAGCTATGTATGGTGTAATAAAATTATATTATTCCTGGTTATAAAGTTATATTTTGACCTTGTTTCTTGATATTACATCTTACTGTGGATGCTAGCTATTGATCCAGGGACTAGCAGTGTAAAACACAGGAGGGATCTACCATATTGGGTAGGGCCTCTACACTGACCCAGAAGTGCATCGAGTCAGCGTCTCACACATAAGGAGCCAGGAGGCAACGCAGCGAAGTCATGCGACATTTAGCCGGAAGGACTCGACGTTTCGGATGAAGTTAACGTTGTTGCTTCTGTCGGGTGCGCGGCCAGCGTCGCGTCTATGTAGCATCAAGCGATGCAACCATCCGAAGAGGGACTCGACTCAAGTCTTGAGTTTATGGCATATCCAGTTGTTTTGTTGACTCCTGTTGAAGGACCCGATAGAATAGATCGACGCAGTCGACATCCTTATAAGCTGCAGAAAACATAAAAAATTGTGAAGTACTTGTATCTTTTAAAGAATATTTGCATATCGGCTCGTAAAGTAAAATTCTAGTACCAATCGAGTCGACACTTTTGCACTGTATGCTAGGCCTTTTCGTTAGCCTGATTGCCCTTAGTCTCAGTATCTTGCCGAGGCACTCGAAGTTTAAGGATTCGATGGTCAGGGAAAATCAGCTACTCGGGCTGTCGCGTTCGAGGTGCTCGAGTGCGTGAAGCCGATGGCACATTAGGTTACTCGAAGAGGACACAACCCCTGGGTGTATCGAGTGCGAGTTAAAAAAGAATTATCTCTAAGTAGAGGGGAACTTAGCTTTGTTTGTTGAGGTGAACATGTCGTGGACGAAGTTGATGCGGACGCAGACGTAGTCGACGTGATAGAGGGTCACGCGGTGCCGTTGTCGACATAGCGGACCACGGTCGTAGCAGCAACAGGTTGCTGGGGTCGATGGCAGCAGCGAGTTCCACTTCTGAAGATTGTTGCAATCGAAAACCACACTGGGTCATCGCATCTGAACAATGCAGCGGGTCATCGCATTCAGAGAATGCAGCTGGACACCAGAGCCGAAGGCCACACAGTTCGCCGAAGCCGAAGACCGCAGCGGGTTGCTGGAGCCGAAGGCCACGGCTGGTCGCCGAAGCGGAGGGAGCCCCCGAGCCCCCGAATCATTGGAGCCGAAGATCGTAGAGGATCGTTGCAGCTAAAGGTTGTGGAAGGTCACTCGGCGGAGTCCGCGCAGCCCCCGAGTGTACCGCGCAATCGACGGAGACGACGTAGCGCGAACTGGAGTCGATGCAGCAGTAGGTCGCTTGGCGTTTAACCGGATGAAGTTGATTCCGGCTCACTACGTGAGCTGCCGGAAGATGGCGAAGAGGACACATGAGTAGTTGACTTTGTTGGCTTCCGCGGCGGCGAAATCGAAGTATGTTTCGAGTTGTCCACGCAGACTAGCGCCTTGTTGATGTATTATATTGTTTGTCTTCAAGTATACGCATGCGTACCTACGAGCTAGCTTTAGCTAACAACTTAATTGATCTCTTTTCCTTTTCTCTCCGTATGTTTTGCACAGGGACGGAGGCAAGGGGGGACGAGCGGGGGCGAGACCCCCCTCCTGACGATCCACTTTTCTCGTAACAGCGATTAGCGCTAGGTTAATTAGGGTCTTTTTGGCTTCGTTCCCCCCTTCCCCCCCTTTAGGCTTTGTTCGGTTTCTTGAGTATTGAACGGGATTGGCGTGGATTGAAAGGGATTAAATCCTGGCTAAATCAAAATCTCCCCTAATCCCCTCCAATCCACCTCCATCCACTTGGGGACGGGATGAACCGAACAAGGCCTTAGCTGTGTCGTGTGTAGCAGAACGTGAAGCCCTGCAAAGCCCATCAGTTCATCTGTACAAACACTAGTAGGAGGGAAAAGACAGCAATGTAAGGCCCACCAGGGAATACCGACCTGATACCAGCAGCAGCACGCACGCATCGCTTCAGCGGCTTCTGGCGAGGGCAGCTTGTGATTTCCAATTTCCAATCGATTTAACAAGAATGTAAGAAGGGGTGAAGGTGACCTGTGATCCGTGTGCCACAGCGGCTCGCCTGCTCCGACGAACGGCCGGCCGGCGGCCACGAAGATCATACTCTGATCGGCGATGACGAGTCAAAACAGAAAGGTATTTTACTCGTTTCTAATTCTATTTCCTATAGTATTAGTTATTAGCTCAACCCCAATCACTAAACTAATCTGTGCCTCTATAAAATAAAACTATACAGTTGGAATAGTCCAGATGTGCTTGTGTGGAGATGAAAATGAGGAGGATGGGATAATTTCATAATTATTTCACATTCCATTTGCTTGTATGGCAATTAATTAAATTATTTACATCCGTCATTCATTTAGGGATGACTTATTGAATTGCTAGTCTGGATTTTTTTTTTGCTATGAAGGTCGCCTACACTAAGATTATCAAATGGTTAGACGAGATTTATAGTCATAGAGTGCAATTTAGAATTGAGCTTTTCTTTCCCCTCATGCTAAGAGTGAGAGTTCATATGTTGTGATGTTTAATCTCCACTTTTTTTTCTAGTACAAAACTTCACATATGATCGTTATCCCCCCATCCCCGCCCCGCCCCCCCCCCCCCCCCCCCCCCCACACACACACACACCCCCACACCCTCATTGCTAAAATCCTGGCTCCGTCCCTGGTTTTGCACAACCGTGTGAGGCAAGGTCACGTGAATTTTGGCAAGTCCTAATCTGGTTTGACTTGATTATCCCTTGTACTATTTCGATGCATGCACTTCCTCGCTCATGTATGATTGTTGCTTGTTTCACTTGGTTTTTACTTGTACTAGACGATCCACATGGATTGAATTATTGCTCGGATAATTAACTCTCATACACGATGCGGCCATCTGGAAAAAAAGAAGTCGAAGTTGACCACGGCAAAAAAGCAAGTCATCATCCGAAGTAAAGACGAGCGGCCACAAATTCATGTGAAGTTTTGACGTGATAGTATTTTTGCTAGCTCCATTGATATCGGGACTTGATCCGTGGTGGATTTTCGACCGGACAGCCCCTCCTAGGCCAAGCGATCTGTATGTAAAGCGCTGCTAAATCCTATCGCAGCAGATCTGGTCCCCATAAACGACATCTAAAGATATAATTGGTGAGGGGTCAAGGAGCCTTCACAGCGCTCAGCGCGTTCTGGCCGTTGGATGGGGTCTTCGGGGAAATCTGGACCGTCTATTTCTGCCACTGCTAGTCCAAAGTGATGTAAAATCGCTTGTCTACCCGCCTGCTGATGTGTTCTGTCGCTGTTGCTGGGTCCGTCCAGGTGGTTGGCCCGCTCTCCAGTCGAAACGGTTGAAAAAAAGGTGGTACGCGGCGTTCTGGCTTGGGTGTTCTCGTCTAGGACGGATTCTACCCGCCTACCACTATTTCCTCTCCACTGGCCTTGGGCCCATCCGGTTGTCTGGCCCCGCTTCTCAGCCTCCTTTTACCCGCCACCAGGGATGCACCCCCGGTTCTCTTCCTATCCCCACCCTGCCACTCCCAGGATCCCAGCGGCAGCGGCCCAGCCCCAATCTCCACTCCCCCTCCCAATCCCCTCCTTTCCCGAGCCGCTGATAGAGACGAGGAGGCCGCCGGCGACGACCCTTGGCCAATGACCCATCCTCCTTCTCGTACAGATGCGCAGCCTCCATCTCCGGTGCGTTCTTCCTCGTGCACGGCTGTTGGCCAAGCTCTGCTCCATCTCCACGAGCTCCTCCTCTGCCCTCCCATGGTGGCGTCCGTCTCCACGAGCTCCTCGTCTGCCCTCCCATGGTGGCGTCCATCTCCACGAGCTCCTCCTCTCCCCTCCCATGGTGAGAAATCCTAGCATCCATGGACGCCGTGGGCAGCCGGCGAAGCTCCGCGTCAGTATCCGCGAGCTCCTCCTCCACCCTCCCATGGTGGGAAACCCTAGCATCCATGGCCGCTGCGGGCAGCCGGCCAAGCTCCGCGTCCATCTCCGCTAGCTCCTCCTCCGCTCTCCCATGGTGGGAAACCGTCCATGGCCTCCACGTAGAGTTGCTTCGACGCCTGCGTGCAGAGTTGCTTCGACGCCGTCGCGACCAGCGCCAAGGTACCTCCCCAAATCTGAATACATGATCTTAATGGTTTCTTGCTTGTTTTCCACGGCCATGCTTGCTACTGCGCGTGTGTGCTTGCTTACTGCAGGGCTGCGTGCGTGTTTGACTGCATATCTGCTTACTAAGGAGTAAATAGGATGAGGTGTGTCTTTTGTTTCCAAAGGATAGCCCAGAATTGAACTTGACCGTGTATATGAAGACAAGTTTCTTGGACAGAAAATGTTCTTGGTAATTAACCATAGCAAGGTACATTATCAAATACCACTTCGTCTTGCTGCTACTAATTTTGTATGTTTATGCATATTTAACTTTTCCCTTTAGTCGTCTTGTTATACTTGTACAATACACTTATTATATTTCTGACTTGGTGAGATTTGTTTGTAATATATACTTTGGAGGGAGCACTGCTTAAAGAAATTTATCCTATTTTTTGTACTGTTAGTAAAATTGCGCACTCTTCTATTTAGTTCACTCCAATAATAGAGCTTAGTTAACTTCCATATTTTTTATTTAATTATCTACTCATATAGTTACTGCCTACAGTAATTTATTTTGGTCTTTTTCTCTCAGTAGGATTTATTTTGCTTTTTGAACAACAGATGAAAGCAAATAGGCCTAACAGAGATGTGACTACCATCACATGACATTAATCGGGTATATATTTTTTCCTCCGTCTTATGTTCTTCATGCCTTGGATTCATTGTAATTATTATTTCTCTAATTTGGTCTCAGGGTTTGCTTGCCAGCTGCTGCTTCGTTCATGAATGTACAGTAGTCATTTCTTCTATTTTCTGGTTGGTGTCCATGGTTTGTGCCCACAATTGGGCAAAAAATATCCATTTGTGCTTGCAGATTAGTCCTTTAACCAAAACTTTTTTCTTGCTTTTATCTTTCATGCCCCAGCCAAGACACAGCCATCTTGGGCGCACAATTACGGAAGGAGCGCGCAGCGATATCAGTAGACGGAGCTCTGAAGCCTCCATCCTTGGTAATCATGACTTATTCTTAATTAAACTATCCATTTTGTCTTCAAAGTTGGTGCTAAATAACATATTTTGTCTTCAAATAATGTCATGTAGAGAAACTGCACTTTCCGTAATTAATTTGGTATTTTACTTCACGAAAGTTTCTCCATGTTGATTAAACCTATTACTTGTCATCCACATAAAATTTTGATTGCTTTTGTTTATGGTGCCTACTGCAGGTTACATTGTTCCTACATTACTGGCAAGCGTGGCTAACACAATTCTATCAAAAGCATAAGATACACACTTTTGGATTTATCGTTGTGTGACTTGATGTTCTTCGTGAAATATGGCCAGGGCCCAATGTGAGTGCTTTATCACTTCTCATATGAATTAAGAAAAGTTATTCTGTTCCTGGAAACAAAGATTCTCGTGTCATCGCCATCGCTGGGGAAGCGCACACCACTCGACATACAAGGAAGCCACCACTCAACATACATCCCTAGATACTCTGTTTTGGCGAACTTAACTTTGATTGTTCATTCTTTTTTTCCACACATCAGATAACACACATACAAGGAAGCCAGACATGAATTTGAGTCAAATTCTTGGTTCTCAAGTGCAAGGTATTACCTGACTGGTTGAGGATTTGGGTATGCCTCAAATTGGTTGGCCGTGCACTTTGGTCTCCTTGGCAATTTTTCAGCGGCACTGGCATGTAGAACAGGTGCTGACGGGCGCGGCATGCTCCGGTGATGATGAAGACGGGCATGTGGCTCCTGGTACTCAAGGTGTCAAACCTAAACTCGTTTTGGTTGCCTCCTGCCGTCGATTGGTGGCCATGGACCTCGAACTTGAGCAGTGGTTCTCCTCCAGGTAATCTCCCCCTTTCCCCTCCTTGTTCTCTGGTGCTAGGTCTCTGGGGAGCTTAGGTTCCATGGAGAGATGATGCATAGAGATGAGAAGATGTACTCTGAAACTAGCTACAGAGCAGAAATTTGTTCGATAGATCCCCGCACCCCTAGCTCTCTAGAGTTGTTACTATGGATGCTCCTCAGCCTGCCATCTGCTACGGTAATCTTCCTAGAATGGTGGGGTTGGGCTTGTTTAAGAGGTAAAGAGCTAGCAGTCTGGACTGCTACAGTGTATGGTAAAGAGGATAAGGAGCAGTTGGGTACATGGATCCCAACGATTGAATTCCTAGCTTCACCAAACGATGATGTGAATATTGATCCTGCTACTAAAATATGTCTTGGGACTAAATTAATTTTACTAGGAAATTTTAATTGACAATAAATTATCTATATAGAATATTTTGACTTCAGATATGACGGTTCCTCATTTGGTGTCCACATAGGCAAAATTATGCCGACAGAATTATGTGACCCTAAGATTAATTTTATGTAATTGTTGATGGAAGCATGTATAACTATCTTACTTTTTATTCATGTTTTTCATGTAAATGTACAAGCAACGTTTCATATTATTGAGTGTTTTGTATAGATCCTAAAATTTCCTTTTTATTTTCATGCATGGTTTTTATCGTTATTATACAAAACGTAAATTGCCACGTGTTCAACGGAATCGTGCGCCAAGGCGCACCATAAAATCTAGTTATGATTACCCTGTTATACCAATCGTCCCGCGCCAAGCTAGCTTGAAGCTTTGAACCGTGGCCGAGCCATGTAGCAGGCCGTCTGCCAGTTATGCGGAACCAATCCAATCTATCTTTTGAAAACTTGCCCAGCTCGCCGAATCGAACGTGAGGAGGTCGAAGACAACTTGCCGATTACAAGGTCGAAGACAACTTGTCCAATTAAAAAAGATTAATCAACTAAACTATATGAAGTGAAAGAACTTGACAATATTTCCATGTGTTCTCGAGAACATTTGGCCATCTTAAGTAATACAATCGGCTTGTCCTTTGCTGAAGAAAGGATTGGGACATTTGCTGCAATTATTATTATTGTCTGTTATTTGCTCGCACTTTATTTATCTGCATTATCAAAACCCCCTAAAAATCCGTTTGCTAGTATTTACAGTGAATTTTTGAACCAAACCACTTATCAACACCTTCTGCTCCTCATTGGGTTCGACACTCTTATTTATCAAAAGTATTACGATACACCCCATATACTTGTGGGTCATCATACCGCGATATGTCGTGTCTCGTACACCTAGATTTCAATGGCAAAGCCACTCACACCAACTGCCATTGCAAGTTTGTCGATCTCAAGGAAGACCCGGAGTCCGACTGCAAGCGAAGCCGGAAGAACCGGTCGCGAGGCAAGGGCTGACGAGGTTCGATCTCGTCAATGCCCATTGTTATGGACTTGGGTTTTAGAGAAGATGGGGATGCTGGAAGTCGCGGAATGGTTAACAGGCAAGCAACGCGGGGACACGAGGTTTATCCAGGTTCAGGCCCCCCGAGGGAAAACCCTACTCCTGCTTGTCTACTCTTGATTACGGCAGAACCGAAGGTTACAGAGGTGCGCAGATGCAATATGGCATGGAGGTGTGTATGCGGTGAGTTGAGAGATCCTTCTCGTCGTACCCTCCTGTCCTTTATATAGATAGGCAGGTCCCGGGATAGGTCGAGTCGGTTACAAATTAGGGTTGATACCCTTTGAAATTCTATCTAATTTAGACTTGTCCTCCAAGGAGTCGAAACCTTCACGGGCTTGGGCCACCCGAAATCTTCATGGGCTACGTGTCCTGACGTGGGCATTCCTTGGGCTGGACCAGGTATACTAATGTTGTGCACCTATAGGGTATATACATGTCAAGGGCAAAGGGAAGAAGAAGGAAGAGGAGTCCAAGGATTCAAGTGATATGAACGAGGACGTAGACCCCAAGAACGCCGACAAGTGCAATGGCAAAGGTAAGAACCCCTTCGAGAAAAAGGCCCCCGTCTACCA
Organism: Avena atlantica; assembly: GCA_910589765.1. Taxonomy (NCBI): domain Eukaryota; kingdom Viridiplantae; phylum Streptophyta; class Magnoliopsida; order Poales; family Poaceae; genus Avena; species Avena atlantica. The sequence goes on from OU342738.1 coordinate 216,963,941, forward strand.
CACTTTTCTTGGCACCCCAACTGTCCGTTCACAGAAGACCTCACTGAGGATACTTATGGACACCCTACCTCTAATTCCCCAGTTCCTGCGCTGCTCGGAAGTTCCAATCACATGGGATGTGAAGGATCATCCAGACCTTGTTCCAACAGAGAACCAGTATGCCATGGTTATCAACCCCCTAATTGACGGCTACGAGTTCACCAAGTGCATGGTGGATAGTGGAAGTAGCATCAACATCATGTACTTGGATACACTACACAATATGAACTTGACGGAGACCAACCTAAGGCGGACCATCACCGTGTTTCATGGCGTGGTTCCTGGCCAGGAGGCTCGGTCCTTTGGGTGCATCACCCTCCGGTCGCTTTTGGCGATGTTAACATTAGCGCCAAGAACGCATGACCTTTGAAGTGGTCCCCTTCAAGAGCGTGTACCACGTCCTATTAGAACGCGACATTTTCCACTCCTTCATGGTCAATCCATGCTTCATCTACAACAAGCTCAAGATACCCGGACCAAACGGTGTCATCATCGTATCCGGAAGCTTTTCAAAGGCAAGGGACTGCAAGATCGGAGAAGCAGCCTTTGTAGAAGCTGTCCTCTACAACAAAGAATTTAAGGATATCCAGAGCAAGGTCGACGCCTCGGAGATGACGGCGTCGAAGAAACATATTTCTGATTCTGATCCCGCTTTCAAGGCCACCATCGAGACCAAGCCGGTGGAACTTTTGGAAGGCGATGCCTCCAAGGTCACCGCCATTGGGACGAACCTGGATCCCAAATAGGAAAGTGTGCTCGTTGAGTTTATCCGTGATAATAGGGATATCTTTGCCTGGAAACCTGCCGACATGAAAGGTGTGCCTAGGGAACTTGCCGAGGATAGCTTAAACATTGATCCAAAATGCAAACCGGTGAAACAACCTCTACGACGCTTCAGGGATGAGAAGATATGAGACATTGACAAAGAGATAGCTAGGTTACTTAAGGCTAGTTTTATCCGAGAAGTCATTCACACCCAATGGGTGGCCAGTCCTGTACTTGTGCCCAAAAAGGGAACCAAAGAATTAAGAATGTGCATTGATTACACTGGCTTAAACAAAGCATGTCTAAAGGATCCGTTTGCTTTGCCTCGCATTGACCAAGTCATTGGCTCGAAAGGTGGCTCAGAACTTCTGTGTTTTCTAGATGCATACTCAGGATACCACCAGATCAATATGAGGAAGTCGGACCAATTGGCCACTTCGTTCACCACACTTATGGCACGTTTTTCTATGTCACGATGCCCTTTGGGCTAAAAAACACAGGTGCTACATACCAACAGACTATGCAACATTTCCTACACGGCCAAATTGGTCAGAATGTTCATGCCTATGTGGACGATATTGCAGTAATGTCAAAAAAAGTCAAATGACTTAATCGTCGACTTAAAGGAAACCTTTGATAACCTCCGAAAGTACAACATGATGCTTAACCCCAAGAAGTGCGTCTTCGGGGTTCCAGCCGGCAAACTGTTGGGCTTCATCGTTTCCCAGCATGGAATCAAGGTCAACCCGGAGAAAATCAAGGCCATCCTCAACATCAATCGTCCGACATGCCTGAAGGATATCCAACGTCTCATAGGTTGCATTCCAGCAGTAAGCCGGTTCGTCAGTCGACATGGAGAGAAGGCTCTGCTGCTATACAAGGTACTGAAGAAGGGGGACAAATTTTTATGGACAGACGAGGCAGATGCTGCGCTTAAGGAGCTAAAAAGGATACTTTCTTCTGCTCCTATATTAGCAGCACCTGATTCAATGGATCCTATGTTGATTTACATGGCGGCCACAAACCGGGTTATCAGCATCGTCATCATTCTGGAGCGGAAGGAACCAACGCATAAGTATGGAGTACAACGACCAGTTTATTATGTAAGCAAGGTCTTGACGGAGTCCAAGCAGCGTTACCCTCACTACCAGAAGCGAGATTATGTAGTGTTCCTTCTTCTCGGAAGCTAAGGCACTACTTCCAGGAGCACCCAATCACAATAGTGAGCAAGGATCCACTGTCCGACATCATCAATAATAGCCACGCTATAGGAAGGGTGGCGAAGTGGGGCATTGAGCTTGCCGGATTCGAGATCATCTACAAAATACGCGACTCTATCAAGTCACAAGCTTTGGTGGATTTCATTGCAGATCTGACGGAGATGCCAGATGATACTCCCGTACTAGAACCAGAATATTGGGTGATGCACTTTGACGGATAAAATCTACTCAATGGATTGGGGGCTGGTGTACTTCTACAGTCACCAACAGGAGAAAAACTGCACTATGTCCTGCAAATTCACTTTGAGGCTACAAACAACATGATGGAATATGAGGCACTCATTCATAGACTTCGCGTAGCCAAGGATATTGGCATCAAGCGCACAGTTTGCTGTGGAGATTCCCATTTGGTTGCCTAGCAGGTGGCTGGCACCTGGAACGCGCGGAACCCTATGATGGCCACATATCGAATGAAGTAGACGAGATAGCCATGTTCTTTGAAGGCTACGAAGTCAAGTATGTCAAGAGGGAGGAAAATGAGGCGTTCGATCATCTGTCAAATCTTGGATCAGGATGCAAACCAATTCCGCCAGGCGTTTTTCTAGAGCATCTACAGACCCCATTCGTGAAGGGAGCGGACCCTGAGAACCCGGATAAATTTGACTCATTTGTTAACGCAGTAACAATAGTCCCTCTGGCTTGGACAAAACCGTTCATGGAGTATCTCATACACGTAACTTTGCCCATCGGCAAGGTCGAAAGTCGGAAAATAGTACGTCGAGCAAAGGGCTATACCATAATAAATGGGAAGCTCTACAAAAGAAGCACCACATGTGTATACCTTAAATGTGTTTACCAGTAGCAAAGTGTTGATATCCTTTGTGAGATTCATCTTGGAGACCGCGGGCATCACGCCGCTCCCCGATCTTTGGTCTCCAAAGCCTTCCAGCAAGGATTCTACTGGATGACCGCGAAGGAGGATGCCGACAAGCTGGTCGCGATATGCATCAGGTGTCAGTATTATGCCTGGCAACCACATGTACCAGCTCAAGAATTGCAAACCATACCAATAACATGGCCGTTTGCAGTTTGGGGGATTGACATGGTTGGGCCATTGTAGATGGAACCTTGTGGGTTTACGCATCTGCTAGTAGCAGTTGACAAATTCACAAAATGGACAAAAGCTAAACCCATTAGAAAGCTTGATGGGGCAACTGCCATTATATTTGTCTGGGATCTAGTGGTGAGATTTGGTCTCCCACATAGCATCATCACTGACAATGGCAGGAACTTATCACTCGGATAAGTAGAGCCTTACTGTTGAGAGAAATGCATCCGCCTAGATCTAGCATCTGTGGCTCATGCACAATCTAATGGTCAAGTCGAACGGGCTAATGGACTAATTTTATAGGGAATAAAGCCACGTTTAGAAGCACCACTTCATAGAGCAGCCGGAGCCTAGGCGGAGGAATTTCCATTTGTTTTGTGGAGTTTACGAACTACTCCCAACAGATCCACCGGCTACACCCCTTTCTTCATGGTATATGGAGCAGAAGCAGTACTACCTTCCGACATCCTCCACGATTCACCAAGAGTTGCCGCCTACGATGAGGATAACGCTGAAAAATCCAGACGCTTAGATGTGGACCTTCTCGAGGAGGAGCGTGTGCTGGCATGCCAGAGATCCGCCATCTACCAGCAGAAGCTACGCAGCTACCATAGTCGCCGCGTTTGGCATCACTCGTTTAAAGAGGGGGATCTGGTGCTCCGACTTAAGCAGAAAATTCACACAAATTATCCCCACCATGGGAAGGACCGTTGATCATAAGTAAGGAGCTACTCAATGGTTCCTATTACCTCATTGATAATCGTGAGTTGGAAGATAGGACAAACGAGGATCATAAGCTTAAGCGACATGACTCGAATGATGACTACCCGGAGCTTGATCGGCCATGAAACATAGAACAACTACATCCCTTTTGCACTTAGCATATTTTACTATCTACTATGTACTTCTTATATGATCAATGAAATAAAGCGTTTTTTCACTCATATGATTGAGTTTTCTACCACCTTTACTGTTCATTTTTGGATCATATAAAACCTTTATGCACAAGCTTTGCATTTGCACTTGTGAAAATTCCGCCTATGGGCGTTAGCTTAAGTTTTTTGGCCTACACGTTCTTTGTTGTTTTTATGTGGATTCTGGAGTAGTGACTTTTGGCACTCGAAGTTGGTGATTTTGTGCTTAGGTTCTTGATGGTGCCGTTAGGCATCATCACCTGAGCGCATGGTTCTGACTAAGGGTATTCTGACTCATGAAATTTCAAGCCTAAAAGACGAAGTAATGGATAAGCCAACACTTGCTTAAAAATATATACAAATATACATGCTGGAACTAGTTCTTGAGTAGCTGGAAGCTTATAGACAAGTTTTCAGCCTTAAGTGAACCAAATTGTTTTTTCGCATAAATACATTGCCTGAAGACACAAATATTACAAAAAAATTCATTCTTCTGGCGCAGGGGACTTTGAAGCTACGTCATCGGCAACGGGAGAGCCATCTCGTTCTTCAACAAAGTAGGTGGTCTTCAAGGACTTGGAGCCAGCCTGGTCAGCAGAGGCACGAAGACATCCTCCTTGACCAATTGGGCGACCCTGGTGTCGTAACCGATGAGAGAATACCAGATAACATTGTTGTCGATTTTCTATCCGTCTTCATATACGTCAGGGAGACCAGAGGTCACCATGTCGATGTTGGCATCGTCATAGTGGGCCTTGACCATGGCTAGGGCCATCCTAGCGCCAGCCCGGGTACAGGGAGCTTTCCATCTTACGATACACTTGGGGGCTCGATGAAGGATCTCTAAGAACTTCATGATGGAATCCACCGCCTTGATGTTGATGTCCAAGGGCTTGGTGATCTCCTTAGCGTTCGCGATCGCGATGTCGATGAAGTTGCCGGCAAGAATCATGCACTCTTCTGGCAGAGGAGCATTGTTGGAAAGGCCAATGGGAGCTACATTTTTGACAAAGATATTTAAGGGCATGAGTTCACCAAACCAGATCAAAGTACCTGACTTACAGAAGTACAAGACGGAGAAGGCTTACCAAAGACGTTGCTCTCAGCCTACTGGAGAACTTCTGCCATGGAGTCCCATTCCTTCCGGAGAGTCTTGTATGCATCATGGTTGCGAGCATTCTGATCTTCGACAACTTTCTTCTGCTCCTTGAGGATGTCAATCTCCTCCTTAAGGCGTTTCATCTCTGTGTTAGCAGATTCTTGCACGATAACTAGTGCTTCTTCGTGCATCTTAAGGGTGTCAGTCCTCTCCTGCTTCAAGATCCTGTTTTCAATGTTCTTGGACTGCTCGACAATTTCTTTGGCCTTGGAGATAGCTTCTGAAAAGTCGGAGAAATGACAGAGCACAATGAGTTATCAGAAGATGAAGACACAAGATCAAGTTGAGAATGAAACTGAGAAGAAATCAGACTCTTGCTATTGATGATATGTTCCTTCAAATAGGCGGTTTTACCCTTTTAAGCTTCAAGATCCTTGCGCATCTTGTGGAACTTATCATTCACGGTCACCCTCCAAGCATTCTCATTCTACAAATACAAAAGGTTACTTGGTCTACTTAGAGAATCTAGCCAGAATTATTTGGTTCCACCTAGAGTCTCGGGGGCTACAGTGCGAGTTTTTTTAACTCAAAGTTATGCTTAGTCTTTCTTAAATAATCTAGTCGGAACTATTTTAGTTTCAACTAGAGGCTTGGGGGCTACAATATTGAAAATTACAAAGACTGCCTATGCTACTATAAAAGTATCTAGTCGGAATTATTTATTCAAACTACATACTTGGGGGCTACATCACAAAGTTTCTTAGTCACTCTTAGAGCATTCAGACCAAAATACCTATGGTTTTCCGTCTAAATCCTCGGGGGCTACGGTGGGATATTATATGTGAAATGCAAAGGTATAGAAAAATTACATATGCGATGATCTTGAGGTTGCTGGTGCTCTAAGTGAACAGTTTGCCAAAGGCAACTGTGTTAACTCAAATGATTTTCGCCTACTTGAGAAGATCCTCAAGGCCGCATGTTGGAGAAGTCGTCGCTGCGCCAGGAGCCACGACAGAGGTGATCGGAGTAAGAACTGGAAAGATGATCTTAGGAGCCTCCGCCTAGCTCGTGGCCACCGCAGATCCGCCTCCCACCATCAACTCCTTATCGCTTTCAGTGGCATCCTTAGCCGGAGCTTCAACCACTTTGGAGGAGGTGCTTTCCTGTGTCGTCTGCTCGCCGGCAATAGGAATCACCGTGGAAGCATCTGGGACCTCCTGCGAAGGAGTTTTGTCCACTTCCATGACGGAAGGATCAGATGCTACCTTAGCCGGAGATCTTACATGCGCGACAGATGGTTGAACGACAGGGGTAGGAGGGGCGATGGCGGGAGAGGCCTGGACAAACATATCCCTAATTTTTTTAGAAGCCCCCGTTGTCTTGGAGGTCTTCTTCAAACTCAAGCTAGACTTTTTCCTGAAACGTGCAATGTATAAGTACAGGAATAGGAGAAGCAAAATGACAATATCGGAGGAAAAGAGGCTTACACAACATTTGGTGCCTTGGTCAAGGGGATGCTGGCTAATCTTATTTTCTCTGCCTCCAGGGAGGCGGTGGACTTCTTGGAGGCTCCACCCTCCATCTTCTTCTTCTTCTTGCCTCCACCGGCAGCATCCGAGGTGGAGCTATTCCGCTTTCGCTCCAGCGGGACTTCGTCGTCGGACACGATAGCGACTTCCTTCATATTAGGGTCATATACCTGGGGAGCCAAGAAGATCTCCTCCAAGTCCCCCAGCTGTTAAGTGAAACAAGCGTGTTATACGAACATGTTCAAGTCGGAAGAACTGGAGCATATGTCAAAGCAATAAATGAAAGTTACCTTTGGGCACTTGTCGTCCTCGAACATGTCATAGGTGATGGCAAAGCTACACTTGTGATCCTTCACCTTGACGATGTCCTTGAGGCAAAGCTTGATGGAGTCACTGGAAAAGTTATCCTCGGAAATCCGAAGGCTATCTTTTCTATCCTTGGTGTACTGACACATCAGCTTCTCGTGGTGCTGCAGAGGCTAGATCCGCCCGATGAACTAGCACATGGCCAGGTCCAAGCCGATCAGACCCGTCTCTACAAACCATTCGATCCGCCTTATGACGCGGGAGGCTTCATCGTCAGAGGGGAGGAGGGCTTGCAATCTCCAAGTCTGGGCTTCAACGGTGGCCCCATCATTAAAGTCAGGTATGATGCTTCTTGGCTGGCTAGAGGGATATCTGGGCTATAGAAGTACGCACGCTGCAAGTTCTTGCAAGACTCGTGTCCTACAATGTCGGGGAACCGCCGGCCAGGCCAGATCTTGAAGCTAATGGGTTCCACAATTCCTAAGCTCCTCTCTTCTCACTCCGGCTTCCCTCTTCACGATGAAGAAGTATATGAACATATCTAACCTAGGCCTAATCCCTAGGTATCCCTCGCACAGAGCCGCGTAGTTGCTAAGTGCAAGGATGCTATTGGGGGACAGGTTCTGAGGTTGAACCCGGAAGTGCTCAAGGACTTGGATACAGAAGTCGGACAACGGCAGGGAGATGCCATGTACAAATTGAGCTTTGAGGTATACCTTTTTTCCGGGTTGGGAAGAAGGGACGACCTCGCTGGCCGATGCCGCCCGCTAGACCAGACCCTCCATCGCAGGGAGGTACCCCTCAGCTATCATCTCCTTGATATCGCTACCAGAGATTTCCAAGCCATGTCATTCTCCCTTGTGGGAGTCGGCTTCCTCCTCCAATGGATCTAGTTTAGCTGGAATATGGTCACCGCCGGTGGATTTGACCACCGTAGAGCGTGGCACCACCACACCCTCCGGCAGGACATGGACCGTGTTGGACGGCTTGGCAGAAGCCTCACCGGACGCTGTCATTGGAGTGGATGATATGGACTGAGAGATGGGGAAAAGCTAGGGTTTTCTCTATGTACGCGCGGTGTGCTTGAGGAAGGTTTGTGCTGGAGGAAGAAGACGATGCGGGAGCGAATGAGGTGAAAAGATAAATTGACCACTGCAGTTAAAATATATAGCCCCAACATCAAGATTCGTGCAAGATGATGTAATGGTCGATGCGTGGACAACGCGTGCGAGACCGTGTGCGGAGATTTCACCACGTTCCCACCACCGCCGCTCAATGCTTTGGATTTCTCGCGTGGGAAAATCGCTATGATTATGTTTGCTGCATGTGTGAGTTACAAGGCGTCGCTAACCTATGGTCCGTGTCAGCTCACTAACATATGCAGACGAACCGTCCTATCTGAAGATTCTGGCATGGATGGATCCTGTCTGGCTACGAGAGAGTATGATGGAAGACTCAGTGATTCTCCGGCTTACATATCAAAGACAGAGAATATTGCAGGGTTCTTCGGAGGACTGCAATATGTTGCTTGACGATTTTCCGACATTACCTAGACGGAGCATTCAATATAAAGAGGCAAAATGGCGCAAGATCTCGGAGTTCTCCGGGGGTTATTGTTGGGGATATGCTAAATGGGTATCACCATACCATGTCTGTAATCCTGATAACCCGGGTGACCCACAGTTGATAGCAAGGCCCATGGCTTGCTGGGCGGCCCAGTTAGATGGATCTAGAAGGGAGGCCCATGCCAGATAAAGGAAGGCTACGATGGAGTCATCGAGATATTCAGAGCCTTGGAGTGCAATACACGTAGACTAGTTGGATCTAGTGTAGGATTCTATAACCTGTCCGGTTAGGACTTTTCCCTATAACCCTAGGATCTGACATCTTTATAAGCCGGACCTATGGGAGCCTTTAGGACACAATACAACTCATACCTCGCACAGCGAACCAATCCCTGTAACTCGGCGTATTGCCCTTATAGTGATTTATAGAAGGATTAGGGTTATGCTACCATCGTGGGACCTGAACCTAGATAAGCTGCATTACCTCGTACCCACCAAATTACCGCTTTCCCACACGTCTCTAAACACACACTGTGAGGACCCCGCCATGGTGTACTCGTCGGCAATACCATGAAGCCAATCTCCTTCAGTGCCTTAACCACCACCTTGCCGCCATCGTCCGCCATGTAGGCGTGTGGCGTATCTCCCTGAACTTCTTGCCATTGATGACATCGAGCAGGACAAGAAAGCTCTTGGCATCGAGGATGGCGATGATGTGTGGGTCGCTGCTACCCTCCTGCTAGGGCTGGGCATGACACAACCCGTTGGTGGCCCGATCAACACCTAGCGGCGCATAGGGAAGTTCATGCCAGGGGCCCACGCCTATTAACCAATATTGCCATCATCGTGTTCTAGGCTGATAGCTGTGAGCAAGTTTCCCATCAAGCAGCGAAGTGCCGGGTCTCCATGCCGCCATGGACAAGCTTCCCACCGTCCGGTCTAGCGGAGCGCGACGCCGAGGACAACGTAGTTTTCGGCTTGTCGGCAACGAACTCGCGCACTTGACCTCTAGGAATGCGTATTAGAAGGGTTCCATGTTCATGCTCTTGTACAACTTGAGGTCAGTGAAGGTGAGATCGTTGGACACCTGAGGCTGCTCGCGTTGCTAGTTAGTTTGACTATGGCCGACTCAACTGCAATGCTAAGTGTTGATGATAGTTTGTAGATAGTATTGGGCTGGTGGCGCTAGCGGACAAACCGCGACTGCCCGCCAGTTTACTGTTCTTCTCCGTAGGTGTCCATATATGAGATTAAATGGGAACGGCGTGGCAACACCGTGGGCAACCGCTCCCACTTGCACCCTGAGCTTTAGGGGAGCGCTATGCGTCACCCGAAGGATAACTCCACCAATCCCTGTATGGCCTCCACGTGTCCTTAAAACATATCCAGATTCTCTTTTTGCTACAAAACGATCTGTTTTTGTTATAAATAGTCCCGCTTTTGCTACATGTAGTAAAAAATAGTTCGACCCAGAAAATAGAACAGACAAATTAGACCTCGTCGGAGAGTTCACCGGTGACCTTGCAGCAAAAGTTTATGCTAATGTAGCAGACATGACCTTGCCGGTAGACCTTGTGGAATCCGTGTAAGAAAAACTTTGTGTTGTTGTAGCAAAATCATAATATGGATGTAGCAAAAAATAACAATTGTAGCAAAAAGCCTCTATCGACTAAGAATACAATGTCACCGGAGAAGACGCCAACGTGACTTTGTAGCAAAGCTATTGTGTCCCTGTAGCAGGGCTTCACACCATTTGTAGCAAAACTCAACACCCACTTTTAGCACTAGCTAAACTCGACGCCGCTTGTAGAACAAGTGTTAACCGAATGTAGCAAGTCTTGACGCCATACGTAGCAACGTAGGTGGCCTTGGTAGCTATGTTGGCGGCTGCATGTAGCAAACCCATGGGAAGACGACCGTTGTCGTCGACAACGGCGACCACATGCCCAGCCGGAGCTCGCATATGGCAGCACTGCGGGGTCAAGGTTTCTAGGGAGGCGCAGCAGCAGGACTCCCTGGTGCCGCAACCATGGCGGCCTCCATCTCCGACGGTAGGCGGGGGTTGGTGGGGTGGGGGCAGAGCAGCTGGACACCCTGGGCGGCAGCCATGGAGGGTGGCCACCATATTCGACGAAAGGAGCAAGACAGGAGGAGCGTGGTGGCGCGGTGGCGCATGGCGAATCAGCGTGGGCATGGTCCCCGAACTGGAGGCTAGCGGTAGGGCGAGCTCACATGGACGCTGCGGCGGAGCAGTAGTTCATGGCATAGGATCTGCGAACAGAAGGATAACGAAGATTGAAGAAATAAGGTTAGAGGTGGCCCTACCAAATCGATGTTGCCCCACTTCCATTGACGCACACTGTAGAGGGAGTTGTCGCACACGGACACAACATGCACGATTCCCTAGGGGAGTGGTATCATTTCCCCAGCTTTAGCCATCAATACAGAACCAACATTAGAGCATTTCCCGACATGTCCTTCGAAAACCGTCCGACAACAACGCTGGTTCGGTCGATCGAGAGGCGCTGGCTCGTGTTACCATGATTGGGAGACGTAGCTCCCTAGCCACACGCCCCTCCCCAAAAAATTATCCAAAAAATTAAATTGAAACGAGAAGGACAAATTTTATTACTAGAACCACTTACATGTTATAAAATTCGAACTACCCACGCACACCATATTACATAGTTTGAATGAAATTTGATTAGAAAATTGAAGAACCTAATCTAATGGCCACCATGCTCGTCGGGTACTAGAACCACTTACTAGGTCATCGTCATCATCCTCGTCCTCCTTCATGACGTCGGGACTCCTTGCATCGATGCTCGTGTCTTCTCTGTCACCAGCGCGGTGGCTAGGACTTGCGCCGCCGTTGCCGGTGAGGTTGACTGAGCGGTTGGTATCATGTGACTGCTCGATGTTGACTCACAGCGACATCGCCCATGCTTTGTGCTCATTCATTGTGTCCACACAGAACCGATCAGTCTAGTCAATGTCTTCGATGATCCTCTTGGTGACATCACCGTGGTCTGGTTACTTCGTCACCACCTCACAACAGGAGTCGTCGAAGATGACCAGGCGGTGCTCCTCGTCATTCAGCTTATTGAAGGTGAGGAAGTACATAGCTTGCAAACTGTGAGCAGTTGCAAAAAATTCCTAACCCTGATCGAGGACCATTTTCTCACCCACCTCCATAACCTTAATTTCTGAGCTATAGCCAGTGTAAGTCTTGAAGATCATCTTCGGGGGGAGAGAGCCTAGGTACTCCTTGAATCCACTAGAGATTTGCAACACCCCTAATCCAGATGTAAAGAGGACCTTGATGAAGTGGTTAGGCCACATTTCTCGTGAAGATGTCAACGTTGGTCGGCCTTCCTATCTCCCTCTTATTGGATCCATCACCCTCAGCTTTTACCTCCATAAGTGTAGGAAGCTTCATATCCTACAAAAAATAAAAATTGCTATGCAATATAAAGAACATCAGGAAAATAAGCAAACACATTTGATAGAGCTGGTGCTACTGGAACCAGAGAAAATGAAGAACTGATGTCTACGCACTTATATTCTTGTAGACAATTGTTGGGCCTACAAGTGCAGAGGTTTGTAGAACAGCAGCAAGTTTCCCTTAAGTGGATCACCCAAAGTGTATCGAATTCAGGGAGGAAGTGGTCAAAGGTATTCCCTCTCAAGCAATCCTGCAATCAAGATACAAGAAGTCTCTTGTGTCCCCAACACACCTAATACACTTGTCAGGTGTATAGGTGCACTAGTTCAGCGAAGAGATAGTTAAATACAAGTGGTAACGGTGCCAGAAAATAGCTTGACGGTGAGGTAAAGACTAAAGCAAGCAAACATGCAACAGATCTAGTAGAAAACGATGTTTCAATGTTTAGAAACAAGGCCTAGGGATCATACTTTCACTAGTGAACACTCTCTCATATAAATATCCTCTCTTCATGATACTACTCTTAACTACTCTCCGGTTGGACACTCTAATCCACGGTAGGGCCTTCGCCAATCTAGATAACCCCACACTTTGACCTTGAGCGCTAGATGGTTCCAACAAACACCACAAATTCATAGAGACATCAAACTCCAAATATAACTCATAAGAAATATTCAATCTAGCCAAAGTGCCACACACGGTATGCCCGCTGTCACTTTCACACACGTGGGGAAAAACATAGATCTATTAAAGCACAAAGAGTATTTATGTAGACTCAAGCCTAAGTGCCACCATGGCATGCACGCTGTCACTTTCACACACATGGGGAGAGCAGAGATCTAATGAAGCACTTGAGTAGCCAGGTAGATTTACTTGGTTACAGAGCTCATGACCACAAGATCATGCATATAGAGAGAGATGAACACATAGCTACTGGTAGAGCCCTTAGCCTCGAGGAAGAACTACTCCCTCCTCATCATGGGAATCAACAACGGTGATGAAGATGGCGATGGAGATCGATGGAGATGGCTTCGGGGCACTTCCCCGTCCCGACAGGGTGCCAGAATAGAGATTTTCTGTCCCCCGAATCTCCCTTTTGGTTGCGGCGGTGCTACGGAGGTTTTCGTGGATTTCTTCTGGATGCCCTAGGGTTTTTGGTTCGGAGGCTTCTTATAGGCGCAAGAATCAAGGTCGGTGGGGGTCCAGGGGGCCCACGCCCCCTGTGGGCGCCTCCAGGGCTTGCCCGCACCTAGGGGGTGCGGCCACCCTGTGGCCCCCATCCGGCTCTACTTCGTGGCCCCGTGTTGCTCCGGGAAAAATAATGACTTTGGCTTTTGTCCCGTCCAATTCCGAGAATATTGATTTTCTGCCTTTCTGGAACCAAAAACACAAGAAAACAGGCAACTGACACTATGGCATCTTGTTAATAGGTTAGTTCCAGAAAAGATATAAAAACACCTCAAAGTGTAGAAAAAGCAAAGCAAAGTAGATACAAAACAAGCATGGAGCATCAAAAAATATAGATACGTTTCCGACGTATCAAACATCCCCAAGCTTAACTCTTGCTCGTCCTCGAGTAGGTAAGTGATAAAAAGAATATTTTTTCAGGTGACATGTACCATCAAACCAAGATCAAACCATTTGCAAGCATTGAAAGCTGGGAACAAAGAACTCTAAACATGTGCATGAAATATGGAGTTCTAACAATAGGACAAAGTAACTATGCATGCAACATGAAAGGCTACAAACAAAGATCATGAATAACATGCATTGAAAAACGTTTGTTTGTTTCACATACAGAAAATATAGCATAGTGGCAATCAGCTTGTCCCTCATAGAGTAGCAATATAGATGCATAGGACACCTTGAAAGTTCACAAGGGTGACTAGAAACAAGTAGCACAAGAACAAGTAATATCACAATATGCATCAATCAATAAGCTTTGGAACAATGCACACATAATGACAACTATGCTCTCTTAATGGTGCCTAAGGGTAGAAGGTGGAGACTCAATAATGGTGGAAGAAAAGACCTTTTATAAAGGAAGCAGGGATTTCAAGTTACAAAAAGAGCTTCCAAAAATTATGGTACTTGTTAGCTTTCAGCCCTCATTTCCCCTATCATAAGCATATTGAAGTGATTAAGGTTAAAGTGACAAAGATGGAGTATATGCTTGACGAAGTATAAGTTGGAAATCTCAAGTCCCTTGAGTATGAGGGCCACACCTCATGCTAGTCAACTTTAGTCACCTATAAGTTCTTTTAATTGTAAGTATTTGCATATCATAGAGAACCGCCAACGGGGTACCCCTTGCACATGGTACATGAGCTATCCCATAACCAAAATGACAAGGCAAGCAGACAATGAGCATATCATCAATCTTCTTATTTACCATGGGAATATCGTTCTTTTTTCTCTCTTTCCTCTTTTCTCAATGTGTCTCTTTTTTATAAGAAGAATGATTCATAGATGTCACTATGGTGATGCTGCAAGTTTCCACCATGATTAGGCATGGCTTAGGCTAGCGGCCCAGCCGTTTCTCTAACACAAAATACAAACTCCATGGACTTACAAGTTCCATCTTTATTTCACACCGGTGACATCCATAGACAAAAGAGCATGATATCAACTAAGTACAAAGTACAAGTGCAATGTTGAAAACGTTCCCCATGACAGCATGGTTCTGCTAATTTCAACGTATAAGTGCAAGCATATACAACATAGATGACACAATGGTTCAAGTTTATTAGGGGCAAAGAATATAAAGTGTGCCATCAAGTTTGTGAGGGCTTTAATCACTAAGTTTTCACATAACAAAATATTTTTTAATTGGAAGATAGCTAAAAACAAGAATAGAGTTGGAATGGTGTAACACACCATGCATAGGAGTTTATAGTGGACACTTTGGAATAACTTGGTTTCTTGGGAGTTGGAAGCATGAGTAGAGCTACTCATACAAGTGGAGGCTAGCAAAGGACTGATAGCAACCAACTAAGAGAGCATAATGACCATAATCATGCAGAGCAACAAAGCATTACTAATCAAAGCATATAGTGGTACTACAAGTCAAGGACTAAATGATCATAGAGGCTAATGGTGACTTGTCATAGTCATAACATGGTGTGAGCATGTGCCAAGTCAACCCAAACAAAGCATCAAAGGAGAATACCACAATACTATGCTTTTTGCATGCTAAAACAACGCATAATTTCTTCAAGGCACACTAAGCAATCCCAATTGTTTGGAACAAGACATGATAAAACAATAATCACTAACCATAAGGTCAAAACAGCACCTAGAATGTCATGCTAAAGTATAAGTCACAGTCAATGTAAGCTCCTCTTGCACCTACAAGCAAGAACTTACTACTCTTTTCCAACACCAAACAACCTATTTGAAACAACTCACAAAGATAATAATCAATAAAGACTAGTGAGCTTGTCTCACAAATCCACAAAGAAGAACTAAAAAGTTATAAGATGAAAACACAAGAAAACTAAGGATAAACACAATGCTAGCAAAAGATAACACTCACAAAACAATAAGAACAAAAACTAGAGTGTTCTAGGCAATGAAAACAGAGTGTGTCTCTCTCTAAAATAAGTGTGCTGTGATCCAACCAACTTACTCAAGCAAAATAGGAAAATGAAAACAAAAAACGAAAACTAAGACGCTCCAAGAACAACACAACAATGCATGAAACTATAAAATAGAAGTGTCTAGAAAGACCTCAGATTTTTATTGATGAAGAAGGGGATGCCTTGGGCATCCCCAAGCTTTGACGCTTGCACCTCTTGAATATTTCTTGGGGTGACATGGGGTGGCATCCCCAAGCTTGAGTTTTTGTCCATTCTTCATCTCATTACATCATTCTTTTCTACACCTACAAATTTTCCTTCATACAAAACTTCACACAATCTTCATTAGCAACATTAGCTTATTCAAAAGATATTAGACCCCTGGCAAAGCTTTGGAATAGCAAGGATTTTCACTAAAAACACAAGATACTGTAGTAACTCCTTCAAAAATCTTAATTCACCTAAAGAGAACTCAAAAAGGAATCAATAAGAAGAAAATGCAAATAATGGTAGAAATCTGTCAAAACAGACCAGTAGGTAGAAACCGATTTTTTCGAACATCTTCTGTTGCTCAAATAAAAAAGTGTTGATCTAACGAAAGTTAGATAACATACTAGGGATTTATTTGTAAATTTTCGGCTCAATCCGAGTTACAGAGACTCCTCAAGAATTTTTATGGTGGAGGACAGAAATCTGTTTCGGGACAACAACTCCCCAAATCTTACTTCCCTCTCATTAGAGGTTATTCTTGGCACAAAAAGCAAACAAAAAAAAGGATAAGGAGCGGTCATTACTGAAGTAATAACTCCAATACTCAAGAAAACTCTTGGGTTATCTCCCAACAAGTAATTTTCTTTAACACCTTTAAGTTAGGCTTGATAGTTTGAGAAGATGCTCACATAAGAAATATGATTTGATTTAAAAGAGAGCATCAAGAAGCAAATCCAAAACACATTTAAGTCTAACCCACTTCCTATGCATAGGAATATTTTAAGAAACAAGTCATGAAAGCACAAAGAAACAAGCATAGGAAAGCAAAACAAGTGCAACTTCAAGATTTTCAACATAAAGAGGGGAAACTTAATATTGTTGAGATACATAAAGCCATGTTTCCCTCTCTCATAATAACTTTCAGTAGCATCATGAATGAAATTAACAATATAACTATCACATAAAACATTCTTATCATGAGCCACATGCATAAAATGATTTCTACTCTCCACATAAGCATAGTCATTCTTATTAATTGTAGTGGGAGAAAATTCAACAAAATAGCTATCACTATTATTCTCATCACCATAATCATCAAATAAAGGAGGTAGATTGTAATCACAATTAACTTTCTCCTCAATAGTAGGTGGACTGAAAATATCATAATCATCATTGTAATCATCATAAATTGGAGGTTTGCTATCATCATAAGCAATAGAATAACTATCTTCCCAAGTGTGTTCATTTGTAAACATATCATCATTGGAAGGAACATGGATAACACTAATACCACAACAATTATTAAGATCATTTTCAGAATTGGTACCAAAGAGATTTTCAATATCAAAATTAGTGTGCTTTTCCCAATCATGATCACTAATATAGGTAACAGGCATAGGAAAATCATCTAGTTCAGACTCATCATCAAAAACTATGATAGGCGTAACATGCTTAGGGGAAGATACCGTTTCCTCTCTCCTTTTACTCCTCTTCTTCTTCTCCTTCTCCTCTTTAGGAGGGAGAAGCTTGAAAGGAAGCTTCTCCACATACCCTGGTTTATTGTTAGAGACAATAGAAGAAACTTTGGAGGATTCCTCCTTTTCATTAATAAGGTCAAAACACATATCAATCCGGTCATAATTTGGTAAAATATCATCTTTTATAAGATTTTGTATGTAAGTATTTGCGTGGAAGTTTTTAACACAATAAAGATGACAACCATGCAGGACGCTATTCGTATCAAAAGTACTCATCTCTATCAAAGAGGTTTTTCTTGATAACTCTTCACACCCCAAAAATAATGTAAGTTCATCATGTTGATTATCAGTGATCACGTTATCACAATAAAAACTTGCAGGATTATTATGGCATGAGCATTGAAAATTGAAATGACCCACTTCAAAGCAAAGTTCACAGATAAAAGGATAGAGGTCACAAACTTTTTTTACCAAGATCATCTAGAGCCTTATACCACTTCTAGTTTTTTCATTCCGGTGGGTGATACAATATTCTTCTTCTGTTTGATTCTTCTCACAAGGTCTATGCATACCACAAAAATTAACATGCTTATAAGAAAAAGTACTTTCATAAGTTTAAGCATGTTTATTGCAATCATTAATAACATTTTAATTTTCCATGCAAGTGTCTTTAAAAGGTTCATGATACACGTCCCACTTTTCTTTAGGAGCATTAATACGGGAAGCAAAGGCTCCATAATATTTCACAAGAATTTGAGGATCAATACCATATCTAGCACTAAGCTCTTGAAAATTAGCAGTTTCAGCGAAAGACTTAATGCAATCATACTCATAGTTTATACCTGATTTTTTACCTTTGTCGTTATCCCAACCTTCGGTATTGCTTTGAATTGTTTCAAGAAGATCCCACTTAGCCTTTACCTCCTTACTTGTGAAGGATCCCTCTAAACAGGTATCCAGATAGTCCTTGTAATGTCCTGAACGCCTTGCATAAAAATTATTGATAACAACATTACTGTTGAGCTCATGAATGGGACATTTGAGCATTATTGACTTCAGTCTCCCCCAATCTTGGGTAATACTTTCTCCCTCATGAGGATGAAAATTATAAATATAATTACTATCTTTATGAATTTCATGAGGAGAATAAAATTTAGAATAAAAGAGAGATTCAAGTTCCTTCCACTCCAAATGATGAGGATCATCTAGTAGCTTATACCACTCCCTTGCTTTGTCCCTAAGTGAGAAAGGGAATAGCTTCCTCTTAACTTGGTCCATTGAAATACCTGCACACTTGAACAACTCGCATAATTCATGTATAAATAGTAAATGATCACTAGGATGGACAGTTTCATCTCCAAAATAGCAGTTATTTATAACACGTTCAACAATTTCAATAGGTATTTTAAAAGGGACACTTTTAGTACGTGGATTTAAAATGTCACAAGTATCATTAGAATTACCACATATGGGAGATAAAGTATCATCAGAGCAAATTTTCTTCCCTAAAGCTGGGGAGCTAAAAAGATCTTTCTCATAAAAACTAGCTTCCCCAAGCTTAGACGTTTCCATACCATTAGTAACAATGGTGTTCAAAAAATTCATACTAATAACATTGCTATTAGCATGCAAATAAAGTTCCATAGGTTTTTTAATTTTCTCTTCAAACACTTCATGTCCTAACTCAAGATAAATACTATAGAGCTCTCTAATTTTGTTGTTGTTTTCCATTAAGCTTAACTAGTGAAAACAAGAAAGAAAAAGATAAAACTGCAGAATCTAAAGGAAATAACTTCGAGCACTCACACCGGAGGATGTGAGTACCTTTTACCTTACCTCCCCGGCAACGACGCCAGAAAAGATCTTGATGTCTACGCACTTCTATTCTTGTAGACAGTTTTTGGGCCTCCAAGTGCAGAGGTTTGTAGAACAGCAGGAAGTTTCCCTTAAGTGGATCACCCAAGGTTTATCGAACTCAGGGAGGAAGTGGTCAAAGGTATTCCCTCTCAAGCAATCTTGCAATCAAGATACAAGAAGTCTCTTGTGTCCCCAACACACCTAATACACTTGTCAGGTGTATAGGTGCACTAGTTCGGAGAAGAGATAGTTAAATACAATTGGTAACGGTGGCAGAAAATAGCTTGACGGTGAGGTAAAGACTAAAGAAAGCAAACATGCAACAAATCTAGTAGAAAACGGTGTTTCAATGTTTTGAAACAAGGTCTAGGGATCATACTTTCACTAGTGAACACTCTCTCATATAAATATCCTCTCTTCATGATACTACTCTTAACTACTCTCTGGTTGGACACTCTAATCCACGGTAGGGACTTCCCCAATCTAGATAACCCCACACTGTCACCTTGAGCTCTAGATGGTTCCAGCAAACACCACAATTTCATAGAGACATCCAACTCCAAATATAACTCATAACAAATATTCAATCTAGCCAAAGTGCCACACACGGTATGCCCGCTGTCACTTTCACACACGTGGGAAAAACATAGATCTATTAAAGCACAAAGAGTATTTATGTAGACTCAAGCCTAAGTGCCACCATGGCATGCATGCTGTCACTTTCACACACATGGGGAGAGCAGAGATCTAATGAAACACTTGAGTAGCAAGGTAGATCTACTTGATTACAGAGCTCATGACCACAATATCATGCATAGAGAGAGATGAACACATAGCTACTGGTAGAGCCCTTAGCCTCGAGGAAGAACTACTCCCTCCTCATCATGGGAATCAACAACGGTGATGAAGATGACGATGGAGATCGATGGAGATGGCTTCGGGGGCACTTCCCCGTCCCGGCAGGGTGCCGGAACAGATATTTTCTGTCCCCCGAATCTCCCTTTTGGTGGCGGCAGCGCTACAGAGGTTTTCGTGTATTTCTTCTGGATCCCCTAGGGTTTTTGGGTCGGAGGCTTCTTATAGGTGCAGGAATCAAGGTCGGTGGGGGTCCAGGGGGCCCACACCCCCTGTAGGGGCCTCCAGGGCTTGTCCGTGCCTAGGGAGGGTGTGGCCACCCTGTGGCCCCCATCCGGCTCTACTTCATGGCCCCGTGTTGCTCCGAGAAAAATAATTACTTTGGCTTTTGTCCCGTCCAATTCCGAGAATATTGATTTTCTGCCTTTCTGGAACCAAAAACAGAAGAAAACATGAAACTGGCACTATGACATCTTGTTAATAGGTTAGTTCCAGAAAAGATATAAAAACACCTTAAAGTGTAGACAAAACAAAGCAAAGTAGATACAAAACAAGCATGGAGCATCAAAAATTATAGATACGTTTCCGACATATCAAGAACCAATTGGTTGTACACACCTTCTGGTCCAATAACACCAACTCTATATTTTTAAGTGTATGCTCATATAACATGCCTCATGCAACAATCACACACTATGCAAAGAGAAGGTTCCATGCAACGAGCACACACAATGCAAACAAAAGTTTCCATAGTACCAAGAGAAATCACAACAACACACAAAAATTGGCCTCATACAAATAGCACACCCACTGCAAAGAGATGGTTCTACCATACCAAGAAAATTGCACAATGAGCAATGGTTGTACAATTCTCAAGGTATGATAGGATTATCCCTTGCACCCATATATTTAAGGTGCCATAGATTACAAACATCGGTGATGAAAACAAAATTGTGGCCTCATATAGTAACAAAGGATCATTCTCAGGAATAGTGCAAACGAACCAAAGAGCATGCAGAACATTAGTTGTTGTACATGTTACTAGGTTCGACCACACCATCCCTAGAATCATCAAGGCGTAGTCATTGGCCATAAGCACAAGGTGACAAGAAAAATTACCTACAATCTTCATAAGATAACATGACACACGGTAGTCATAAGATAATCCAACATTTAACAAATGTCTAGCACACTCAAAGTGGTAGTAGAGAACACATGATCAATGCAGATTATCCAATAGACACCCATATGCAAACTTTTAATCGTTTTCCAAAGGAAAACCCCTCATAGTCTACCATAACTTCTAATCTAATTGTCTAGTACGTATACAAGAAATATGAGGTCATTGGTAATCATTAGTACTGAAATTGAAGTAACTGACAAGAGGAAACCTAGAATCTATAATGCAATGCCAAAATCCGGTCGCAATCGCACTAATCGGAAGTATGAACCCTAGCACAATAGTTATAATTCATTTCGTCCATAACCCATCTACATGTCTTGTACATGCTGATCTATGTAGGAAAAACCTAGGTACGAGTCAAAGTAGTGCTTACCACCATTGATGAGCGGCCAAAGACGAAGTCGACGTAGTGCCGCACTGGGACGTCGAAGATTCCATCCGATCGAGGTTGTGCTCGCGGACGTGGTCGAGGTCGCCATCCGGATCTTCCTCTTTGCACCGTCGTAAAGGATATGCCGACTGTAGTGGAAGCGCCGATGTGATGTGATAGCAGAGTGGGACGAGGGAGAGTGATAGGAGAGAATGGACGATGGTGGAATTTATGGCACGTGCTTGCGAAGGGACGCGACGCCCCCGCTCCTTCTCCAAGCGCGCAGCCGAGGCGTCTCCTTGCGTTCTGTTGTACGTGGCTTCACGAAAACTGGTGATTCAACAAATATTATGTCATTCTCGGTCTCCTGCATCCTCCAAGAGTCTTATGATGTACACAAGGTTAACGTGGAGTTGCTTATGTGCATGTCGGCTTTGAATCCTTGAATTCATTTGCTTCTTATGAAGCACACAAGGTAATGAGACTTTCCACATTCTACCCCAATGACATATCAAGCATAGATTTGATAAGACTTGAATACCAACTTGAAACTTTTATCGAACATATGAGCAGGGATGATAGGTTTAAAAGTGTAAATCATCTCGGTGAGCTCTCTGTTATGCTTGTTGAAATAAAAAATATTGTTTATAACTTGGTATACTTGCTTCTCAAGTTGATATTTCTCTTACCGGTGGCAACGGCGAGTGTTGAAAGAATATTTTATACAATGAGTCCAGTGAAAAATAAGTTGAGAAATAGTATGGGTGATGAGATCTTGAACCATTGTTTGGTGACATTTATTGAGTGAGACATGTTTTTGAAAGTAAGTGAAGATGACATCGTTGAAACTTTCATGGGAATGCGGCGACGTAGAGTTACCAAATCCTAGTGATGTAATTGATATTTATGTTACATTTCATCATGTAAGACTATGTTGATGTTTTGGACTATTAGTATTTGAATCATCAAATTTAGAACATATGTATTGAATTGCAATGTTATGAATCAGTTGGCTACTTATAACATTCATTTGGCATTTTTTTAAAGTGTGTCCACCCTTTATTTTTTTCTACGTCCGCCACTGTCCAAGACGGTCAACACAGGTCAACAAGACTTCCTAGCCGGGTCAACAACCAGTTAAGCGACGCCAGCACCAACCTTGTCAGATACGTTGCGTTCTTGTTCCTGCCATGGATCAACAGAAAAATTGTGCGTCTACCCCCTCTTCGCTGTGGCTTCTCATGAACTACTGCAGAACCAACGACCTGAGTCAACAAATATTATGTCATCCTCGGTCTCCTGCGTCCTCCAAGACGGGTCAACAGGACTTCCTAACCGGGTCAACAACCAGTTAAGCGACGGCAGCACCAACCTTGTCAGATACGTTGCGTCCCTGCACTTGCTCCTACCATGGATCAATCAGAAAATTGTGCGTCTGCTTCCCATGAACTACTCCCTTTGTCAGATAACAACCAAGGCGACGGGAGCATCAACATTGTCAGTCAGATACATTGCATTCCTGCACCTCGTTCCTGCCATGGATCAACAGAAAATCGTGCGCCTGCTCCCTCTTCGGTGTCGCTTCCCACGAACTACTGCAGAAGCAACAACCTGAAGACGGCGAGACCACGGTGAGCGACGACTGGGTTACGCCAGCAGCAGTGCACGACGCGTGCGACGCCATCGGTACTAGCTCTATAGAACATCCTCCACGGTTTCCTCTCCCTTTCTTATATCTTTCTCTGTCAAGTGTGAAACAACTTGGCGAGCCAATAGAGTGAGAAAACATGGGTCCAGATTCCCGAGTCTAGACTCTAGAAGGCTGGGGCAAGCGGTGTATTCCACCTCGTCGTGCTTGGCCCTATGCTAATTGTAATGTCAGTGACAAATCTATCACCATTCCTCCGCTAATAAACTACTGAAGAACCTAACCGGCATTTTTCTCAGACAAAAGGGTGTCACCCGGACCCGGCCGCTCCGTTGTATTAGGAGCCAAGCTCCGAGGAAATTGGTATATTCAGTACTACAGTATACTAGTACTACACCAATTTGTATTTACGCTCTAGTCTGAAGTGTCGTAATCTCGCGTGTTCTACACAATAAAGTGTTCTACACGTGGCCACACGGCAACGGTACAAGAAGTCCCAATAGGGGTCGAATCTTTTATAGCACAATAAAGTACTGGACCTCATAATATATTCAGATGGATCCGGCAGCATTGCAGTTCACAACACCGGCAGCAACGAGGTAGCGAGTAGGCCAACAAAATCAAGCGAAACGGGCGCTGCATGCAGTTTCTTGTTGCCCCTAGCTGCGTCGGTACGGCCAAATCGTACGTGCGGTCGTCTACACTACAAGAAGAGATCGATGTGGTTCCTGGAAACCTAGCCGTGGTTTCTCTGCTACACCTAACCCAGGACTCAGGCTCCCTTTATAAGAAGGAAGACTCCTAGTCTCGTATTGTTAGTGATCCAAAGCTTTCGTCTTCGGTTCATCAGTCTAGTAGCCTGCAACACACAAGCGCGCTGTAGCTGAGATGCCGTCGTCGTCCACGTTCGCCTCCTCTTCTTCGCTCTTCCACATTGTGCCCCTCGACCGCGGCGCGACAGGCCGCTACGCCATGGACGCTTGCTACCTCTGCGGGAAGCCTCTCCCAAGAAACCTCGACATCTTCATGTACAGGTTAGCATAGCACTGGTTTTCTCCTGTAACTAGATTTATCTGCTGCTCCCGGATCACCCATTTCATGTTCAGTGACATCCTGATCCGTTTTCCACTGCGAACACGACAGAGGGGACGCGCCATTCTGCAGCGAGGAGTGCAGGGGTGTGCAGATGGACATGGACGAGGCGCGTGAGAGGATTAACACCAACGCCATTCTCAAGGAGCGTGCTGCGAGAAACGAGCAGCGCCGCGGGACGCCTTCCACCCAGCACAACGTCACCTGCGCGTCCAACGTGCCCGTAGCAAGCTAATTAAGCACTACAGAGGAGGAAGCATCCGCCCCAATCCAGCAATAAAAAGGGAAATAAACAAAGAAGCATCCGATGGAGAAGCTATCGTCCGATTGAGATGAACCCACAGGTTATCTGGAAACTTCAGAAGTTTTATTGGCCTTTAAGGTGCATGCTAGCTTTTCTCTTGTACTGTATATGTGAGCTACAAATACTGCAAAGTAGCTAGAGATGGCTGTGTATAAGGCCCAATCGCAGCCAGTATTCCTGTATGGCCACAGAAACCCGGCGAACAATTCAAGCTAGTATTGCTTGTTGGACCATGGATGATAAAAAACCTGGTTTAAACTGATTGAATTCCAAGTGTTATATGCAAGTCATGTTTTAAGCTTGTTGTGCGTTTGTTGCTTGATTTGAATTATATTAGTTTTCTATGAGTTTACATAGAATTTAATTTTCTTCTGAATAGTTTGCCATTTTTGTTGACACACCATCACCAACTATTCTCAACTGGGAAGAGAAAAGTCTAAGTGCATTTGACCATGTCTCTTGACCCGTCTTTTCCTTTTGATACATAGTCGAATTTAGTTCACGTCGTTGGTTTATCCTTTGAAACAACAACATGAAATTGATGCACAAGACTCATGATTGAATAAGAGCATGATAAACTCTAGGAAACTTGAGCCGGCTAGGCTAACTAGTGACATGATGATTGAGATTTTGGCTTGTATGGAGGAGTCATGGCAAGTCAAACTACGAGGAACCCTTGAGATGTTGGAGGATAAATTTAACTTGAGATTCTCATCGACGAGTTCTCCTCGTAAAAATGTTGGAGTTTTTGGTAAAGGACATGACTAGTCTAATGTTTGGTATTCTAAACATATAATTAATGATTAGTAAAGGATGCCAATGTAATTTACAAGGTTTAATATTGTTACCATGTTTTCTTATAGTATCAGTCGAACAAAGAAACAAACTTGCATTTAAATCAAGATTTGTTTTAACTAACAAATTCGCTTACCCTAGCCTATTATGAGGCGGTACAAAGAAACTTGTGTGGCACATACTACTTTCTGACTATGGAATGTTGGCAAAGGCATGCATGAATTCAGAACTTCTAGCACGAGTAAACTCCGTCAGCAATATATACTAATAAGGATGCACACCTAAATTCGATAAATAGAGCACCATAGAAACATATCTAGAGGATCATCACGTGTGCTTAGTACCGTAGAGCATGATCATCATGTCCCTATTACTGAGAAGCATGCACACACACCGCCATGCCTAATCATCTGTGCACACTCATTTTTGAGGCACCACAACATGATCAAATCATGGTTAGCACCTTATGCACAACCCATTAAGAAATAACTTTGCCCGGAATTGGAAAGAAAATAAGTAATAGGATCATGAAATAAATCAAAATCCAGTTTAATTTTCCTCTAACACAATCTCCGCCATTGGAGAGAATCTCTACTAAGTTTTCACTCGGCAGAGATTGCATCTAGAGGAAAAGTATACCCCAAAAAATGATATACATCAATATAATCAACTAAGATGATCTATCTGCAAGTGATAAGAACATGATTAACCTAAAACCCTGATAAAATTTAAATGACTATAATCAGTGATCACTGTCCAAACAAGATCATATTAAACAAATGCACTCCAGACAAACACTGACAGTACACAATTATATTAACAGTAAAGCAACATTAACAGATAAAATGATCACTAATACATGATCAACTAAAAACCAAAGATGCAGTTAAACTTAGAATTAAATACAACATCTACTAACACTAAAACCTAAGTAATCAACCAATTAACAATCTCATAAGCTCAACGACATCACTAAATTTAGCTAGAACAATACCAATTCATGGTCGAGACAGCGAGGAAACCGTAGAATTAGAAGTGAACATGATTCACAGAGAGAGGAAGAGATAAAGGGGAAAATAGGATGTGTACCCTCATAGTTAGCCATGGATAGGAGCTTAGCTCAACCATGCAACAACCGGAGATGAGGGAGACGAAGAACGTGGTAACGGTGGCATAAGGAGTACCCCAGGGGAGCATTTCAACCTACACCAGGCCATGCCTGCAACAAGGAGGCGTCAGAGGCGCACCCCAACGCTAGGGAGATGCTGGAGGATCACCAGAGATTCATAGTAAGCTCCCATAATTTTAACATAATCATCACGCATGTAGATTCCAGGAATTTCCTCCATGGTTAAGCATACATATTAAAAGCTACAATAAGTTTTATGGATTTTTGTGTATAATGAAAAGGTAAAATCAAAACTAAGATAAAACAAACAAAAGAACAAGTAAAATACAAAAAATAATAAAAATAAAAGTTCTTTGGAGATCTAAAAGAGAAAAAGCTCACACTGGTGCAACCTCCCCAAGCTTAGGTGTTTGCACAAGTTGATGAAGACGATGCCATGAGGTGTTCTAGCAGTTGATGTGTAAGAAGAAGTGTGCTCCCAACTTGATCCAGATGCCAAAAATGTCCTCACAATTTCTATGGGAAATATCCCAACTATTGTGTAGTTGTTCCTTGCACCTCTAGAAAATGTTCTTGATTTTACCATGGGAGCTTCACCAAGCTAAAACCACTATGAGATGCTCTTGAAATTCCCTGACAATGACGCCAAAAAATGTTCTGGAACTTGAAGTGGGAATTATCTTGTGCTCCCAAACTTGATGAAGTGGCGACTATGGTGTTGTTCCCCAACTCCTCGGGAATGGCGCCAGAAAATATTCTTGATAGCAATAACTCTGTGTGTACCAACTCATTGGAACTCCAATTTCAGAGTGTTGTAGCACATGGCTTTTCTCCCTAAGGGTGACTGTAGAGTTTATATCTAACTCTTTAGGAATTGGCTTAAGAGCTTCTTTTATTATCTTCTCCAGGCAACCTGCGAAAAAGTATTTTCCTTGTGTCTCCAACTCCACCGTGTGGTTGTCAAGCACAAGGTTTCATATTATTAAAACTAAAATAAGAATAAAAATAAATAAAAGTAAACAATCTATCACTAGACAATAAAAGTAAAAACAATAAAGTAAAGTTCTTTTCCCTTTTTTTGTGTTTGCTAATAGTAAAAGTTTTTTTTTATTTTTTTATTTAATTAATGCTTAATGAAGAAAATATAAAAGGAAGTAAAAGTAATGGAAAATGGTTTCTCATAATAAAAACTAAAGTTCATGGGTTCACTTGTCTATTCTCGCATAAGGTGTAATGGAAATAAAACTATTCACATAAGACATAATATTGATGAAATTTCATTATGTGTTTGATTAGCATTCATATGGACATCACGTCGTCATATAATGATGATGCAATACATCTCACTTATACTCCTCTAGAAAGGGAAAACTCCATGCATTCTAGAATTAAGAATGAACGGACTATAGCCTTAGGTACTTTAACATGACATTTGAATATAAAATATGCTACCTTGAGCAAAAAAAATCACCTTGGTTATCATGATATGATTATAATACATGCATTCACTTTATCCCTAGTGAGGTAACAAAAAATATAAAACCCATAGAAGATCTCGAGTTTTCTGTCACTAACCAATCCCCACCACCATGTTACTCCATCTAACACACGTGTTCCCGCCCCCACATGTTTCTCCATACATGTTTAATAATAACAAGTACTTAAAATGGGGTACATAATATACATCTTACACATAATATAATTCTATTCTCAAATATCAACTCATAAAACAAAGATCCACCATATAGGAACTAATAGATAACCATAATCATGTTGGGCAGCTCATATGGTACTAAAACAATGATAGCACAAGAGAGAGATAGATAGATATATAGGTAGAGAGAGAGAGATCAAGATACTTCCAAAACCCCATAGTCCAGAAGTGGAGTACACATCACAGAGATGATGTAGATGATATTGGAGAAGTTGGACATCCAGCTGGCATCATTTCCCCTCCAATCTTCACTGGTTCTAGATCTATTTTAGTGTTTGTGTGTTTCTTCTCCGCCTCCTTTGATATCGACCCAGGGGACCTTTTTATAGGAGTTTTTGGGTCGAGACTTCGAGCTAGGGCTCAAGATGGACAATTGTCAACGCTCGAGGAGGGAAAGAGCATGGGTGGCGTGGCTAGGTAAGTGAACCGCACCACCTAGGCTCTTTTGGGTCTCATGTCTGGTGGTTCAAGTGCTCCAATACTTCCTCTTCGCAAAAAATAATCATCAAAAAATGCCAGGTCCATTTGAATTTGTTTAGATCCCTGAAAGATAAAAATACACAAAATATGATTTTCTTGTCTTTCAGAATTATAATCCAAATAACGGGGATCACCGAATCCCCACATATCGAGTCCCCATTGGTTTCAATGTCCTTAACTCCGTCTTCCCGCCACATCACCTCCGGGGGCGCAAGAACTAAATGACGCTTACATGAAGTGCTGGCGTGTCGCGCGTGCCAACGCTGGCAAAATGGACGTGCTTGTCCGCCTCGCCGATCATGGGAGGAGTTGGAGATGGAAAATGCGATATTCTGCTCCGTTGAACATGAGTGGGGCCTCAGTGACTGGCCGCCGATGTCAAACAATCTTTGCGAGGGTACCTCCAGGCACTGTGGCACGTAGCCCACGCCAGTAGCACTACAAGAAATGTTTCCTTCCGCATCGACTTGGCCCATTCATCGTAGAAGGCGTGTCTTCCGCGACAAAATTCTCGGCTAGACCGTGGCCGATAGAAAACTTTATTTTCGGTTTCACGCCCCTCTACTATGATGAAACCGCTAAAAGCTTGGACGAAGCTCGACCGAAGCGTGGCAGAAGCAAGATTTTCGGTTCCTCGCGTGATATTGACTCGCCGAAGTATTTTTAGACGTGTGGGTCCTAGGCATCACTGTCTCTAGCGAACCATACTTTTCGGTCACGCCTCCCTGATTTGAACTCGATAACGTTGTTCGATGCCTCTTCCGTTTAGTCAGGCAGCTGGGTCCCGCATGTCTGCCTATCGTGTGTATGATGTATTTTTTTCCTTCCCTATTCTGAACTTGATAGCGTTGCTCGATGCATATGCCGTTTAATCAGGCTGCTGGGTCCCACATGCCATCCTGACACTAGAATAAATGTGTGCATGATGGATTTTTTCTTGGCTCGTGCCTCCCTGATTTGAAATCGATAACGTTGCTCGCTGCATCATCCGTTTATTCAAGCTAGTGGGTCCCATATGTCAGCCTCACATTAGAAGAATCGTATGTATGATGTAATTTTTTTCCTTTGCTCCCTCTACCCTATTCCGAACTTGATAGTGTTTCTCGATGCATCTGCCGTTTAATCAGGCTGGTGGGTCCCACGTGTCATCCTCACACTTGAAGAAACGTGTGCATAATGGATTTTTTCCTTGGCTCGTGCCTTCGTGATTTGAACTCGATAACATTGCTCGATATATCTGTCGTTTAGTGACGCTGCTGGGTCCCCCATGTTAGCCTCTCATTGAATGAATCGCTACCCTGTTCCTAACTTGATAACGTTGTTAGATGCATCTACCGCTTAATCACGCAGCTGGGCCCCACATGCCATCCTCTCATTAGAAAAAACGTGTGTATGATGGAATTTTTTGTCCTGGGTCGCGCCTCCATGTTCCGAACTTAATAGCATTGCTCGATGAATCTGCCATTTGATCATGCCGTTGGGTCCCACATGTCATCCTCTCATTAGAAGAATTGGTTGTATGATTGACTTTTTTCTTTGCCCGCGCCTTCGTGTTTCGAATTTGATAACGTTGCTCACTGCAACATGCGTTTTTTCAAGCTGCTGGGTCCCCATGTCAGCCTTGTGCATGTTGGACTTCTTTCTTGCTCGCTCCTTCCTTTTTCAAACTTGACAACGTTTCTTGATGTATCACCTGTATAAGGTCTCGCTAGTGGGTCACACATGTCAGTCTCTCTATAAATGAAAAGTGTGTATGATAGACTATATTTTCGGCCACGTCCGTTGTTTTGACCTTGGAAACATTGCTACATGTGGCGGTCGTATATGGTTCTGCTGCTAGGGCCCCATTGTCAGCCTCTCTAGTATGTTCTGACTTATGGGTCCCTAGTGCATCCTTCTATGTTCAGGCTGGTGGGTCCCTAATGTCAGCCTCTCTGTATAAGTATTTAACTTTTCTTTCAAACCTGCCCAGTAAATTTGAGGGACGCTGCAGCCTGATGGGTCCGTGATGTCGTCCTCTCAGTAATATGAATTGCTAGAAGAAGAAAAGGTAAACCCAATATATATATGGTGGGTCCGTGATGTCAGCCTCTCAAAAATGGAATATTCCTAGAATAATAAAATATAAAACTAAAATACATATATATGTACGCACACAAGATTCGAACTAAAGACATTCAAATTAAATAGACGTAAATTGAGTGCGTTACCACTACACCAAAGATATTTGTTAAAAAGATATCATTAAATAATATATTAGTACTACACCTTATGTATTAGTATTCTTTAAAAAAATCATGTCCATGTTTATCTCTTTTAAAATATAAAATGGCAGCACTCCTCGCATCTCAATTTATAAAATGCCACATAACATAGTAGTTTCTTAAAAATATGGGTAGGCAAAGTTCTTCTTTATTTTAAGAGGTGGGGGGCAATGCCCAAAAGATCAAATTAAAAAGAGTTTGACTATTTTACATGGGTTGCTCTACATGGACTATACTCCATAGGCTATGGTTCATGGGCTCCTTTCTCAAATTTCACTAGGATGTGCTCAGTAGTCCCCCGACTTCTTTTTTTCAAACCCGTGCATTAAGAGGGACGGTGCAGGCTAATGGGACCATCATGTCAAAATATCCATAAAGCAATATTTGTAGAAGAAAATTAAGAGGGACGTTGTAGGCTGGTGGGTCTGCCATGTAAGCCTCTCTGTAAAGAAGAAAATAATGTAAGCCCAAAAAAATATATGTCAAGCATAGAGGATTCAAACTCAAGACTTCACACCCATAAACCGTGTACGTTGCCACTATGACAAAGAAATCAAATGGTATTAGGTTTTGTCTCCTTGTTAGTGAAATTTTCATTCTACTATGGCTCTGCAGATTCGAACAAATACCTCACCGACAGAGGGGAAAGTGATAATTCTTTTGACATATATATTCATGTAAAATTATCTAAAGAATCAGAGACACACACTGCATGCGCTAATACTGGACTGGTATCCAATGACTTCACTTGGTGAAATCACCCTGTATATTTACCCTCTCATCACTGTCCAAAACACAACCAACGATTCCGATGAAACACAGGCAAAAACTCTAGTTCAAGCAGCCCAGCAGCAGTGATAGAACTTTTCACAAATTCAGTAGCATTTGAATGATTCAGCAGTACATAATAAGACAGAGATAATATCAACATATTCTTAGTTCATATTCAGCAACACTTGACCAATTCAGCGGGATTTCAAAATGACTGATTCAGCAATACAGACACTGAAATTTGATAGCAGTACAGTGGGGACTAGGACAGTTCTTGTTTCTATTGAAGATATGTCCAAGAGGCAATAATAAAGTGGTTATTATTATATCTTTGTGTTTATGATAAATGTTTACATCCCATGCTATAATTGTATTAATAGGAAACATTAATACTTGTGTGTTTTATAAACATAAAAGAGTCCCTAGTAAGCCTCATGTTAAGCTAGCTTGTTGATTAATAGATAATCATGGTTTCCTGGTCATGGACATTGAATGTTATTAAACAAGATCATATCATTAGGAGAATGATGTGATGGACACACACACACATAGTAAGCATAGCATAAGATCAAGTCATTAAGTTCGTTTTGCTACAAGCTTTCAAATACATAGTAACCTAATCCTTCGACCATGAGATCATGTTAATCACCATCACCGGATGAGTGCTTTGATGATATCAAATGCCACTTCCGTAACTAGGTGGTTATAAAGGTGTCATTGGGTATTGTGAAAGTATGTGTTGAAGCGCATGGATCAAGAGTGGGATTTGTCCATCCAAATGACGGATAGATATATTTTGGGCCCTCTCGGTGGAATGTCATCCAATTGGATTGCAAGCATGTGACTAGGTCACAAGAGATGTCATATCACGGAATGAGTAAAGAGTACTTATCGGTAATGCGGTTGAATAAGTAAAGAATCGCGCGACAAAGGGAATCAGTATCGTATGTTAATGGTTCATTTGATCACGAAGTCATCACTGAATATGTGGGATCCATTATGGATCTCCAGATCCCGCTATTGGTTATTGATCGGAGAGGAGTCTCGATCATGTCTACATAGTTCACGAACCGTAGGTGACACACTTAAGGTTCGATGTTGTTTTAAGTAGATATGGAATATGAGTTGGAGACCGAATGTTGTTTGGAGTCTCGAGTTCGATCCATGACATCACGAGGAGATCCAAAATGGTCCGGAGAATAAGATTCATATAATGAAAGTCATTTTTTGGTGTACGAAAAAGTTTTCGGTATCTGACCAGAGCTTCTAGAATGTTCTAAAAGGGGCCAACAATGAGCCCACCACCCCGGGAGGGGCCACATGGGTCAGAGGGATGATGCGGGGCCATGGACCAACAACACCAGTACCCAAGGGGCCCAATCGGCCAGCCAAAGGGTTTAGGGCTAAACCCTAAAATAGGAAAGGGGAAACTTGGGGGGGGGGGCAAGTTTCCCCCCTCTCCCTATGTACGCCGACCCTAGAAGGGGAGGGCCAAGGGGGAAGCCCTAGCCGCACCGCACTCTATAGAAAGAGGGGAGGGTAGGGCACACCCCTTGCCCTATCTTCCAATCCTAGCCGCCACCCTCCTCTTCCTTCCTGCTGCTCCGGCTTAGGCAAAGCCCTGCAGGATTCTCTCCTCCACCAACACCACCACGCTGTCATGCTGCTGGGATTACGAGGGGATCTACTACCTCTGTTGTCTGCTGGAACAGGGAGAAGAAGGTCTTCATCGAATCCGTACGTGTGACCGAGTGCGTAAGCGCTACCGGAACGCGGCGCCGGAAGGATCATCATCGTGATCTTGATATCGGTAAGTGATTGACTACATCAACCACGAGATCCGATATCGTTAACGCTTTGGATCTATGGGGGTTAGTTTTATCCTATCTCGTTTCACCTATCTAGTGGATTAGATCTTGGCATTGCCATAGATTGGATATTGGGTTTATTCGTTGTTGCGATAGAATTTTTTCCAAGCAACGAACCCTACAGTTTTAGCTCTAAAAACCATGCCCACAATTATTTTTCTATTTTCTCCAAACACACTTAAATCATTGGAGCAAGCAAAGCCGATGATCAAGTCTGCTTTTGTGTGCATACCTCCTCCTCACATATTAAGATGGAACACAATCATTGTCATAATAGTTGGCTTTGGTCATATAGGGAACCATCATATAGATACAAATATACCATACCAGTATGTACTAGTTATAGTTCCAATCCAGCAAAAGGTTATCACTGTTTTACCACCCATATATGATCATTGGAGATAAGACGACCACATAATTAATTACGATAGCATGCGACCAAAGAGCTAGACAGCTAGAAACTTCATGACCATCCTCCAGCATTCAGGGCAGCGAGATACATCGACCTTGACCATTCTTCCAATGGTAAGTTTGGCTTATTTCTGGAACTTGGTCCACCTAGAAGTAGCTGGCAAGCGCCCATTAGTTCAACTAATGGCGTAGCATCCCTCTACTTGCACTCCTTCGCTCTGCATTATGAAGACTATTGTGCCCTTTCGTCTGGCGTCGAGTTGCTTTGTGTCTCTCTTAGGCAATTTCTAAGTCAAAGCAAGAGATAGATGCATAATTAATAAGAGCAATGCACTGAATCATGTGAAACTTGAGAAGACATTCATAGCAGTTTACCTTTCGCCACACACAAACATAATCTGGTGCGACCTTGAGATGAAACATGTGTATGATACGATCTGACAAGGATATGCCCCGGGCTGATAAAGGAGCTTGTACCATTGTCTATGTTGGGGCTAGTTGATGACTGCAAGTGCATATATCAATTGTATCTAGTTTCGAAATTAGAGTATTGAACCCATAGAGAGATAGTTGGCTAGGTTCTTTATGCCCCTCGTCACTATCTTCCAAAGGATACTTGTAAGCTGCCTCTGATTTCAAGTCAAGGGTGTTTAAAAGGTTTTTGGGTTACATGCAAGAAAGTTAATAAAATAAGTAAAAAGAAAGCAAGTAAAGGAGTGTATGAAATGGTGGTTGAACTCAATAGGGCTAAGACATTCTAGGGGATATAGGATACACCACTATCATGTTGTAATTAATCATAATTAGGATAAACTATTTCTTATGTCACGATATGTGTGGAGAGAGTTCCGTAATAAGATGTTCACTACAAGGACCGTAGGCAATCACTCTGTTGAGCCAAGAATAAGGTCATCTCTAAATAATCACTGCAATGCCTGGAAGCAATCACCATGTAGACCACCAAAATTAAGGGTCCCCATGGATATCGTAATTAGCTTAGTGAATCTCTCTTTGTTCCCCCCTCGGCCCTGTTGGGTTCTAGAGATGCTTCGAATCACAATAGCTTCTGGCACAGCATCCAAACACGTTCAAAGGGTTTCACCCTCTTAATTTAGACCCGAAGACAAATGATATGTGTCCGGCTACACATACCATCTAAAGGGAGAGATCAAACACACATCATAGATTAATGGGTCATGTATACAAATAATAGATCATCTTTATTTCATTTCAATAATGCTAGGTTTCTCCATATCCCCATGAACGAAGAAAACTACTCACACATGGAAGTAATCAACAACATCATCATAATCAAATGGATGGATAAAGGTAATGGAATTAATCTAGTGCAAACCACAATTGAATCTAGAATTACAACAAGATCTAATGAATGGAATATGGGGGTAGAGATGGTGATCGAGATGCAGCAGTTGATGATGTAGGGGATGATGCTTTGTCCTCCAATGATCTATGCAGCGGCAAGGATTTTCCCTTCTCCAAGTTCCTCCTCCAGATCCCTTTCTGGTGTGGTTTTTCATAGCTAGAGGTTTTTGTGAATGTCGGATCTGTGACCTGCTTTGCGAGGAGGAAGTATTTGACGAGGCGGTCCCGTCGCCGGGTCATACGAGCGCGTAGTACGGACAAGCTCCGCCCGTACCATTGGTCGTTACGTGGGCTAGAACCTCCTGGGCGCATGCACTTCCTCCAGGTGCGAAGATAAATCAATAAAATGACTTCTATCACTTAAAAATATCATATTATTATGTAATATGATAGTCTCAATTGATATGTTCATTATACACTTAGTAAATTGGGATCATGTTTAAACAAGGACAAAAGGTGCACGCAAACATGGTAAAATACTAAAAACCCTACTCTACTTATGCAAAAACAATAAGTAAAAATGCTCCAATTTTGGACTCATCAACTCCCCCAAGCTAGACTCTTGCTCGTCCCTGAGCAAGACGGTGGCTTATGAACAAGATCATCATGCTCATGAGGAAAGAGACACTACAATAAATGAGGCAAAAAAAATCGAAACAAGAGTACAATATTGTATGTAGAGTTACATCAGGAGCTTTATCACACCTTTACACATCACATGACTAAGAGGCTTCCACACGTTTTTGTATTAATGTTATTATAAGAAGCTATTAGTGATTGAACATATTATAAAATCATAAGGTTAAAAATGTTTGAGCACTTGATTTAGTAATGAATATTGATGATCATTTCTTTTTCTCGTTTCTTTCATCTCTTTTTTATAAGCTTGTACTCTTTCATTTGCTTTTGAGATTTTTCCTGATAGAGAATCTTTTGTCTCTTTCTATTTCTTCTCTCTCTTTTTTGGCACAACTATGTGATCATGCTCACTTGTAAGACCCCACCTTTATAAAGGTAAAGGTCCATGTGATTGCAATGCTAGTCCCTGGATCAATTGCTAGCATCCACAGTTTAAGATGAAGTACACAGAAACAAAGGTCATTATTACATCGTCAATCCAGAGATAACATAGTCTTTTACAAACCCACAGCCATAGGCTAGTACAAGAGTTTAACTTAACAATATAAATAAAAGTCTTCATCTTCATGTGCCACGAGCAAGCATGTTGAGTGTAGACTCATAACCCTAATCCTCATCAGAGTAACCTGCAACATCACAAGTTACAACCACAGTGGGTCAATACATTGGAATAGTATTGGCAAGTGATACCTTAGTAGAATAAATAGTATCTAGCTTCTACATGAATTTGGCTAAGTGTAGCTTAGTCTTGCTTTGCTCAAAATAGGTTTTACCTATCAGTTGAAAACACTAAGTTTTTGCTTGGAAAAAAAGAACTCTCAAGGAACCACCAATATACATTGATGAACCTTCACCCATGTTCACCCTCAAGTTTTTAACTTAGAAATTGGGATGAGGAGATTCTTGATAGCTTCCATGTCTTGATGCTCAAATTGTCCTTTTCCAGGGACACGACTAAGTACTTAGATTCTTCCTTCTGCAGAGGTGGTGCACTTTCCCCACAAGACTTGATTTTCACCAAGACAGGACCTTTCAGAAGCCTTCCCTTAGACCAAAATGGACGCGCTCCAAACCTATCACCCTCTACCACCAACTGTCCATTTTCCTAAGTTCTTGCAACCTATATGATCCAGGCAGAGCCCATAATGCCATGTGGCTGCACTAGAAGCTTCTTAACATATGGCATCTCAAATCCCTTCGTTCCTGGGTGGCATTCCATAAGTGAGATACACATGGTAAACCATTGGAAAATGGGCCCTGGTAACCACTCAACAAAAATCCACCAAGCAATTACCAATCCACCTAGGTGTTTCATCCAGTTAGTTGTTTTATTAAGCAAAAACATAAGTCAAAGACTTAGCAATATTTTACATAGCATGTGTATATAAATCACCCTTGGTTGATACTAGCTAGGCTAAGCATGGCAATAGCAAGTATCTTAACTTAGAGAAAATTCTAACAATTCTACAACTACTAGGATTTCCCAAGTATAACATATAGATACTTAGCAAAAATTATCATGCAAGCCCTATACAAAATATTTCTAATGCATAGTCAAAATATTGGGACAAAAGTATGAAGCACCACTTGCCTTGGTAGTTGGGGGAGGAACAACAATCCTCACAATCACCACTAGCACCAAAATCTACACATAAAATGATAGCACCAAATTCACATTTCAAATAAACAAGCAAAAATATATGAATGCATGCAAACGCCATGTGATGATTTTTCTAAACCAAACAAGACAACTAAAATAGTACTGATCAATAAACTAAACATTTATACATCAAATAAACTTTACTTGGCCTTTAAAACATTTTCCAATTAATTTTTATACACAAAATAAGCCTACAAATGTCTCTGCATAAAATTATATTTTAATAGAGGAAAAATACAAAACCAAGCCTACAGATGTGTACGATTTATTTTTGTGATTCCACTGATATCTTATTTGCATTTTTTGTATAAATAGAACAAAATTTATTGAATTTACAAGTTTAAACATTCAAAAATCATTTCTGGAATTTTAAACAGACATGCTAGGCCACGTGGGCTGTTTCTATTGGCTGATACCGTTTCACACGGATCGATCAACGAGGGCCGTTGGATTTAAGTGACAGTGCACGGCCAGATCTGCTCATACCGGTCCGTTTAAGTGATCTAATCTTAAGCGTTAGATCTAGATCCAACGCTGCTGAGCACATGACCATGGATGGGCGGCGCTAGCAAAGGCGGTGCTACTGGCGATGGTGTTCTGGTGATTTCAGAGAGGGCTAGGAGCAGTGGTTGGCCTTACTAGCGTCACACGGCTGCGAGGAAGCTCAACGTGGTCGTGGTTGGGGCGAGGGCGTGCTGTAGGGGGGGCTAGAGCTCGTCGGACTTGTAGGCGATGTCGGGTCCTTGAAGACGGAGTTGTTGCCGACACTCTGGATCGTCCTAGCACAAACCAGTGGTATCAGGAGGTGCGCAAGGTCATGGCGAACACGACAGTGTCAAGGAGAAGGCAAGGGGCGGTCGGACTTTACCTAAATTGTTCGTCGGAGTCGAGGGGAGGCTCTGTCGTTTGCGGGCGTGACGGGGATGGCGAACTGTGTCATGCATAGGAAATAAACCAACAATGTCAGAGGATGCACAAGGACATGCTGATCATTCTCGTTTGAAGCAGAGGCACAGGGGTGGTCAGGACTCACCATAATCGATCGCCGGAGGTCGTCGGACAGCGGCGGTGTGCTGCGAAATATGGGTAGCCTGGTGGCGGAGCGAGTGAGTTGAGTGGGGGGAAATGACCGTGGGGTGCAGGGGTTTAAATGGGCGGCAGCGCGACAAGAAACGCATGCGGAATCAAGGCCAATTACACCGCGCCATTATCGGCAGCAACGGCCGTGGCGACCTGGTCTATGGCGAGGGATTTTGGGGACGATGATGACAGGGCACGTGGGACCGGAGCATCAGTGAGAGAGTGGGTACAGGCGTGGGTGAGAAACAGAGGGAGAGGGGAAACCCGGGTGGGCTGATTTTGTTACTGTGCCGAATAGGGGACGTCGGCCCTTTTCCTTTTCTTTTCTCTTTTTCTTTTTCTAATTGATTTTCCAGGAATCTTTTTCAAATGATTTCAAATGAGTTTGAATTCAAACTCTTTCTGGATTTTTGTAAAGTGAATCATGCACATATTTGAGTATAAAACATTGCTGTTCACTCTAAATTACATTGGCCCATTGAATTTAAAAAATAAAATCATGCCTTAATTAATTATTTATAATAGGCTTATGAATGGTTTTGAATTCACATTTTTGTTTTGAAATCTTGACCAAGCTTTGGAAATAACAATCAAACCTATGTTCAAACCTTTTCTGGTTAAAACAACTATTCTTATGTTATAGAGTGGAAATAAAGCCATTGTTTTTCCTACATAAAATAATAGACAACAATTGCTTCTGTATTTGAAATCTTATTTGAAAATGATCCTAAATGCTTATGAATGCATGAATGATATGCAAAATTTATAATCACGATTTTTGGGATGTTACAAATCTAACCCCCTTAAGGTGAATCTCGCCCTTGAGATTCGGATTGGCTAGCAAATAGGTGAGGGTGGTCTTTCCGAAGATCATCTTCTCTTTCCCAAGTTGCTTCTTCCTCGGAATGATGGTTCCACTGAACTTTGCAAAATTTGATAGTGTTTGTCCGAGTAAGTCTTTCTGCAATCTCAAGAATCTTGATAGGTTTTTCCTCATAAGTGAGATCACTTTCCAATTGGACCTCCTCCAAAGGTATAGTATCCTTCAAAGAAGTCTCTTCCATCTCCGGATGGCATTTCTTTAGCTGACTCACATGAAACACATTGTGAACGATAGACAATGATTAAGGCAATTCAATCTCATATGCTACTTCTCCTTTACAGCTCAGAATCTTGAATGGTCCAACATATCTTGGGGCCAATTTTCCTTTGAATCCAAATCTCTTCACTCCACGAAGTGGTGATACTCTAAAATATGCTCTATCACCCACCTCATAGGCGACTTCCCTATGCTTGGGATCTGCGTAACTGTTTTGTCGGGACTGTGCTATCTTCAATCTGTCCTTTACTAACTTGAATTTCTTTTCAGCTTCCTTGATTAGTTCTGGCCCGAACAAGTTTCTTTCTCCAACACCATTCCATAGTAATGGTGTAGTACACTTTCTCCCATAGAGAAATTCAAACAGTGCCATCTCAATGCTGGCTTGATAGCTGTTGTTGTAAGAGAATTCTGCGTAGGGCAGACTTTCATCCTAACCAGCTCCATAGTCTAGGGCACATGCCCTCAACATATCCTCTAAAATATGGTTGGTACTTTTTGTCTGTCCATCAGTCCGGGGATGAAAAGCAGTGCTGAATTCCAATCTCGTTCCCGATGATTCATGCAGTTGCCTCCAAAAATGGGAAGTGAATTGAGTTCCCCTATCAGACACAATACTCTTGGGGTACTCCATGCAGACACACAATCCTATTCATATAAATCTTGGCTAACTTAGCACTTGTATAGGTTGTCTTCACGGGTATGAAATGAGCCACTTTAGTTAGGCGATCTACTACGACCCAAATAGAATCATATCCCGATCTAATCCTTGGCAGTCCAGTGATGAAATCCATGCCAATCTTGTCCCACTTCCAATCAGGAATAAGTAGTGGTTGTAACAATCCTGCTGCTTTCTAATGTTCCGCTTTCACTCTGCTACA
This sequence comes from Avena atlantica, assembly GCA_910589765.1. NCBI lineage: Eukaryota > Viridiplantae > Streptophyta > Magnoliopsida > Poales > Poaceae > Avena > Avena atlantica. The sequence goes on from OU342738.1 coordinate 217,004,680, forward strand.
TACATCCCACAAAGCAATATGTTCGGCGATGTCCTTCTTGAGATTTGTCACATCCCAAGATTTTCCAAATCTTGTAATGTGAAAATAAATGAATAAAATAAGACTTTGTTTGATTTTCAAAGCCAGAAGAAACTTTTTGAATTCAATTGGAACTTCAAACCCATTTGAATTAAATAAAACCTAAAGGGATTTAAAAAGATAAACATTTAATAAAAGGAAAAATAAAAAAAATTTGGAAATACTATTTTGAAACAATTAAATGAAAAGATTGTTTTCAAATGGAATAGAAGTTTATAAATAAAGAATATTTTATAAAGCCAAATTAAACCTTGGCCAAGCTTTGGGAATTAAAACATTTTATTTTTAAATAAAAATTAGCAAAGGTTTATTTAAATAAAATAATAAGGAATTAATATCCAAACTTTATTTAAATAAAAGGTTTTACCAATTTAATTGAAACATCAAAACTTATTAAAATTATTTAAAATAAGTTTTCCAAATATTTGATATTCACAAATAAAACCTACTAAAATGTTTTGGCTTTATTTTAGATTTCAAAATAAATATCTCAATAAAACAAATCCTATTTGATTTAATAATGAAAGTCTATTATATTTAATTAATAATGGACTCTAAAATAAAATGTTATTTTGTTTTAAAACAAGTTTCCAAGTATTCTATATTTCCCAAATAAAACCTACTGATTTGGTTTTGAAAATATTTAGGTTTCAAATAAAGATTTTATTAATAAAATCAAACTCTATTTGATTTAATAACTAAGGCCCACTTTATTTAATTATTAATGGACCCCAAAATAAAAGGTTATTTTGTTTTAAACAAGTTTTCCAAATATTATTTATTTCCAAATAAAATCTACTGATTGGTTTTGAAAGTATTTTGAGTTCAAATGAAGATTTTATTAAATAAACCAAACCCTATTTTATTAATAAACCATGGACCATTTTACTTAATTAATAAATGGAACCTAAAAAGATTTAAAATATTATTTTTATTTTGGATTTTGGTTCATGTTACTGAACAGAACTAATTTCAATATTACAAAGTTTGGGTGTTGTTTGAATTGATTTGAACCTTGTTTGATTGTTTTGAAATTTAAAACAGGAAATAGAAATAGAAAAAGAATCAGAAACAGAAAAAAATAAGAAAGAAATCGACCCAACCCAACAGCCCAACAGCAGCCCACCTAGCCCACATGTTCCCACGCCCCGAATCGTTTTTCCTCACTCAGGAACTTAACCGCACAGAGGCTGACCAGTGGACCCTCCTCTCACTTCTTTTCCCACTGCCAGGTAGACCCCACTCTTTCCTGCTCATCGTCCACACCCCGCACGACCTCTTCTCCCCCTCGCCGGCCGTTGTAGGTTTTGATTCGTGGCTTGAATTCGCCTTAACACGGCCACCTTAACTCACAGCGATCAAGCACCTTTAAACTCCAGCGTATCCTCTCTCATTCCCCTCTGTCTCCTCCCCCAAGCACGCCCCCAGGCTTCCGTATTTCGCCAGAAACTCCCTCTGTCTCTGACGACCCTTCTCGCCGATTGCGGCCATCACACGCCCCCTTCTGCCTCCTCGAGCACGCAGATGTGATTAGCATTCCCCAGAGGATCTTTCTGCAGCCGCAACTCACCCGCGGGCGCCCCAGAGCGTTGGCTCCGCCCACTTCTGAGCACCACCGCGTCTACTGCAAAATCCGGCGAGTCTTCCTGGTAAGCTCGGACCTCCCCGATGCCATTCAGTGATGCTCACATACTCCTTGGTACCAGGCGCGCCTAACACACCCTCTGCCTTGCTTCGGCGAGCCCTGTAGCCTCGCCCTGACAACGTCTGACCGCACCCGAGAACCAGAGCATCTCCGGCGAGGAATTCCGACGACACCTGTGCGCCCCTTCACCAACCAGTACCACGTTGAGCATCAGCGTCGCTCCACGAACTCGGTGAGCACCCTCTCCTTCCTTCTCGCTTCCTGCTTCGCCAGCGCCGCCGCCATCTGGCCGCTTCGCCGCTCGCCGTTGACCTTGCGCCGCCAGAGTATGGTCAATACGATATTAGCCGTTGGATGAAGATCTAAGCGACACGAAAGAATCACTTAATAGCGAAGGGGTATGCGTTCTGGAACGCACGATTAGATTAGATCCTACGGTCTGCAGCCGCGATCCACACCGAACCGGTACCAGCGAATGACGTTGCGCCGCGTGTCACCAGATGGATTGAAATTAGAATTTGAAATCTGATTTAGGTATGATTTTGAAACCACTATATCTTTGGATCCACACGTCCAAATTTTGCAAATTTTATGTCGTTGGATTCAGGAGAACAAGACCTAGCCAACCATGCCCTTAGTTTAGTAAATAGTATCTGTTTGTTTGCTTGTTTTTGCAGATTCATTTGTGTGCTTATTTAAAGTAGAAAAATTGTTTAAAATTGAATTTAGGGTTAAAACTTTTGCAAAATGGTTTGATGTGACCTTACTGACCCTAGGAACCAACCCTTGGTGTTAAAAATGATTATGGTAAAATTTAGGTTGGATTATTTGACTTAGCCAATTTCTAGTCAAATAAAATTATTAAGTTTATTATGAAAATGTTTATAGAAAGAAAACTTTGAGAAAATAGTTTGGACCAAACCTACTGACCCCAAAACACCAAGTTTTGCAATAGCAACTCATTTGGTGAAAAACTTAAAAGTTTTGTTTTGATAGAAACATTTTTCACCACATAAAATGATGAATGGATTTTAAAATGGTTTTGAGATAAAAACCTTTTGCAATTGACTTTGCCACTTTGGTAAATGGCCAATTTGGATCTTACAAAGTTTAGAAGCCTAGAGGAGACCATCCTTGCAATAGAATCAACCTTTGCATGCTTATGCATGACTTAGATTCCATTACTTTGTGTGTGAAAAATTGTTTATTTGACTTTGGTTTGGAATGTGAAATGAATTTGTGTTTGCTTGATTGACTTGTAGTGAAGAGTGAGACTAGCAAAGATCAAGGAGTGAACCACCATTCCCTACCAAAAAGGCAGGTGATGCTTCATACTTTTTATCCCATTACTTTCACTATGCATTAGTGATTTTGCTAAGTAAAACTTGCATAAATTTTGCTAAGTATACACCTTACTATAAGAAAACCTAGTAGATGAACCCTTAGTAGGATTTTCCTAAGTTAAGGTTCCTACTACTATCAAGCTTAGTCTAGCTAATAGAAAACATGGGTGGAATATATATTCACACTATGGAAAATATTCTAAGTCTGAGGACTTATGTTTTAGTGTAATAAAACAACTAAGTTAATGAATCACCTGGGTGGAATGGGCTTGCTTGGTGGTTTTTGGTTGAGTGGTTCACAAGGCCCATGTTTATGGTTGACCTTGTGTATCTCACTTGTGGATTGCCACCCAGGAACAAAGAGATTTGAGATGTCAAATGTTGAGAAGCTTCAAGTGCAACCACTTGGCAATATGGGCTCTGCCATGATCAAATAGGTTGCAAGAACTTAGCCATATGGACAGTGGGTGGTAGTGTTTGATAGGTTGGAACGCGTCCATTTTGGTCTAAGGGAAGGCTTCTGAAAGATTTTGTCTTGGGAAACCAAGTCTTGTGGGGAAAGTGCACCACCTCTGCAGAGTGTAAAATCTAAGTACTTAGCCATGTCCCTGGTAAAGGACAATTTGAGCATCAAGACATGGAAGCAATCAAGAATCTCATCATTCAAATTTCTAAAATTAAAAACTTGTGGATTAAACAAGGGTTGTTTGAAATCTTCATTCTTTGATTGAGAGATGCCTTGCAAAGGATCTTCAATCTTTGATTGAGAAAAATGATTTTGTCAAAACAAAAACTTAGTATTTTCAAATGTTAAGGAAAAATCTATTTTGAGCAATGCAAGCCTCAACTCCACTTAGCCAAATGCATATAGTTTATAGACTCCACAATACAACCATAGTATCACTTGCCAATACAATTCAAATGTATGGACCCTTTGTGGCTGTAACTTGTATGTTGCAGGTTTGATTGATTTTTTTGTGAAGATTGATTGATTAGGATTACAAAGTCTACAACCAACATCTGCCTGTGGCACTTTGAAGATGAAGGACCCATGAATATAGTTATTCCGCTGCAATGTATTGTATTAGCCAAATGAGCTATGTAAGCTGTAATAAAATTATGTTATTCCTGGTTATAAAGTTGTATTATGACCTTTGTTTCTTGATATTACATCTTAACTGTGGATGCTAGCTATTGATCCAGGGACTAGCATTATAAACACAGGGGGCTCTATCTTATTAAAGATTGGGACCTCTACAGATGGTATCAGAGCATTGTGTTGCCTGTAGGATTTGTAAACCTAGGATTGGACAAAAAACCTTAGAAAAATAGGAGTTGTATTTGTTCAAAAACTTATTTACAAAAACACTTGTAAACTCTTTCGTCAACCATTTTGGTTTCAACTCTACATCTCTTCTATTTCAAACTTGATGGAAAAACCTACCCATGGCAAAAGACTACACCATATGCAAAGGACTTCTTCAACTTCTTCAACTCTAATGACTTCAACATCTTCAACTCTAATGACTTCAACATCTTCAGCATGTTCACCAAGGACTTCCAACTTGGATACCACTAAGGACAACAAGTGAGACAAGGAAATCCTACTCAAGATTTAGAGACTAAGGGAATGGAAAATAAGAAGGAGCCATCAACAACTTTGAAGTATTGCAACCAAGAGTTTATCTCAAGGAAACCATGATCTCATACAAGAAGAATCATGAAGGATGGAAAGATCACAAGTGAACCATATAGATGGACCACCATAATTTAGTTAAGTCAAACCACCAACTTATGTGGTGTAACAAAAATATTTTGTTGCCTAAGTATGTGCTTGAACTATGTTGTTTGAGTGAAATGATTGTTTGTGATTGCATGCACATTGTTTGTGTGAATTGTGATGTGTGTGATTAGAAATATTTCCTTAGAATTATCTTGTCTATTCTAATCCCAATCCAACCCAAACATATGACTACTCCAAAAGACTCCAGGGTTGATGACATCAACACCAACCAAGAGGACAACATGAAAGAGCTCATAGCAACCCAGAACCAGTTAAACCAACTGACAACTCAGTTCATAGCCAACAACAGTGATAAAGATCCAGCACTGCAAAAGTTTTTGGAGGAACAATCCCAACTGATGCTTAAGGTGACTAATAAAATGATCAGCATGGAAGAAAACTATCCCAAAAGAGTTTATGACAACAAGGATGACAAGAATGTTATTCTAGATGGAGCACAAGCTTGCATTATTTGTGGAGACAAGGATCATACTTCCAAGGAGCATGAAGGTCAATGCCCTAACTGTGAAGAAAATCATCCTGTTGGACAATGTTCCACCTCTCAAGCCACTTGTTACCTATGTGAAGGAAATGATCATGTTCCTACCCAATGCCCCATCTATGCCATTGTTGAACAAAGGAAACAAGAAGGATCCAAGTATGCCAAGAATGTTGATGGCAAAGTAAAAGGACCACTTATACCTCCAAACAAGACAACCCAATTCAAAGGATCAAAGAAACCCAAGAAACCAAGACCAGACATGAACCTTGTGCAATGTCGTAGATGTAAGGAAATGGGACACTATTCCAGTGAGTGCCCAGAGAACAAGAAGAATAAAGAGATTGACCAAGTGTGGTGCAACAACTGCAAAGATCTAGGTCACTATGTATCAACTTGTCCACAAGAGCCACGTAAAGAACTCAAGGACATTCATTGTTTCAACTGCAAGAATCCAGGACATTATGCAAGCAACTGTCCAGAAAAGATGAAGAACAAGTTGAACAAGCCTATGGAGAAACTCAACCTTGGCCCATGAGTCAAGTATGGAAACCAAGGACACATGCAAAGCTTGCTTAGAGAAGTTTTCCCAGGATCCCAAGAAGGACAATATGTAATTTTTGTTTGAAAATTTTTAAGGGTGGTAGTACCCTAGTTGTTTTGAACCTGCCTGTAACCCTATCCTTCCCAAATCTCGGGACGAGATTTATTTTAAGGGTGGTAGCCTGTCACATCCCAAGATTTTCCAAATCTTGTAATGTGAAAATAAATGAATAAAATAAGACTTTGTTTGATTTTCAAAGCCAGAAGAAACTTTTTGAATTCAATTGGAACTTCAAACCCATTTGAATTAAATAAAACCTAAAGGGATTTAAAAAGATAAACATTTAATAAAAGGAAAAATAAAAAAACATTTGGAAATACTATTTTGCAACAATTAAATGAAAAGATTGTTTTCAAATGGAATAGAAGTTTATAAATAAAGAATATTTTATAAAGCCAAATTAAACCCTGGCCAAGCTTTGGGAATTAAAACATTTTATTTTTTAATAAAAATTAGCAAAGGTTTATTTAAATAAAATAATAAGGAATTAACATCCAAACTTTATTTAAATAAAAGGTTTTACCAATTTAATTGAAACATCAAAACTTATTAAAATTATTTAAAATAAGTTTTCCAAATATTTGATATTCACAAATAAAACCTACTAAAATGTTTTGGCTTTATTTTAGATTTCAAAATAAATATCTCAATAAAACAAATCCTATTTGATTTAATAATGAAAGTCTATTATATTTAATTAATAATGGACTCTAAAATAAAATGTTATTTTGTTTTAAAACAAGTTTCCAAGTATTCTATATTTCCCAAATAAAACCTACTGATTTGGTTTTGAAAATATTTAGGTTTCAAATAAAGATTTTATTAATAAAATCAAACTCTATTTGATTTAATAACTAAGGCCCACTTTATTTAATTATTAATGGACCCCAAAATAAAAGGTTATTTTGTTTTAAACAAGTTTTCCAAATATTCTTTATTTCCAAATAAAATCTACTGATTGGTGTTGAAAGTATTTGGAGTTCAAATGAAGATTTTATTAAATAAACCAAACCCTATTTTATTAATAAACCATGGACCATTTTACTTAATTAATAAATGGAACCTAAAAAGATTTAAAATATTATTTTTATTTTGGATTTTGGTTCATGTTACTGAACAGAACTAATTTCAATATTACAAGGTTTGGGTGTTGTTTGAATTGATTTGAACCTTGTTTGATAGTTTTGAAATTTAAAACAGGAAATAGAAATAGAAAAAGAATCAGAAACAGAAAAAAATAAGAAAGAAATCGACCCAACCCAACAGCCCAACAGCAGCCCACCTAGCCCACCTGTTCCCACGCCCCGAATCGTTTTTCCTCACTCAGGAACTTAACCGCACAGAGGCTGACCAGTGGACCCTCCTCTCACTTCTTTTCCCACTGCCAGGTAGACCCCACTCTTTCCTGCTCATCGTCCACACCCCGCACGACCTCTTCTCCCCCTCGCCGGCCGTTGCACGTTTTGATTCGTGGCTTGAATTCGCCTTAACACGGCCACCTTAACTCACAGCGATCAAGCACCTTTAAACGCCAACGCATCCTCTCTCATTCCCCTCTGTCTCCTCCCCCAAGCACGCCCCCAGGCTGCCGTATTTCGCCAGACACTCCCTCTGTCTCCGACGACCCTTCTCGCCGATTCCGGCCAGCACACGCCCCCTTCTGCCTCCTCGAGCACGCAGATGTGATCAGCATTCCCCAGCGGATCTTTCTACAGCCGCAACTCACCCGCGGGCGCCCTAGAGCGTTGGCTCCGCCCACTTCTGAGCACCACCGCGTCTACTGCAAACTCCGGCGAGTGTTCCTGGTAAGCTCGGACCTCCCCGATGCCATTCAGTGATGCTCACATACTCCTTGGTACCAGGCGCGCCTAACACACCCTCTGCCTTGCTTCGGCGAGCCCTGTAGCCTCGCCCTGACAACGTCTGACCGCACCCGAGAACCAGAGCATCTCCGGCGAGGAATTCCGACGACACCCGTGCGCCCCTTCACCAACCAGTACCACGTTGAGCATCAGCGTCGCTCCACGAACTCGGTGAGCACCCTCTCCTTCCTTCTCGCTTCCTGCTTCGCCAGTGTCGCTGCCATCTGGCCGCTCCGCCGCTCGCCGTTGACCTTGCGCCGCCAGAGTATGGTCAATACGATATTAGCCGTTGGATGAAGATCTAAGCGACACGAAAGAATCACTTAATAGCGAAGGGGTATGCGTTCTGGAACGCACGATTAGATTAGATCCTACGGTCTGCAGCCGCGATCCACACCGAACCGGTACCAGCGAATGACGTTGCGCCGCGTGTCACCAGATGGATTGAAATTACAATTTGAAATCTGATTTAGGTATGATTTTGAAACCACTATATCTTTGGATCCACACGTCCAAATTTTGCAAATTTTATGTCGTTGCATTCAGGAGAACAAGACCTAGCCAACCATGCCCTTAGTTTAGCAAATAGTATCTGTTTGTTTGCTTGTTTTTGCAGATTCATTTGTGTGCTTATTTAAAGTAGAAAAATTGTTTAAAATTGAATTTAGGGTTAAAACTTTTGCAAAATGGTTTGATGTGACCTTACTGACCCTAGAAACCAACCCTTGGTGTTAAAAATGATTATGGTAAAATTTAGGTTGGATTATTTGACTTAGCCAATTTCTAGTCAAATAAAATTATTAAGTTTATTATGAAAATGTAGAAAGAAAACTTTGATAAAATAGTTTGGACCAAACCTACTGACCCAAAAACACCACGTTTTGCAATAGCAACTCATTTGGTGAAAAACTTAAAAGTTTTGTTTTGATAGAAACATTTTTCACCACATAAAATGATGAATGGATTTTAAAATGGTTTTGAGATAAAAAACCTTTTGCAATTGACTTTGCCACTTTGGTAAATGGCCAATTTGGATCTTACAAAGTTTAGAAGCCTAGAGGAGACCATCCTTGCAATAGAATCAACCTTTGCATGCTTATGCATGACTTAGATTCCATTACTTTGTGTGTGAAAAATTGTTTGTTTGACTTTGGTTTGGAATGTGAAATGAATTTGTGTTTGCTTGATTAACTTGTAGTGAAGAGTGAGACTAGCAAAGATCAAGGAGTGAACCACCATTACCTACCAAAAAGGCAAGTGATGCTTCATACTTTTTATCCCATTACTTTCACTATGCATTAGTGATTTTGCTAAGTAAAACTTGCATAAATTTTGCTAAGTATACACCTTACTATAAGAAAACCTAGTAGATGAACCCTTAGTAGGATTTTGCTAAGTTAAGATTCCTACTACTTTCAAGCTAAGTCTAGCTAATAGAAAACATGGGTGGAATATATATTCACACTATGGAAAATATTCTAAGTCTGAGGACTTATGTTTTAGTGTAATAAAACAACTAAGTTAATGAATCACCTGGGTGGAATGGGCTTGCTTGGTGGTTTTTGGTTGAGTGGTTCACAAGGCCCATGTTTATGGTTGACCTTGTATATCTCACTTGTGTATTGCCACCCAGGAACAAAGAGATTTGAGATGTCAAATGTTGAGAAGCTTCAAGTGCAACCACTTGGCAATATGGGCTCTGCCATGATCATATAGGTTGCAAGAACTTAGCCATATGGACAGTGGGTGGTAGTGTTTGATAGGTTGGAACGCGTCCATTTTGGTCTAAGGGAAGGCTTCTGAAAGATTTTTGTCTTGGGAAACCAAGTCTTGTGGGGAAAGTGCACCACCTCTGCAGAGTGTAAAATCTAAGTACTCAGCCATGTCCCTGGTAAAGGACAATTTGAGCATGAAGACATGGAAGCAATCAAGAATCTCTAAAATTAAAAACTTGTGGATTAAACAAGGGTTGGTTGAAATCTTCATTCTTTGATTGAGAGATGCCTTGCAAAGGATCTTCAATCTTTGATTGAGAAAAATGATTTTGTCAAAACCAAAACTTAGTATTTTCAAATGTTAAGGAAAAATCTATTTTGAGCAATGCAAGCCTCAACTCCACTTAGCCAAATGCATATAGTTGATAGACTCCACAATACAACCATAGTATCACTTGCCAATACAATTCAAATGTATTGACCCTTTGTGGCTGTAACTTGTATGTTGCAGGTTTGATTGATTTTTTTGTGAAGATTGATTGATTAGGATTACAAAGTCCACAACCAACATCTTCCTGTGGCACTTTGAAGATGAAGGACCCATGACTATAGTTATTCCGCTGCAATGTATTGTATTAGCCAAATGAGCTATGTAAGCTGTAATAAAATTATGTTATTCCTGGTTATAAAGTTGTATTATGACCTTTGTCTCTTGATATTACATCTTAACTGTGGATGCTAGCTATTGATCCAGGGACTAGCATTGTAAACACAGGGGGCTCTATCTTATTAAAGATTGGGACCTCTACAAGATTATTCCACCAAAATATTTCCTTCACATCCATGTACATTTTGGTGTTACCCGGATGAATGGAATATGGTGAGTTGTGCGCTTCCTGTAAAATCAGTTTCCGAAGCTCCGGATCTTGCGGAATGCAGATACGTTTTCCATACCATAAAGTACCATGTTCGTCTTCATGGAATCCTTTGGATTTTCCCTTACCAATCCTTTCCTTAATCTCTTCGATTTCCTTGTCCATCTTTTGGGCTTCCTTGATCTTGTCCAACAAGGTGGGTTGAACATCGAATGACATGAGATGTCCCTCATGCACTATCTCCAATCTGAGATCTTTGAATTGGGCACACAGATCATCTGGCAACTCTCCTTTAGTAAGGCCATTCACATAAACCTTATGGCTTAATTCATCTGCTACAACATTTGCTTTACCAGGGTGGTATTGTAAACTCAAGTCATAGTCTTTGATGAGTTCTAGCCATCTTCGTTGTCTCATATTGATTTCTTTCTGAGTGAAGATATACTTCAAACTTTTGTGATCCATGAACACTACACATCGCTTTCCCAAAAGATAATGTCTCCAGGTTTTGAGTGCATGGACAACAGAGGCTAACTCCAAATCATGAGTAGGATAATTCACTTCATGAGTTTTGAGTTGTCTCGAGGCATAAGCCACAACTTTCCCTTCTTGCATCAGAACTGCTCCCAATCCTTGGTGGGATGCATCACAATACACTTTGAAATCTTTCTCCAAATCTGGCAGACATAAGACTGGTTCTGTCACTAGTCTCTTCTTCAACTCTTGGAAACTGAGTTCACATCCTTTAGTCCAATCAAATTTCTTGTCTTTCTTAAGTAACTCCGTCATTGGCTTAGCTACCTTTGAGAAATTCTCAATGAACCTTCTATAGTATCCTGCCAAGCCAAGGAAACTACGAACTTCTTTCACTGACTTAGGAGATTCCCACTCAGTTACAGCTGACACTTTTGCGGGATCAACTACTACACCATATCCTGACACAATGTGTACAAGAAATCCAACCTCATTTAGCTAGAATTCACACTTGCTGAATTTGGCATACAGTTTATGCTCTCTAAGCTTCTCAAGTATCAAACGCAAATGTCCTTCATGCTCTTCATTGCTCTTGGAGTAGATCAAAATGTCATCGATGAAAACGACAACAAACTTGTCAAGAAACTCCATGAACACCTTGTTCATCATATTCATGAAATAGGCTCGTGCATTGGTCAAACCAAACGGCATCACAGTGTACTCATACAATCCATATCTAGTGGTGAAAGCAGTCTTAGGTATGTCTTGTTCTCTTATCTTTAGCTGGAAATAGCCTGATCGGAGATCAATCTTTGAGAACACTCGGGATCCTTCTAACTGATCAAACAAGTCATTGATTCTAGGAAAAGGATACTTGTTCTTGATAGTCACCTCATTCAGTGAATGATAATCTATGCATAACCTTTGACTTCTATCTTTCTTTTCAACAAACAAGACTGGTGCTCCCCAAGATGAAGAACTTGGTTGAATAAATCCTTTCTGCAACTGTTCTCCAAGTTGTTTCTTGAGTTATTTCAACTCATCAACTGACATCTTGTAAGGTCTCTTTGCTATTGGTCCTAATCCTGGCATCAAGTCAATCAGAAACTCCACATCTCTATCTGTTGGCATTCCCGGCAATTCCTCCGAAAACACGTCTGGATATTCTCTCACAATTAGCACACTGTCTATGCTAACCCCCTTAAGAGAATTTAGCTTACCCCCTTTTGATTCAAAGTTAGACTTGAATCTAATCCTTTTATTATCCGGGGTTGTGAGTGTGACAGTACGGTTGGCACAATCTAGTACTCCCTCATACTTGGTCATCAAACCCATTCCCAAAATAACATCCAGTCCTTGGGAATCTAGGATTATCAGATTAACTGGAAACTTATGCTTTCCAAACTCTATTACTAGATCACGACATCCAAGGCTTACTATCATATCTCCATCGGGAGAACTTACTTTTATAGGACACCCAATATTTTCAGTTGGAAATCCATTTCTATAAACAAATGCTCTTGATATGAATGAATGCGATGCACCAGTATAAAAAAGAACAACTGCTGGAATAGAATTGAGTTTGAACTTACCAGCCACAGCATCAGATTCCTCATATATCTCTTCCACATTGATGTGGTTCACTTGTCCCTTCTAGAAAGGGTTGGGCTTGGTGGTTCCTTCAACCTTCTTCTCTGGGCACTCATTTGCATAGTGTCCCATCTTCTTACACTTGAAACACTCAACCTGACTAATATCTCTCTTTGCAGGATGACTTTCACTGCCATTTCCGCCTCCACTTTGGTGGCTCTTGTGTCCACTCTTGTGATTCTTATACTTGTCATTATCATGACTTTGGTGATGCTTATTGTCATGATGGCGGTTGTGGATGTGGTGGTTGTTGTACTTTCCATGTTTGTGGGATCCAGAACTCCCACTATCATCATGATGGGAACGCTTGTGAGATGATCCCGAGATGTGCTTATCAAAGCTGTGCTTTCTCTTCCTGCTCTCAACCTGTTTCATCTTGTTCTCCAAGATGGTAGCCTTGTCACAAAGTGATTGGTAGGTTGGGACATAGGCAACAGAAAACTGTAGGTTCAACTCATCATTCAATCCTTCGAGGAATTTCTCCTTCCTCTTGGCATCAGTATCAACTTCATCCGGTGCATAACGCTCCAGATTGTTGAATTCCTCAATATACCCAGCCACGCTGCGGTGACACTGTTTCAGGTTGTGGAACTCCTTCAAATTCATCACTCCGGATGAGATGTGAGCTATACGGAATCCATCCTCAAAGATAACCCAAGTCACATCCTCAATGGGAGTGGTGATCTGAAAGTTGTCCCACTAGGTTGCTGCTGGCCCTTCTAGCAGATGTGCTGCAAAGCTAACCTTCTCTTCATCGGTGCAGCCAACAGTCACCAAGTCTTTGTTCACTGAACGTAACCAGTCATTGGCTATCATTGGATCAGTGGTTCCTGAGAACTTTGTAGGCCTCAGTCTTAGAAATCTGGTGAGCATGTCAAATCCTAGCGGACTATTCTGGTTGTTGTTGTTGTTATTGTTATTATTGTTGTTGTTATTCTGATTCTGGTTCTGCATGAAAGTGGTCATCATCTGCATCAGTTGTGCCTGTGCTGTCATTAACTGCTGCATCTCGGGAGTGACATTGTTGTTGTTGTTTTGGTTGGGGTTGGCACGTTGAGGAGGCATCTGTGGTTTTCATAAGGATAAGAATGAGATACCCATAGATGCTTAACATGCACAATACATCACATATACAATCACAATAACCAAGTATCTAAATAACATAGAGTTTGAATGACATAATCAACAAGTTTTGAAAAAGCAAACACACCATAGCAAGCCATCCACATGTTGGATGGTCATTGCGACTCAATAATCAAAGTACGGTAGATGAAAGATAATCGATTAGTCTACACTACTCCTCCGCATCAATATCCACGTCAACGAGGGTAAGACCTGCATTCTCCATGGCGGTCTTATACTCATCAACACTAGTAGTCAAGGCCTCTATCTTAGCTCTAAGAACCCTCTTATGTGAGAGAAGCCTCTCGATCACTCCCTACTGATGCTCAAGCTAGAAGTCCTTGGCCTCTAGCTCTTCATTCATCTCCCGGATCTTCTTATTCCTATCTTGGACTCTTTTCTCCTGGCTCTTGAATTTCTTGTCCTGGCTTTCAAACTTGGCCTCCATTTCCTTGACTATCTCGTCTTGCTCCGCGAAGATCTTGTCCTTCTCTCGAAGCTGAACCTAGAGCTCGTCATTGGTAAGCATGACGTTGGTCCTATCAGTATCTAGGTGTCTAATAAGACCCTCTAGGTCCTGAAGGTACAGACGAATCGGCTCCATCGTCTCTCTAGCAACATCCTCGTACTCTATAGCCTCACCCTCCTTGTTGTGTCTCCCAAAGGGGTGAAAGTAAAGACCTCTAATCTCGGTGGAGTGCCTCCCTACCAGGCGCCCAAGTAGCTCTTGCATGACTACATCTAAGCCTTTATCCTTGTCGTCATGCATCAACTTGAATGTGATGGTCTTCGTGGTTGGCTCTGTCTGGCGTCCCGGCTGGGTGACTCTGAAGCCCCATAGGTCCTTCCTCTCAAACTTGGTGAGTGGAAGTGTCATGATGCTAGGAAGTGGAAGGTTGAGAACACTAGTTAGATCAATGAGACGAGTACCAAAACGAGTTCCCTTGAACTCCTCGACCGTGTTGATAACAACATTAGGCATCTATTTTTATAAGATAGAGAAAAGTTAGAATAAACATCAAATAGAGAAAAATCACAAGACAAAATATCACAAGCACATCTTTTTGAAACAAACACACAAGTCATGGCATACACAAATCCATTACAAGCATCAAAGGTTCAACATAACTTAGACAAATTTTTGGAAGTAAAAAAAAAACGATAAGTGTGGTGGTACAACTAACGAAGTACGTTACAACTCTCATTCACTAGACAAAATAGCTATCAGGGCATCCTTAGTAGCCATCTGTCTATCTTGTTCACAAGACTCCCATATTAAATCTATGATGTCTCCCCTTAGTTGTTGGTTGGTAGTCTCCAGTTCTTGGGTATGCTTCTTTTCTTCTCTAAGGTCATTTTGGGTGTTGAGCATTCTGCACTTGAGTCTGTCACCAAGCTCCTTGATGGCATTCCAAGCTGCATTTCTTGCAGAGTCAAAGAATGTTGTGTGCATGTCAGAGTTGGGGACCATGCAGAATCCTGACTCCTTGTGGTTGTCTTCCTTGTTTTTGTACAAGTAAAGTTGAACCCACCAATACTCTTCTCCTTCATCCATCATAGGGAAGCCCTTGTACATAGCTGCACCATGTATCCCCATGGTAACCATAAGGTTCTTGAGTGCCTTGGGAAATTCTGTCTAACACTCCAAAGTCATGGTCCTTCCTCACGGCTTCGTTGATGGAGTTCATCTACAAATAGAGATGAGAAAGAAGATTAGAAAAGTTTACGAGAAGAAAAAGACAAGTGTAGAATTTTTTCAAAGTGTTGAAAATTTTACCTTAGTGGTTTCTAATCCAATCCTAGGGTCATAATCCTACAGGCAACACAGTGCTCTAATACCATCTGTAAGACCCCACCTTTATAAAGGTAAAGGTCCCTATGATTGCAATGCTAGTCCCTGGATCAATTGCTAGCATCCACAGTTTAAGATGAAGTACACAAAAAGAAAGGTCATTATTACATCATCATTCCAGAGATAACATAGTCTTTTACAACTCCATAGCCATAGGCTAGTACAAGAGTTTAACTTAATAATATAAATAAAAGTCTTCATCTTCATGTGCCACAGGCAAGCATGTTGAGTGTAGACTGATAACCCTAATCCTCATCAGAGTAACCTGCAACATCACAAGTTACAGCCACAGTGGGTCAATACATTGGAATAGTATTGGCAAGTGATACCTTAGTAGAATACATAGTATCTAGCTTCTACATGAATTTGGCTAAGTGTAGCTTAGGCTTGTTTTCTCAAAATAGGTTTTACCTATCAGTTGAAAACACTAAGTTTTTGCTTGGCAAAAAAAACCTCCCAAGAAATCACCAATAGACATTGGTGAACCTTCACCCATGTTCACCCTCAAGTTTTTAACTTAGAAATTGGGATGAGGAGATTCTTGATAGCTTCCATGTCTTGATGCTCAAATTGTCCTTTTTCGGGGACACGACTAAGTACTTAGATCCTTCCTTCTGTAGAGGTTGTGCACTTTCCCCACAAGACTTGATTTTCACCAAGACAGGACCTTTCATAAGCCTTCCCTTAGACCAAAATGGACGTGCTCCAAACCTATCACCCTCTACCACCAACTGTCCATTTGGCTAAGTTCTTGCAACATATATGATCCAGACAGAGCCCATAATGCCATGTGGCTGCACTAGAAGCTTCTTAACATATGGCATCGCATTCCACAAGTGAGATACACAGGGTAAACCATTGGAAAATGGGCCCTGGTAACCACTCAACAAAAATCCACCAAGCAATTACCAATCCACCTAGGTGTTTCATTCACTTAGTTGTTTTATTAAGCAAAAACATAAGTCAAAGACTTAGCAATATTTTCCATAGCATGTGTATATAAACCACCCTTTGTTGCTACTAGATAGGCTAAGCATGGCAATGGCAAGTATCTTAACTTAGAGAAAATTCTAACAATTCTACAACTACTAGGATTTTCCTAGTATATCATATAGATACTTAGCAAAAATTATCATGCAAGCCCTATACAAAATATTTCTAATGCATAGTCAAAATATTGGGAAAAAAGTATGAAGCACCACTTTCCTTGGTAGTTGGGCGAGCAACAACAATCTTCACAGTCACAATCACCACTAGCACCAAAATCTACACATAAAATGATAGCACCAAATTCACATTTGAAATAAACTAGCAAAAATATATGAATGCATGCAAATGCCATGTGATGATTTTTCTAAACCAAACAAGACAAGTAAAACAGTACTGATCAATAAACTAAACATTTATACATCAAATAAACTTTATTTGGCCTTTAAAACATTTTCCAATTAATTTTTATACACAAAATAAGCCTACAAATGTCTCTGCATAAAATTCTATTTTAACAGAGGCAAAATACAAAACCAAGCCAACATATGTGTAGGATTTATTTTTTTGATTCCATTGATATCTTATTTGCATTTTTTGGACAAACAGAACAAAAGTTATTGAATTTACAAGTTTAAACATTCAAAAATCATTTCTGAAATTTTAAACAGACAGGCTAGGCCACGTGGGATGTTTCTATTGGCCGATACCGTTTCGCACGGATCGATCAACGAGGGCCGTTGGATTTGAGTGATAGTGCACGGCCAGATCTTCTCATACCGGTTCGCTTAAGTGATCTAATCTTAAGCGTTAGATCTAGATCCAACGCTGCTGAGCACACAACCATGGATGGGAGGCGCTAGCGATGGAGATGCGGTGGCGGCGCTACTGGTGATGGTGTTCTGGCAATTTTAGAGAGGGCTAGGAGCAGTGGTTGGCCTTACCAGCGTCGCACGGTTGCGAGGAAGCTCAACGTGGTCGTGGTTGGGGCGAGGGCGTGCTGTAGAGGGGGCTAGAGGTCGTCGAAGTTGCAGGCGGTGTCGGGTCCTTGCAGACAGAGTTGTTGCCGACGCTCTAGATCGTCCTAGCACAAACCAGCGGTATCAGGAGGTGCGCAAGGTCATGGCAAACACGACAGTGTCAAGGAGAAGGCAAGGGGCGGTCGGACTTTACCTAAATCGCTCGTCGGAGTCGAGCGGCGGCTCTGTCGTTTGCGGGCGTGAATGGGGACGACGACCTGGGTCATGGGCAGGCAAACCAACGGTGTCAGAGGATTCACAAGGACATGCTGATCATGCTCGTTTGAAGCAGAGGCATAGGGGTGGTCAGGACTCACCGTAATCGATCGCTGGAGGTCGTCGAACAGCGGCGGTGTGCTGCGTAATACGGGCAGCCTGGTGGCGGAGCGAGTGAGTTGAGTGGGGGGAAATGACCATGGGGTGCAGGGGTTTAAATGGGCCGCAGCACGACAAGAAACGCATGCGGAATCAAGGCCAATTACGCCGCGCCATTATCGGCAGCAATGGCCGCGGCGACGTGGTCTGCGGCCTGGGATTTTGGGGACGATGATGACAGGGCACGTGGGACCGGACCGTCAGTGAGAGAGGGGGTACGCGCGCGGGTGAGAAAAAAAGGGAGAGGGTAAAATCCGGGTGGGATGATTCTGTTACTGGGCCGAATAGGTGATGCCGGCCCTTTTCCTTTTCTTTTATCTTTTTTTTCTAATTGATTTTCCAGGTATCCTTTTCAAATGATTTCAAATGAGTTTGAATTCAAACTCTTTCTGGATTTTTGTAAAGTGAATCATGCACATATTTGAGTATAAAACATTGTTGTTCACTCAAAATTACATTGGCCCATTGAATTTAAAAAATAAAATCATGCCTTAATTATTTATTTATAATAGGCATATGAATGGTTTTGAATTCACATTTTTGTTTTGAAATTTTGACCAAGCTTTGGAAATAACAATCAAACCTATGTTCAAACCTTTTCTGGTTAAAAAAAGTATTCTTATGTTATAGAGTGGAAATAAAGCCATTGTTTTTCCTACATAAAATAATAGACAACAATTGCTTATGTATTTGAAATCTTATTTGAAAATGATCCTAAATGCTTATGAATGCATGGATGATATGCAAACTTTATAATCATGATTTTTGGGATGTTACATCACTACTATGGCTTTTATAATCTAAACCTGTCACGGTAATATGCTACCGAGATTTTAC
The DNA here is from genome assembly GCA_910589765.1 of Avena atlantica. NCBI lineage: Eukaryota > Viridiplantae > Streptophyta > Magnoliopsida > Poales > Poaceae > Avena > Avena atlantica. The sequence goes on from OU342738.1 coordinate 217,023,400, forward strand.
TTCTCATAATTTAATCAATACTTTATTGGTGTGGAAGACCCTAAAATCATAATAGTTGTACAAGTATCATAACACTCAACCTATTTCAATCATCTAATATAATAATCATGAATCAAAAAGACAACTTCAAATATTATAAAGTCTCAAAACTCAACGAATATAATTCTTCTCGTGAACAAAGGGGAATCGAAGGTGATGCAACTAATGCAAAAGCTCTTGAATAAAAACCTAAAATGTGTGCAGTAAAGTAAACATGCCAAAACTAGAAGATAGATTACAAGGTGTTATAGATCTCGCCCAAACTTGGGATCAATCCGGTGGGATCAAATAATCCCTTGCGATTATTAGATACCGTGGCATTCTTCAAGGCGAAGGAGCGTTGTTGGAGACAACCGCATGTAGTTTCTTGTTTGTTTCCTCCAAGGAAGATATCTGATGAAGGCACTTCTATAGATCTGAATGCAAGTAGAACATACCTTCAGTGACCCTGTTTAGCACGTCATTAAGTTCCTTCTTGCTTCAAGATCTAAGAGATGCTTGTGCACGATCTCCCAATGCATGAGTTCTTCCTTCTGATCCTTCTCGATCTTGTGAATACGTTGTTCAGTTTCTGGGACATGCTGCATGATAGGCACGTACAGAAGTTTGAACTCCCAATCTTCTTGGGGATTCACGCTCATGCGCGCGTTCATGGTGATCTTCTTTGTTGTGGACGTCTGCACTGTAGTTTCCTCATAAGTCCCTCCATCAGCCCGGTTAGATTTCTTGCACTTGGGTGAATAGTAGTTGGCGGAGATGAACTTGAGTGACTCTGTGCACCACTTCCCATGGGGTTTCTTCGCTTATTCATCTTCGGGCCTCACCATATCTAGATATTCTGGCTTCTTTCATCCTCTTTTTGTTTGCTCCATGAAGATCTCGAATTCCTCATCATCGTCGTAATCATCGGAGTCATAAGCATACCTCTTATTCTTCAGGCTTAGGCCTTGATCTTCTCGTTCACTGGCTTCAATGGAGGAAGTCTAGAAACTATTCCACTAAGTATCCATGAGGCCAAGAGGTTTTCCTTTGCCTAGAACTAGATAGTGCTTCGAGTAGATTGGATCTGTTGATATAAGAGGGGGGAAGACCTTTGGGGAGGCTCAAAAAGGGTTAGAAATATGTAAAAACTCGTATTGGAAGAAAAAGGGTCAGCCAAAAAAGAATCCTAACAAATAAAGAAGGAAATAAGAGAAAACAGAAGAAAATAAAGTCGTAACAACCTCTGGTACGAGCGTACGCTTGTATGGCACGCCTGTACCAAGTTCTTTATCAAAATATTTCTCCATGAAGTCGGTATGAAGTCAACCGACCTAGTCAGTACAGACGGGTCCCGCCCATACCACTCGGTCGTATAGGCTCGGTTACCGCCTCATTATTCTTATTATTCTTATTATTATTTTACACATCAATCCCAAAATAACGAGGGAATGCATGGGCCGGTGGGCCTGTACGCCACGGTCATACCAAACCGGTCGTAAAAACACCAAGTATATTGGCTGTTAGAGAGCACTGGTACAGGCAGGTCCGGTCGTACCGTCCGCCCGTACCAGCTTCGCAAACTCATAGTAGCCTTATAAACAAAAAGCGCAAATATATAGAAAAAAGCAAAATGACAACCAAAACGAAAATAAAACGATATTGCAACCATATTGTTCAGCCAAAGAAATGAGTTTACTTGAGTACCTTCCTCTTCCTTTGATACCTAAACTAACTTTTTTCTTTTTTCCCTTTAAACAAGGTTGGTAGCAAGAAGTTGCTAATACCATTGCAAAGAGAAACTGAAAATTGTCTTTTAGAAATCGAAGTACCAGAGGGTATGCATATGGATGACACTTCCTTGGGTGGTGGGATCTCCTCAATACCCATGGGCACGTACTCCAGTTCTTCTTTTCTTTGAAGGATCTACAAGTCAAATTCTTGCAAAAGTAGAGTCCAACTGATCATCCTTGGCTTAACATCAGTTCTTTCAAGGATTTCTCTTAAACCAATATGATCTGGATGCACCCTTACTTTTTTGTCAATAATATAAGATCTAAACTTACCACAAGAGAAAACCACTGCGAAAAATTCTTTTTCTGCCATGGGGTAAATCTTTTGGGCATCATTTAAGGTACTACTAGCATGATGAATGATAATAAGTTCATCACCATCATACTGACAAAGAATTGCTCCAAAATATTCATGGCTAGCATCACAGACAAATTCAAAGGGTTTCTTCCAATTAGGGGGTTTTATAATAGGAGCTTTAAGAAGAGATTTCTTTAAAATGTTGAAGGCAGTAAGACAACTTTCATCAAAATTAAAAGCAATGCCTTTTGTAGAAGGTTAGTTAGAGTTCTAGCAGTTTTATAAAAATTCTTAATGAATCTTCTATAAAACCAAGTGTGGCCTAAGAAACTACTAATACCTTTTATGTCTCGAGGAGGGGGGAAACCTTTCTATTGCTTCAATTTTTTCTTTATCAACTTCTATGCCTCTACCTGAAATTTTGTGACCAAATACTATACCTTCTTGAACCATGAAATGACATTTCCCAATTCAAGACTAGGTTAGTATCCTCACATCTCTACAAGACTTTATGAAGGTGATGAAGACAATGATTAAATGAAGTTCCATAAACAGAAAAATCGTTCATGAACACTTACATAATACTTTCAACATAGTTAGCAAATATAGCAGTCCTGCATCTTTAGAAGGTAGATGGGGCATTGCAAAGACCAAAAAGCATATATCGATAAGCATATAACCCATAAGGACAAGTGAAGGTTGTTTTAAGTTGATCTCAGGGTGGGCAACAATTTGGCAAAATCCGGATTAACCATTTAGATAACGAAAATGAGAATGCATAGCAAGCCTTTATAAATTTTTATCCATAAACGGTAAAGGGTAGTGATACTTTCTTGTCTCCTTATTAAGTTTTCTATAATCAGTGCACATCCTATGAACAATTATACTTCTTGTTGGTATCGGTTCATTATGTTTGTTTTGAACAACGGTAAACCCATCTTTCTTAGGAACATAATGAACAGGACTTACCCAATCACTCTCCTCTACATGAAAGATAATTCCTCCATCTAATAAACGTATTACTTCCTTTCTCACATCTTATTTCAATGTGTAACACCCTCAGAATCGACCCTATGCAAGTTTTAGCGCTTCCCGCCAAACCCGCATATAAACGATTCAAAGGTGCCCACCAGGCACTTGCGTGCGGGTGGAAAACGAAGTAATAACATTACACAACAGTCCTCGATGGGACCCACAGAACAGATATATATACAACACGACTCCGTGAGTCAAGAATACAGATATACAGAACAAAAATCCAAATCACCTTGAAAACGATAGAGCGTCCAGCTACGGACAAGATGCAAATGGGGCTAAGAGCCCTGAAGAGTAACCAATGGCGTCCATAACCCTGCCCAGGCCAGGCCAGAAGGGTAACCCTGCTAACGACGTCGATCTCAAAACCTGCTTAAACAAAAGGGGTGCCGACAAAAGGGCAAAGGAAAAAGAGGAGCGGTCAGTACTGAGGCCAGTACACGGCGAGGCTAGAATTCGGCGGTCCTCGCCTACATAGGTGTGGTGGACTGAAGCGGCAGCGGAAGCATGCGCTAAACACCCTATAGAGACTCGATACAACTGGCGGCTATCAGAGAGGGGTAAGAAAGACCTATTCGGAACCAACCTGATACTACCATCAAACAAACCCATCCTGGTATTTCCCCCTCGAGACCAAACGAGGAAGTCAACCGAGGAACTCACACCGTTGGCAGTTTTATTTATTCAGTTATCGTTGCAGCAGTTACTAGTCAGGTATAGATAGTCATCCTGATAAAATAAGCAGTGGGCACTTTTAGTTAACCATTCCGTTGTAGTTGCAACACTTACTAATCAGATACAATTAGCATGAGATATCCCAAAACCCAGCAGTTGTTGGTACTTTTATTTAGCCATTCCGTTATAGTTGCAATACTTACTAGTCAGGTACAATGGTCGCAAGCGACAACTCAAACAAGCAATTGTTGGCAGTTTTATTTAGCCATTCCATTATAGTGAAGCTGATTACTAGTCATTATAGAGTCAAATTTATAACACTACTTTAGTTATAGTTGTCTATGATTGAGATACTGTGCTCCAAGTCGTCCATAACCGCGGACACGGCTTTCAGAAAGTTTTACTCTGCAGGGGTGCACAAATAGCAACACACACTCGATCAACCTCGGAAAAACCAAAACAAAACCCAACGAGGCCTTCACGACAAAGCAATCACCAGATTCAGAAATATTTCCGGAGGCCACCCCGTTGAGTACACCCGCAACGAAGCTAGCTGACTCCGAGACGGACTCAAGGTTTGGGTGGACGGCTGTAAACGACTGGGAACCCGAAAGTGTGACTGGGCTTGTCGATACCGCGAAATCGTGTCCCGATCCTAAACAGTACAGGTGCTCCTCGCACAATCGTAAATAAAGCAGTAAAGCATGGCATAAGTACAGGATAGTAAATAAAACCTCAAACTAGTTTGTGGCCCCAAGAAATAAGAATGAATCAAGCTCTGGCTCAGGGGGGTCCCATAAGCCTCCCGGATGTGGATAGCGCGAATATTCAAGGAACGGGTATCAAGTACTCGGGGTCCTACGGGACACAAGTGGACGGTTAACAACCAAATAACATCTATTTCCCACCTGTGCCTCTGCTTACTTACTTCAATTTTAGTTGTTAAACAATAATTAAAGTTAACGATAATTGAAGCCTTGATCATCTCCAACACTAAACATGCGGCAATACTCCAACAACGGTGGTATTTGACGACACGCAACAGCACTTGAGCAAGCGACTACGACACGCAAGTCCGACTATCTACCAATCAACAGGTAATAGGATGTGTCCAAGGCAATATAAGGCTGCAAGGAATATCACGGGTACGAAAACTAGAGCATCGCAACACAGATAGCAATAGATCAACAGGAGGGAATAAATACTATAAAAGTAAGATAGGTAGAAAGGGGGAGATGCTCGCCTGAAAAGCATTGCCGAAGGTTCAACCGAAGATCGGGTCGACACTCGCATCAACTCAACGGCCTTATCCGCGAAGAACCAAAACACTAGAATAAACACCGGATGCAATATTTAAGATTACGGCAAAGATCGGCATGCTTATGATATGATGCATGGCATGGCAAAGGTGCAGTGCAATTAGGCAATATTAAGCGGAACCGGGGGTCCCGACAATTAATTAAACGGTTAAAGTTATTTAGAACCCCCGCAATTTAAATGTTGTTTTAACAAGGCAAAACAATGACACCGGTTCACTACACAAATTTAAATGGGACCAATATAAGACTATATTTGTCCGCATATGGGCCCCATATTTAATTATGAAGTGAATCGTCCTAATGCCCCCAAACCACACAACATGTATGCGAGTATGACAATTTAATATGCAACAAGTTTATATTTCATTTTATAAAATAGGGCTCGGGAAGGAATCACACATTAGGGTTCGACAGATCTTGGGGGTGTCGAGGGGTTCGGGGTTCGGTCTCAGGGTTCGACGGGGACGAGGTTCGAATACAAGATGGAGAACTTGGGTGCCAAGCGGTCGATCTTGTCGGTGATGGCGAACTTGAGTGGGTCGGGTACCGGGGTCTTCGGACCCGGGAAGTAGATCTCGTCGCACGGACGTCAATGCTTCTGGGAAGGATAACTTGTCGTTGCGGAGATCTTGTCGGGTCCGCGCCGTCGAGTCGGTCTTGGCATTCGGGGCGAAGAACTTGGCGTATCCGCGTCGGCGATCTTGGCGTTCTTCAGGTTCGGGTCCTGGCGCTTCGGATCGATCTTCATGGGTCCGGGAAGGCGACCTTGGCGCTCGGGTTCGGCGGTATCGGTCTTCGGACTCCGTGAACGGGGCATCGGATCCGCATCTATGAAGGAGATCTTGGCGTCTGGGATTTCGACGAGCTTGGCGTCCTTGTCAGAGTTCTCGGGTGACGATGTCGGTCTTGGGGTCCGGGGATTCTTCCGGGTCCATGATGGCATCCTCAATGCCCTGTGTCGAAGGCATCGGAGTTCCGTGATGGAGATCTTGTCGAGGGTTCATACTTGCCACTGGGTTCGGTACGGTCTTCAGATCGCACGGGTTCTCGACAGGGTCCTCTCGGATCAAGCACCGGACAAACATCTCGAGAACGGCTCAGGGACGAGGACCTGTGGACAACACAAACAGGAGAAAGACGGGCAGTGCGCGTGTGAGACAGAGGCCGCAGGGTAGCACCCTCCCGCGAGGACAAGCACGCAGGCCGACGCGCTCAGGGCTCCAAGAGAAGGGCGATGCTGCGACGAGGAAGGGACGGGAGACGCGCAGTCAAGGCCGGCGACTGGGTGTAGAGGAGGGCGAGCTAGCGGCCGGAGGGGAACCACAGCGGGGCGTCGGTGCCAGGGGGGCGAAGAAGGGTCAACCGGGCGGCGCGAACGGCGGGGTCCGGGACGGTCGGCGGCGGCCCGAGCTTGGCGGCGCGGTGCTCTGGTTGCAGACGGAGGGGCGGACGGGCGGTGGCGGTGACGACCGAAGGGGAGGGCGGTCGCAGAGGAGGAGGGGCGTGGCGGCGACCGCGGTACCGCGCGCCGGCGGCGTCGGGTGGAGCCCGGGCGACGGGGAGATGGCGTGGCGTGCTCGGGAGGAGGCGACGGCCAGACGCGGTGGAGAGGGCCACGGGGTGGCTCCGGCGGTCACGGGCCGGAGGCGGGGCGACGGGGCTCCTGGGCGACGACGACGAGGTGGTGAGCGGGGCCGAGCGAGCTCGAGGGAGACGGCGGGAAGGTGAGGCTCGCGGCCGGAGGCGAGGTTGGCCGGGGAAGGAGGAGACGGGGGGCGGCGAGCGCACGGGAAGAGGCCGGGGAGGCGGAGGAGGTGGCCGACGACGGGGAGGCGGACGGAGCTCTGCCGGGCGACCGCGCGCTTGGGAGAGAGGGCGCCGGAGGGGAGGAAGAAGGGGGTCGAGGAGAGAGGTTGGGGAAGGAGGAGGGTGAGCGATGGGGTCGGGCGAGGCTAGTGGGGTGGGGTCCGCTGGGTGGGGCCAGGGGCACCGCGTGGGGGCTGTGTGTGCTTGTGTGTGTGTGCTGTGGCCAGGGAGGGAGTGGGGCTGCGGGTGGGGTCGGCCCAGGGGAGGGTGGGCCCGGGGAAGGTGGGGTGGTGGCTGGTGGATTGGTGAGGTGGAGGTGGGTGTGATGAGGTGGAGGGAAAGGTGAGGTGGCAGGCTTGGATAGGTTTGGGGAAGGTGGAGGGGGATGGGTAGATTAGGTCTGGGTAGGAAAAGGGTCTAGGTTTTAGGTGGACCGTTTTGAACTGGGGGTGGCCGACTGGGTCGGATCGGCCCGGTTGGCTGCCCCCTAAAAATAATTAAATATTTTATTATTAAAACCGGGCTTTTGCAAACCGTTGGCAGTCAAAACAAAACATTCCGGAGACCCGGGTTTTGGGTTTTGAAATAAATTGCGGGGTATTTAGAAAACAAAATATGTTTTTCGGAAATAGTTTTGTGCAAACAAATGCAAGATGACATGATGATGCTCAAATGCAATGTGGCATGATGACATGAGCATGCGATCATGATGATGCAATGCACAAAAACAACGCGATTTTCTAGTAGTGGTTTTGCGGGATGCCACACAATGCGGGGTTTAAATCGTCTCTGGAAATCTGCAATGGTCTAAGCTCCTTCTTCCATAAATATCCTATGAGCGGCTATCGAAGAACTAATGCCCTTCAAGTCACTCATCGAATACCCAAGAGCATTCCGATGCATTCTCAGAACCATTATCAAGTTTTCCTCTTCTCTTTCTGAAAGGTTAGAACTTATAATAACATGAAAATTATTGTTAGCTTCATCAAGAAACCTATATTTTAATTCCTTGGGTAAGCTTTTGAGTGTAGGAGGTGGATGTGCTTCATCTCCTTTTCTTATAGGTTCTTCATAGTTTTGATTTATCTCTGAATCCACCACATGTGTGGAGTCAAGATAATCATCTATTTCAATTTTATCCATATCTTGAGGCATATCATCATTATCAACTAATCTCCTAACTAAATCATCATTGGGAGTTTCAATTACTATATAGGCAAGTTAATCATATTAACTTATTCCTCTTTCCCAAAGTCATATTCGTCTAAGTCCTCCAAGCAGGTTTTATGTTGGAATTTTGAGAACTGAAATTCCATTTTATCTTCATCGAACTTGAGAGATATCGTCTCTTTCTTGCAATCAATGTTTGCTCCTGCAGTGTTTAAGAAAGTTCTTCAAAAAATAATTGGACAATAAATATCAGTAGGCATGTCAACAAATACAAAATCAATAGGATACTTGTAGGGTCCAATACAAATTGGAACATCTCTAATTACCCCCATAGGAACTCTGAGTGTTTTATCAGCAAGCATATTGTCATATCGGTATCTTGTAATTCGGCTAGGGCTAATTCTTTTTGGATTTTCAAAGAAAAATTAAATGGGATTACATAAACAACTGTTCCTATATCATAGAGGCCATAATAAGAAGATCCACCAAAAGTGCAAAGGAGAATAGGTATCACATGTATAATTTGTATCAAGCTCATGTATAATTTCTTGATTAATTCCCCCATATAAAATATGTAACACATACCATTCCGGTAAATCATGGTGGGGACATTTATTAAGCATAGATTTGTACCTTTTGAAGGCTCTTACCAAGCCTTCACCTAGGCGGTTCTTGAAATTTGTAATTTCCATTCTTACTTCAGCAGTCATTACCTTGGGAAAGAATCAAAATACGAATTCCGCTTTGAGCTTTTCCCAGGTATCAATTTTCTCTACAGGGAAAATTCTATACCAAGCTAAAGTAGTGTTGGTTAGAGATTGGTTAAACAATTTACGTTTCAGTTCATCATCAAAATAGCCTCTCAATTTAAGTGTCCAACATAACTCGGTAAAATGCATTAAATGATCGTAATGATCCTCATCCGTATCATCACCTGCAAAGGCTTTTCTTTAATAATAGCAATAAAACGAGCGTTAACCTCGTACTTAGGTTCATCCCCACTCAGAAATATTTGACAAGTCCTTGATTGAATTTCCCGAGGTGTTCAACTGCATCGAGCTAATTCATTAGTCCGAGTGTAGCCATGGTGTTTACCTGAAACTAGTAAACAACTTTAGTAAAACAATTAATAGAATTAGCAACTAAGAACAAATACCAAAAGTGCTTAGCTCCCTGGCCACGGCTCCAGAAAATAGCTTGATGACTGCAAATGCACAAATCAATTGTAGCTAGTTTCAAAATAAGAGTATTGAACCCATCGAGAGCTAGTTGGTTACGGTATTTATGCCCCTCCCCACTATCTACCAAAGGATACTTGTAAGCTTCTTCTGATTTTAAGTAAATGGTGTTGAAAGGTTTTTGGGTTGAATGCAAGAAAGTAAATAAAACAAGTAAAACGAGTGTATGGAATGGTGGTTGAACTCAATAGGGATAAGACATTCTCGGGGCTGTAGGATACACCACTAGAGATTGTCAAATAAATTACTACTCCCTCCAATCCAAATTAGTTGACTCAAATTCGTCAAGATACAGATGAATCTAATACCAATTCATGTCTAGATACAATCAAATATAGAGAAATCTAAATCAACTAATTTGGGTCGGAGGGAGTACTACTTATGAATCAGCTTTAAATCATACCCACCGTCCTCACAACTCAAATACATATAAATTTTGATTCAAATCATACATATTTCGATCAAATTTATACAAGCCCACTGGAGTTTTTCAAAGCAAGTACTACTACTTATGAATCAGCTTTAGAGCATATACACCCGTCTCATGGCTCAAATACATATCTAATTTATTCAAATCATACATATATTTTAAGTCACAAATTTTTTGTTCAAACTGGGCTCAAATTTGTCCCAATCTTAAGTGGTCGGTGAGCTAGCCGCCCTCCATGCCGTATGTGTACTGCAAGAAGTACGAGAAAAATGCTCCCATCCATCTGGACATGAGGTACATCTGACCTTCACCGTCAAAGTGCACCTCGACGTGCCAGCCGCAGCTGCGACCTGCCTCCCACAGCTTCGATTCACGAGGGCTTGATTTGTGCCGTCACAGTGATGTTGCGGATGGTGGCTTCAATCATCGTCGCATCGATGACCACTGTCGGAAACATCACCGTTGCAGTGATGTTGCGGATGATGGCTTCAATCATCGTCGCATCGATGTCCACTATCGGCACCACCACCATCGCACTGATGTTGCAGATAATGGCTTCAATCCTTGTTGCATCGATGACCACTGTCGACACCACCACTGTCGCACTGATGTTGCGGATTATGGCTTCAATCATCATCACATCAATGACCACTATCGGCACCACCAACGCTGTATTGATGTTGCAGATGATGGCGTCAATGGTCATCGCATTGATGACCACTGTCGGCACCGCCGCCTTGGTGTCTTTCATTAGCAACAGATCTGAGGAGGTGAACGGAAGTGAGAGACACCGCCACACACCATTCTAGCCGCCATGCTTAGATCACTTCCGCCACAAGACATTCTGACCGCCATGCTTAGGTCCGCACCGCCGTACGCCGTTCGGACCGCCACGCTTAGATCCACACCACCTCTCGCCATTCAGACTGCCATGCCGCCGTACGTCGATAGGAGGGGAGGAAGATGCGGCTGGTTGCGGTGACCCAGCATACCACTGCATGATGTAGTATACTATAGTCGTTGACATAACACCAATGAAACACCGTTCACTAGTATTACATCCCTCAGAATGGCACAACAGAAACACAGCGGGTCCAATACATGGCTAAAGGTTACAATTCACTCTTTACATAAGATCCAGAGAACACCCTAAGTTAAATAGAGAGAAAGAACTTCTTACTGGGAAGAATCAAAGATAAACAACACAAGAACTAGTATACTATTAAGTATAGTATTCTGGCTAAGAGGTTGGCATTGCTTATATTGCAAAGCACAACATAAATATGTGCTTTGGCTAGCGATTATATTCCTAACTAATCAGTAACTCTGTCTTCACTTGAGTTGAGGTATATGTTGACTTCCTTGTCTTCATTGAAAAGCTTTAGCTTTTGATGATTCCTGGAGCATCACTTGATGTAGACATCTTCTTAATGGCTTCAGAATCTAGCAAGGGTTAAGAAGATACTTTGAGTACGAGCGTACTCAGCAAATTCACTAGAAAAGGAGTGTTTGATGCACTATATCTATAGCCATAGACCGTAGGTCGTAGGCAATGCAAGTTTTCATAAACATTTCTTCAAAGGTTGCTTTTATTCTGAAAAGCTATGTCTGTCAACCTTCACGGGTTTACCAGAACTTTCATGGATTTCCTTTCCCGCCGCGTTCGCAGCTCCTTCCCGGAACAGGGAGTAACAAGTTACAGTTCTTACACTCTGCAGAGGTGCGTTACTTTACCCATGAGAGATCAAATCTTTGTTGCACAACTGGGCAGCTTATTTCCGTCCATAATTCCATGATGTGGGGCCCAGAAGATGATCCAAGCCAATCACTGCCCCCTTCGCGACCTCGCATGCCTCCTTGGTGTACACCATGCCCACATAAAGAATTACGGCAATGGTTTGTACAAACCGTTAGATGCCAGAACTATCATGGGATGATGAGGGTTCCCACCCATATGCTGCATATCCTCTATGAATTACCAATTAATATGCATGCTACGAGGATAACAGCCACGACCTGCACATCCGGCTTCATGCGAGAGGAAGAAGATACAGCTGACTTCTCCGTCCCATTCCAAATCTCATGGTCAACGCGTAATATACGGCGCAAGAATCACTGGCGACATTGGTTGTTAAGTCCTAGGTGATATAGTTCTGAACAGTGGTATTCCAACTGTCAGTTTTAATAGATTAGCTGATCACCCTGGATCAGTAACCAATAGTTCACATTATTATCGAAAATAGTGTTTTTAGACCTTTTTCCAATGCAGGTGATAACAATACTGGCTTTATAAAATACTTTACAGAAAATAAACAAAGGACATGAGCAAGTGTGAACTTGCCTTTTGTGATTGCAAGATTATGCACTCACGGTCTTCAAGTCAGTGTATAAGATCCAAAATCTGAAATCAGCATCATTGGTCCGGTAAGGACTAATGTTTAAAAAAGCAATATGCTTTTATGCATAAATAATGTGATGCACGTTCTAAGCGCAAATCCTGGGAATAACATTGTCCTAGGGTTTGGATTCCGAAAATGGTTACTTTGGAATGTGTGGTCCTTTTAGATAAGTTTCATAGTTGTACTTTTATTAGAGTTGATGAGTGGTTGTAAACAACACATATGTAGGAGTAAAGTATACATACTTATGACATATTAGTTAGGATTACTTATACAAGGTTTCTTAATTAAAGTGGCAAAAAGGATAACCTTCGAAGAAAAGGTTTCTCTTCTAAGGTCTAAAAAAACATTGTGGTCAGTTAGTGGTGGTTGATGTTATTTGTTTGCTCAAATGGTTTGGCTTGAGTTTCTTTATAGTTTAACTACTTCAGACCAAAGTTAACTATAAAACATATAATAATGCTTATAGTGTTATATTAAGATTCTGTAGACTAAAGTTAACTTTAAAGTATAGATAGTTTTGAAAGTATCAGACTTATACATTGGTACCTGGTATATCTGAAATGTGTTCTTTAAGTTACTTAAGAATGTTTATTCTGTTACTTGAGTAATGATTTCTTGATTTGAGTATGGAGTAATATCATTTATCTTTTATAGATACGTGAGTATAGTTTATGAACCCAACATAATGTTACTTAACTACTTATGGGTTTATATAGTGTTGTAGTAGTTTTTGTAATTTGTTGATTAATATGGTTTAGAAAATATTTGATTGTTCACAAGTTGTTCTTTAAGGATTTTATTATTGGTGGAATTATTTTTAGAGATAATCTTCATTTAAGGTTGTATATCCTTCTAAAATAAGAACATTTATAATGTTTTAAATCATTATGGAATTAGATTATTAATATTTAAGACTAATACTATTTATTAGACTTATTTAACTCATTTTAGGAATATTAATAAATTTTATTTATCTTTATATGAATTATTAATGAAGTAAATAAGTTTAAAATTGAGTTATTAAAATATTAAATTTTTTTACCTCAAAAGGATATTATTAGATTTTTAACATGTAAATAATATTTTTGTGATCATTTTGGTACATCATATTAATTTTTGTGATTTATAAACAATAAGATATGATTTTTATAATTCTTATTACTTTATAATTACTTAATAAATATTTAATTAAGTAAACTAATAATACATGATTATAGTTTTAAATTAGAATTCTTATTTTTCTAAGATTTTTGGTATTTTATTTATATTTTTTTAATATTTACCATTATTAAAATATGAATTATCAAAGCTTTATTACTTATAAAACTTTTATTAAATAACATTTATTTAAATAATCATCATAATAATATTTGGTAATAGTTTTAAGTTGTAGATTTTATTTTTCTGAAAATTTTCATATATTATACATATTTTTCTGAATTATAAATCAAAAGTTATTAATTAAACAAAGTTTAATCATTTATTTGATTTCTGGAATATTATTAATTGGATTATAACATTTTATTTATTTCTAAACAGAAAATTACTTTTTACACCACTCCTAACACTAGCCACAGTCAATGACTAGTGGGCCATTGTCCACGTCAGCTCTCCGATGAAAGAAATACATTAGTTACTGACCCCGTACTTACCCCCAGTCAATGACATATGGGCCCTAGGCCAGGTCATCAGCCACGTTAGCAAAGCCCAGTCAAACTAGCTGACGTGGTGCGATCATGATGTCACGATGGCGTCAGCATCACCACCGCCACCAGAGGTTGGTTGCCGGCGACGATCTACTGCACCCCAGCAAGCGAAATAGATCTAGTTCGAATCATTGCAACCTACTGAACCTAATAGTGGAAGCGCCGCTTGGAAATGGTCATCGGAGGGTCATCGGCAACGAGTTACTATGGAGGCCAGCGGAGGTGCTCAACAGAACTAGCCCTACGGTGTGAATCAGCAAACGAAACTAGGGTCCAAAGATGCGTAATCTTACCCTAATGACGATAGAGCGGTCGACGAGGACAGGCGCGGTCGGTAACAAGCTCCCCGACGAGGATTCCGATGAACTGCTGTGAAGGGGAACGACCAAATTCACCCGCTCCAGTGCTTCCCTTGATGCAAGCTTCTACCCAAAGGATCTATGGAGGAAGGCGCTTCTACATGACAGCTCAGAATGGTGTGGGGAGACGGCGAGAGGTGGCTCCGGTGAGCTAGGATAAGGAGGGATTGGAGATAGGGATGGAGGCAATGCGTCGTGGTGGCCTTCTTATCCCCTCCTAGCAACGGCGGCGAGTATCTTGGCGCAACGACGACGATGACGGCATCGGGCGGCGGCGAGCTCCACCAGCGAGCTGCATGTGTGCGTGACGATGACGACGATGCAACTTTTGCGGATAAACCCCTGGGAATTTCTTTAGCTCAACCCGCGGTCCTCTCCTGACCCCACTTGTCAGTCATAGACGAAAAAGGACTGGGCTGGTTACTGGGCTGTTGTGGGCTACACATAGGCGTGAGATAGGTGTAAGTGTGTTGGGCTGCGGCCAGGTTTGGTTTTTATTTGTTCTATCCTTTTTCTATTTTCTGTTTTCTTATTCAGATTTGAATTTGATTTATATATTTTAAACTTTTCTTTGCAGGATTTCTTTGCTGGACTATTTCAATAACACTAAAACATAGTTAGTATTATTTGTGAATTTCTTTATTATATATATCTTATTATATTCCTTGTATTTTCTTAATATATGAACCCCTTTTAATATTTGTAAAAGCTCTTCCTATTATTTTATTTCCTCCTTTAGTTATGGATTTCTGGAATGATATATTTTGATTTGCTTATCAACTTAATTTTAGTTGGCTCAGATGTTGAATAGAACTTTTATATGTGTAATGGTCCTATTCCATTATTTGATACATGAAATATAGAAGTCATTGATATATTCATTACTACCTCCATTGAGTTGGAACATGGCAAAGTATATATTCTATTGTAATAAACAAAGAAGTTTGGGGTTTTGAATTATGAGTACTACCCTTGGATTTAGGGTTTTGTATAAGCTTAGATTCCTTTTAAGAGTTAAGATTTAATAACTAAGCATATTGCCTTATGTATATAGTATTGGATGAAATCTCCCTTTTTAATAGAAAGTTATAATTGGAGTGTTTTATAGAAGTGAACTTATAAGAATATACTTAGACACATATAGTTATGATGGTTGAAATTAATAGAGATATGCTTATGTAATTTGTTATAGGGAAATGTTTCTACAAAGTGTTATAGGCATCAGATGATGGATCAACAGTATGAGATGGATATTATGTTTGATTTGAGATTTAAATTTGATTACTTACCAAGATTTAATAGGAAGATGGTTTATAACATATAGTTATGTTTCATAATCTTGGATCTCTAATTAAGGAATTCCTTTCCTAGATATAACACTTCTTTCTATCCATCATCAGGGTTAGTATAATGAGCTTACTTATTAAAATTTTCTTATTCATATATCATTCTTCTAAACTCATGGATAAATCCAATTAGTTTGATACAAAGGCATTTTATAATTTGTTCATATCCTTGCTTGGTTGTATTTACTATTCTACTATTGATAATCTTCCATCCAACCAGTAGTCCCTTCAAACTCTTCTTACAATCTTCCTTAATCCTCCATCACTAATCTTTCTCTAAAGTTGACTATCCTTAAAGATGAACAACACCACTTTTCTGACTCTATGCTATACTAGCTTTAGTTGAATAATATCAGCCTATATCTACTTAACTCTCATGACTTACACTTCAATCCCTGAATTATATTTATGTGGTTTGCAAAGACTTCTCTGGGATCACTTATCTTTACTAAGGTTCCAATCATGTTCTACCCACCAGTATTACCTATACTAAATATAAGCATTCAATATTGGTGGCCAAAACATTACCATTATAATACTTTAATCATTTATTACTGAAGTTCTTAGTTGGCTAAGAAGGGCTTTATCAATCCTACCTTTTATTGTTTGGAAATTATCTTCTTAGTATCTTATATTGGATTAAGGTTATTAATGGACTATGCCCTCATTAGAAGATTTAAGTAGATGTTCTCATAAGATCAAATAAGAGGTCAAAGACTAATAGTTAAGGAATTTGTGAATCAATGGGGAATTATCCAACATTGATGAACAACAAATATTGAACTAATTCCATAAAGATTCTATAGAAAGAGAGACATCTATATAGTGGATGATCCTGACTTAATCTCTTTCCAACTCCAATTCATCAAAGGAGTTTTTAAGATTAGGTGTTACTATGATACTCAGGATGTATGCAGATGGAATTAAGATGTAGTGGTTACATTCTTATTATTTGTTTTATACCCTTAACTTGGTATTTATGAGTGATTATAATGAATACTATAACATGATCACCTAATGATCAAATATAATTCACATTATATTAAGGTTTAACTTATAGTACATTTGAGCTACCCTTAGATCAAATATCTCTTACCCAAAATGGGATTTTAACAAAGATCTTATTATTGAAACTTATCGCGGTCAACTTGATGATCTACTTCAATTCCATCAAGCTAAGAGAAGCTTCAATCACTTTGACAAGTTTTTGTTTAAAAGCGCGAAAATTATTCGGATTTTCTATGCATGAATGCAATGCACACATCTAGGTTCAACTTATTTCTAGGCTCTAATGCTGGGATGTTACACTGGTATACATGCGACAGGGAAAGGGAGGGAGAGACATCCAGCCTGTCGGGCTCTCCTCTCCGTAGTAGGTGCGCCCATCGGGAGAAAGAGACCTCCAACTCGTCGGATCATGATGTATCCAATGATGGTTGTACAAGATCCATGTGACATACATCTCGACCAATCAGAGCGCAACCAAATTGAGCACTAGTTGATGCGGCTAGTATACGTGCGACAGGGAAAGGGAGGGAGAGACATCCATCCTATTGGGCTCTCCTCTCCGTACAAGGTAGGTGCGCCCATCAGGAGAGACAGATACCTCCAGCACGTCGGATTATGATGTATCCAAGGGTGGTTGGCCATGATGCGTGTGACATACAAATCGACCAATCAGAGCGCAGCCGAACTAAGCCGAAGTTGAGTTGTTGTGAGGCTTTGAGATAGAGGAGAGGGGAAAAGTAGAGCGGTCTGAACCTTTGATAAGGTAGAGATCCCTGTGTTTGCAATGCTAGTCCCTGGATCAATAGCTAGCATCCACAGTTAAGATGTAATATCAAGAAACAAAGGTCATAATACAACTTTATAACCAGGAATAACATAGTTTTATTACATCTTACATAGCTCATTTGGCTATTACATTATATTGCAGCAGAATATCTCTAAGCATGGGGTCCTTCATCTTCAATGTTCCACAGGCAAACATGTTGGTTGTAGACTTTGTAATCCTATCCATCACACTTTACTAAATCAATCAAACCTGCAACATAACAAGTTACAGCCACAAGGGTCAATACATTTGAATTGTATTGGCAAGTTTCACTACTATGTAGAATATAAGTGGATCCTATCAATACATGCATATTTGGCTAGGTAGGGTTTTAGGCTCATTTGTAGAAAGCAATAATTAATCCTATTTTTTCAAAATAGTTTTGTCAAATCTTTCTGAACTCCTTGGTAAATCCCCAATTGTTTCAAGTCTTGTCAAAATCTCTTGAGCTCCTTGGTACACCCCAAGTACTTGAAGTTTTTATCAAAATCTCTTGAGCTCCTTGGTACAACCCAAGTATTTCAAGTTTTTATCAAAATCTCTTGAGCTCCTTGGTACACCCCAAGTGCTTCAAGTCTTTTGCTGTCACTTTAAAGTTTTGCTTTTAGAAATTGGAATGTCGAGATTTCCCATAACTTCAAGCTTTAGTTGCTCAGTATTGTCCATAACCGGGGACACGACTAAGTACTTAGAATTTTAATCTTCTGCAGAAGTTGTACACTTTATCCACATGACACAATGTCATCTTTATGCCACTAGTGGCCGCTGGATAAGTACTCACCAAGATGGAATACTGACATATTGAGAATGTGACGAAGTCTTTCCATAGGGTCCTCCCATACATATTGCTAGCTTGTCTTCAGGCACCAATGTAGGGTTCCTAGTTCCCTCATTTCCAGTTAACCTGAAGACCAATGCATGGGTCTTCCCAATGTAGTTGACTAAGCCAGAGCCATATAGCATGTGGCTGTACACGGAAGCCACTGTTGGAGAAACATGTTCAATCTCTAAGTCCCTGGGTGGTTTTCTTTCAGTGCACAACAAAAGAGATTGCCATATAAACATGGTTCCTCTTGTTGCCACCTTTTCCAAAACTTGAGTATCCTCGTCCACCCAGGTGGTTCATTGAGTACTTGTTTTATTATGTAAAACATAAGTCTTTTCTCAACTTCATAAAATCTCAACATGTAACTCTTCTAAAAAATATATAGCATGGCTAAGAATTTTACAACTACATTGTTTTCACTAAGGAATGTATAAGGGTATCCTATTAGGATTTATCATAGCATACAGTATAGAAATTCTTTTCATGCATGTTTCAAAAATCCACTAAGTATAATGAAAATAGTAGGACATGGATGATAGTGTCACTTGCCTTTTTGGAATGTTGGTTCACTTCTTGATCTTGCTAATATCACACTCTTCTAGCTTCACTACAAATCAATCAAGCAAACACAAATTAAACTAGCATTCCAACCAATATTCAAACAATCAACACTCATAAAATAATAGAAACTAAGTCATGCATACAAGCATGCAAAAGATAGTTTTATTTGCAAAAGTTGTTTCTACTAGGCTCTAAACTTTGTAAAGTTCAAAATGGTCTTTTTCCAAAGTGGAAAAACCATTTGCAAAAGGGTTTTATCTAAAAACCATTTTTAAATCAAATCATCATTTCATGTGATTGAAATTGTTTTCAGCAAAGCAACAATTTTACATTGTTCACCAAATAAGTTGTTAGTTCACAAAACTTGGTGTTTAGGGTCAGTAGCTTTGAATCAAAACATTTTCCAAAGGTTTTGCTCAAAAATCATTTCCACAACAAAATCAATATTTTTTACTTGACTAGAAATGGGCTAATTCAATTATTCAATCCTAATCTTCACCAAATACATTTTTAAATCCATGAGTTGGTTCCTAGGGTCAGTAGGTTCACAACAAACCAATTTGCAATGATTTCATCCTCAAAAACTTTTTGGAATAATTTTTATAACCTAAACAAGCATACAAATGTTTCTGCAAAAACAAACATTTTACCAGAAGCTTTTTACTAAAAAAATTGCATGGTTGGCTAGGGATTGTTCCACTGATTCCATTGATATAAAATTTGCAAATTTTGTTCATGTAGAACTAAAGTTATGGATTTTTAAAATTTGCAAATAAATCTGATTATAATTCTGTTTTAAAACAAAAGCTAGACCACGTGGCGACTTCCTATTCGTCGGTACCGTTTCGGGTGGATCGACTGATGCGGTGCGTTGGATTTAAATAGATCGCGCGGCTCAGATTGCGTACCCCTTCGTTGTTAAGTGACTCTATTGTGTCACTACGATCTAGATCGAACGGCTCTTATCATTTTGCCAAGAACTGGTGATGCTCAGACGGTGGCGGTACTGGTGATGCAGGAAGCAAAGAGAGAAGGGGAGGTGCTCACCGTGCTTGCAGTGTTGTGGTGATGCTCGAGGCATGGTTGGTTGGTCGACGTGCGTACTGGCGTGAAGGGGATTGCTCGCCGGAGTGGGGGACGGCGTCAGGCAGTTCTGGAGGTCGTCGAGGATGGGCTTGCAGTTCACTCCGAGGCAATACAAGGGTACGGTTAGACGAGTACAGTCCTGGGGTTCACGTGAGCATGATTGAGAGGGCTCGGGGCGGTCTAGACTTACCAGGAAAACTCGCCGGAGAGAGAAGCAGACGCGGCGGCGCTCAGAGGTTGTCGAAGCCGAGGCTCTGGGGCGAGTGCGGGCGAACGGAAGGCACAGTGAGAAGCGCCAGAGGTTGGGAGTGTGTGAGCTTGGTCGAGGAGGCAAGGGGCGGTGTCTACTGGCCGGAATTGTTCGCGGAACTCGCCGGAGCAGTGAGGGCACGGGCTCGAATTGGGGCAGCCTAGAGGCAGAGGGGGAGGGCTGTCTGGGGGAAATGAGAGAGGGGAGGGAGGCGTTTAAGCACGCGTGGTCGCAGGGGGAGTTAAAGCCGCTATCAACGTGAATTGATCGCCGGTGTTACTGGCTGCAACCGCAGGGAGTGATTTGGGGGTTGAAGACGACAAACAGGAGAGGTGGGGCCTTGCTGTCAGCGAGGGAGTGAGATAGGGAGAGAGGGGCCACTGGTCAGTGTCTGCGCGGGTATGAGTTCAAGTGGAAAACGATTCGCAGAGAGGGGAAGGGAAACTGGGCTGCGACTGGGCTTCTTGGGCCAGGTGGGTTGGGTCCAATCTGTTTCTTTTTTTCCTTTCTGAATGCTTTTCCTTTTTCTGTTTGAATTTCCTGTTTTGAATTTCAAACAATAAATCAAACATCCAAAACAAATCAAACCTCCTCCAAACTTGTATTGAGTTTTGGTTCTGTTTAACAACATAACCAAAGTCCAAAAATAAAAATAATATTTTTATTTTAGGGTCCATTAATAGTTAAATAAATAGACCTTGATTATTTAATTCAAATAGTATTTTCTTAAATAAAATCTTTACCTTTTTGAAATCTAAATATAAAACCAAAAACACTTCAGTAGGTTTTATTTGAGAACATAAAATACTTGGAAAACTTGTTTAAAATAAAATAACAAGTTTTGATGTTTAATTAAAATAGTAAAAGCTTTATTTTAATAAATTTGGTTTATTTAACCCTTATTATTTTATTTTAAATAAACCTTTACTATTTTTATCAAATAGAAATATTTAATTTCAGAAGCTTGGCCAAGGTTTAATTTGGATCTATAAAATAATCCTTATTTATAGTTCTACCTTTTATTTGAAACCAAATCTTTTTATTTAAAGATCCAAAATAGTAATTCCAAACATTTTAACTTTAATGTTTTTTTAAATCCCTTTAGGATTTTATTTGATACAAATAGGTTTGAAGGTTTCCAATTGGATTCAAAAAGTTTCTTCTCACCCTGAGAATCAACAAAGTTTTATTTTATTCATTTATTTTTCACATAACAAGATTTGGAAAATCTTGGGATGTGACAGGCTACCACCCTTAAAATAAATCTCGTCCCGAGATTTGGGAAAGCTAGGGTTACAAGTTGGTTCAAAAACAACTAGGGTACTACCACCCTTAAAAATTTTCCAACTAAATTACATCTTGGTTTGCTTGGGATCTTGGGGAAACTTCTCTGGGCAAACATCTGCATAGTGTCCTTTGTTTCCACACTTGACACATGTGACAAGGCTGGGATCCTTCATAGGCTTGTTTATCTTGTGCTTCATCTTTTTTGGACAATTGCTTGCATAATGTCCTGATTCTTTGCAATTGAAACATGTGATAAGTTTGAGTTCTTCTCGTGTCTCTTGTGGACAAGTTGCTACATAATGGCCTAGCTCCTTGCAGTTGTTGCACCATACTTGACCAATCTCCTTATACTTATGTTTCTCTGGACATTCACTGGAATAGTGTCCCATTTCTTTACAATGATGACATTGCACATGGCTTTTGTCCTTCTTTTTCTTGGGTTTCTCCAAAGCTAGGAGTGCATCTAGTTCATGTTGTTCATATGTTATCTTATAGGTAGGAATGTCTACTAGTTTCTTTGACCTTCTATTGCTCTTTGGATAATTCATATGCCTCTTCTTTGGTCCTTTAAATTGTGTTGTATTGCATGGAGGTATAAGTGGAGCTTTTCCTTTGTCCTCATTCTTCTTGGTAGACTTGGATCCGTCTTGATAGTTTGCAATCATTTGTTGCACTCCACCTTGTTTCCTTTGTTCAACTATGGAATAGATGGGGTATTGGATAGGGACATGATTATTTCCTTCACATAGGTAGCAAGTAGCTTGAGAGGTGGGACATTGGCCTACTGGATGTTTTTCTTCACAGTTGGGGCATTGATTTCCATGCTCCTTGGAAGTGTGATCCTTGTCTCCACAAATATTGCAAGCTTTGGTTCCTTTTAGAATAACATCTTTGTCATCTTTGTTGTCATAAGCTCCTTTGGAAAAGTTGCTTTCCATATAGAGCATTTGATCTGTCACCTTATGCAACATTTGGGCTTGGTTTTCCAAAAATCCTTGCAGGGTTGGATCTTCCCCACTGGTGTTGGCTATGAATTGAGCTGTCATATGGTTCAACTGGTTTTGGGTTGCTATGAGTTCTTTCATGCTTTCCTCTTGGTTGTTGTTGTTGTCATCAACCTTGATGTTGGATTCTCTTGGAGTAGTCATCTGTTGGGTTGAATTGAGATTAGAATATGCAAAATATTTCTAAGGAATCAATTCTAATCACACACATCACAATTCACTCAAGCAATGTGCAAGCAATCTCAAACAAACACTCCTTTCAAACACAAGTTTTCAAACACATCTTTAGGCAACAAAATATTTTTGTTACACCACATAAGTTGGTGGGTTTGACTTTAAACTAAATATGGAGGTCCATATATATGGTTTACTTGTGATCCTTCCTTCCTCCTTTTTGGTTGTTTCATCTTGCATGAGATCATGGTTTCCTTGGGAAAATTCTTGGTCACAAAACTTCAAAGGTGAGGATGGCTCCTTCTAAGTTGTGTTTCCTTAGTCTCTAAATCTTGAGCAAGGTTTCTTGTCTCACTTGTCCTTAGTGATATCCAAGGTTGAAGTCCTTGGTGAATATGCTGAAGATGTTGAAGTCATTAGAGTTGAAGATGTTGAAGTCATTAGAGTTGAAGATGTTGAAGTCATTAGAGTTGATGAAGTCCTTTGCACATGATGAAGTCTTTGGCCATGGGGTAGGTTTTTCCATCAAGTTTGAAATAGAAGAGATGTGGAATCAAAACCAAAATGGTTGAGGAAAGGGTTTACAAGATTGTTTGTAAATAAGTTTTGGAACAAATACAACTCCTATTTTTCTAAAGGGTTTTGTCCAATCCTAGGGTTACAAATCCTACAGGCAACACAATGCTCTGATACCATCTGTAGCAGTCCCAACCTTTGATAAGGTAGAGATCCCTGTGTTTGTAATGCTAGTCCCTGGATCAATAGCTAGCATCCACAGTTAAGATGTAATATCAAGAAACAAAGGTCATAATACAACTTTATAACTAGGAATAACATAGTTTTATTACATCTTACATAGCTCATCTGGCTATTACATTATATTGCAGCAGAATATCTATAAGCATGGGGTCCTTCATCTTCAATGTGCCACAGGCAAACATGTTGGTTGTAGACTTTGTAATCCTATTCATCACACTTTACTAAATCAATCAATCCTGTAACATAACAAGTTACAGCCACAAGGGTCAATACATTTGAATTGTATTGGCAAGTTTCACTACTATGTAGAATATAAGTGGATCCTATCAATACATGCATATTTGGCTAGGTAGGGTTTTAGGCTCATTTGCAGAAAGCAATAATTTATCCTATGTTTTCAAAATAGTTTTGATCTTTTGTCAAATCTTTCTGAACTCCTTGGTAAATCCCCAAGTGTTTCAAGTCTTCTCAAAATCTCTTGAGCTCCTTGGTACACCCCAAGTACTTCAAGTTTTTATCAAAATCTCTTGAGCTCCTTGGTACACCCCAAGTACTTCAAGTTTTTATCAAAATCTCTTGAGCTCCTTGGTAAACCCCAAGTGCTTCAAGTCTTTTGTTGTCACTTTAAAGTTTTGCTTTTAGAAATTGGAATGTCGAGATTTCCCATAGCTTCAAGCTTTAGTTGCTCAGTATTGTCCATAACCGGGGACACGGCTAAGTACTTAGAATTTTAATCTTCTGCAGAAGTTGTACACTTTACCCACATGACACAATCTCATCTTGATGCCACCAGTGGCCGCTGGATAAGTACTCACCAAGATGGAATACTGACAGATTGAGAATGTGACGAAGTCTTGCCATAGGGTCCTCCCATACATATTGCTATCTTGTCTTCAGGCACCAATGTAGGGTTCCTAGTTCCCTCATTTCCAGTTAACCTGAAGACCAATGCATGGGTCTTCCCAATGTAGTTGACTAAGCCAGATCCATATAGCATGTGGCTGTACACGGAAGCCACTGTTGGAGAAACATGTTCAATCTCTAAGTCCCTGGGTGGGTTTCTTTGAGTGCACAACAAAAGAGATTGCCATATAAAAATGGTTCCTCTTGTTGACACCTTTTCCAAAACTTGAGTATCCTCGTCCACCCAGGTGGTTCATTGAGTACTTGTTTTATTATGTAAAACATAAGTCTTTTCTCAACTTCATAAAATCTCAACATGTAACTCTTCTCAAAAATATATAGCATGGCTAAGCATTTTACAACTACATTGTTTTCACTAAGGAATGTATAAGGGTATCCTATTAGGATTTAGCATAGCATACAGTATAGAAATTCTTTTCATGCATGTTTCAAAAATCCACTAAGTATAATGAAAATAGTAGGACATGGATGATAGTGTCACTTGCCTTTTTGGAATGTTGGTTCACTTCTTGATCTTGCTAATATCACACTCTTCTAGCTTCACTACAAATCAATCAAGCAAACACAAATTCAACTAGCATTCCAACCAATATTCAAACAATCAACACTCATAAAATAATAGAAACTAAGTCATGCATACAAGCATGCAAAAGATAGTTTTATTTGCAAAAGTGGTTTCTACTAGGCTCTAAACTTTGTAAAGTTCAAAATGTTCTTTTTCCAAAGTGGCAAAACCATTTGCAAAAGGGTTTTATCTAAAAACCATTTTTAAATCAAATCATCATTTCATGTGATTGAAATTGTTTTTAGCAAAGCAACAATTTTACATTGTTCACCAAATAAGTTGTTAGTTCACAAAACTTGGTGTTTAGGGTCAATAGCTTTGAATCAAAACATTTTCCAAAGGTTTTGCTCAAAAATCATTTCCATAACAAAATCAATATTTTTTACTTGACTAGAAATGGGCTAATTCCATTATTCTATCCTAATCTTCACCAAATACATTTTTAAATCCATGAGTTGGTTCCTAGGGTCAGTAGGTTCACAACAAACCAATTTGCAAAGATTTCATCCTCAAAAACTTTTTGGAATAATTTTTATAACCTAAACAAGCATACAAATGTTTCTGCAAAAACAAACATTTTACCAGAAGGTTTTTACTAAACAAATTGCATGGTTGGCTAGAGCTTGTTCCACTGATTCCATTGATATAAAATTTGCAAATTTTGGACGTGTAGAACTAAAGTTATGGATTTTTCAAATTTGCAAATAAATCTGATTCTAATTCTGTTTTAAAACAAAAGCTGGGCCACACGGCGACTTCCTATTCGTCGGTACCATTTCGGGTGGATCGACTGATGCGGTTTGTTGGATTTAAATAGATCGCGCGGCTCAGATTGCATACCCCTTCGTCGTTAAGTGACTCTATCATGTCACTATGATCTGGATCGAGCGGCTCTTATCATTTTGCCAAGAACTGGCGGCGGCGACGCTCAGACGGTGGCAGTAATGGCGATGCAAGAAGCAAAGAGAGAAGGGGAGGTGCTCACCGTGCTCGCAGGGTTGTGGTGATGCTCGAGGCGTGGTTGGTTGGTCGAGGGGCGTACTGGCGTGAAGGGGATTTCTCGCTGGAGTGGGGGACGGCGTCAGGCGGTTCTAGAGGTCGTCGAGGATGGGCCTGCAGTTCACTCCGAGGCAAGACAATGGTACGGTTAGACGCGTACATTCCTGGGGTTCACGTGAGCATGATTGATAGGGCTCGGGGCGGTCTAGACTTACCAAGAAAACTCGCCGGAGAGAGAAGCAGACGCGGCGGCGCTCAGAGGTTGTCGAAGCCGAGGTCCTGGGGCGAGCGAGAGAGAACGGAAGGCACATGGAGAAGCGCTAGAGGCTGGGGAGTGTGTGAGCTTGGTCGAGGAGGCAAGGGGCGGTGTCTACTGGCCGGAATTGTTCGCGGAACTCGCCGGAGTAGTGAGGGCGCGGGCTCGAATTGGGGCAGCCTAGAGGCAGAGGGGGAGGCCTGTCTGGGGGAAATGAGAGAGAGGCGGGAGGCGTTTAAGCACGCGTGGTCGCAGGGGGAGTTAAAGCCGCTATCAACGCGAATTGATCGCCGGTGTTACTGGCTGCAACGGCAGGGAGTGATTTGGGGGTTGAAGACGACGAACAGGAGAGGTGGGGCCTTGCTGTCAGCGAGGGAGTGAGATAGGGAGAGAGGGGCCACTGGTCAGTGTCTGCGCGGGTATGAGTTTAAGTGGAAAACGATTCGCAAAGAGGGGAAGGGAAACTGGGCTGCGACTGGGCTTCTTGGGCCAGGTGGGTTGGGTCCAATCTGTTTCTATTTTTTTCTTTCTAAATGCTTTTCCTTTTTCTGTTTGAATTTCCTGTTTTGAATTTCAAACAATAAATCAAACATCCAAAACAAATCAAACCTCCTCCAAACTTGTATTGAGTTTTGGTTCTGTTTAACAACATAACCAAAGTCCAAAAATAAAAATAATATTTTTATTTTAGGGTCCATTAATAATTAAATAAATAGACCTTGATTATTTAATTCAAATAGTATTTGCTTAAATAAAATCTTTACCTTTTTGAAATCTAAATATAAAACCAAAAACACTTTAGTAGGTTTTATTTGAGAACATAAAATACTTGGAAAACTTGTTTAAAATAAAATAACAAGTTTTGATGTTTAATTGAAATAGTAAAACCTTTATTTTAATAAAATTGGTTTATTTAACCCTTATTATTTTATTTTAAATAAACCTTTACTATTTTCATCAAATAGAAATATTTAATTTCAAAAGCTTGGCCAAGGTTTAATTTGGCTCTATAAAATAATCCTTATTTATAGTTCTACCTTTTATTTGAAACCAAATCTTTTTATTTAAAGATCCAAAATAGTAATTCCAAACATTTTTAACTTTAATGTTTTTTTTAAATCCCTTTAGGATTTTATTTGATCCAAATAGGTTTGAAGGTTTCTAATTGGATTCAAAAAGTTTCTTCTCACCCTGAGAATCAACAAAGTTTTATTTTATTCATTTATTTTTCACATAAGATTTGGAAAATCTTGGGATGTGACAAAAAGTGAGGAAGACTTTAGCGAGAGGGGAAAACTGAGTAGAGTTAAGGAAAACAAGGGAACTCGGATAAAAAAATGACAAAGGGAAATTCAAGATTTTGGCATAAAAAATGGAAAATGTGTTATTTGAACAAAATAATCCATATTGGCTGACATTATATTGTTTGCAACTCAAAGATACACAAGAGTTCCAAATTTGGCCTAATTTGGACAAAGTATGTTTTGGGATGGGTTATGTTGGAGGTTGATTGGGTAGAAATCCATGCATCTTCATAGCTAGTAGCTCATTCCAACAAGGGTTTAAGAAGTGGTTTAGTTGATAAGTCGATTTATCTTTATTTCCTTTTCCTTTATTATTCATGCTAGGTTGTAGGTAACATAACAAGACTCCATGCGAAAGTTGCACTATATTTTGACTTTTTTGAATTAAACTAACCCTAAAACTATTTTTTGAATATAATCACTTAGAAAAATAAAAAATTGCTAATTATAATTAAATCCAAAATTTCCAGTTTCATATGGTAAATCAATCCAAGATACACAAGCGTTTGCTATGTTTTAAGCCATGAACTAGCTAAACCGCATGCGTTGACCAGATGTCGAGGGTAAAACTAAGAAGTTCTAAGCAACTAGGTGGATGATCATAGAAACTTGCAATAACACATACATTATGTGGTTATCCAACATACAAACTTGGGAGCATCACACTAGTTCGAATTCAATACAAACAATAACAGTAGTTCAAATTTATCATACAAATTCAAATTAATAATTCAAATTCATTTTTTTCTTGCTCCTAGTCTTTTTTCCTGGGTTCACCACCTTGCCCCGGGTGATCCTAGCTAGAATATTCTCGGACTCTACCATCAGCTTCTTTCGTTTGTTCCCTTTGTTCTTTTTCTCTGCATCCAATGAATCAAGTGCTTCAGTCTGTCATACAATTAGTTCAATCACATTTTGATCCATTGGTTCATACGGTTCATAATGCATTGGCATCATTTCTTCAATATCCTCTTGTGTAATTATTTTTATTTTGAACGCTACTTCCAATGAATCAATTGCTTTATTCTGTGCATCCAATGAATCAATTACATCAATCTCCCATGCATTTGGTGCAATCTCCTCTCGATCCATTGGTTCAATCTCCCCTGCAATTAGTTCAATCTCCTCCGCATTTGGTTCAATCTCCTCTTGATCCATTGGTTCAATCTCCCCTGCATTGTTGGAGATATGCCCAAGAGTCAATAATAAAATGGTTATTATTATATTTCTATGTTTATGATAAATGTTTACATCCCATCTATAACTGTATTATCCGGAAATATTAATACTTGTGTGTTTTGTAAACATAAAAGAAATCCCTAGTAAAGCCTCTTGTTGAAACTAGCTTGTTGATTAATAGATGATCATGGTTTCCTGATCATGGACATTAGATATTATTAATAACAAGATCATGTCATTAGGAGAATGATATGATGGACACACTCCTATAGTAAGCGTAGCGTAAGATCAAGTCATTTAGAGTTTGTTTTCTACAAGCTTTCAAATACATAGTAACCTAATCCTTTGACCATGAGATCATGTTAATCACCATCACCAGATGAATGCTTTGATGCCATCAAATACCACTTCCATAACTGGGTGGTTATAAATGTGGCATTAGGTATTATGAAAGTATGTGTTGAGGCACATGGATCAAGAGTGGGATTTGTCCATCCATATGACAGATAGATATACTCTGGGCCCTCTCGGTGGAATGACATCCAAATTTCTTGCAAGCATGTGACTAGGTCAAGAGAGATGCCATATCATGGAACGAGTAAAGAGTACTTATCGGTAACGAGGTTGAACTAGGTATAGAGATACTGACGATCAAACCTCGGATAAGTAAAGTATCACGCGACAAAGGGAATCAATATCATATGTAAATGGTTCATTTGATCACGAAGTAATCATAGAAATATGTGGGAGTCATTTAAATTTCCAGATTCCTCTATTGGTTATTGATCAGAGAAGTGTCTCGATCATGTCTACATAATTCACGAACTGTAGGGATACACACTTAAGGATTCGACGTTGTGTAGTAGATATGGAAATGAATTGGAGATCGAACGTTGTTCGGAGTCTCAGATTGGATTTAGGACATCACGAGGAGATCCGAAATGGTCCGAAGAATAAGATTCCTATAAGGAAAGTCCAATTCTAGGATTCGGAAATGTTTTCGGTGTTTTCACCGGAATCTTCTAGAAGGTTCTAGAACGTCCACCATCCCGGAGGGGGGCACATGGATGCGCCATTCCCTATTTGGGCATGCGGCATGGTGCCGTAGGTCAAGTCGGCCATGACTAGGATGTGGGAATCAAACTTTATTTTGAATAGTCAAATCCCAATTTGGGAAGTCAAAGTCCTAATGGAGGAGGGAAAGGAAACCCACAAGGGAGAGGTTTCCCTTTAACTCCCCAAGAGTCTAGCCACAAGGGATGTTTGGGGAGGACACGGAGTCCCCCTTGCCACCTCTCCCACCCATAAATGGAGGGGAGGGGCGCCACACCCCTCCACCCCACAAACCCTAGGCCGCCGCCTGCCCCCAGCCGCCGGCGCCCTAGCCCTAGCTCCCAAGCCGCCGCCTAGCCCTAGATCTAGCCATCGGCGCCTCCTCCCCTCGGTGTCTAAAACCTAGCCACCGAGGCTCTCTCTAATCCACCATTCCTGCTCTACCTTAGGCGAAGCCCTGTAGGATCTTCTCCTCCACGTCCACCATCACACCGTCGTGCTGCTGGAATCGCGAGGAGATCTACAACCTCCGCTGACTGCTGGGACAAGCGAGAGGAAGGTATTCATCGAGTACCGAACGTGTGACCAATTGCGGAAGCACTACCAGAACATGGCACCGGAAGGATCGTCTTCGCGATCTAGAGATCGACAAGTAAACGACTACATCAACCACGAGAATACGATCTCGTTAAATGCTTTTGATCTTTGAGGGTTAGTACTCTATGAACTCGTTGCACCGATCTCGTAGATTAGATCTTGTCTTTTGTGTGTTCATGCGATAGAATTTTTTCCATTCTACGAACCCCTACATTCATTTTGTTCAATCTCCCCTGCATTTGGTTCAATATCCTCTACATTTGGTTCAATCTTCTCTCGATCTGTTTGTTCAATCTGCAATGTATCTATTTCTTCATTCTCCTCTTGTTCAAATACTTCATTCTCATCTACATTTGCTGCTCCCGCCTGATCATCCATTCCTTAAGATGGGTCCACTGCATTTTTACAAAGCCGAGCAATGTGCCCTTGGATCCACAACGTTTGTACTTACGTCGTCGAGGTGGTGCACCACCCTCTGCACTAGCTTCATCCTATTCTTCCTTGGCCTACCTGCTGGTCTTGTAAAAACTGGAGGGTATAGCTTGAAGCCTAGATCCACTTCCATCCATTAGTCTTTTCCCAATAAGGCTGGAACATTATGAAAATATGCTGCCCTAAATTTGGCAACGGAGAAATACTCCAACACGTACTGATCAACTTCACCCTCTTCACCTCCTAGCACACCCATACAAAAAATGCATGTATGCAGGGTTTCCCACGAAGCTGACATTGCCTGTAATGACATATCCTATCAACCAAACTCACTGGATACCTCCATTGCCTATCTTTACTATCAGTGTACGTTACCTCAGCCTCCATTCCTCTACTAATGCATTTCATCTTTAATTATTTTTCCCTGGAACGCAAAGCCTTAATCAAAGATGATCATGATAATGATCGATTTGCGTCAAAGAATTACATCAACAGTTATGCTGTCCATCTCATCCTCCCATCTTTGATTAAGGCTTTATACTATTGATGCAATTCTTTGACACAAATTATGGAATGCATATACTATTGATGCAATTCTTTGACACAAATTAATCTTTATCATGATCATCTTCCTAATCTTATCAAATATTTGCCACAGCATAAGCCCTTTCCATAACTTGACCTTTGCATTGAAACTCTCTACAAGGTTACTTGTTACATATCCTACCTTGAAAATTTCATTGAATTGGCTTCTTGACCACACCATTCCATGATGTGCATCCAAGTACTCTTTCACCACATGTTTTTGTTTATACAACACTTCCAAATGATACAGATGCTTCCTCAAACTGCATGTGTATGAAGTTGGCCATGGGTTGTCAGTATAAACTTTACCCTTGATTTTCTTTGTAAAATTCTGCACTAAGTGTCGCATACATTCCCTATGCTCCACTTCGGGGAATACTGCTTCTATAGCCTTCTCCAAACCTTTGCAAGAGTCTGTGTGGATAGTAAGTCCTGGTGAATGACCTATAAGGTCACGCAAATTCTCTAGAAACCAAGTCCAAATTTCCTCTAAATCAATCTCCAAAACTCCATAAGCAACAGGGAACATCCAATTGTGACCATCAACTACAATAGAAGCTACTAGTTGTCCTTTAAATCTTCCATGAAGAGTTGTTGCATCCATGACCAAATAAGGTCTGCAACCATCGAAAAACCCTTGCCAGCAAGATTTGAAATGTCAACACCTAGATTTTAATCCCAGATGCCTGTTATGCCATACATCGCAATCCCAGGATTACCATTTTTGCGAGACATAACAGATTGGTACAATAGTTCATCATCCATTAGAAACCATAATAAAGGTCTTACAAATAAAGGATCTCATGATCCATTCTTAATCAACGCAACGGAATAATAATAAGGTTAGCGTGGTCGAAGCTCCATATTCAGGGTCACATGCAATGCTGACAATGGGAGATAATCCTAGTTGTCATAGACTCCCTGCTGTCCATCATCCTGGTAGTCCTCCTCATAGTCTGGCCATAGTAATAGCCAGGGACAAAGCCATGAGTAATCTTTAAGTACTCGCAAACTATCACTAACAAGTAAAGTAGTGTGATTAGAAATCCTAAGCTCTAGGTTTATTTGCAAAAAGCCAGGTTTATTTCTAACTGAGTTTAGAAGTAAAGAAAACTAGTTTAATGTTCTATAACACCTAAGTGGGAACTTAGTTTTCATGCTCACAACCCTGTTGTGATCAAGTGAAAGTCATAATTCATTTCAGAAGTCATTTTGAAACATCTAATG
Source organism: Avena atlantica (assembly GCA_910589765.1). Taxonomy (NCBI): domain Eukaryota; kingdom Viridiplantae; phylum Streptophyta; class Magnoliopsida; order Poales; family Poaceae; genus Avena; species Avena atlantica. Next base: position 217,055,897 of record OU342738.1, read on the forward strand.
ACGGAACAGTAGGGCCACTCCAACTGTCCATAACCACGGACGCGGCTATTCAAATAGTTTGACACTCTGCAGAGGTGGTACACTTTCACCACAACATTCGATACATCCTTCAGGAACAATCCTGAATCATCATACTTAGTGTGCGGATAATCAATCCTAACCTTTCAATTACACACCCTAGTATAGGCACCTCCCCTATGAGTTTGGCCTCCCAACCATGACCATCTGTCATCTTAGGAACTGCATAGGTGGACATTCACATTCACGAGGTAGCCTCAGCTCAACCTCTTCCGCAAGGGAACCCATACTAGGACATATAAACTTCCAGTCAAGCCCTATCCAAATTCAGGTATTGTGGTTGTACGGTAAAATTGGAATGGTATCGCATCCAAAACCAACCATCAGTTTTTATAAAGTGCTAAGGCTCATGCCTTAACATTTTCATCATAAAATCATCTGGTGTTCATAACACATGTCAAAAAAATTTAATAGAATGAATCTTCATTCCAAGGTTTTCATAATCATTTTCACCAAGTTTTATGCTCTTTATGCTACCTATACTATTTTTCCAAAACTCACAAGTCACTAAGTAAAAGTAATAAAGAACTTTAGTAAAGATAAAAGAATCAAGCTTGCAAGTAAAACCGGGAGTTGGTATTATCAAGGTTGCATAACCAAAGCATGCCTAATGCATCTTGCATAGGTTATATGCAAAGTTATAGCTTTCAAGTGTTAGATTGCATAGTGTAGCTTGCTAAGATGGCTTGCATAGTTAAGGAACTTGCAAGTGTTAGCTTGCATAGTTAACATGCAAGTGGTAGCTTTCCTTGATTGGTGCAGTGGTTGAAGTTTTCTTCTTCTTTTTAGTACTCCTCCTCCTCGTAGCCTTGGTCGGTACTATCATCTATAAATAAATACGAGGTACACAATCACCAAACAATACTTAACTACCTCTATTTGGCACACAACGGTTCACACTAGATGATCTAGCATCATCACAATCATCACATGAAATAAAGACCTAGTCTTATCTCTTTTATTTTAGAAAAGTAATTTATACTCATTGAAAACTACTTAAGATTTAATATTCTCCAATTAAAATATGGTATCATGTTGACACATGTCATCACCACATATTCTAATACTTGGGAATGTGATTTAAAGTGGTGGTCACATTTTATAAAGTTTAAAATTACTATTTTATATAATTAAAGTGACTATAAATGCCTATGGAGCATTCTTTTGGTACTAGTCCAATGTCACTGCAAGTAAACCTAAATATTTTTACATATTCAGAAAGATCTTGTCAAATGTGATTTTTGAGAGTTGGAATCAACTCAAAAGAATTTATGGTTGACTTTTGAAAAATGTTTGAATGTGTAAAAGTATCTGTCTTGTTATTTTTACTATAGGTGATCTATAATTTCAAATGGTTTGAATCCAACGGGCTTGGATTGATAATTTGAATACCTTTCTAACAAAATTGGTTTCATGCAATTTGGTTTAGTAAAACTCTTTGAATTGAATTTTGAATCTACTGACTGAACTAGGGTTTAACTAAATTGGAAAAAGGTTATTTGAATCTCTGGGCTACGTGCGGAAATGTTACTAGGCCGGCCCAACTGCACAGCATGCGCGCAGTGGGCTGCTGACAGGGGGTCCTTCTAGTCAGGACTCAATCTAAACGAAGCGGAACCTTTCAATCTAAGCCCTACGATTAGAACAAGATCTATGGCCTATGTTCGTTGTCTCCGGCGAATAGATTCGGCGGGATTGAACCCTAACGGTGATGGTGGGGGGTATGTAGTGGCTTACTAGGGCTCCAGCTAGGGTCGGCGATGGGGGCGAACGACATTGTCGATGACGGCGGTTCGAACGATGGTCACGGCGACTCCTAGGGTGGCTCTAATCAATGACTCCTCTCCTCCTCTGCAGCGGCGGACTTCAGCAAAATTCCGGCGTGCTGGTGCTCGCCTTGCTCTGAGGAAAGGTGTGTGTGGTTCTGAGAGAGAGGGGAGTGATATGGTGTGAATAATTGAGGCGGGTTTGGCCTCTATTTATACACCGGCGATGGGGGCAGTGCGACATGGTCAGGGCTCGTCAGTGATGACGATGCAGTGAGCTAACGACATGGCGAAGGGTGTAGGACGGTGCAATGTCTCCTGGCGGTCGCCGCTGACTTAATGGTGTGGCAAGGGGCAGTCGAGAACTGTCGGGAGCGTTCGGTGCTCTGGGCAGAAACGGCGGTGTTCGAGACGGCGTACAGGGGCTTCGTGTGGCGTGGCGGCGAATGGTCGTATCTGGGAGGTAGCTACGGTCGTGGCACGTGCAGTTAAGCGCGGTGAGAGCAAGGCGCGGCATGTGCACGCATGACGGTTGTGGCGCTCTAGCGTTGTAACATCCCAAAAATATTGAACAATGATTATCAGATGCCTAGAAGTCCCGGAGAAGACTGAAGTGTTCAAGAACATTGATCACCGCACCATAGAGATCAACGATGACCTGACGTATCCCAAAGTACCCATTCAGATTCTGGAGGAAGCTTTCAGAACCACTAGAACCCGAAGCATCAAGTTTCTCAAGATTCAGTGGAGCAACCACACTGAAGAAGAAGCTACCTGGGAGCAAGAACATTACATCAAGACGGAGTTTCCCGATCTCTTTAAATCCTAGTTTTATTTTTCTTCTTTCTCAAATGTCGGGACGAGATTTTGTTTAAGGATGGAAGGTTTGTAACATCCCAAAAATATTGAACAGTGATTATCAAATTCCAATCACCAAAATTAGGGTTAACAAAAACTTTTGTTAATCAACATCATATGAATGCATGTGTGTATGTGATGATTGTATGAATGCATGAATGGACTTGTTTGATTGTTGTGATTAGCAAGGAATGGTTTAAAGATGAAAACAACATCATCTAAATCAAATCCAAACAGAAACAAATCAAGAGAAATTCAAAAACAAACAAATTAAGCAAATGATCATTTTTGTCAATCTTGCTCACTAGGCCACTTTGAGTTTTTCTAGTCCAAGATTTCAAACAGAAACAATTCCATTTCTTTTCACCCCTTACTAGACCAAGTAAAAGTGAACCGGAGCCCACCTTTCAAACTTACAGAAACATTTGGCAACTTGATTCAAATGACAATTCAAAACTTAATCTTTAACATATGTGAAGATCACCAATTCTCAAAAACCAACCAAACCAATTCACCTGGACCTTTCCAACTAACCAGAGACTACCTAGTATATAACTAGTACAACCACCAAGTTTGAACCAAAAATTCAAATTCAAATCTCTTTCGGCCATTTCATCAAACACCTTGCAAACAAAAATCAAACAAACAACAAACACTATAGTGAGCAGTGTTTTTGGCCTAACTTGTTCCCTCCATATCTCAGAGCATGCTATTAGTAGATCATCTAGCTTAGTTAACAATCTTGATCTCACTGTGAGCTTGCCATTGCCATCAACGGTGAGCATGCCGAGCCTCACCTTGCCACCCCATTGTCGAGAACAAGCTAGGAGAAGCTCTAGCCTCTCCAACCTTGTCTGGGACATTGACCACCGTCCATCTCCACCCCCTGTCCAATGCCAACGCTCAGCCAACCCCTGGACCACTCTAGAACCGCTGCAGCCTATGCATCTGTGCCATGCCGAGAGAGCGCCAGAGCGCCGCACTCGACACGCGACCACATACCCCGCCCTGCCCTCGCCGCTTGCGTGCGTGATCAGCACCGTCCCAGGAACTGCCCGGACACGCCCGTTCGTCGCCGCGCGAGCAGGAGAGCCCGCGTGCCATTAAACATCCCGTCGGACCCTCCTAGAGCACCGCAGCGTTCCGATCGTCTCGGACCACCCCACGCCTCGCGACCATGTCGTTGAGCTTCGCCAAGGAGCACATCACCGCCCCTACCGTCGCCCATGCCATTAGCCCACTATGACGACAACCACGACGAGATCCACCCGCGCCCTTTGGTCCCCTCTTGGCACTATAAATAGAGGCCATCCCCGTTTTATTTCTTCACACCAACACACTCCCCTCTCTCTCAGAACCACCCCACCTCACCCTAGAGCAAGGCGAGCAGCAGGTCACCGGAATTTTGCCGGAGTCTGTCGCGGAGGAGGAGAAGAGGAGCCAGCGATTGGAGCCGCCCCAGGAGAAGCCACCGGTACCAGGAGGTTCACCGTTGCCGACTTCGTCGTTCGCCCCCATCGCCGACCCTCGCATGAGCCCCAGTAAGCCTCACACAACCCCCACTGGCCGCGCTAGGGTTTAGTCTCGCCGGCGTTGCTCGACGGAGACGATAAGTCACAGTCATTTGATTAGAAGTTGATCCTGTGGTGTAGATTGCCCCGTACCTCTTTGCACCCCCCTGTCTCGCTGACTAGTGGGGACATCGACTTAAACCCACCAGCGCGGCTGTGCACCGTGGGTCGGCCCAGTTACACTCCTGCGCAACCTAGTTAGTTCGAATTTAGATTTTCCAATTAGTTTCAAACTTAGTTATGTACCTAGATTCAAAAATCAACCCAGGTCGATTCACTAAACCAAATTGCATGAAACTAATTTTTTAAGAAAGGTACTGAAATTCTTCATGCAAGCCCGTTGGATTCAAACCATTTAGATTTGTAGATCACCTATAGTAAAAATAACAAGGCAGAAGCTTTTCTGCATTCAAACATTTTTAAACATTCAACCATGAAAGCTTTTGAGTTGATTCCAACTCTCAAAAATCACATTTAACAAGACCTTTCTGAATATAAAAATATCTAGGTTTACTTGCAGAAATAATGGACAAGTAATAAAAGAATGCCCCATAGGCATTTCTAGTCACTTTAATTAATTAAAATAAAAAGGTTAAACCTTATTAAATTGTGACACCACTTTAAATCACATTCCCATATACTGAAATGTGTGGTGATGACATGTGTCAACATGATCCCATATTTTAGTTGGAGAATATTAAATCTTAAGTAGTTTTCAATGAGTAGATATTACTTTTCTAAAATAAAATAATCCAAACCTTGACTTAATGTTTGTAATGTTTGTGATGATGCTAGATCATCTAGTGAAGACCTTGGTGTGATAAGTAAAAGTAGTTAAGTATTTTTTGGTGATTGTGTACCTCGTATTTATTTATAGACGCTAGTACCGACCAAGGATACAAGGAGGAAGGAGACTACTATGAGGAAGAACCTGAGGAGAACTTCAACCACTGCTCTGCACAAGTCAAGCTATTAACTGAGCAAGCTAAAACTTGCAAGCTATCCTAGCAAGCTACTATCTGAGCAAGCTAACACTTGTAACTGTGAAAGTTAGATAACCTATGAAATGCATTAGGCATGCTTGGTTAGATAAATGTGATTATACCCCTTTGATTATACCCTTATTTGCAAGCTTAGTTATTTTATTTCTTTATCAAAGCTCTTTAGTTTGGTTTACTTAGTGACTTGTAGATTCTAGAAAGATGTTAAAGGTAGTATAAAGAGCATAAAACTTGGCCTAAGTTAGATAATCTTGATGTCATCCTGAGGCATGAGATTGAACTTAGATCAGTGACACTTGTTTACCACCCCTCATTAGTGTTCACCCCCACTTGTAGATGCTAGTGCTAAGCATAAAACTTGATCACTTTAGATGGGGATACTTGGTGAAAATGGTTATGAAAACATTAGAATGATGAGTCATTCTACTGAAATGTTTTGACATGTGTTCTTGAACACCAGATGATTTTGATGACGAAAATGTTGAGGCATGAGCCTTAGCCCTTTATAAAACTGATGGTTGTCTGGATGCGATACCATTCCAAATTTTACCGTACAACCACAATACCCGAAATTTGGGTAGGGCTTGACTGGAAATTTATATACCTTAGTATGGGTTCACTTGCGGCCAAGGTTTGAGCGGAGGCTACCTTGTGAAGATTGTCCACCTATGCAGTTCCCAAGATGACAGATGGTCATGGTTGGGAGGCCAAACTCATAGGAGAGGTGCCTATACTAGGGCATGTAATTGAAAGGTTAAGATTGATTATCCGCATACTGAGTATGGTGAATTCAGGATTGTTCCTGGCGGAATATTGTGGTGAAAGTGTACCACCTCTGCAGAGTGTCAAACTGTTAGATGTTTTCAAAATGACTTGTGAAATGAATCATGACTTTGAATTGACCACAACCGCGTTGTGATATGAAATTCAAGTTCCCACTTAGGTGTTATAAAACTTTCAACTAGCTTTCTTTGCTTCTGAACTCAGTAGAGATAAATCTGGCTTTTTCCAAAACAACCTAGAGGCTAGTACTTCCTAGTCAAAACCACTTAACTTGTTAGTATTAGTTTGCAAGTACTTAAAGAGTACTCATGGCTTTGTCCCTGGCTATTCCCGTGGCTAGACTATGAGGAGGACTATCAGGAGGATGGACCGCAGGAAGCATACGAAAACTAGGATCATCTCCCATCGTCAGCATTGCCTGTGACCATGAAGATGGAGCCTAGCCCACGCTACCGTTATCATTACGTTATTCCGCTGCTATGATTGTATTAAGACTGGATCATGAGATCCTTTATTTGTTGTAAGACCTTATGTATGGTTTGTAATGGATGATGTACTGTGATATCCAATATGTTATGTCTCGCAAAAATGGCAATCCTGGGATTGCGATGTATGGCATAACAGGCATCTGGGATTAAAAATCCGGGTGTTGACAGACGTGCTCTCGGCATGGCGCGGAGAAAATGGGCGCGGTGATTGTCTGGTGGTCCAGGGCTTGACTGAGCTTGAGGGGTGGACAGGGAGTGGTGGTGGACGGTGGCCTGCCTCCTAGACATCATGGACGGGCGCGTCGCTTCCTCCTACATGTTGGCCATGGTCGGCAGGCAATGGCGGCTCGGGTGGCGCGGCACTGGTGCAGATGGTAGAGGGGTAGCTGCTGCAATGCAGTGCTGGGTGCTAGGGGAGACAAGGGCTAGTAGTGGCGACAAGTAGTGGACAAGGCATTGATCAAGAATAGTATAAGTTAGGAAAGTTTGATCTGTGCTCACCAGGTGTTTGATGAAATGGCCACATGAAATCCACATTTGAATTTTTGGATGAATTTTGGTGAGTGCTCTAATCATTAGCTTGGTAGTATCGGGTTGCTTGGGTTTGGCAAGGTGCGGTGGTTTGGTTGGTTTTTTAGAAATGTCCATCTTAATACCTATTAAGGATTCAATTTTGAATTGTCATTTAAATAGATTTGGAATTTTTTTATGTTGGTTTGTAAAGTGGGTTTGGGTTCATTGTTACGTAATATAGAAAGGGGTGAAAATAATTGTATTTATTTCTATTATAAATGTTGGACTAGGAACACCCAAAGTGGTCTAGTGAACAAGTTTGGCCAAAGTGACCATTTGCTCATATTTCTTATTTTTGAATTTCTCTTAATTTGATTCTGCTTGGAAATGATCTAGATGATATTGTTTTCATCTTTAAACCAATCCTTATCATTCATAACAATCAAACATGGCAATTGCAAGCATTCATGCATTAATCACACACACATGCATTCATATTAATTTTAATAATAGAAGTTTTTGTTAACCCTAAACTTGGGTGATTAGAACTTGATAATCTTGTTTAATATTTTTAAGGTGTTACATAAAACAAACAAAATCCCTTATAAAGCACTCCTCCATTTTCCTCCCTCTTATTTTGTACTGAACTTTATGCATGTCTATCTGTACAACACTACCTAGACTAGCCATCTCCACTTTAGCTTTGAAGATGTAAAGCAACTGAAAACTTTTATTCCATGGACCATTGTTCCTCTAAACAGCCATTTCCTTTGCATATAACATCCTCATGTAAGGTACTGTAATATTAAACTTTTTTGAAACTTCATTTCTGAGCGTTGTTGCACAAAGTGATGGGTTCCCTCTCATCCAATCCATGATTGCATCTGCCAACCACCTAGTCTTTGCTAGTTTTGTTTTGTACTTTGCTTGTCCCCCTTGAGGTGGACAAGAATGTTCGAACCGATTAACTTTTATCTGAAACATAATGAAAATGTCAGGTACAGTTAACAAACTCTATACAATGATCTAAAATACAAAACTGGTTGTAATACCTACAAACTGAACCAAACTGCTCCTAAGCATAGTGGATGCATGCATCCTCCACCTACACCTCTTGTATGGGTACTTCACTGTGAACCTTGCTGGCTCACTCTTAATAACATCATAATCATTATTGGTGCGAATGCAATATGTAGTAAGGACATTACGACAGTCCCGCATCGTTTCAAATATCGTGCCTTATGAAATCTTAAGTCGCCCTATCACACTCAATTACTGGCAAGTCCTCACCATCGTACTGAGCTAAGACGAGACTAACATTGTTCTCCTTGTTCTCTTCGTCATTAGTTTCATCAAATCTGGCACCATGGGCCATTTCCTCCGTGTATTGATCCTATAGTGCTTGTTTACCAAATCTACCTACCAACTTAGGAAACATCAACTCATCCTCATCATCTAGTGGAGGCACTCCTATCAGGCTCTACTTTTTCCTCCACATCGGCCACACGAGCGATTTGGCTTACACTCGTAGTGCGAACAGATGGTACTATTGTGGACCTACAAGGAGCGCGGGGGCGCACACTATTAGCAGAGACAGTAGAGACACATGATGCCTGACCACCAAATGATGCTTTAACCCTCTTTCATGTGTGCTCAACTTTAGGTAGCACATGTGTTGGAGATATGCCCTAGAGGCAATAATAAATGTAGTTATTATTATATCTTTGTGTTTATGATAAATGTTTACATTCATGCTATAATAGTATTAACAAGGAAACATTAATACTTGTGTGATTTGTAAACTTAATTTGAAGTCCCTAGTAAAGCCTCTATATAATACTAGCTTGTTGGTTAATAGATGATTGTGGTTTCCCTATCATGAACATTGAGATGTTATTAACAACAAGATCTTATCGTTAGGAGAATGATATGGTGGACATACTCCTATAGATAAGCGTAGCATAAAGATCAAGTCATTTTAATAGTTCAATTGCTATATGCTTTCTGATACATAGTAATCTAATTCCTTCGACCATGAGATCATGCATATCACCTTTACCGGATGGATGCTTTGATGACATCAAACACCACACCGTAACTGGGTGGCTATAAAGGTGGCATTGAGTGTTTGGAAAGTATTGGTTGAAACACATGGATCAAGAATGGGATTTGTCCATCCATATGACGGATAGATATACTCTGGGCCCTCTCGGTGAAATGTCATACAATTAGCTTGCAAGCATGTGACTAGCTCACAAGGGATCACATATCACGGGAACGAGAAAAGAGTACTTATCGGTAACGAGGTTGAACTAGGTATGCAGAGATACCGACGATCATAACCTCGGATAAGTAAACTATCGTGAGACAAAGGGAAATTGATATCGTATGTAAGTGGTTCATTCGATCGCAAAGTAATCGTAGAAATATGTGGGAGCCATATGAATTTCCAGATTCCTCTATTGGTTATTGTTCGGAGAAGTGTCTCGATCATGTCCGCATAATTCACGAACCGTAGGAAGACACACTTAAGGGTTCGATGTTGTTTGAGTAGTTATGGAATGATGAGAAAGAGTCCGAATGTTGTTCGGAGTCTCGAATGGGATTCGGGATATCACGAGGAGATCCGGAATGGTCCGGGGAATAAGATTCATATAAGGAAAGTCCCGTTTCAGAGTTGGAGAATGGTTCCGGTGTTTTCATCGGGAATGTTCTAGAAGGTTCCGGAATGTCCGGCACTCCGGGGGGGGAAGGGGAAGGGTACATGAATGTGTTATATCAAGTTGGTATGATTGCATCATGTACTCGGTGTCATCGCTGAACAAAAATAGAGGGTTTATTCAAATCCTAGTTTGAAAAGTCAAACGGCTAGTTTGAAAGTCAAACGGCAGTTTTTGGAAAGAGGAGGAGGAGTGGGAAACCGAGTTGGGGAGGAGTTCCCTCCTCCAACCGCCGGCCCACCTCCAAGCCGAGTTGGGGAGGGACTCCTCTCCCTCCCCTTGGCCGGCCGGCCCCTCCACCTATATAAGGAGGGGCAGGGCTCCCTCCTAGAGACACACAAGATCCTCTCCTCCAAGCCCTAGCCGTCGGCGCCGCCACCTCCACTGCCGCCGCCGACCTAGGTCAAACCGCTGTCGCCGCCTAGCAACCCTAGCTGCCGGACAAGCTTCCTCCTCGGCGTGTCTAAACCCTAGATCGTCGAGGGACTCTCTCATACTCCACCATACTCGCTCCGGCTTAAGGCGAAGCCCTGCGAGATCTCCCATCTACTTCCGGTACCACGCCGTTGTGCTGCCGGAATCGCGAGGAGAGTGCTACAACCTCCGCTGCCTGCTAGAACAAGGGAGAGGAAGGTCTTTGTTGAGTACCGAACGTGTGACCGACTGCGGGAGCGCTGCCGGAACGCGGCGCCGGAAGAATCGTCTACACGATCTTGAGATCGGAAAGAGTACGACTACATCACCCACGAGAATCCGCTCTCGTTAAACACTTTGGAATCTTCGAGGGTGAGTTATTCCATCGACTCGTTGCTACAATCTAGTAGATAGATCTTGGCTTGTTTGTTTGTATGCGGTAGAAATTTTTTGTTTTCCATGCTACGAAACCCTACAGTGGTATCAGAGCCGTGTCTATATGTAGATCTGTTGCACGAGTAGAACACAATGGTCATTGTGGGCGTTGATGCTTTTATTGTCGATTGCTTCTTGTGTACTTTTCATCTTGCGGTATGTTGGGATGAAGCGGCCCGGGCTAACCTTACATGACATCGTTCATGAGACTTGCTCCACGCTTGACATGCAACTTGTATTGCATAAGTGGCTTTGCGGGTGCCTGTTTCTCCTAGCATATTTAAGATCCAATTTACAACGGGTGATTAACAATACTAGTATCAATGTTGTGGTTCATGTTCGTAAGTTAGAACGACACTTATTGAAAGCCCCAAACCACGTAAAATATGCAAAGAAAGTAGAGGCGTCTAACTTTGTTTTGCAGGGGTGTGCTGTGATGTGATATGGCCATGATTGTGATTATATTTGATGTATGCAATGTTCCTTATTGTAAGTTGGCAACCGGCAGGAGCCATATGGTTGTCTTTAATTTCTGTTACGACCCGCGTGTCTATTCAAAGTAGTTGTAATAGTTGAAGCCGGTGGACGACAACCATGGAGACGCGTCATTGACCTTGATGCAATGTCGGTGATGATGGAGATCATGTTCGTGCTAGAAGATGGAGATCGGAAGCACAAAGAAGAAAGGCCATATCATATCACATATTATGAATTGCATGTGATGTTAATCCTTTATGCATCTTGTATTGCTTAGTAGACGACAGTAGCATTATAAGATGATCCCTCATGCACATGAATTTCAAATCATAAAGTGTTCACCCTTAGTTAGCACCGTTGCTAAAGCTTGTTGTTTCGAAGCACCACGTGATGATCGGGTGTGTTAGATTCCGCAAGTGTATACAACATGAGCAAGCCAGATTTGCTCATGCGGAAAGTAAGGTTTGATCTTGACGAGCCTAGCATGTACAGACATGGTCTCGGAACACGGATCACCGAAAGGTAAAGCATGAATTATATAGTAGATATGATGAACATGTCGATTGTTCGCCACTGAAACTATATCAACTCTCGTGATGATCGGTGTTGATGTGGTGGATTTGGTTCGTGTGATTACTAAAACAATGTGAGGGATATTGTTTTGAGTGGGAGTTCACCTAGATTAATTTTATTATTAATTTGAACTCAATTTGTCATAAACTTAGTCTAAACTATTGCAAATATGTTGTAGATCAATGGCAGCCCCTACCATCAATTTTAATGCGTTCCTAGAGAAAGAAAAGTTGAAAAATAATGGAAGCAACTTCGCGGATTGGTTCCGCAATTTGAGGATTGTCCTCACAGCTGGTAATTTGACCTATGTGTTGGATGCACCGCTGGGTGACCCACCTGCAGCTGATGCTGCCGATGAAGTAAAGAACGTTTACCTCACTCGGAAGACTCAGTACTCCACAGTTCAGTGTGCTATCTTGTATGGTTTAGAATCGGAGCTTCAGAAAAGGTTTGAGAATTCAGACCCATATGATATTGTCGAGGATCTCAAATTGATCTTTGAGACTCATGCGGCAATTGAAAGCTATGAGGCTTCTGAAAAGTTCTTTAACTGCAAGATGGAAGAGGGCAGCTCCGTCAGTGAGCATGTGCTTAAGATGTCTGGGCACGCAAACAAACTTCAAAGCTTGGGTATTGTGATTGCTAATGCTTTGGGGATTTACCGTGTCCTCCAATCACTACCACCAAGTTACAAGAACTTTGTGATGAACTACAACATGCAAACCATGAACAAGACGTTGCCAAAACTCTTTGCCATGTTGAAATCTGCAGAATTGGAGATCAAGAAAGAGCACCAAGTGTTGTTGGTCAATAAGACCACCAAATTCAAGAAATGCAAGTCTAAGCAGAAGGGACACTTCAAGAAGGGTGGTAAGAAAGTTACCACGCCGACGAAGAAGACCAAGGCTGGACCTAAGCCTGATACTGAGTGCTTTTACTGCAAGGGAGAAGGTCACTGGAAGCGGAATTGCCCAAAGTACTTGGCGGATTTGAAGAACGGCAACATCAAGAAGAAAGGTATATCTGATATACATGTTATTGATGTGTATCTCACTAGTACTCGTAGTAGTGCTTGGGTATTTGATACTGGTTCAGTTGCTCATATTTGTAACTCGAAATAGGTGCTGTAGAATAAACGGAAGCTAGCGAAGAACGAGGTGACGATGCGCGTGGGAAACGGATCAAAGGTTGATGTGATCGCGGTCGGCACGCTACCCCTTCATCTACCATCGGGATTAGTTTTATACTTAAATAATTGTTATTTGGTGCCTGCGTTAAGCATGAACATTATATCGGGATCTTGTTTATTGCGAGACGGTTACTTGTTTAAGTCCGAGAATAATGGTTGTTCGATTTATATGAGTAATATGTTTTATGCACATGCACCTTTGATAGATGGTCTATTCTTGTTGAATCTCGATAGTGGAAATACACATATTAATAACATTGAGGCTAAACGTTTGAAATCGAGCGATAACTCGACCTATATGTGGCACTGTCGTCTTGGTCACATTGGAGTGAAGCGTATGAAGAAACTCCATACCGATGGACTTCTTGAATCACTTGAAAGATGCGAAGCATGTCTGATGGGTAAAATGACTAAGACTCCATTCTCTGGTATGATGTAGCGAGCTACGGACTTGTTGGAAATCATACATACCGATGTGTGTGGTCCAATGAGTGTAGCATCGCGCGGTGGTTATCGTTATGTTCTTACCTTCACGGATGACTTGAGTAGGTATGGGTATATCTATTTCATGAAACATAAGTCCGAAACTTTCGAGAAGTTTAAGGAATTTCAAAGTGAGGTAGAGAATCAACGTAACAAGAAGATTAAATTTCTACGTTCTGATCGTGGAGGTGAATATCTAAGTTACGAGTTTGGCGAGCATTTGAAGAAATGCGGAATACTTTCAGAATTGACACCGCCGGGAACACCACAGCGTAATGGTGTGTCCGAACGTCGTAATCGAACTCTCTTAGATATGGTTCGTTCTATGATGTCACTTACAGATTTACCGCTATCATTTTGGGGTTATGCATTAGAAACAGCCGCATTCACTTTAAATAGGGCACCATCTAAATCCGTTGAAACGACACCGTATGAATTATGGTTTGGGAAGAAACCTAGATTGTCGTTCCTTAAAGTTTGGGGATGCGAAGCCTATGTAAAGAAGTTACAGCCGGACAAGCTTGAACCCAAAGCGGAAAAATGCGTCTTCATTGGATACCCGAAGGAAACTATTGGGTATACCTTCTATCATAGATCCGAAGGCAAAATCTTCGTTTCCAAGAATGGATCCTTTCTAGAGAAGGAATTTCTCTCGAAAGAAGTGACTGGAAGGAAAGTAGAACTCGACGAGGTTGTCGAACCTTCTCTCGAAATTGCGAGTAGCGTAGCACCGGAAGAAGTTCCTGTGGTGCCTGCACCAATTAGAGAGGAAGCTAATGATGATGATCATGAAACTTCGGTTGAAGTTGCTACAGAGCCTCGCAGGTCAACGAGAACTCATACCACTCCAGATTGGTATGATCCCGTTATGAGTGTCATGTTGGTGGACAACACCGATGACCCTGAGACATATGAGGAAGCGATGATGAGCCCAGATTCCAATAAATGGCAAGAAGCCATGAAATCCGAGATTGGATCCATGTACGAAAACCAAGTATGGACTTTGGTGGACTTACCGGATGGCCGAAAGGCTGTCGAGAATAAATGGATCTTCAAGAAGAAAACAGATGCTGATGGTAATGTTACTGTCTATAAAGCTCGACTTGTCGCAAAAGGGTTTCGACAAATTCAAGGAGTTGACTACGATGAGACTTTCTCACCAGTAGCGAAGCTAAAGTCTGTGAGGATTATGTTATCAATCGCTGCATATTATGATTATGAGATATGGCAGATGGATGTCAAAACAGCATTCCTCAATGGAGACATTGATGAAGAGTTGTATATGATGCAACCCAAAGGTTTTGTCGATCCTAAAGATGTTAACAAGGTATGCAAACTTCAACGGTCCATCTATGGATTGAAGCAAGCATCCTGAAGTTGGAATCAACGTTTTGATAAGGTAATCAAAAGTTTTGGTTTTATACAAACTTATGGAGAAGCTTGTATTTACAAGAAAGTGAGTGGGAGCTGTAGCATTCTTAATACTATATGTAGATGACATATTGTTGATTGGGAATGATGTAGACCTTCTTAATAATGTCAAGGAATATTTTAATAATAGTTTTTCAATGAAGGATCTTGGCAAAGCAGCTTACATATTAGGTATAAAGATTTATAGAGATAGATCGAAACGCCAAATATCATTGTCTCAAAGTACATATTTGGACAAAGTTCTAAAGAGGTTTGGAATGGAAGATAGCAAGAAAGGGTTCTTGCCCATGTTGCCCAATACGACCTTGAGTAAAACTCAAAGTCCGACATCGACAGAATATAGAGAAAGGATGAGTAAGACTCCCTATGCCTCAGCTATAGGATCTCTAATGTATGCCATGCTATGTACTAGACCCGACATTGCATATGCTGTTAGTTTAACTAGCAGATATCAAAGTGATCCAGGAGTGGATCATTGGACAGCGGTCAAAAACATCCTTAAGTACTTGAGAAGAACTAAGGATATGGTTCTTTCTTATGGAGGTGATGAACAGCTCGTTGTTAATGGTTACACTGATGCTAGTTGGAACACCGATCTGGATGATTCTAAATCACAATCTGGATACGTATTTATTTTGAATGGTGCAGCAGTTAGCTGGAGGAGTGCAAAGCAAAGCGTTATGGCGAGATCTTCAACTGAATCGGAATACATGGCTGCTTAGGAGGCTTCACAAGAAGCGATATGGATGAAAGAGTTCATTACAGAGCTGGGTGTGGTTCCTAGTGCGCTGGACCCAATGTCTATCTACTGTGATAACATGGGCGCCATAGCCAATGCGCAAGAACCAAGGTCACACAAGAAGCTGAAGCACATCAAGCTGCATTTTCACGCTATTCGAGAACATATCCAAGATGGGGATATAAAGATTTGCAAAGTACACACAGATCTGAATGTGGCGGATCCATTGACTAAACCTCTCCCGAGGGCAAAACATGACCAGCACCAAACTGCCATGGGTGTTCGGTATATTACCATGTAATCTAGATTAGATGACTCTAGTGCAAGCGGGAGACTGTTGGAGATATGCCCTAGAGGCAATAATAAATGTAGTTATTATTATATCTTTGTGTTTATGATAAATGTTTACATTCATGCTATAATAGTATTAACAAGGAAACATTAATACTTGTGTGATTTGTAAACTTAATTTGAAGTCCCTAGTAAAGCCTCTATATAATACTAGCTTGTTGGTTAATAGATGATTGTGGTTTCCCTATCATGAACATTGAGATGTTATTAACAACAAGATCATATCGTTAGGAGAATGATATGGTGGACATACTCCTATAGATAAGCGTAGCATAAAGATCAAGTCATTTTAATAGTTCAATTGCTATATGCTTTCTGATACATAGTAATCTAATTCTTTCGACCATGAGATCATGCATATCACCTTTACCGGATGGATGCTTTGATGACATCAAACACCACACCGTAACTGGGTGGCTATAAAGGTGGCATTGAGTGTTTGGAAAGTACTGGTTGAAACACATGGATCAAGAATGGGATTTGTCCATCCATATGACGGATAGATATACTCTGGGCCCTCTCGGTGAAATGTCATACAATTAGCTTGCAAGAATTTGACTGGATCACAAGGGATCACATATCACAGGAACGAGAAAAGAGTACTTATCGGTAACGAGGTAGAACTAGGTATGCAGAGATACCGACGATCATAACCTCGGATAAGTAAACTATCGTGAGACAAAGGGAAATTGATATCGTATGTAAGTGGTTCATTCGATCGCAAAGTAATCGTAGAAATATTTGGGAGCCATATGAATTTCCAGATTCCTCTATTGGTTATTGTTCGGAGAAGTGTCTCGATCATGTCCGCATAATTCACGAACCGTAGGGAGACACACTTAAGGGTTCGATGTTGTTTGAGTAGTTATGGAATGATGAGAAAGAGTCCGAATGTTGTTCGGAGTCTCGAATGGGATTCGGGATATCACGAGGAAAAGTCAAACGGCTAGTTTGAAAAGTCAAACGGCTAGTTTGAAAGTCAAACGGCTAGTTTGAAAGTCAAACGGCAGTTTTTGGAAAGAGGAGGAGGAGTGGGAAACCGAGTTGGGGAGGAGTTCCCTCCTCCAACCGCCGGCTCACCTCCAAGCCGAGTTGGGGAGGGACTCCTCTCCCTCCCCTTGGCCGGTCGGCCCCTCCACCTATATAAGGAGGGGCAGGGAGACACACAAGATCCTCTCCTCCAAGCCCTAGCCGCCGGCGCCGCCACCTCCACTGCCGCCGCCGCCGACCTAGGTCAAACCGCCGCCGCCTAGCAACCCTAGCCGCCGGACAAGCTTCCTCCTCGGCATGTCTAAACCCTAGATCGTCGAGGGACTCTCTCATACTCCACCATACTCGCTTCGGCTGAAGGCGAAGCCCTGCGAGATCTCCCATCTACTTCCGGTACCACGCCGTTGTGCTGCCGGAATCGCGAGGAGAGTGCTACAACCTCCGCTGCCTGCTGGAACAAGGGAGAGGAAGGTCTTCGTCGAGTACCGAACGTGTGACCGACTGCGGGAGCGCTGCCTGAACGCAGCGCCGGAAGGATCATCTACGCGATCTTGAGATCGGAAAGAGTACGACTACATCACCCACGAGAATCCGCTCTCGTTAAACACTTTGGAATCTTCGAGGGTGAGTTATTCCATCGACTCGTTGCTACAATCTAGTAGATAGATCTTGGCTTGTTTGTTTGTATGCGGTAGAATTTTTTTGTTTTCCATGCTACGAAACCCTACAACATGGAGATGAATTCGACCAAAACGTTTGCCAGCATTTAAAGTGAAAATCATTACAAGATCAGCTTCACTAGTTAGTGGGAGTAATCTTTGCTCGCTAATGTTGAAATATTGCAAATCAACTGAATTGCCATTACTCTAGGGGAAATTAGATTAGACTTTATCTTTCAAATATCTTAGTGTTATGGAGGTTGCAACCACCGCTGGGAAGTAAAATCCAGAGAGATATTGTTCACAACCACGAATTATGCTAGTATCCAGTCTAGCTGCCAGCCGAAATGCCAGTGCTGGATCAATCATATTCGAACATCAAGCCCATTAGTTGAGCACCAGTGATTCGTTCTCAAATATTTCCTATAATCAATCCACAAAGGGAAACGGTGCTTACCCATATGGAATCCATGCGTTAGATCCCTCTGATTCCACCCAATCTTCTCTGCGATCGACAGGTAAGACTGGTACACTAGCCGACATTGTGTATTGTTTCATGGAAGGGGTTGATCTAGCGGGGGCGGGAGAGGAGACGGAGGTGGAGTGGGCTCCATGGCTAGGGGGAGGGGCGGCTCGGGAGAGAAGGATGACATAAGGTAGGAGGGCACAACGACGGGGCAGCATAGGGGCGGTGTGAGAGCTGTTCCAGGCTCGGGGGAAAGCGAATGCTTTGGGTGAGCGAGAATGGTTGGTCCGACGTGTCTCCACGCGGCCCCACACTTCACCACGTATGCAAGACACAACCCAACATGTCCCTACCCTTTACCACGTATGCAAGACCAGTCCCAACACGGCCCCATCCGTCAGCATGTAACGTTCGAGGCCACGTAACATAACGCTCAACGCATGACCCATCCCAACGCTGTCCCACCAGTCAGCATGTAACAATCAAGCCTTTGACCTGGCGGCATCCCTCCATCTGAGCGCCTGCAAGGGTTCTAGAATAGAGGGAGGGGAAAAGTAAGGAAAAGTTAAGCGACTTGGGAAAAGTGAGTAAGTAAAAATGCTCCAATTTTGTACTCATAACTGGTGTAGTAGCTGGTGCTGGTGCAGGAATGGGGACTAGTGCAGGAGATGGTGCCACTGCCTGTGCTGGGGATGGGGCTGGGGCTGGTGCAGGAGATGGTGCCGATGCATTTAATTGTAGAGGGGATGGTGCAGGAGTCAGAACCGGTGCCGGCGCCAGCAGCTTGATGCTAGATTTCTTCTGACGGGTAGGTAAGCTGACTACAAGGATGGTATAGGCATATGAGATGTGTGCAATCAAAATGGCTCTTATACTCCAAAAGTTACTCACAGTGCAGTGATTAGAGGATATGATGAGTATACAAGCGAATTAAGTTACTAACTCTAATCTTTCTCCTACTTCGGTTAACAAGTGTCGTTGTAGGAACTGGGGATAATGCTGGTGCCAGCAGCTTGATGCTAGCACCCTTCTGGGGAAGCGAACTATAGAAGAGTCATACGGTGAGTGAAGACAATGGTGTAGAATAGTTAGTCACAAGAAAGTCATGAGAGGTTGTGATGAGTAAATAAGCAAATTAATTAGTACTATATTCTTGGTCCTTTGGTCAACAGGTCACTACTAGGAAAATGGCTATAGGTAATCAGCACATCCGTGGCTCACATGGTTGAAGTGCCCCACGGATAAAACAGGCGTGGCTCACCTATGGGCAGTGCCCTACTAGTAACTAGAACAACCGTGGTGCACATGACCATAGTGCGCCACAGATATGTGTGGGCCAGGGCCCTGTTGGCCGCACGCCAGATATCCGTAGCGCACATAGGGTAGGTGCGCTACACTTGTTGGTGTTATCCGTGGCGCACGTTAGGGGGGTGCGCTACGCCTAAGCGCATGCCCCTCTGCTCTGTAAAACGGTCAGACACATCCGTGGCGCACTATGGCATGTGCGCCACGGATGTTACTAATCCCTGTGGCGCACTAGGGCCGAGTGCGCCACGGATGTGGCGACCTTTTTTTGGCAGCTCCACTTGTGCACATGTGTGATCATACACCACCCCACACTTCACTTTCCCCTTCTTCTTCCTCCTTAGATCTAGTCGGGATCCTTCTCCTTCCCACATCAATTTCTCCACTCATTCACCATTTTTAGCATGTAGAACTTGCCTTGGATGTGACATAAGTAATAGAGGAAGCTCTCCGGTCTCTCATCTCCTTCTCCTGTCTCGCGCGCACCTCTCCTTTCCATCTTCTCACGATTGGTCTCTCATCTCGGTAAGTTGTCCATGTAAGGATGTGTTCATGTGTATATTGATGATATGCTCATATGTATGTAGATGATCGATGCTCATGATGTGTGTATGAGAGGATCGATGGTCATATGTGTGTATATGGAGAGTATCGATGATGCTCATGCATGTGTGTATGGAGAGGATAATGATATGTTCATGTGTGTATGGATCGGTCTCTCTCTCTCTCTCTCTCTCTCTCTCTCTTGTGTTTGTATGTGAACAAGTTGCCATTTGTTTTGCCAAAATGTTGATTCATTTCCATTTTGGCAAGACTTTGGCATTTCGCAAAGGTCCTAATCTTAGGATAGATTCAGTGGCATGAAGTCTCACGACCGTGCCGTGCTAATGACGCAGGTACTTCTGGTCGCACTAAGAGAGATAATGGACGAGCACGTCTGTGAAACGTTATTTGGCCTCTGCAAGTTTTTCAACGTCATCTCTAGGAAGTCGATTGGCGTGAATCAGCTCGGGAGGCTACAGGAGGAGATCTTGGTGATACTATGCGAGCTTGAGGTCTACTTCCCACCCGCATTATTCAACATTATGGTGCATCTGCTGGTCCATGTTGTGGAGGACATCGTCCAACTCGGGCTGATGTTCCTCCGCAGCATGATGGCGTTCGAAAGGATGAACGGACACATCAAAGGATACGTTCGCAACAGGTCCCATCCAGATGGAAGCATAGCCAAGGGCTTTCTGGCCGAAGAGTGCATCTCTTTCTGCACGAATTATCTAGACATCAAGAACCCTGTCGGTCTTCCCGTCAATAGGCACCTTGGCAAGCTCGACGGATCTGGTCACCGAGAGGGTCGTCACATACTGCATGCAGACTTCGATTTTCGACGCGCAGACTTTGATCGAGCAAACCTCGTCGTGCTACAACATTTAGAACTGGTCGATCCTTGGGTACAGAAGCACAAAAGGTTAATCTATAAGAAGTACAGTGACCGGGGCATACAGAGGATGCAGGGAGAAATAATCAAAGAGCACAACTCAGATTTCACGCGTTGGTTTAGGCAGACGCTCCTTGATAATCCCCCGCGATCGCGTTCTTCTGACACGGAAAAGATCATATTCACCTTGTCGAAGGGACCGATGCAAAACCTGGTGACCTATCAGGCGTATGATATCAATGGGTACACATTTTACACGGAGGAAAAGGACAACAAGTGTGATTATCAGAACTCAGGTGTAACGTCGGAATTCTACACCGATGACAACATGAAGGAAAGATTCTACGGAAGAATCGCGGAGATCTGGGAGCTCGACTACTATGGAGAAAAGGTGCCGATGTTCCGTGTCAGATGGGCAAAGAGCGTCAAAAGAGAAGACCGGTATTTCACAACCATGGTTATACCCGAAGCAGCCAAATCCAAGGCCGCCGGTGCGAACGTGGCCGCGAAAAATGAAACGTGGGTACTGGCTACCAAAGTGGACCAATGTTTTTCATTACCGACCCGACAAAGCCTAGCCGTGTTGTCGTGAGGAGAGGAAAAAGAAACATCATCAGAATGGATGGAGTAGCCAACGAGCAAGACTTCGACCAGTACAACGATCCAAAGATTGAAGAGGACGACGACTACGATGCAGCAACATACATCACAAGAAGAAAAAAGGACAACCCTACCCAAAAAAGGTAGCCCGTTCGAAAGAAGAAACATTAAAGTGCCGGGGTTAAATTATTCAACCGCGACAAAGAAGGGAAAAAAGATTGTAAAACGCTAGCTCGAAAAATATTGTAAAATGCGTGGTCGAAAAAGATTGTAATATTCATGGACAAATTATTATGACATATTTGTATCATGGAAAAATAATTATGACATATTTGAATCATATTTAATTTGTACCACTTTTATGACATATATTATCACTATCAGGCATTTTTGGAATATTTAAAAGTATTTTAAAAACAAAACAAAACTTTTATGGAATATATCACCACTTTTGGGCATTTTTTGGAACATTTAAAAATATTTTTAAAATAAAAAAAGGTGGGCACCAGGATTCGAACCTGGGTGCTCACGGGTTTAGATTAGAGAAGTGGGTGGAACCAGTGGGATATGGCAGTGTTAGTTGACAATAGGGGTGGCCACGCCATCTTATGTGACTAGTAGTACCGAGTTAGGCGTAGCGCACTTGGCCAGGGTGCGCTATGCCTAACTCGGTACGACTAGTCAACCGTGCCACGCCCGCGCGCCTCTCCTCCCTATCTCAGACACCGCTAATCTCATCCCCAAGTCTGAGCCCCGCCGCCGCGCTCTCGATCCGCCGCCGCTCTAGGAGGAGGACGTGGAGGAGGAGGAGCCTGAGCCCTGCCAGCTGTCACCGCTCGAGGAGGAGGTCGTGGAGGAGGAGGCCCGTGCGCGTCCGAGGAGGAGGAGTCCGTGGAGGAACCCGCCATCGTCCGCTAGCCGCTCTAGGAGGAGGACGTGGAGGAGGAGGAGCCATCATCGTCTGCCCACCCGCCCGCCATCGTCGTCCTCATCGCCCGCCTGCCTAGCTCCGTGCTCCCTCCTGGTGAGTCCCCTGCCCACCTCCCCTCTCTCTCTCCCTCTCTCTCCCTCTCTCTCCCTCTCTCCCTCTCTCTCCCTGTCGTTTAGATTTCTGAAATTCTAAACATTTGGTTCAGTATATTATTGGCAAGGCTCTGTTACTGTAATTGGTCAGTATACCAAGGTGTGCAGTTGATTCATTTGTGTTACTGGAGCTAGTTGACACTGATAGTTGCTTTATTCATAATCGTAATGGTTAAAGAAGATTATTTAAGTTCATTTGGTAGCTCTTGGGATTAAAAGTGGTTGCTATGTATAACCTGTCAATATGACATCAAAAATTTATATGATTCCTGTTGGCTTCTGTTGAGTGCTACTGCTACTATGGTGCCTCCTTTAGGAGTGTGCACATCAGTAGTGTCATTTAATCATGATCTGTTGTAATTGATTTATGTAGGTTTAATGAGATCATTATTATAATTGATGAGACATGGAAATAAAACTATTCCAGTCCCTTCCCATGATATCTTAGTTGAAGCTTTAGCTTTGCAAGAACATATATGAATGAGTCATTGTTTGAAGTCTTAAGAAAGAATTTGTCTTCTCGTATTTTTGTATGATTCCTAGAACACTTGCTAGGAAAATGATTTATTTTAATTGGGTTGTCATTGTTGCTTAAAGAGATAGCTTCTGTCATATGGCTATGCTATTGTGGAACCTCCTAAGAGTGAGCACAGCAGCATAGATCATTTGCATGATTTGCTATAGTTTTACTTGAAAAGGTTTTGGTCCATGTCCTTTCCTATAATGCCAAGCCCGAGGATCCAGTTTTAAGAATAAGAACGGTTTCTATTAGTGCCTTAAGCAATCCTCCTGATGTGATGTACATACCAATAATATGTAAATCTGAGGCTTAATTCCTGGTATGAATAGATTATAATTGTTTTCTATAGCTCTAGGATGATCTAGCATAACACTTATATGCTAACTGAGAGCTCCCTCCCCTCCAAACCTTTTCCTTTTTAAAAAAAATTAAAAGAACAGATGTAACACTTGTTTTGTAGTGTTAACAACTTAGTGGCTTCTACTGCCTTTGCATCTGCTACTGTGGTGCCTCCATGTTGGAGTGTGCATAGTAGTGGGTTCAAACAGCAGGATTTGCTACTCCTTTCGGGTGGGTGTGAATTTGTGCTGGTTGGTAATTGAACAATGGATTTATTTGAAATTATCCTGGTGACCATCACTAGGAAAATGATTTAGCTTATTTAAGGTTTTATAAAGTTGATGCTTTGATATGTTGGTTATGTCCTGTATGCAAGACTTGTGGATTTAGTAGATGATCTAGATGCATGTTTGCTTGACCAATATTTGTTTTAATTCTTTCCAATGATGCAATATATGGTTGTGGCACTATGCTGGGACTGGATGGATGTGGTTGTGAAATGGTTTGGAAGGAAAAATAGAGTAGTGTTGGTTTTTCTACTATCTGTGCTGGGACAACAACACCTTGAAATTGTGCTTGTGCTTGTATATGAAGCATTTTATTATGTCGTGTATGCAGGTTCTTGTATGAAATGAGTCCCCATTTTTGCCAGAATGTTGATTAACTTCCGTTTCGGCAGAAATCGAGCACTCCTAGTTTAAGAAAATTAGCAAAGGTCATGCCGGATTTTTCCGTGCATTTAACCAATTATTTGTTTTTTATTAGTGCAAAGACGTGTGAAAACGACGAGGCTGGATGTTCTAAGCGCATCAGCGCTGAAGGAGAATTCAGACCTCCGAATAAACAATTGACATTCTGGGAGGCGGCCCAGCGGCTAGAAGACGATGAAGAATACCATCCTTCGGAGAGTGAGGATGATGAGATGGAAGACGCAGAGGAAGAAGCCGAAGGAACGACGGACGATGAAACCACTGATGGCAGCGAGGGAACAGGGAGTGGTAGCAATCCTCCTAAGAAGAAGAAGAAGAAGAAGAAGAAGAAGAAGAAGAAGAAGAAGCCGAAGGAACGGCGCCCGAACACGGTCGGCACGGTCAGGGAGGAAATTACCGAAGTGAGCCCATCAGGGGTTCCTTTGGAGCCCGACCTTGTCGTCAGAGGGTACGGTGGGCAAGTGGCGGCGATCACCCGGACAACCATGTCGATCAACACCGAGAATCTCCGGCATAAAGATAATGGCCACTTGCGCACACTCCTCTTCGAGAAGCTGCACACAAGATACAAGTTCCCCGCTAAGTATCAGAACACAAATTATCATGGGAACGAAGTAAACAAATTCGTCCTCACAAAGATGAGCACCGCCCTGGAAAGCTGGAGAACCCGGATAAAGAAGAAGATCTATAAAGAAGGCAAAAGTCTCGAGGAGATCCAGAAGATTGACCCGCAGATCACCGAAGATCAGTTCCGGGAGTTCAAGGAGAGGTGTGAATCCGAAAGAGCCCTGGCCAATAGTAATCGGGGAAAGGCACTGCATGCGATGAATATAGGTCATCACCATCTCGGATCTGGTGGATACAGAACCGCGGAGGCCAAATGGAATAAGGAGGACGAAGAGTATAGATCCAAGGGGATAGAAAACCCCTTTGCGAAATTCGAACCCAGGCAGGTTCGAAACTTCATCAGGGCCCGTTACCATGTTGACCCAAAAACCAAACAACTCACCGCGGATCCTGCGGTGAAGGAATTCGAGGAAATTGTGGTAAGTAATCTAATTACCACGGATCAACTCGATTGCATTCTAATCGATGATCTAAACGATTGACTGTTACTTCTTCTGCAGGAGGAGGAAATTGTTGCTAGTCATGGATCCCAGGGTTCCTCATCCCAGGGGTCGACGGCGGCCACCCGGTGGGATAACCCTTTTAACAGGGCGATGAACCGGGCCAAGAAAATAGAGCCGGTTACAAAGAAACCGTCGTCGGTTGGCCGTCTGTCCGGCCTCGGGGGTAAGAATTGGGTGGATCATTTTGGTGCACCACCGAGGACGCATGTGGCGCCGTCGGGAAGGAGCGAGGAGGAAAACCGCGAGGTTCAAGAACTTAAGGAACAAGTGGCGCAGATCCCGCAGATCGTCCAAGACAACCTGGCAATCAACCTCACGTCCTTCCTGCCTACCTTGGTGGAGTCAATAGCGAACTAGAGTGCGGGTGGTCGAGTAGTGCCGTGCCCGATTCCAAGCAGGGTCAGCAGCCACTCGAACAACGCGACACCGACGAATCAAGCAAACTACATGTTCGTGACTCCGCCCGCTAGCACCGTGGCGCCGCAAGTGTTGGTGACTCCCCCTGCCATCACCGCGGCGCCGGAGTACATGTTGGTGCCCCCTGCCATCGTCATGGCGGCACCGGAGCTCCAAGCACCCGGCGGTAGGGAGAATACACCGGCGGCCAGCACCGCGCCATCAAGCAGCCCTTCCGTCTCTTGCACGCCCGTCGCCGTATGCGGTGCCTCGACATTAGACGATCTCGACGCCATCACGGTAAACAAATTGCTTTACCGCCTTTCACGCCATCTATTACTCTTATGGAATCTCTGACGACGCCGTACATGTTTTCTGCAGACGGATGTTTCTTGCACTCTCTTATGCTACGTGAACAACAAGCTGAGGAATGTTGCCAAGGGTACCATCGTTCAACCCTTGCAGCGCACGTTCCACTCAAGGCCAATCCCAGATAGCGTGCACAGGGTTAATACTAGTTGGGTGCTAAGGGGCTGCGACGACCTGGAACCTCCCATTCAACCCCCAGGAGTGGATGAAGAAGAGCCGGCTGTCCTCAGAAGTTGATTCGGCTTATTCTTGCAATGGCCAAAGAGCATGATCCGTTTAGGTACGGCGGGGGCCATCACGCGACAGACAACATCACCGCCTATCGTGCCAGCGACAAGCGGTGGTGTAACATCCCAAAAATACTAAACTTGGATCATCAAACTCTAATCATCAAATTTAGGGTTAACAAAAAACTTTGATAAATAAAATTATGAAAGGATGCATATGTGTATGCATTTCATTTGAAATTATTTTGAACCAACTTGTTTGTGTGTTCCTTTGCTTGTAAATGGATGCTTAGGTGAAATAAACATCATCTAAACATTTCCCACACTTTTCCCAAAGACAAGTAAATCAAAACAAATAAAATAAGGGAAATGGTCATTTTGACCAATTTAACTCCCATGCCTAATTTGGCTCTCTCAAACTTTCAAAACCTAACAGAAACTTTTTTGGATATTTGCACCCCTTGATTTTACTCATAACAAAGTATCAAGGCCCACTTTGTGATCATCCAGAAACTTTCAAATGCATAGTTTAAATGACAATTCAAAATTGAATCTTTATCATATGGGAAGATCCCACTTTTTCAAAAACCACTCAAACAAGCTCAACTTTCAAAACCCAAGCATCTGCAGACTCACCAACACCAACCTAGCACACCCACCAAAAATCTTTTCAAAATTCAAAACTTGAATTCTTGCGGCCATTTCATCAAACACTTGGCAGACACAAATCAAAGAAAATCAAAACACTATAGTGTGCAGTGTTTTGTGCCGAACTGGTTCCCTCTCTAGCTCACAATAGCCTTAGTAGATCATCTAACGAACTTAACTAATCATTAGCACCACTGTGAGCTCGCCAATGCCATCAATGGTGAACAGCCGAAGCACACCATGCCACCCCAGTGTAGACAGCAAGCTAGGAAAGAAACTAGTCGTGCCAACCTTGTCTCGGAGATCACCCATGCCTCACCGCCCCCTCTCGACTAGCCCTGCCTCGAAGACGTCGAACACAGCACCCAGGAACGCCGCGCCCGTGCCTCTGCCAACCGTGCCGAGCATGCGCCAGAGCGCCACGCTCGACCGAAGCCCACAGACCGCATGCCGCCCTCGCCGCGTGCATACGCGATCACCACCGACCCAGGAGACCGCCAGACATCCCTGTTCGCCGCCCCATGCCGCACAGCCACCGCTCGCCGTCGAAGACGCCGCCTCTGCCGCGCAGAGCGTCGCGTGTTCCAGACCAAACCGCACCGCCCCTACACGCGCATTAAAGCCGTAGAGCATCGCCAGGATACCACCAAGCGATCGCCACCACCGGCCATGCCTCTAGCCGCCCGTAGCCATGTCACCACCGTCGCCTGCCCATGCCGTTCGGTCTCACTGTCGCAACTATAAATAGAGGCCTCCCCGATCAAATTCTTCACACCATTCCACTCCCCTCTCCTCACTAATCATGCCACCCCATTCCGGAGCAAGGCGAGCAGCACTTCGCCAGAATTTCATCGGAGTCTGCCGCTGCTAGAGACGAAGGGGGCTAGCGATTGGAGCCGCCCCAGGAGAAGCTGCTAGTACCAGGAGGTTCGCCGTCGTCGACTTGGTTGTTCGCAGCCTCGCCGACCCTCGCCCGAACCCCGGTGAGCCCCCAACGACCCCCACTGGCCGCGCTAGGTTTCTGTCTCGCCGGCGTTGCCCAACGTCGACGATGACTCTCAGCCGTTGGATTAGAACCAGATCGAACGTCCCATATCGCCCCATACCGCTTCGCACCCCCTGTCTCACTGACGCGTGGGGACAACCACTTAAACAACCCGCGGAAGCGCTACGCTTAGCAGGCCGTCCCAGTATCGTTTCCCGCGCAGCCCAGTTATTTGAATTAAACCTTTTCCATTTTATTTCAAACACACTTCTGTACCTAGTTTCAAAAATCAACCCAGGTCGATTCAGTGAACCAAATTGAATGAAACCAATTTTGTTAGAAAGGTCTGGGAATGCTGAATCCAAGCGCGTTGGATTCAAGTCATTTGGATCTGTAGATCATCCATGGTAAAAATAACAAGGCAGAAGCTTTTCTGCATTCAAACATTTTTCAAATTAAAACCATAATAGCTTTTGAGTTGATTCCAACTCTCAGAAATCACATTTAACCATACCTTTCGGAATATATAAAAATATATAGGTTTACTTACAGAAATAATGTTCAAGTAATAAAAGAATGCTACATAGGCATTTCTAGTCACTTTATTTAATTAAAATAAAAGGGTAAAACCTTGTTAAATTGTGACACCACTTTAAATCACATTCCCATGGACTAAAATATGTGGTGATGACATGTGTCAACATAATACCATGTTTCGTTTGGAGAATATTAAATCTTAAGTAATTTTTCAATGAGTAGAAATTACTTTTCTAAAAATAAAAGGAATTAAACAAAGCTTTAATCTTGTAATGTTAGTGATGATGCTAGATCATCTATAGGACCCTTTTGTGTGATGATTGCAAGTAGTTAAGTATTGTTTGGTGACTGTGTACCTCGTATTTATTTATAGACGCTAGTACCGACCAAGGATACGAGGAGGAAGGAGGATACTATGAAGAAGAAGCCGAGGAGAACTTCAACCACTGCTCTGCACAAGGCAAGCTAACACGGGCAATTTAGCAAGCTTATACTGATATTGTGCAAGACTAATACCACTAGTGAATGTGCAAGCTAACCCTTGCAAGATATTCTACTAATGCAAACAAACCTTTATTTGCTACCATACCACTATATGCCTTAAAGCATATATGATCATAACCCCTTGATAAACCAATCCTACTTGTATTTGCAAGTTTATTACATTATTTCTTTATCAAAGCTCTTCCTTAGAGAGTACTCAAGTGACTTATAGATTCTAGAAATATATAGTTGAAGATTGCATAAAGAGCATAAAATTTGGCCTAAGCTAGATAACCTTGATGTCATCCTAAGGCACGAGATTGAACTTAATTGAAACCCCACTAGTGTACCACCCCTCATTAGTACTCACCCCACTTGTAGATGCTAGTGCTAAGTATAAAACTTGACCAACATTAGATGGGAATACTTGGTGAAAATGGTTATGAAAACCTTAGAATGATGGATCATTCTACTGAGATGTTTTGACATGTGTTTCCGAACACCTGATGATTTGGTGATGAAAATGTTGAGGCATGAGCCTTAGCCCTTTATAAAACTGATGGTTGTCTGGATGCGATACCATTCCAATTTTACCGTACAACCACAATACCCGAGAATTGGGTAGGGCTTGACTGGAAACTTATGTACCTTAGTATTAGTTCCCTCACGACCAAGGTCTGAGCTGAGGCTACCTTGTGAAGATTGTCCACCTGTGCAGTACCCAAGATGACAGTTGGTCATGGTTGGGAGGCCAAACTCACAGGAGAGGTTCTTATACTAGGGCGTGTAATTGAAAGGTTAGGATTGATTATCCGCATACTGAGTATGGTGAATTCAGGATTTGTTCCTGACGGATGTATCGAATGTTGTGGTGAAAGTGTGCAATCTCTGCAGAGTGTCAAACTATTCGAATAGCCGCGTCCGTGGTTATGGACAGTTTGAGTGGCCATACTGTTCCCCCGTCAGACTTTTCTAAAATGACTTGTGAAATGAACTGAGACTTTGACTTGACCACAACAGGGTTGTGGCATGAGATACACGTTCCCACTTAGGTGTTATAAAACCTTAGCTAGCATTCGTTGCTTCCAAACTTAGTAGAGATAAATCTGGCTTTTGCAAAACAACCCTAGAGCCTAGTGTCCTATTACCCAAAAACCCTTTTACTTGTTAGTATTAGTTTGCGAGTACTTGAACAGTACTCATGGCTTTGTCCCTGGCTATTCCCGTGGCCAGACTATGAAGAGGAGTACCTGGAGGATGGACCCTAGGAAGGTTACGACAACTAGGATCATCTCCCATCGTCAGCATTGCCTGTGACCCCAAAGATGGAGCTTCGCCTACGCTACCGTTATTATTATGTATTCCGCTGCTTATGTTGTATTAAGAGCTGGATCATGAGATCCTTATTTGTGTAAGACCTTATGTATGGTTTGTAATGGATGATGTACTATGGTATCCAATTCTGTTATGTCTCACAAAAATGGTAATCCTGGGATTGCGATGTATGGCATAACATACATTTGGGATTAAAAATCCGGGTGTTGACAAGTTGGTATCAGAGCCATCCTGACCATAGGAGACCCTAGTTAGACTAGATGTTGAATCAAAAACTTAGTTTCAAAACCAAAGAAAACAAATATTTACAAAAACTTATTCTCATTCTTATCCCTTTGATTCTTTCATGAAAATTCATGTTCCTCAAAAAAAAACTCTTGCAAAATACATAAAATTTTGACACACTTGATCACTCTACTAACTTACTCATCCTATATTCCTATAGATGGACGTGAAGTACAGCAAGTTTTATCAGTTGGGGAATGGAGGAGACCTTATCTTTGAGAGGGATTTGGACCAGCTTTCGGAACTTCTGGAGCGTCCGCACCCAGAGTTCTTCGGAGCTCAGCTCAATGATCAAGGAGGAAAAGATCTGCAGTGGCTAATTGTTGCAAGTCTCCGAGGAAAGATTGAACCTCCCACTGCTGAGGGAATTCAATTTACCTTGAGAGAGAACAACTGGATCGATGGACTTGCCAGGGCCATGCAGGAAAGTCTTGCCCATCTGTGTGGGCAGAGCATCAATCATATCAAGGGAACTCGCTTTGAGTTTTGCCCGAGGCGTGATGCAAATGGACAACCACTGGAAGCCCCATACCACCCCGAGCTGAAGACTCAATTGTACCACCTTAGCTTCATGATGTACGATCGACAGCAGGGGTTGGATAATTGCCGTTACTACTGTCACATCCCAAGATTTTCCAAATCTTGTAATGTGAAAAATAAATAAACAAAATAAATAATCGTTGAAATTTAGGGTGAAAAGAAACTTTTGTTTCTAAATGGAAACTTAAAATCCCATCTTGAACAAACTTTGGTTAATGTTTGAATCTAACTAAATTCAAATCAAGTGGAATGCATTCCTCATAAAATGCATTTTGAAATTTAAACACTTGGAGAATAAACCAAAACCCTAAAACCCTAATGGAAGAAAATCATTTCCAAGTTATCTCCAAGCCTATGGATTTGATCCATATAAAAATTGGTCAACCAAACATTTCAAATTTATCAAGAATGATCATTAGAAATATTATAAAACCATATGAATTGGATTCACTTAATTTGGAGCCATGAATAAAATCTTGTGAATTTAAGAAGATAAGGAAAAGTAATTTCCAAAGCTAATAAAGCAATTACCAAAAATCCATACCAAATGCTGGGCAAATAATCCTAAAAGGATTTAAAAAGATAAACAAATAATAAATAAAGTTATAATAGTTGGAATCACTATTTTTGGGTCTTTAAATAAAAGATATGGTTTTCAAAAGCAAAGGTAGAAATATAAATAAGGACTATTTTAAAAGAGTCAAATTTAATCTTGGCCAAGCTTTTGAAATAAAATATTACTATTTGATAAAATAGAGTAAAGGTTTATTTAAATAAAACAATAAGGATTTATTAATATCCAATTTTATTTAAAGTAAAGGCTTTTTCCTTTCAAATAAACATTAAAATTTATTAAAGATTTTCAAAATAAGAATTCCAAGTGTTTTATATTTTCAAATGAAACCTACTGAAAAGGTTTTTGTATTATTTAGATTTCAAATAGAATTTTTAAATAAATTAAATCCTATTTGAATTAAAGACTATGGTCTATTTATTTAATTATTAATAGATTCTAAAAAGAACAAAAGAATTATTTTGGACTTTGAAAATATGTTGATAAACAGAATTAAAATTCACCCAAATTTTGGTGGTGATTTGAATTCAAATGGAGATTGAAAAATATTATTAAATCTTATTTAAATAATACTTGAGCCTATTTTAAATATTTAAAAGACCCTAAATAGAATAAAATATTTATTCTAAATTTGACTTCAGAATGTGGCAATAAACAGTGTTTGATTATTCACAAAATTTGGCAAAGGTTTGAATTCAAATGAGTGTTTGAATTGTTTAATCAAAATCAAAACAGAATTAAAGAAATGGAAAAGGAAAAACATTCAGAACGAAAAAAATGAAACGGAGCAGCCCAGCTAGCCCACTAAGGCCCAGCAGCCCACTCCCTCTCACCCCGAACCGTTTTTCTTCTTACTCAGAAATTGACCCGCACAGAGAATGACAACTGGACCCCACCTCCTCCTTCTCTCTCTCGCTGCCAAGCGACCCCACTGCCCCATCAGCTTCGTCCTCCCCGCGGTGACCACGCCTCCAACCCCTCCTCGCCGTTTCTAGTCGTTGAAGCCGGCGTCAATACGCTTTACTGCCTTCATTACTCCACCCCGCGACCATGCCATCTTAAGCGCCTGCGTTCCCTCTCTTTCCCCTCTCTCGCCCGGCCCTCTCTGCCCCAGGGCTGTTTTAATTTGGAACCACACCGCCTCTGTCTTTGGCGAGCTCACCGAGCAATTCCGGCAGATCCTCGCCTCCCCTCGTTCCCTCGACCACTCGAGCATGCTCACAGGAACCAGACGCACATCCCAGCAGCTCCAGTACGCACGCCCTGGACACTCGCCTTCGTCTTGAACAGAGCACCACCATCGTTTACCACCTCTCCGGCGAAGCCCCTGGTAAAACTCTGACCGCCCTAACCCCTCTCCTTCACACACACATACTCGCCGCGACCCCGCGCATCTAACGGCACCTACTTTTCTCTCTGGCGTGCACCGTACCTTCGCAATCGTCTTCAACAGGATGAGCCCGACGCGGACACGAACTCCGGCGAGCGATTCGAGACAACTCCGTGCGCCCCTGTCCATCCCGCGGCCGCCTTGAGCACCACCGCGACCCCGCGAACCCGGTGAGCACATCCTTCCTCTTCCTCACTCCTTGTAGCTGCCGTAGCGCCGTTAGCCGAGCGTCGCCGCCGCCAGCCACCGTCGAGCGCCACTGGCATTTGGTCACAGTGCCCTGAGCCGCTAGATCTTGATCTAACGGATGCGATAGAATGTAACTAGAATGGGTATGGGTGAACCTGAGCCGCGCGATTAAACTTAGATCCAACGCTCCACAACAATCGATCTGAGCGAAACGGTACCGATGAATAGAATCGTGACGCGTGGCCTGTGATTGTTTTAAAAACCAGAAACTTGTCTATTAGATGTTCCAATTTGAAAAATTCATACTTTCAAACCACACGTCCAAATTTTGCAAATTTTATATCAATGGAATCAGCAAGACAAGTACTTTATGACCATGCACTTTTTTTTAGTAAAATGCTTCTGTTAAATTGATTGTTTTTGCAGAAACTTGTGTAGGCATGTTTAGCATATTAAATTCATTCTAAAATTATTTTGGGGATAAAATCTTGGGCAAATGGTTTTTTTAACCTACTGGCCATAGAGATCAATTTGTGGTTTCAAAAATATATTTGGTGGAACAAAAGAATAAATCTTTGATTTAAGCCATTTCTAGTCAAATAAAAATAATGCTTATGTGTTAAAAATGCTTTTGGTAGAAAACCTTTGGGAAATGTTTTGATTTAAACTCTCTAACCCTAAACACCAAGTTTTATGATTTGAAAATGTATTTGGTGAACTTTATAAAGATTGTTACTTTGATAAAGTCATTTTTCAACCACATAAAACAATGCTTTGGATTAAAAATGGTTTATAAGTAAAATATTTTTGCAAATGGTTTTGCCACTTTATAAAATGACCAATAAGTGTTTTAGAATGCTTATAACCTATTAGAAACCACTTTTGTAAATAAACAATGTTTGGCATGCTTGCATGCATTGCTTTGTTTCTATTATTTTATGTGATGTTTGCTTGGATGGTAGATTGAAATTGTGCCTTGCTTGATTGAATTGTAGTGATTTGAAGAGTGTGATCATTGCAAAGACAAGGAGTGAACTTATATTCTCTACAAAAAAGGCAAGTGATGCTTCATACTTTTGTCCCATTATTTTCACTATGCATTAGTGATATTTCTAAGTAGGACTTGCATGGAATTTTACTAAGTATAAACTGTGCCGTGGGAAATCCTAGTAGATGAAACCTTAGTAGAATTTTCCTAAGTTAAGATTCCTACTACTATCATGCTTAGCTTAGCTAGTAGAAAACAAAGGTGGAATATATATTCATACTATCGAATATTTCTAAGTCAAGGACTTGTGTTTTGTTTAATAAAATAACTAAGTGAATGAATCACCTGGGTGGAATGGAAGGAATGGTTTGTGTTGAGTGGTTCACAAGGCCCATTTCTATGGTTTACCTTGTGTATCTCACTTGTGGATTGCCACCCAGGAACAAAGAGATTTGAGATGTCAAATGTTGAGAAGCTTCAAGTGCAGCCACTTGGGATTATGGGCTCTGCCTGGATCATATAGGTTGCAATAACTTAGCCAAATGCACAGTTGGTGGTAGGGGATGATAGGTTGGAACACGTCCATTCTGGTCTAAGGGAAGGCTTCTGAAAGATCTTGTCTTGGTGAAACAAAGTCTTGTGGGGAAAGTGCACCACCTCTGCAGAGTGTAAAATCTAAGTACTTAGCCATGTCCCTGGTAAAGGACAATTTGAGCATCAAGACATGGAAGCTATCAAGAATCTCCTCATCCCAATTTCTAAGTTAAAAACTTGGGGTTGAACAAGGGATTGAAGGATCACCAATTTCTATTGGGAGATGCCTTGGGTGTTTTTGTCAAGCAAAAAAAACTTAGTGTTTTCAAATGATAAGGAAAATCTATTTTGAGCAAATCAAGCCTAAGCTCCACTTAGCCAAATGCATATAGATGATAGACTCCACTATATTACCATAGTATCACTTGCCAATACAATTCAAATGTATTGACCCTTGTGGCTGTAACTTATTATGTTGCAGGTTTGTTTGATGTTAGTGAAGTTTATTGATTAGGATTACAAGTCTACAACCAACATGTCTGCCCGTGGCACTTTGAAGATGAAGGACCCCATTCTATTGTTATATTCTGCTGCATTGTAATGAGATAGCCAAATGAGCTATGTAAGATGTAATAAGTTATTTTATTCCTGGTTATAAAGTTGTATTATGACATTTGTTTCTTGATATTACATCTTAACTGTGGATTCTAGCTATTGATCCAGGGACTAGCATTGTAAACACAGGGATCTCTACCTTATTAAAGGTTGGGAACCTTACAACTACTCCAACCACAAGTCTGCCATCATCAAGACGAAGGATCAGACCATCGCCATGCTGGCAAAGGATCGCAAGTCTCGCCGCCGTCAGCTCGACAAGAAGGAGCGTATCATTGTCCATCTTTGCCACCGCATCTCATCTTTGGAGGAGACCATCCACGAGAGAGACATGCAGTTGGAAGAAAGGGAGAATGCCGGAGAGGAACTTTGTGGAGACCCCTACTCCTATCTCAGCGATGACGATGATTTTCTGGAGGATCGGGCTATCGATTTCTTCACCGATGAGGATGCTTTCGCCTTCATCGATGATAATGAGGATGATGAAGCCACCGATTCCGAGGAGTAGTAGCAGTTGAGCACTAGCGTAGTGAGTAGTATTCGGTCCCACTGTATCGTAGTTTTTAGAATGGTTCTTAAAACCATCTGTTTTTCTTTGTTGTGGTGTGTGTTGTATCGTGTGCTATGAATGAATGAATGAGTGAAAAAGCAAGTTGCTAGAAAAATCTGAGTCAAACTTTAAAAACTTTTCAAAGACAACCTTAGAAATTTCCCTCTTTTCTCATGACCTATCTCAATCTTCAGACGCCACGTGGAGGAAGTGGTCCATCCCCGGACCCGATGTTGCAGATCCTGCAAATTTTGACCTCTGACCGCGAAGCTGAAGGAGCGGAACGTCAAGCCAACCTAGCCACCCTGCAACAGATATCTCAGCTTGCCCACAAAAACCAAGGCCACGGAAATCAAGACAACCATGGATCTAAGCTCAAGAATTTCTAGAATACCAACCCACCTGTTTTCACTAAGTCAGAAGAGCCCCTAGACGCCGACGATTGGCTGCAGACCATGGAAAATAACCTAGAAGTCGCCAGAGTGGAAGCCAACGAGAAAGTTCTATTCGCCACCCACTATCTAGCCGGAGATTCCAGAGCATGGTGGAACAGTGTTCGCGCAATGACCGGAGGCCAGAGGATGACATGGGAGGAATTCAAGGTCAAGTTTAGCAGAACCCATGTGCCATCGGGTTTGATCAAGAGAATGAGAGATGAGTTCAGAGAGCTGAAGCAAGGAAGGATGACCATAGTGGAACACCGTGACAAATTCTTGTCATTAGCTAGGTATGCCCCGGATGAGATTGACACCGAATCCAAGAAGAAAAAGAGATTCTTGAATGGTCTGCATGATGAGATGCAGAAGGTGTTAGTCAATATCCCCTTTGACGATATTGAAGACCTTGTAGACTCTGCCATCCAGATGGAAGGAAAGATCAACCAAGCCAACAAGAACCGCAAGCGTCGTATGATGCATCAGCCAGGAACCCATCAGACCCAAAGTATCGCCCTAACCCATCTCCAGGATTTGCCCCAAGAACCAACAGACCCCCGATGAACCGTCCGACCTATCCCAACCGTGGAAACCCTAGGCCCGGAGGAAATCACAACAACCCCGGCAACGCTAGCAATTTCAACTGTGCCCCACCCAAGTTCAACAACAACAATGCTACCGCCAACACCAACACTGCCCCGAGGACTTGAAGCAATGTTGTTCCTGTAGCAGCAAAGGACAAGTCGCAAGTGACTTGTTATGACTGTGGAAATAAGGGTCACTACTCCAACGAGTGCCCCAACAAGAAGAATGCCGCAACACCCAATGCCAATGCCCCAGCTCAGCAGCAGCGTCGTGTTCAGCCCGGAAGAAGATTTGCCCCAGGGAATTCGCTCAGCCGCAATGGCCGTCTTTTTCTCATGCATGCTGAAGAAGCTCAGGAAGCGCCAGACGTCGTGCTGGGTATGTTTTCTGTTAATTCAGTACTTGCACGAGTGTTGTTTGATTCTGGTGCATCGCACTCATTTGTCACAGAAGAATTTGCATGCACTAGTAAAATTTAACCAACCAAACTGAAGCATGTCATGATTGTTCAAATTCCCGGATCAACCACCAAGGCTAGGCAAATTTGCAAAGCCGTCCCTCTCCGAATCCATGGCATAGATTTTTATGCTAATCTGATAGTACTCGGAACTAAAGGTTTGGAAGTAGTACTAGGAATGGATTGGATGTCCATCAATAAAGGATTGATTGACTGTGCCAAGAAATCCATAACCATGACCAGTACCGCTGGAATATCAGTCGAGCATATATCTGAAACCTTACCTCGTCAATTCAAGTGCAACAAGAGTCTAGCCCAACCTACCATTGACCAAGTCCGGATAGTCTGTGAATACCCCGATGTATTTCCAGATATTTTGCCCGGTATGCCCCCAGATCGGGATATCGAGTTTATTATTGAACTAATCCCCGGAACTGGACCCATATCCCAGAGACCATATAGTATGAACCCGTCAGAGCTAGCAGAACTGAAGAAGCAACTGGATGCCATGCTGGAAATTGGATTGATTCAACCAAGTGCATCACCTTGGAGATCACCTGTCTTGTTTATGGACAAGAAGGATGGAGGTAACCGTTTGTGTATGGATTATCGGAAGTTGAATGATGTCACCATCAAGAACAAATACCCCTTGCCCAAGATAGAAGATTTGTTTGATCAGTTGACTGGAGCCAAAGTGTTTTCTAAGATTGATCTTAGAACTGGCTATCATCAACTCAAGATTCGCGCAGAGGATATTCCAAAGACTGCCTTTACCACCAGATATCGATTGTACGAGTATACAGTCATGTCTTTTGGATTAACCAATGCCCCCGCTTATTTCATGAATATCATGAATAAGATTTTTATGGACTTCCTGGATAAGTTTGTCGTTGTTTTCATCGATGACATTCTGATTTATTCCAAATCATAAGAAGAACACGAGCTACACCTAAGGACCATTCTTGGAACCCTTAGAGAGCACCAGCTGTGTGCAAAGTTTAGCAAATGTGAATTCTGGTTACAGGAGGTAGGATTCCTCGGTCACATTGTATCAGCCGGAGGAATTGCCGTTGATCCTGCCAAAGTGAAAGATGTAGAAGATTGGCAAGCCCCAACCACTCAAACCCAAGTTCGTGCATTTCTCGGATTGGCGGGATATTACCGCAAGTTCGTAGAAGGATTCTCGAGTATCGACCGACCCATGACCCAATTGCTGAAGAAGGACAAGAAGTTTGAATGGACCGACAAATGTGAAGCGAGTTTTCAGGAACTCAAGAGGAGATTGATTTCCGCCCCAATCTTGATCATGCCAGATATCACGAAGCCCTTCGATGTGTATTGTGACACATCCAAGATCAGTCTCGGATGTGTGCTAATGCAAGAAGGCAAAGTTATATCTTATCTATCTCGACAACTGAAGCAACATGAGAAAAATTACCCAACCCATGACCTCGAACTCGCAGCCGTAGTTCTAGCCCTGAAGACATGGAGAAATTACCTGATGGGAAACCGTTGTGAGATCTATACGGATCACAAGAGTCTAAAGTATATATTCACTCAGAAGGAGCTGAATATGAGACAGAGAAGGTGGATTGAGATAATCAAAGGATTACGACCTGGACATTCACTATCACCCTGGTAAAGCCAACGTGGTAGCAGATGCCCTTAGCAGATTGCCGTGTCGCTTGAACTCCATGATCTTGAAGGAGCAACCAAGCTTGCACAAAGAGATGGAAGATTTTCGAATGGAATTAGTGAGTGAAGGATTTTTGGCTAGCATAGAACTCCAGCCCACTTTGATCAGTCAGATTAAAGAGGCGCAGAAGGGAAATGCTAGTATTGAAAGACTCAAGCATCGTATCGGTACAGGCAAAGTACCTGGATTCACCGAAGATGAAGAAGGAATTCTGTGGTACAAAGGACGCCTTTGTGTACCCGCAGATTCTGAGTTGAAAGAAGTGATTCTGAAGGAGGCTCATGATACTCTTTATTCTAGCCATCCCGGAGGAACTAAGATGTATCAAGATTTAAAAGAGCAATTTTGGTGGCATAAGATGAAGAGAGAAATCGGAAGCTATATCGCCAGTGTGATATTTGTCAGCGAGTCAAGGCAGGACATCAAAGACCCGCTGGATTGTTGCAACCCTTGCAGATTCCGGAATGGAAATGGGATTCCGTTGGAATGGACTTTATCACCGGACTGCCTACTTCTAGTAGGGGAAATGACTCTATCTGGGTCATAGTGGACAGATTGTCCAAAGTCGCCCATTTATTGCCCGTCAAGACCACATATCAGAGTTTGAAGCTAGCAGAGTTATACATCGCTAGAATAGTTAGTTTGCACGGAGTCCCCAAAAACATCGTATCGGATCGAGAAACTCAGTTTACCTCGAGATTCTGGAAGAAAGTTCAAGAAGGTTTAGGAACCCGCCTAGATTTCAGTACCGCATATCACCCTCAGACCGATGGACAAACGGAGCGAGTAAATAAAATACTCGAAGATATGCTGAGAGCATGTGTGTTAGAATATGGATCCAAGTGGGAAGACTGTCTGCCGTTTGCAAAATTTTCATACAATACCAGTTATCAAGCCAGTCTGCAAATGGCCCCATTTGAATTCATGTACGGAAGGAAGTGTTGCACCCCTTTGAACTGGTCGGAAGTAGGAGAGAGTCAGATTTTTGGACCCGACATCCTACGAGAAGCAGAAGAGAAGGTTCACAAGATTCGTGAGCACCTCAAGACCGCCCAATCCAGACAGAAGAGTTACGCCGACAAGAGACGTCGAGACCTCGCCTTCAACATAGGAGATTTTGTTTATCTGAAAGTGTCGCCATTGAAGGGAATGCAGTGTTTCCAACTCAAAGGATAGTTAGCCCCCAGATATATCGGACCTTTCAAGATTTTGAACCGTTGAGGAGAAGTATCACATCAATTGGAACTACCCGAAGAGATGTCATCTGTGCATAATGTGTTCCATATCTCATTACTTCGCAAGTGTCTCGAAGTCCCCGAGAAGACCGAAGTGTTCAAAAATATAGATCACCGGACCATAGAGATCAACGATGACCTGGCCTATCCTAAAGTACCCATCCGTATTTTGGAAGAAGCTTTCAGAACTACCCGAACCCAAAGCATCAAGTTTCTCAAGATTCAGTGGAGCAACCACACCGAAGAGGAAGCTACCTGGGAGCGCAAAGATCACATCAGGACGGAGTTTCCCGATCTCTTCAAATCCTAGGTAATCTTTTTCTACTTTTTCAAATATCGGGACGAGATTTTGTTTCAGGGGGGAAGGTTTGTAACATCCCAAAAATACTAAACTTAGATCATCAAACTCTAATCATCAAATTTAGGGTTAACAAAAAACTTTGATAAATAAAATTATGAAAGCATGCATATGTGTATGCATTTCATTTGAAATTCTTTTGAACCAACTTGTTTGTGTGTTCCTTTGCTTGTAAATGGATGCTTAGGTGAAATAAACATCATCTAAACATTTCCCAAAGAAAAGTAAATCAAAACAAATAAAATAAGGGAATGGTTATTTTGACCAATTTAACTCCCATGCCTACTTTGGCTGCCTCAAACTTTCAGAACCTAACAGAAACTTTTCTGAATCTTTGCACCCCTTGATTGTACTCATAACAAAGTATCAAGGCCCACTTTGTGATCATCCAGAAACTTTCAAATGCATAGTTTAAATGACAATTAAAAATTGAATATTTATCATATGGGAAGATCCCACTTTTTCAAAAACCACTCAAACAAGCTCAACTTTCAAAACCCAAGCATCTGCAGACTCACCAGCACCAACCTAGAACACCCACCAAAAATCTTTTCAAAATTTAAAACTTGAATTCTTGCGGCCATTTCATCAAACACTTGGCAAACACAAATCATACAAAATCAAAACACTATAGTGTGTAGTGTTTTGTGCCTAACTGGTTCCCTCTCTAGCTCACAATAGCCTCAGTAGATCATCTAACGAACTTAACTAATCACTAGCACCACTGTGAGCTCGCCAATGCCATCAATGGTGAACAGCCGAAGCACACCATGCCACCCCAGTGTAGACACCAAGCTAGGAAAGAAACTAGCCGTGCCAACCTTGTCTGGGAGATCACCCATGCCTCACGCCCCCTCTCGACCAGACCTGCCTCGAAGACGTCGAACACAGCACCCAGGAACGCCGCGCACGTGGCTCTGCCAACCGTGCCGAGCATGCGCCAGAGCGCCACGCTCGACCGAAGCCCACAGACCGCGCGTCGCCCTCGCCGCGTGCATACGCGATCACCACCGACCCAGGAGACCGCCAGACATCCCCGTTCGCCGCCCCATGCCGCACAACCACCGTTCGCCGTCGAAGACGCCGCCTCTGCCATGCAGAGCGTCGCGTGTTACAGACCAAACCGCACCGCCCCTACACGCGCATTAAAGCCATAGAGCATCGCCAGGAGACCACCAAGCGATCGCCACCGCCGGCCATGCCTCTAGCCGCCCGTAGCCATGTTGCCACCGTCGCCTGCCCATGACGTTCGGTCTCACCATCGCGACTATAAATAGAGGCCTCCCCCGCTCAAATTCTTCACACTATTCCACTCCCCTCTCCTCACTGATCGTGCCACCCCATTCCCGGAGCAAGGGGAGCAGCACTTCGCCGGAATTTCATCGGAGTATGCCGCTGCTGGAGAAGAAGGGGGCCAGCGATTGGAGCCTCCCCAGGAGAAGCTGCCGATACTAGGGGGTTCGCCGTCATCGACTTCGTCGTTCGCCCGCCTCGCCGACCCTCACCCGAACCCCGGTGAGCCCCCAACGACCCCCACTGGCCGCGCTAGGTTTCTGTCTCGCCGGCGTTGCCCAACGTCGACGATGACTCTCAGCCGTTGGATTAGAACCAGATCGAACGTCCCATATCGCCCCATACCGTTTCGCACCCCTGTCTCACTGACGCGTGGGGACAGCCACTTAAACAGCCCGTGTAAGCGCTGCGCTTAGCAGACCGGCCGAGTATCGTTTCCCGCGCATCCCAGTTATTTGAATTAAACCTTTCCATTTTATTTCAAACACACTTCTATACCCAGTTTCAAAAATCAACCCAGGTCGATTCAGTGAACCAAATTGAATGAAACCAATTTTGTTAGAAAGGTCTAGGAATTCTGAATCCAAGCCCATTGGATTCAAGTCATTTGGATCTTTAGATCATCCATGGTAAAAATAACAAGGCAGAAGCTTTTCTACATTCAAACATTTTTAAAATTAAAACCATAATAGCTTTTGAGTTGATTCCAACTCTCAAAAATCACATTTAACCATACCTTTCAGAATATATAAAAATATATAGGTTTACTTACAGAAATAATGTTCAAGTAATAAAAGAATGCTACATAGGCATTTCTAGTCACTTTATTTAATTAAAATAAAAGGGTAAAACCTTATTAAATTGTGACACCACTTTAAATCACATTCCCATGGACTAAAATATGTGGTGATGACATGTGTCAACATGATCCCATGTTTGGTTTGGAGAATATTAAATCTTAAGTAATTTTTCAATGAGTAGAAATTACTTTTCTAAAAATAAAAGGAATTAAACCAAGCTTTAATCTTGTAATGTTAGTGACGATGCTAGATCATCTATAGGACCCTTTTGTGTGATGATTGCAAGTAGTTAAGTATTGTTTGGTGATTGTGTACCTCGTATTTATTTATAGACGCTAGTACCGACCAAGGATACGAGGAGGATACTACGAAGAAGAAGCCGAGGAGAACTTCAACCACTGCTCTGCACAAGGCAAGCTAACACTGGCAATTTAGCAAGCTTATACTGATATTGTGCAAGCCTAATACCACTAGTGAATGTGCAAGCTAACCCTTGCAAGATATTCTATTGATGCAAACAAACCCTTATTTGCTACCATACCACTATATGCCTTAAAGCATATATGATCATAACCCCTTGATAAACCAATCCTAGTTTTATTTGCAAGTTTATTACTTTATTTGTTTATCAAAGATCTTCCTTAGAGAGTACTCAAGTGACTTATAGATTCTAGAAAGATATAGTTGAAGGTTGCATAAAGAGCATAAAATTTGGCCTAAGCTAGATAACCTTGATGTCATCCTAAGGCACGAGGTTGAACTTAATTGAAACCCCACTAGTGTACCACCCCTAATTAGTACTCACCCCCACTTGTAGATGATAGTGCTAAGTATAAAACTTGACCAACATTAGATGGGAATACTTGGTGAAAATGGTTATGAAAACCTTAGAATGATGGATCATTCTACTGAGATGTTTTGACATGTGTTTCCGAACACCTGATGATTTTGGTGATGAAAATGTTGAGACATGAGCCTTAGCCCTTTATAAAACTAATGGTTGTATGGATGCGATACCATTCCAATTTTACCGTACAACCACAATACCCGAGAATTGGGTAGGGCTAGTATTAGTTCCCTCACGGCCAAGGTCTGAGCTGAGGCTACCTTGTGAAGATTGTCCACCTGTGCAGTACCCAAGATGACAGTTGGTCATGGTTGGGAGGCCAAACTCACAGGAGAGGTGCTTATACTAGGGCGTGTAATTGAAAGGTTGGGATTGATTATCCGCATACTGAGTATGGTGAATTCAGGATTTGTTCCTGACAGATGTATCGAATGTTCTGGTGAAAGTGTACAATCTCTGCAGAGTGTCAAACTATTCGAATAGTCGCATCCGCGGTTATGGATAGTTGGAGTGGCCATACTGTTCCCCCGTCATACTTTTCTAAAATGACTTGTGAAATGAACTAAGACTTTGAC
Source organism: Avena atlantica (assembly GCA_910589765.1). Lineage (NCBI taxonomy): Eukaryota > Viridiplantae > Streptophyta > Magnoliopsida > Poales > Poaceae > Avena > Avena atlantica. Next base: position 217,099,929 of record OU342738.1, read on the forward strand.
TTGACCACAACAGGGTTGTGGCATGAGATACAAGTTCCCACTTAGGTGTTATAAAACCTTAACTAGCATTCGTTGCTTCCAAACTTAGTAGAGAAAAATCTGGCTTTTGCAAAACAACCCTATATCCTAGTGTCCTATTATCCAAAAAACCCTTTTACTTGTTAGTATTAGTTTGCGAGTACTTGAAGAGTACTCATGGCTTTGTCCCTGGCTATTCCCGTGGCCAGACTATGAAGAGGAGTACCTGGAGGATGGACCCCAGGAAGTTTACGACAACTAGGATCATCTCCCATCGTCAGCATTGCCTGTGACCCCGAAGATAGAGCTTCGCCGACGCTACCGTTATTATTATGTATTCCGCTGCTTAAGTTGTATTAAGAACTGGATCATGAGATCCTTATTTGTGTAAGACCTTATGTATGGTTTGTAATGGATGATGTACTATGGTATCCAATTATGTTATGTCTCGCAAAAATGGTAATCCTGGGATTGTGATGTATGGCATAACAGGCATCTGGGATTAAAAATCCGGGTGTTGACAGGTGGCAAGGCCCCCTTACCGCCCTCGCCGTCACCTCCACGCGGAGGGTTGGATGATCATGTTGATGATATGCACATGGAGCAGGATCCGGCCGAGGACGACGAAGACTGGAATGATCACTTCTTCAACACTCAGTTTAGCAACGAAGACCTAGCTGGTGGCCCCACAGAGAAAGCCACTATCACCAAGCGTCTGTTTGGTTCTCAGGAGACGCCTCCAGTTTGCGCCTTTACAGAGCCAGCTGATACAACCAACCAGCCCTTTATTCTAAGCCCTGACACACTACATAGGGCGGCCGGTGCTCAGATTGCGGTGCCTGCCCGCTCTCCAAAAGGAAAAAAGGGCAGAAAAAGAAAATCTAGCAGCTCGATCTAGCCGGTGGCGTCAACAACTGCGAATCCGATCAGGTTTCGGGACGGTCCACCAATACCCGAGGGTATTATGTGGCGGATTCATGTGGCGGGTGAGCCCATGCTACCTAAGAATTTGCGGAGGCTCGCTAGTTCGGAACTGCAGAGTGTGCATGACGACATGCTGACGATAGAGAGACGCCTTCTATCGGAGAAAGATCCCTCGCACCTGGTATTCGTGGTTAAGGTGCCATTAGGCTTGGGCTTCGTCGACAATGCCCCTGCGGATCTGTTCTTCCTGCGGTTCGACGACATCTTCAATATGTTCCACCTATACCCGCTGCACTATACCATGGTCCGTCTGTTTTCTCTCAGCCTGGCCATGCAGATCATTAGAGAGAACACACCGGGCATCGCTATAGTGGACCCCTACTACATGCGTGACGGCTGCTTGGGTTCCCCCGCCGAACGACGTATTGTGGCCTCGTACCTAAAAAGAATCCTCATGGCGAACAAGACAAAGGAATACATTCTCGTGCCTTACTTTCTCGAGTAAGTCGTTATTCACTCGCCACCGTCGATTGGCTTTATTAGATTATCATCATTCTTTCTCCAACACATTCCATTTGAATTTTTTGCGCATTGATGAACACTGCACGCTCATCTCCTTATCGCCGAAGCATTCCCACGCCATGTATTTTTACTCGGGGAGTCTAGAAAAGAAGAAAAACTACGACAAGATCAAGGAAGTTCTGGATGATGCTCTCACTGGCTTTGCCTCGACGGAAGGCACCACCTTCGTGCGTACGAAGGTCAAGTTCGGCAGGCACGTCTTCAACCACGTAACAGAGTTCCCATGCGTGAAGCAGCCGGAAAATAGTAAGAAGGATGCCTAACGCACTCCATCACATGAGGGCGTTCCTACTTGACCAGCAGAATTCTACGCTGCCAGATCATCTCAAATAGTGGGCCAAAGCAAAGGCCAAGATCACTGATTCAGATATTAGACAAGAGATGTATCGCATCCAGCAGAAGTTTGGGGCAATCATCTTTCGTGATGTCATGACTTCGGAGGGGATCTTCTACGGAGGAAATATCCCGAATAACCATGACATAGAAGATCGCCTAGAGATGCAGGGTGACTATAGGAAGTTCATGACGAGACAAGGCGTCCTCCCGTTCCCTAAGCCCAGCAAGAAGGATTGATGTTGGCCTAGTTGTAGTTACAAACTATAGATGACATTTGTGTGTATGTGGACAAGTGTACATGCTACTATACTTATCTTATTAGGTTTATGAATCATCGCTTACTTCTTTTGCTTATTATTATTATATATCAATAAATGCTTGGTTTTTTTGCTTACTCTTTGGTTCTTTGCTCATTTTGGTCCTTCTTTTTTTTCCTTACTTTATTAGTCTTTTTTTGAGAATAATGCCGATGATTGAAATGTCGTGGCACAATATATATGTGAATGTGCCACGACGGGATTATAAGCCTTGTGTTATGCACAAGTCTAGATGTTGTGCATCCTACTTGGCTCACGGTTCCATCGTAGCATATTCCTGTGTCCAACGACCTATGTATATATATATATATGAGTCATTCTTTTTGATTTACTTTGGTCTTTTTCGAGAATAATGCCGATGATTGAAATGTCGTGGCACACTATATATGTGAATGTGCTACGACGGGATAGTTAGCCTTGTGATATGCACAAGTCCAAGTCTTGTGCATCCTACTTGGCTAACTGTTTCGTCGTAGCATATTCCTGTGTCCAACGACCTAGCTAGTTATATATGAGGCATTCTTTTCGAGTTACTTTGGTATTTTTCAAGAATAATACCGATGATTGAAATGTCGTGGCACACTATATGTGTATGTGCTGCGATGGGATTGTCCGCCTTGTGCTATGCATAGGTCCAGGTGTTGTGCATCCTACTTGGCATACAGTTCCATCGTAGCATATTCCTGTGTCGAACAACCTAGTTATATATGAGGCATGATTTTTCAGTTTGGTCTTTTTGATTTAGGAGTACTTTCTATAAGTGTATCTTCATATGAGACTTTAATTATACATGTTTTTTTCAATCATCGGTTAATTATTATTGTCAACTTGTAGATGACGTGGTACGTCGTGTACAAGGGACGGGTTCCCGGAGTCTACGATGATTGGGAAGACTGCCGGAGAGAGGTGCACCATTTTAGCAACAATAGCTACAAAGGGTACAACACTATGGCGTAGGCAGAAGCTAGATACACGCGATATCTAGCGGGAGTTAGGACGAGGAATCGGATAAATACCTACACCTTCGTCGCGGCGGTGATCATGCTTATCTTCTTTGGTTGTTTATCCCGCGTTTGTGTCTAGCTAGTTTAGATGTGTAGACGAGCTTCCGAGCTCTAACTTGTTCGATCAACACATGTATTCGCATGTCACCAACTACTTTGTAACTTGATCGAAACAATGTATAACTTATGTATTCATGTATGAGACTTATCTATATGTATTTGTTTCAATCTTGTTTTGCGAATTGTGTATTTATATATATAACTGTATATCTTATATCTGTGTGTATATTTGCCTATATAATTTGTATTGTATATCATCTGGCCCTGAAATTAAAAAAAAGACACCCGTGGGGCACATGGCACAACTTCTATGGCGCACAGTGCCTAAAGCGCACCTACGCAGGCTTGTGGCGCACTGACAGATGCGCCACAGAAAATAAGTATTGTAGCGCACCTGTACAGGTATCCGTGGCGCACTGGCATGTGCGCCACACCTATTTCTGCACATGCGTGGCGCACCAGGCAGTGCGCCACGGCTATGAGATAGCCGCAGCGCAAGCCTAGTGGCGCACGGGCAGTGCGCCACGGATGGCTTTTCCACGTGCGCCACTAATTGCTGTTTTCCTAGTAGTGGGTTTACTATGGCTTGCAAGAATCTGCCCAGGCTTTCTAAAATCGAGTGCTACCACGTCCCCCTGCTTCTGACCATTCTCACGGACATACTTGGACCAACCTCGGCCACCCAAATAGGTGGTGGCCATCGTCTAGGAGACATCCACATCATATAGTTGCCGCATGTTTCGTGGGAATGACCACGACAGATGCTGCGATCGGCAGCGAGTAGTAGAACATGGGGCAAGGGCGGCCAGCCATCTGCGGTGCGAGATGAGGGCTGAGACACGAGGGTTTACCCAGGTTCGGCCCCCCGGAGGGTAAAGACCTACTCCTGCTAGATTGTATTATGGTGAGACTATAATGGGGCGAGCTCGACGGCTAGGCGGCGAGTCGCTTGGGTGTATGATGGAACATATCCTCTATGCGTCCCCCAAGGAGGTTTATATAGACTCACCTCGCTAGGGTTTACAGATCACAACCGAATTAGTTAAGGATTCGGAGATTCTATGACCTAATCCGACTGGGCCTAACTACGCTTCTGGGCCTTCAGCTTCTAGTCGCCTGAGTCCACGCCAAGTCTTGATCCAGTCGCCGTCCTGAAGGCCCACTCGCTGACGGCTTGGGCCAGTAGGAAACGTCCTGCTGGGTATACCCCGGTAGGCATATCCCCATCAGTAGTCCCCGAGCCGTCGTTGATTTGTCGCAGGTGTTTGCTGGCAGTCAGAGTATGCGGGCCCAATGCGGACGCCTAGTCGAATCGGCAGCGGACTCCTGAACAAAGGGAAAGAACTAGTCATTTTGGTCGCAATAACGGCGACCAATTGTGTCACAGCTCGACGAACGGGTCGGCGAATACTTAGTCGCTGTTATAGCGAGCAGGTCGGCGAGTACTTTGTCGTTGTTATAGCGATCGGGTTGGCGAGTCGTCAAGTCGCTGGGAGCAGCGAATCGAGTAGATGAAGTTGGACCGTCAACCGTGGTCAAACAAGCCGTTGGGTAATCTAACGGTAACTTCGGCGTCATTACCACGTAGTAACGGCCCCCGAAACTGGCGGGTAGCAACCGCTATATAAGGAGGATGAAAGGCGAACGAGGAAACACTTCTTCTTTCTTCCTCCGATCTTGCTCATCTCTGTTTCCCCATTCCGCGCAGCGATCAGAACAACCCAGAGATCCTCGACCTCCATGAATTTCCAACCGATGGCCCCCTCCACCGAGCCATGGGGCAGATCCAAATGCACTAAGGCGCTTCTAGCATCCTTCGAGGAGGCTGGGATCCTCCGCGCCGGCAGGTGGCGCATCCCCGTGGCCGGAGAAGTGATTCCGGATCCGCGCGAGGGGGAGGTCATCTGCTTCACCAGCCACCTGGAGCGGGGGCTGGGCTTCCCAACTTCCCTCTTCTTCCGGCATTTCTACGCCTACTACGGAATCCAACCATCGGATCGGGGTCCGCATAGCATCGAGCAGCTCGCCATCTTCATGGCGTTCTGCGAGTGCTATCTGGGATGCAGGCTCTACTTTCCCCTGTGGCAAGGCCTGTTCCACGAGAGAATCAACCACGAAGAGACAAGCGGCCCGATGCTAGCCGCGGGTGGCCTGAAATTCCAGCTGAAGTCGAAGGCGTCGTTCTTCGACCTGATGCTGCCCGCCAAGGCGGTGAATGAATGGAAAAAGTTCTGGTTCTACGTCACCAAGTCGACTCCAAACGACGAAGTGGTGCTTCCAAGGTACTCCGCCGACCGGCCCGAACCGCATCGGCTCCAGGTCGTCAAACTCCCGCTGGATCAGCGAATGGTTGTCGACAAAATGTTGCAAACTATCCGCGGCCTAAAGAAGAAAGGCCTCCAGACCATCAACCTCTACAACTGCTGGATCGGGCGGTGGCTCGTGCCCCTGGCCAGCCGCGACGACTACATGTATGAATATACGGGTAAGGACGATCCGACGAAGTCCTGCCTTGTTGAGTGGAGACTCAACGACTACACCCTGGACCTGAAGAAGATCACCCAGGCGGTGTATCTCGATGCGAAGGCCGGGGTCGCCCCTTATACTGCAAGGCGCCCAGCTCCAACAGTACGTGGTTATCCTGTTAACACTCGTAGTCGCAGCTTGTGCATTCGCGGTCGTGCTAATTTTGTTTGTTCTTGTTGCAATTGTTCCAAGTGGTGGAAGGGTGGCTTCCACCCGCGGACGATGAGAACCCGAGCTCGTCTGTCCCGGACGGAAGCGAATCATCTCCCGACAAAGATGAGGACGACAGCGACGGAGGCGACGACGACGACAACGGAGAAGACGAGCCCATGGAAGTTGCTGCCCCCACGGTTCGCAAAACCCGCGGGCAACACCAACGCGAGCTCGAAGCGAGCAAGAGCCTCAAGCCCCATGATGATGACGAGGACGAGCATCCCAAGCACACCTCACATCGTGAGGCCACGCCGTCGAAGAAGAAGAGGAAAGCTCCGCCAAAGAAGAAGACGAAACCGGCGAAGCAGGTATCTCCGCCCCGATCTGCGAGCAGCTCCGACGCCGCCAGCTCGGTGAAGAACGCTGTGGCACGCGCGACCGCGGCAATAGGCGCCGCCGCCCCCAGGGTTAAGGCGCCGCTGGCGTCGTTACCACCTCCATTCGCCCCAATCGTTAGTTTGGGGGCTGATCCAGCCACAGGGGCCTCGCCTCCAAGGGAGGCTCCCGCAGCAATTACCGCGGAGGCTCCTGCCGTGGCTTCATCTTCGAAAAAGCCGGCAGTGTCTTGGGCACATGATTTACTCGAAACGGGCCTCACTCGGAAGTTGCAGCCTGAACCGGAGAAGCCGGCTAGCATCCGCACCGGTCTACGGTTCATACCAGTCGCCAAGTGAGTGTTATTCGTCTGCTTGTTTTTCGTTTTAATCGGACAGTCTTATTCATAACACTGTTTCACAGGACTGGTGTTAAAAAGATCGGCCATCCTTATGTGGCCAAGGTTCCGCCAGTCGTCACCGAGGCAGATTCCTCGCGAAAGAGGAAAACCGACGAAGTCGCTGCTCCCGCCGAAGGTGTCAAGAGGACGAAAGGCGACGACGTCGTCACGGTCTCTGATGACCCGGCGGTTGCTCCGAGCGATCCTCCGACTGCAACGGAAGTGTCCTCGAAGACCAAGGAGGGTATTGACTCACCTGATTTGGCCGAGCCGGCTCCGAGTGGCGCAGCGGCATCTGCAGCGACCTTCCCTCGCTTCATGGCGAAGGCGGCCGCATCGAGTGCTTCGGTGCTAGCGAGCCGGATGCCTGGGGTCGCCGAAGGGGAAGTCGAACAACATCACGGCCATACTCCGGTCGTGCTCGCATCGATGGACGGGCTAGAACTACACAGCATGCTAGGCGCTGCCATCCAGGTATGTCCAGTCCCCGAGGATCGGGACACTGAAATTCAGTGGTCGGATTCTTAATGTTTTTATATCATCCATTCCCCGAGCGCTTGGTCGCTGAATCTCAGCGAGTGAGCTATTAGGAATTTCATTGTCCAGTCCCCGAGTGCCTAGTCGTTGAATTTCAGCGGGTGGGCACTTAGGAATTTCATTGTCCAGTCCACGAGTGCCTAGTCGCTGAATTTCAGCGGGTGGGCACTTAGGAATTTCATTGTTGTTGACGCTGCAGTTTGTGCGTAGGGCCTGCAGCATGAATCTGCCGACCGTCTTGCTGCGAAGTGTCTCTTGGAGAAGGAGCTCGTTGCCTTCCAGGAGACGAACAAGGAGCTTCAAGCGGTTATGGCCGAGGTGAAGGAGGCCCACCGAGACCTTGTCCCGGTGGGTGACTTGACGGCGGCTCAGTCCACTGTGAGCGCGGCTAAAAAGCGAGTTGCTGACCTGGAGCGTGAGCTGAAAGAGGCGAGGGTGGAAGCGAGCTCAGAGGAAGAGCGAGCAAAAGATGTTGTTACTTCTACCGCTGAAGAGCGGAAAGTGTCTGACGCGCTTGTTGCTGGGCTGCAGGACAACTTCTCTTCTCTTCAAAGCTTCATCACGGGCCTCTGCCGACCGCTAATTAGTAATAACTATGATGTCGTTGGTTTGCTCACTGCTTGCTTCTGTGCCATAGGTCGGATGACTGATAACGCGGAGGAAGCATAGTCGTACGACACACGGAAGTGTGTGACCACCCTGGTCGACTCAGCCGCGTTGTCGCGACTTGCCTTCGAGCGTATCTTCAGGATATATCGCCCACGGAGGTAATCCCCAGCGACCTTGTCGAGGTATGGCGCTACCTGGAAAAGGCTCCGTCAGTCGTTGAGTTCATGACACAGTCGGCCTTCCGGCGCGGGGCGGCGACGGCGCTCAGCCTTGGACTTGCCCACTTCCCGGAGGATTTTGACCTCGACGATGTCACGAGCGGCTACCCCTCGTCGACGGGCTCTGTGGAGATTGCCGAGGTGCTGAAGCTGACGGACCGGGCCGCGGTGTACTCTGATCACGTTTGGGCGATGGGCGACCTCATCCCCTATCAGGAGACGATTGTCGCTCCCAATGACCCTGAACTGAAGCATCGGGACTTCAAGGTCGAGCAGCCGTTCCATGCGGAGATGGAGGGCAAGCTGACGACGTACCCGTCGAACCCGTACGTGCCCTTCATCCGCAGCCGCAGGGACGGTGGCGCATCTGCATCAAAACCTGCGGAGTAGAAGTGTTGTGCCCTTGGGCATTAGTACAAAATAACTATTTAACTTTTCTTGTATGTGAAACAACTTTGTGCTGCTATAAGGGAAACTTGTGTTATTTTGTCATTTTTTTTGTGATTTTGGATTTTTATTGAGCGAGTCCCCGAGCGCGTCCGCCCTTTTTATGGGGTTTACCTCGTTATTATATGTTTGTTCACTTTTAATGAATTGAGGTCGACTCGCCATGGCTCGGAGAGCCAGTCGCAGGGCGACTCCCAGGGGTGCTCTTTACTTGACCGTTTTCCCGGGCGCGAACAAGGTCGGGTTGCCGAGTCCCCGAGCGTGGTACTTGGTGGTTCTAGTCGCAGCTCCAAGGTAGGTGAGGACTAAGCGCGTCGTTTTTAGCGCATCTCTCTTGCCTGATCCGGAGGATCAGTCGCGTGGAGAGTCCTAGGCGCGCTCTCCTACTTGGCGTTTTTCCTTAGAAGCTCGTATTTGGTTGGGTGTTAGTCCCCGAGCGTGGTACTTGGCCGTTCGAGTCGCTCCACCAAGGATGCGGAGGACTTAGTCGTTGTTAGGAGCGATTGCAGTTGTCTTGGCTTGGTGAGCCAGTCGAGCTAGGAGAATCCAATGGGGCTCCGGGTTGGCGTTTTTCGTGGACGTTACGAGGCCTGCAGTTTCCCAGTGCCCTCGTACCGCACTACTTGGCCGTGCCGGTCTCTATACCAGAGGTTGACTTCTGCGAATAGCATAGCGCTGTTATAACGAGTGCGAGTGGCACAAGACACGGAGAGTAGACACAATTTTCGGTAACCAAGCTGTTTTATTTCATAGCGGGTGGGGAGTACATGTGTGGAGTTCTTGGAGTAGAACTTCCATAGGAGGTTTACATTCCACGGCCGCTTGACATCGAGTTTTCCGTCTCCTCGAACGTCGGTGAGGTAGTAGGCGTCGTTGCCCAGTACTCGCCGAATGGCGAATGGTCCCTCCCAAGGGGGGAAGAGCTTGTACATGCCTTTCTTGTCCTGGATTAGGCGAAGTACCAGGTCGCCTTCCTGGAAAGTGCGAGTCCTCACTCGCCGGCTATGGTAGCGGCAGAGCCCTTGCTGGTAGATGGCGGTGCGGGAGCGGGCTAGGTCGCGTGCCTTGTAGAGCTGGTCAACTCCGTCTTGGCGTGCGAGTTCGTTTGCAGCCTCCGTGTAGTTGACCACCCTTGGTGAATCGTGCTCGAGGTCGGTGGGCATGACTGCCTCGGCACCGTACACCATAAAGAAGGGGGTGAATCCTGTCGACTTGTTGACGGAGGTGCGGATGCCCCAGATGATGGAGGGTAGTTCATCGACCCAGCACCCGATGGTGCGCTCCAGTGGCACTTGGAGCCGTGGCTTCAGGCCATGGAGGATGCTCTGATTGGCGCGTTCCGCCTGGCCATTAGACTCCGGGTGCGCGACTGAGGCGAGTTTGAGTCGAATGTGGTGTTCCTTGCAGAACTCGGCAATGGCTCCTTTGGCGCAGTTGGTGTTGTTGTCCGTGATGATGATGTTTGGGAAGCCGTAGCGATAGATGAGCTCGCGTAGGAACTTGGTGGCGGTCTTCCCGTCGCACTTGCAGACTGGCTTGGCCTCCACCCATTTTGTGAATTTGTCGACTGCGACTAAGAGGTGGGTGAAGTCGGAGGGGGCCTTCTTGAAAGGGACTACCATGTCCATGCCCCATACGGCGAATGGCCAGGTGATGGGGATTGTCTTGAGCGCCGAGCTCGGCACGTGGGTCTGGTTGGCATATTTCTGGCATCCGACGCACCGCTAGACGATGTCGACAGCGTCTGCGTGTGCGGTGAGCCAGTAGAAGCCGTGTCGCATAGCCTTTGCAGCCAGAGAGAGGGCGCCGGCATGGTGGCCGCAGTCGCCGGAGTGAATGTATTGGAGGATTTTGCATCCTTCAGCGGGTTGAACACAACGTTGGAACACGCCGGTCACGCTGCGCTTGTGGAGCTCGCCGTTGATGATGATGAAGGATTTGCAGCGGCGTGCTATCATCCAGGCGTCCGTTTCGTCTGCGGGCAGGGTGCCTCCCTCCAAGTAGGCGACGTATGGCGCGGTCCAGTCGTTTGGCTCGGCGATTAGTGCGACCAAGGCTGCTTCTGGTTGCAGCGGTATTCCGATGTCGATCTCCCTTGGGGGAGAGACGGAAGGCTTGGTGATGGTGTCAAGGAAGACGCCGGCGGGTGGTGCGAGTCGAGCCGATCCGATGCGAGAGAGTGCATCGGCCTCCTCGTTCTTCCGCCTGTCGATCCACTCGACGGAGTAGCCTGCGAAGTGTCCACCCAGCTGGTCAACTGCTTGGCGTTATGCCGCCATGGTGGGGGAGACGGCATCGCAGGTGCCAGCGACTTGCCCGGCGACGAGGTCAGAGTCTCCGTAGCAGCGCAGGCGATTGACGTTCATCTCCTTGGCAGCTCGCATGCCATGGAGTAGCGCCTCGTACTCGGCCATGTTGTTGGTGCAGGGGGTGAAGTCGAGGTAGAGGACGTAGCGGAGCTTGTCGCCCTTCGGAGACGTTAACACGATCCCTGCCCCTGCGTCGTCCGCGTTCTTGGAGCCGTCGGAGTGTAGGTTACAATAGTGGAGGTATGGCAGCTTCTCTTGCTGCTGGGCCTCCTCCCAATCGGCGAGGAAGTCTGCGAGAGCCTGCGATTTGATCGCCTTGCGCGGCTCGTACTTGATGTTGTGGACGCCGATCTCGACGACCCACTTGGCGACTCGCCCGGTCGCTCGCGGTTGCGGATGATGTCCTCGAGCAGTGCTGAGGAGACGACCATTATTGGGTGCTCCTGGACGTAGTGCGGCAGTCGCCGCTGTGCTCTGAAGACCGTGTATACCAATTTCTGGTATTGCGGGTAGCGCTGGCGCGACTCGGTGAAGACCTCGCTGATGTAGTACACTGGTCGCTGCACCGGGCGCTCCTTTCCTTCCTCTGGCCGTTCAACGACCATGGCGGCGCTGACGACGCGTTCGGAAGCCGCGACATAGACCAGCATGGGTTCCTTGTCAACAGGGGCGGCGAGTAGCGGTGCTGCGAGTAGCACCTCCTTGAGGGCGTGGAGCGCGTCGTCTGCCTCCTTGTCCCACTGGAAGGTGGGGTTCTTGCGCATTAGGCGGTAATGGGGCATCGCCTTTTCGCCTAGCCGGGGGATGAAGCGACTGAGAGCCGCGACTCGCCCGGCCAGCATCTGAACGTCGCGCAGGCACTCGGGTATGCCGAGTCTAGCGATCGTTTTGATCTTGGCGGGGTTTGCCTCGATCCCGCGCTTGGAGACGACGTATCCCAGTAGCTGTCCAGTTGGCACACCGAAGGTGCACTTTCCTAGGTTTAGCTTTATCTTGTACTTCCGCAGGTTGGCGAACGTTTCCGCCAGGCCGGCACGTAGATCACCCTGGCGAGCGGATTTCACAACCACGTCGTCGATGTAGACGTGGATAGTGTGGACAATCTGGCTCGCAAGGCACTGCTGCATGCACCTCTAGTAAGTCGCCCCGGCGATTTTGAGGTCGAAGGTCGTGGCGGTGTAGCAGAAGGCTCCGAATGGCGTGATGAACGCCATCTTCTCTTCATACTCGACGGCCATTTTGATCTGGTTGTAACCAGAGTAGGCGTCGAGGAAGCATAGCGCCTCCGAGCCCGCGGTGGAATCGATGATTTGGTCGATCCGCGGGAGGACGAATTGCTCCTTCGGGCAAGCGCCGTTTAAGTTTCTGTAGTCGATACACATTCTCCAGGTCCCATTTTTCTTCTCAACCAGGACTGGGTTTGCCAGCCACTTGGAGTACTTGATTGGCCGGATGAAGCCTGCAGCGAGTAGACTCTGCACCTCCTCGGCGATGGCTTAGCGGCGCTCTTCATTGAAGGGCCGCAGCGACTGCTTGACAGGTCGCAGTTTAGGGTCGGCGTTGAGTTTGTGCTCAGTGAGTTCCCTCGGGACACCAGGCATGTCGGATGGCTTCCATGCGAAGATGTCCCTATTCTCACGGAGGAACTCGATGAGCGCGCCTTCCTATGCTGGGCTCATGCCCGTCCCGATCGTCACCGTCTGGCTGGAGTCGCCTGGGACCAGCTCAACGGTGCGGTTGTGTGTCGTTGCCTCAAAGGAAGTGGAGTTGCCACCCTCCGAGTTGGGCTTCTTTAGTATGGTGGGGTTGTCGCTGTTGACCCCGGCCCGCTCGCGTATTTGGCGAGCTCCTCGGCGTGGTTGGCCTCTGCCGTGATGACGATGTCAGCGAGTTCGGCCCCTTTGGCCTCGCACTCTGCGGCCATGTCGGGGTCGCCGTGGATGGTGACGATGCCGCACGGCCCGGGTAGCTTCATTGCGTTGTACGCGTAATGGGGCGCTGCCATGAACTTGGTGAACGCCTGGCGCCCCAGGACACAGTGGTAGGGGCTATCGAAGGGCACCAGCTCGAAGACGATCCTCTCGGTGCAGAAGTTTGCTGGTGTGCCGAAGGTGACTCGCAGCGTCACCTTGCCGATCGGGTACGCCTTTCGACCGGGGACGATGCCGTGGGAAGTGGTGTAGGTCGTCTCGATCATCGACTGCGGGAGCCACAGTCGCCTGAAGGTGTCCAGGTACAGGATGTTGATGGAGCTGCCGCCGTCCATCAATGTTTTGGGGAGCCAGTAGTCCCCCACCTTGGGCTTAACCACTAGGGCGACTCGGCCTGGATACTCGATCCATGGTGAGTGGTCCTCGCGGCTCCAGGTGATTGGTTGCTCGGACCAGTTGAGGAACTAGGGGATGTCTATCTGGGACACCGCATTGACGGCGACGGCGCGGGCGATGACCTTCTTCTCGCACTTCATGTTGAAGCCTGTGAAGGTGTGGAGCGAGCCGGCGACGCTGCCGAATTTTCCGCCGTTCGGCGGGTTGTTGTCATGGTCTTCCCGCGCGCGCCGTGCTTTTTCTCGATCTCCTTGAGAGAGTGGCAGTCGGCGATCGTGTGCGTGGCGGGCTTTCCTTCCCTACTATGAAACACACAGGGTTGGTTGAGGAGGGCCATGGGGTCGAACCTTGGCTTTGCCTTGTAGTTGCCGTCGTCCCGGCGCTGTCCTTCGTCGCGGCAGAAGCTCTTGGGCTCACTCTGCGCATACCCAGCGTTGGCGACGAAGTCGACTCGCCCGTTACCGCGGCGCTTGCCGTTGAGGCGAGTGTTGCTGTAGCGTAGCTCAGGCCGCCTCCCGTTGTCGTGTCCTCTCGTGCGGCGATGCCCTCCCGACTCATCATCGGTTTCCTGGTTTGGGTCCTCCTCCGCGTACTTCTTTGCGATCTCTAGGAGGTCCGGTATGTTTTCAAGTGTGCGGTACACTCGCTTGAGCCTGGCGACCAGGGGCTCGTAGCGGCATGAGGTCTTGAAGCAATGGATCGCGGTGTCCGGGTGGATTCCGGGCGCCTTATACCACAGATCTTTCCACCGCTGGACCCAGCCGCGGGTCGACTCGCGGGGTCCCTGTACACACCGCTCCAGATCCTCGGTGGTGGTGGCGCGGGTGTATGAACCCTCGAAGTGCCTGACGAAGGCATCGCGCATCTCCTCCCAGGAGTTGATGCTGTCCGCGGGGAGGGTGTTAATCCACTGCCTGCACGCCCCCTCCATCATCAGGGGGAGGTAGCGGGCGGCTAGTAGGTCGGTGTGGCCGGCGATCCCCATCGCCATGAGGTAGGTATCCAGCCACATGGATGGATCGTACGAAGGGTCGTACTTCTCTATTTCCTTCGACGCTTTGAAGTTCTCCGGGTATCTTTCACCTCGGATCATCGGTCCGAAGCACTGGGGCCCAACTCGGCTCAGCGATCCCCTTGGTTCGCCGTTGCGGCGATTGGTGAGGGTGTGCCGCAGATCGTCGGGCTGGCGTGCGCGCCAACTTTGGTTGTTGATGATGTGGGTGCGTGCGTCGACGGGCTGCCCGTTGGTGGCGACGAAGTTGTTCGCCGGCCGCGGGTCGTTGGTGGAGAGTGCCGCGTTCGCGTGTCGGTGTTGGAGCTGCAGGGGCTCGGGTGGAGGGAAGTTGAAGGTATTCGCCACCATGGGGCGGATGCTCGAGGCCGCCCTGCTGCCCGATGAGCGCGAGTACATCCGACCCTGTGAGTCGGCGCCCGCATTTTGTTGCTCCACTACTTTGGCGAGCAGAGCCTTGGCGTACTGGATCTGCAGGGAACCTTCGTCGGTTACTTGGATGTTGTCGACCGCAGCTCGGCTTGCGACGATGTTGTCCATTGGGGTGGAGAACAACGGGAGAGTTTCGCGTCTTGCTCTTGCGAGGAGACCATCATCCTTGGTTGGTCCCTAGGGGCACTACAAGGAATCTAGCTGTATATGACCCTCCATTTTCGTCACAAAATCGTCATAGTAGTCCATCTATGACGATTCTATGACGATTTTGAGATCGTCGAAAGCTGGGCGTCGCAAATGAACTATAACGACGTTTTTGGTAAAATCGTCATAACCGTCTATGACGATATTGGATCGTCATAACCGTTATGACGATCCAATATCGCCATGGGCAAACTGGCCTCGCCAGGTCAGATCCTACGTGGCCTTCTTACGTGGCAAAATTGTGACGAAATAAAATCGTCTTAAATCAAAATCAGCCCAGTCCACTTTGTAGTGCATATGGGCCTAGCTCAACAAATTCAGGATTGTTTATTTTTTTCTATCAATTCTGATTAGCTACATGGACCCGGCCCAACAATTATTTTCTAAATCTAGGCCTTTTTACAGTCCATTTATTTCTAATTTCAGCCTTTTTTGTCAAGTGAGTCTTGGTTGTTAGTTTCCTTCGAGAGTTGGTCCTAATTGTCAGGTTTGGTTTTTTTCACAGCTAATTAATAACCAATATTCCAATCAGAAAGGAGAAAGAAAACACATAAAAATATTTATATAGGAGAAGAAATCTGTTTGTTACAATATGATGATATCCAGAACTGTTGAACACACGTGAAATTCCACAGTTTACATCACAACTAATTCAACCATCAAATCTATGATACCCTGGAATCTGCAAATTAAACTCTTAACAATTACTACTTCTTCGCCATGTAGGACTTGTAAAGGAGACGATTTTCTTGGTGTACTCGGTTTCGGATGTTTTTCAGCAGGTCCATACCCTCATCATTCTTGAAGCTCCCAGCCACCCAATCAACAATTCTGTAACAACAGAAATGGTTTGTGAGAATATACACCATGTAGAACCATAAAGATGCTAAATACTAGAACAACCAACAAAAGTAAATCTTATGCATTGACTATGAAACTGAATTAAGACAAAATCACCCTAGACAATTAATTGTACAACTTAATCCATACACAAAAATAACTTATTGCGTTGAGCATTCATTTTGCATCATGAATACACATACAATTACATAATGCAAATTTGATACAAGTTCTAAGCCCAAGAAACAACAAACAAGTGAGACAAGCCAAACAATTTTGGAATCAATAATGCGCTCAAGATAGTTAGGCATATAAAATATACCTTGTCAAAGTCATCACCCCAAAGGTGGGTGTCACCGGAAGAAGAGAGCACCACAAAAACACCATCACTAACCTCAAGAACTAAAAGCATAGCTGGAAATATAGTAAACTGAGATATGGTCAAACGGGTGAAAAGATTCAATTTAAGACAACTTCATTGGGTTATCAAAAAGACTATAGAATATAAACAACTGGACAAACTAACTTCCATTTATTAATAGTCAATCCATAATTCAATTCAACATATATAGAAGTAACAATAGAACATGTTTCTACTACCCTAGTATAGCCTTGAACTTCTCGGCCTTGCATTTCAAAAAGCTAAGTAACATTAGCACAAGATCAAATCACCAAAATGTGCATGTACAAAGCTATGGATGGTGGAATTTGTTCCAAGGGACAGCTGTAAGAACCCACCCCAAAATTGAAACAACAAAGTACTTACAGAGTACAAACCATAGTGGCACAGTAGCTTCAAATAACAAGGATCCAATTATCCAGAGATATGAATGAAAAGTTATCTACACAAGGGACAGGAAACTACTTCATGATATTACACTATACATGCATAGACATGTGTATACCAGATCGGAAGGATTTGGATATAATAAAAGCTTTAGAAGGAACTTCTCCAGTGAAGGAATAGAGCAAGAACAACCAAGCAGATAAGAACAAGAAGTCTGCATGAAGCATCAAGGCAACAAAGTTAATCAATGGTACATCATCATTATAGAAATTGCGGAATCAAGTCATGTATCAACAAACAATAGTTGAGATTTAAGTACCTCCAGTGCTAAGAGAAAAGGTTGACATCCAAATAGCATGAAATTGAATAGTACTAATAAATTATTTAAGTGTACATATATAATAGAGAAGTGTTTGTGAGGTACTAATATGTTTCAATGGCATCATGTTTGTTTCAAAGTTAGGAGATCAGATTAGAAGATGTAGCACAGATCTAACAACTCACCTAACCTCCTTGTTTATTATTTAATACGAGGACCGAAATCACAACAGGCACTAATCTACAGATCCAGGTTGAACCAAAATCTGACTTTTAAAGCATTATTAAGATTATTTTCCAGGTCAGGGAGTATTTTCCAAAGGTAAAATCACCATCTGCCTTCCTAATTCTGCCAGTAAACTCTGAATTTAAACTAGGCGACTCGGGGCGACTAATCAAGCCTAGTGAAATGGTTAATGACATTCAAACAGATGGAACCAGACCTACATTTTTTATTCATCAAGATTGTTTAGGAAACAAGAAGGTGCATGATATCAGGGTTAAAATGAAGTGAGCAGTGAGCACAGATACAAGATACATGATAGTCATTGTTATTTGCAGTAGCATGTACCAGTTAAAATGAACCAGACCTACATACTTGTTATTTGCAGTAGCATGTACCAGTTGATGAATTTATACAACAATATACAATTCTACACTGATGTTTTACAATCTAAACAAGCATCTACCAAAATCCAAATATATACTGCAGTCTGTGATCCGTGGAGAAATTTCAAGGCGTGTTAACTTCATCGTCACAGCATCCAGCAAGTCACAGCGCGTAGCATGTCAAATTTCTATACCTATTCAAGTAAAGGGAGGATCTCAGTGCATTTCATATATGATGCAAAGCTATCTAAGGATTTCCAAGCAGACCTAAAAATATTTCAAAAAACTGAAATTTTAGCGGTAGATAGAGAAGCTGCATATGCACCATTTATCGGCCAGGTATATGAATATTCATGCTCCAATTAACTAACAGTAATGAGCTAAAACATCATAAACATCGGAATTGTGTTCTTAGAGTCCTAGCAAACAAACAAGAGTGCATAAACTAAAGTGAACTATCAAACAAAATTACCATGTAGCCAATATCAGGAACAACTGTAACTCTTTTTAGTACAATTTGATGGAGCCTGCAGCACCATTTTTAGCAACCGAATTGTGTTCTTATACCCTTAATAAGATCCTTCTACCAAAAAATCTATGTGTCTATGTAACTCTTGCAAATGCCACATAAACATCTATGTATCTCTTAGGATTGTTTTAGGCTTGATGAAAAAATCTATATATCTAACCACTATGTTGGTTTGACATTTGGAATGAGTAGGAGTTTCTTGCCAAACATTTCGAATCATCTGCAGCCTGCAGTACAACCACAAAAAAATTAAAGTGTCAAGTAGCTAGCGTGCATGAACATCATCATAAACCAGCCGGAGGCACTCCTAATCCAAAAATCCACCTACGAATCCAACTCCAAGTTGCAGTTCCTCGCGCTAAATCCCGGAGGAGATTGAGCCCAAAACAAAATCTGGCTTAAAATTGCAGAAGAAAGGGAGGGAGAGATGGAAAACTTACCCGAGAGGCGTCGTTCTCCTTGTCTGCAAGACCCTCCTGGACACACCCGGAGCAGCGTATCCCTCCGCCCACTTTCCAATGAGCGTTATGGAGGGAGGACGAGGGGCGCGGGATGCTGGTGATGAGGGGATTGTTCCTGTCCGCCGATGCGACTGTGGTGAGGTGAGGAGAGGAGGATAGGGTGGCTGTGAGATCTTGCTGGAGAAGGAGGGGAGCGGCTGGAGCAAGCGGGAAGAGCGGAGGCGCGCGGATCTCGCTGGAGAAGGAAGAGCAGCGGCTGGGGATCTCGCTGGAGACGATGGGTTCAACGGCTGGAGCGAGCGGGAAGAGCGGCGGCGCGGATCACGCTGGAGCGGCGGCGCGGATCTCACTAGAGCGGCGGCGGTAGGTTTAGGGTTGGGGAGATGCGTTCGCTGGGAGAGGGTGGGGCTTTGGCGGTTTTGGTTCGGTCGGCACGCGTGCGATGAGAAAATATTTGGTGCCTGCGCGCGATGGTTAGTGCCATGTCATCGATCCATGTCAAAGTTCGCGCATATCAGCATCCTGCCCGTCCATCTTGTTTGGATCCAACGGTCCATGTTGCTATCCTCTATATTTAGATCTCCCTAGCTATTATGACGATTTCATTTAAAGGAATTACGACGTTTTTGAGCAAAATCATCATAGTTTACTAAGGCTTTGACCCTCCCAAGAAGCTTGAGCGGAATCTTCATAAATCTAAGACGATTTTGTAGATGGTCACTACCAAAACATCACAAGCTGACACATTTCTTGTAGTGGGGGCGCGCGGTTGGGTGGTGGTGGGGCGCCATTGGCTGTCGCCCCTGGTGGGGGTCGAGCGCTTCCTCCTGGGAGCACATTCTCGCAGATCGCGCGCTCGGCTATGCGAGTCGGGTCGTTCTTGTCGTCGAAGTTCAGGGCATGCCCCTGGATGGCGGGGTTTAGGCGCGACCTGATTCAAAGTTGGTGATATCGCGACAGCTCTTGCGCTGTCGCCTGCTCGAGGCGAAATTTTTCGCGCTCGGCTTGCTCCTTGCGGACTGCCTTCGCCAGGTTCAGGCGGAGTTCCTCGACCTCCGTCGCCTTCGCGTTTGGTGGGATCGGCGTGGAGAAGGGGTCTTCCGGTGGGTCAGCGCCAGTCGCCATGTAGGTCGCGGCGTGGCAACCAGTTCCGTCGTGGACGTCGGTGGAGTTCTCCGACCTAGAGTCGAAGTCAAAGATCCCAAGGATGGAGGGATTCTCTAAGTCTCCGACATTGGAGACCTGGGTGATGGAGCCCGCGGGCGATGCGGCGATGATGGATCTGGCGCGTGACGCCGGGGTCGCCGAATCGGCATCATCGTTAAGGGCCGCGTCGCCCACGGCCGCGGTGGTCTCAGCCAAGTTGCTGCGGGCCGAGTCGTACTGGGAGGCGAGGCGGTGGATCGTGCGGACCTGGCTCTCAGAGAGCTGGTCACGTGGCGGCGAATCGCGGATGCGAGCCGAGTCCTCCGAAGTGATGACGTCGGTGAGACCGACGAAGAGGCTGATCGTGCCGACCGGCAGGATCACGCTGTGCGTGACAGGTTGTGCCACCGGTACGTAGCTGCTCGGCAAGATCTGGAGCATCTCGCTTATCGCGATCATGCGGCCGGTGGCGATCGACTCGTCGATGGGCAGATTGGATCTCGCCGCAGAACACCGGCCTGACCGGCCAGGCCCCACGGTGGGTGCCAGTGTCGTGGGAATGACAACGACAGATACTGTGATCGGCAGCGAGTAGTAGAACATGGGGCAAGGGCGGCCAGCCATCTGCGGTGCGAGATGAGGGCTGAGACACGAGGGTTTACCCAGGTTCGGCCCCCCGGAGGGTAAAGACCTACTCCTGCTAGATTGTATTATTGTGAGAGTACAATGGGGCGAGCTCGACGGCTAGGCGGCGAGTCGCTTGGGTGTATGATGGAACGTATCCTCTATGCGTCCCCCAGGGAGGTTTATATAGACTCACCTCGCTAGGGTTTACAGATCACAACCGAATTAGTTAAGGATTCGGAGATTCTATGACCTAGTCCGACTGGGCCTAGCTACGCTTCTGGGCCTTCATCTTCTAGTCGCCTGAGTCCACGCAAAGTCTTGATCCAGTCGCCGTCCTGCAGGCCCACTCGCTGATGGCTTGGGCCAGTAGGAAACGTCCTGCTGGGTATACCCCGGTAGGCATATCCCCATCAGCATGCCTTTTGGGTCCTCGGTATACGGAGTTAGAAATTTGTCGTTTCCGAACAACTTGTTTATAATGGGGTGAGCGACACGAGGGACAACCTTCATGAGAAAATTCATAGACAAGTAAGACGACAGCAAGAAAAGTGAGATACAAGATATTACAACAAGTCGTTCTAAACCGCTTGGAATCCATACCTGATACCATGGGTACCCTTCGCGAAGGGTGGCCATGCAACATTTTTCTTCCATCTACCTTTGAAGGGGATATAGGGCTTCCTTTCAATCCACAAGCTTGACAAGAGGATGGTAGAAGAAAGGGCTGAGCAGCTAGTGCATGGTACTAAATGAAATTAAGTGGAGATGTTAAATTATGAAAATATCATGTAAATCTAATAATATCAGACAAAATTATTACATGTAAAGCAAACATATTTGATGTTTGTTTACTTCTGGTGAGCGTAAAGATATAGATGATAATAATAACACGAAAAATCATAACATGTGAAATTGTGGATTTCCAAATTATACCCACTTCTTAGAGAGGTCACTACCCACCTGGGTACTGTGTTTGCGATTACTTGTCGTGTAGACAATGTCCGCTTTTGGTGGGGGAATCAACAATCTACTAGCCTCTCCAGGAGCCTTAGCCTCCATAGCAACACCTTCAATCTACATAAATAGAAACAAAGCTCAGTAGTTCATACAGTACATAGTAGTCATATATGACTGTGTATGAGACAGTCAAACAGACCTAGATCTAGATTCACATAAACATAGTGCCAGACTTAATAAAATCATACATGTTTCTGAACATCTGATAAGCATGCATGGCACCAAGCGGATAATAATTAAATCAGGCTGCAACATGGTAAGTGGATTAAGAAAACATACCCTTCTCTTTAAGCTGGGCCCTCCTAGCTAGTAAGTGGCCTTGCGCTTGTTTGGTGAGTAGTGGTACTGGCTGGATCCTGTGGCATGTGGGGAATCATCCTATTTACCGCACCTAGAGCACCGCAAGTTCAAAGGTATGTACCATAGTGCTACAGTAAATAAAGAATAAGATGGTTTCATAGAGTCTTCCACAAAAATGGGATGCAGACAGAGACAACTTTTAGCACAGGGATATATCCAGGTTGCAGCCAACCACTTTCAGCATGGGAAAGAATGGAAGAACACAACGAATATGCTACAGTACCTTTTAGCCAACTTTTAAGGGAACTGACGGGACCATCCTTGTCCGTAGTGGCCATGCATGCCACCGATCCATAGTTCTCCATACATAATCTGACGCAGAATCCAATACACATTAGTAGAAATTAAAGTTTACAAAGTGAAAAACACCGACTTGGAACCCGGCCAAATGCCCCAAATAGAACATCGGTGACCATGCCCCGATCCCAAATCCAAACAAAATCAGTAACCCCGCCCCCACCTCCACCTCCACCCCAATGGCCCAATCGACGAGAGCAGAGGAGGGAAAAATACCCTGATTAGGTGAACAGATCCCAATTTTGAGGTGACACTTGCGTGCTTGCCTGATGATGGGAGCTAGCAATTGGAAGTTGCTGGTCGAAACAGAAAGGGATGGGCAGCAGGAGTAGTACTATTACTAGTAGTAGGGCTAGTAGTACTACACTTTTTCTATAGTGTCAATTTCGAGTGGCGGTAGCGGGAAAAGATTTCCGGGTTTTTTGCAAATTTTTCAACATGTCATGCCGTACAGCTTCAAGGGATAATAAATTATGCGGGACCCATATCCAACCTCCTCATATTTTCCCTTGGTGTCCCGTGTTCCTCTCCCAGGACCGAGAAAATCCTCCTATGTTCCTCTCCCAGGACCGAGAAAATCACCCCATTTCGAATCAAACTGATTCGGCTAACAGAGCATTTTTTGAACGGAAGAGCTAATATACTAATATCTGAAAAACAGTACATTATAGCTCATACAACATATACTCTAAAGATCAGCACATGAGGGAGGGGAAGGGCTGGCACAGGACAAGACGGTGTTTGTTGCAGCATATGGCACCAACTGGATGCCTCAAAAGCCGCTTTGGATGCCTCAAAAGCATAAGCCAGGATTTCATACTAGAAACACACACAGACACACATATATACTACTAATATAAGAAATAGTTTCCAATTATAGATATGCTAACAAAGGCCTAAAAATCATAAGGTAGCACCGTATTACAGTACTACGATAGTACCAGACCAATCATGGGATAGCTCTACATATATTTAGAGAGAGGTGCACCACAAGATTTTTGCAGCTGGGTTAGTGGTCATGAGAATGCATAGACGACACCAAAAGTACACCCCTTATCAGCTCAAAAAAAGTACACCCCTTATGATCAGCAACCCTGCATCAACTCCATCTAGAAGAAGTGTACCCAATCCACAGCCTCAGGTGCAGGCTCATCAACGAACAGGTCATCGTCATTACCATCAAATTCCTCTTCGGTTGTCTACTTCATTGATTAGTAGATTAACAGATACATTTAAAGAGAAACATCAAAGACACACAAACCTAAAAATTTGTCGTTCTACAGATATAGTATCTGGTCACCTAAAATGAAACTCATTTCATGCAGCTTGTGCCTTTTTTCTCCTCCCTCTTCTCCAAGTTGATTTAGATACTCAGGAGATACCTCTTTAAGTTGATCTAGATGATCAACATTTTCTTCCCCTACTTGATCTTGATGATAAATATGCGCTTTCCCTGTTCATCTGAATTACCATGAAATACCCATCTAACATATGTGCTTAGCATCCCAAATATATAAATATGGTGTTCCACTATACTGAGAGGCAACACCCTCTGATTCACACACACGCATAAGGGGAAATGTACTTCTAAGTTGTCACAATGAGCTCTAACAAACTCAATAAATCGTACAACACCAAAAATTGTCACATCCCAAAATTTTCCAAATTTTGAAATGTGAAAAATAAATAAACAAAATAAATAATTGTTGAAATTTAGGGTGAAAAGAAACTTTTTATTTCTAAATGGAAACATCAAAACCCATCTTGAACAAACTTTGAATAAAAAGGAACCCAACAAATTTCAATCAAGTAAAATGCATTCATCAATGAAAGAATCTTGAAATTCAAACTCTTGGAAAAGTTAAACCAAAACTCTAAAACCCTAATGGAAGAAAAACATTTTAAAGATATCTCAAAGACTATGGATTTGATCCATATAAAAATTGGTCAACAAACATTTGTAAACGATAAAAAATGTTAAACAAAAATATTATAAGATCATAGAAATTGGTTTCACTCAATTTGGAACCATGGATAAAAAACTTATGAATTTAATAAGCTGAAAGGAAATAATTTCCAAAGCTAATAATGCTCCTATCTAAAATCCATACCAAATGGTGAGCAAATAATCCTAAAGATATTTAAAAGGATAAACAATTATTAACTAAAATTATACAAATTGGAATCACCAATATTGGATCTATGAATAAAAAGATATGGATTTTATAAGATAAAGGAAGAAATAAATAAGGAATATTTAAAAGCCAAATTAGATCTTGGCCAAATCCATAAGCAAGTGAAATAAAGATAATCCAAATAAAATAAAGGGATAAAGATTATTCCAATAAAATTACATGGCAGTAAACCCTATTCTAATTATATATGGATAAAGATAAAATTCCTAATAGAAATGATTAATTAAATCATGAGAAAGTAATAAATGGAAATTTATCCAAGTGGATTAAAAAGTTATCAAATTAACTAAAAAGAATTATTTGAATAAAATTTATATGGTATTAAAACCGTAATCAAATTTTATTTAATTAAAGACAAATACCCAAATTAAATGATTGATAAATCATAATAGAAATAATTCAAATAATTCAAAATGAATTATTTAACACCCTATTAAATAAATAAAACCTACTGAAAAAGGTTTAGTGAAAATTAGAATTCAAATAAAGAGTTTGAAAATATATTTATTCTTATTTGAATAAAGGCAAGTGCTTATTTTAATAAAGAATAAAACCATAAAAAGAATAAATAAATTATTCTAAAAGTGGTCTTAAAAATACAGGTTTAAACAGAATAGAAACTTACTGAAAATTTTGAAAAGATTTGAAAAGAAAAAGGGTTTGAAATCATTTGAATAAAATCAAAAAAGAAAATCTAAATAGAAAAGGAAAAAGGTTTCAGAATAAAAAAAAGGGAAACAACCCAGCCCATCTAACCTAGCCCATTCCGGCCAAGCTAGCCCACTCCCTCTACCCCGGATCGTTTTCAGTCACTCACTCACGCACCCACAAACTCACTGACCACTGCACCCCTCCGCAAACCCCTCTCTCACGCTGATAACAGGGCCCCACTCGTCAGTCGTCGGCTTGATTTCCGCGGCTTGATTTCCGTTACTGCTTGATTTCCGTGGCTTAATTCGACATAATTTTGCGAGTAAATCGCCGCTGTAACTACGCTCGTCAACATGCCTCGCTCCCCTCTATATTCCCCCCAGCCGCCCCGCACTCACTGCCCATAAGCTACCTTGATTTTGCACTTGAGCATCCTCTGCTCCGACGAGCTTCGCAAGCAATTTCGGCCAGTACCTGCCACCCCTTTGCCCCTCGACCACACGAGCTTGTTCGGAAGGATCGCCTGCATCTGCCAGTACCTCCCACTCGCCCCCGCGCACTCCCCTTCATCGGCAACCTCAACAACAACACGCGTCGCTGTCTGCCTCCACTCCGGCGACACCCCCAGGTAGCATCTGACCGCCCCTCTCCCTCTCAACGATGCTCTCACACTCTACTCTCTCGCACGCATCTAACGCGACACTTTGCTGGCCTTCTCATGTTGTGTAGCTGACGAGGTTTAATCTCGTCAATGCCCATTGTTATGGACTTGGGTTTTGGAGAAGATGGGGATGCTGGAGATCGCGGAATGGTTAGAAAACAAGCAATACGGGACACGAGGTTTACCCAGGATCAGGCCCTTGGAGGGAAAACCCTACTCCTGCTTGTCTGCTCTTGATTACGGCGGCACCAAAGGTTACAGGGGTGCGCAGATGGAATCTGGCGTGGAGGTGTGTATGCGAAAGTATGAGTCGAGATCTAGGTCGTGCCCTCCTGGCCTTTATATAGACTTAGGCAGGTCCCTTACGTAGACCTAGTCGGTTACAGGTTCTAGGGTTTTACCCCTTTGAATTTCCTATCTACTCTAGTCTTGCTCTCCAAGGATCCGAAGGGGTCATGGGCCTTGGCCACCCGAAAGTCTTCATGGGCCGGCGTATATTTGTCGTGGGCCTTCCTTGGGCTGGACCAGGTATGCTGAGATCATGTACCCGCGGTGTATAACCATGTCAGTAGCCCCCGAGTGATCAGTCGAATCGTAGATTCGGCTGAGGACTCTTCAATCCTTTGGGTACGACTATGTATTTCAATAGTTTATGTGTAGGGATTGTTGATGCGTGTGCCAGACTCACCCGACGGATCAGGGTCATTTAACTGTCTTAGGACTAAACAACACGATCTTCTTCAGGCTCGAGTCCCTCAACTCGAACCTGGAACATATGCTGGCGTAATTCGACTCAGGCCGTGGAGGACTTACAGGAGTGGAATTCCAGTGAATTTAATTGATGTACCCAACGCGTCCGTCGGGATTTTTCATCGTGCCTGTTGGCACGGGTTTGTACTAGCAGAGCGCAGTCGTGTGCGTTACCAGGCCGTCAGATGATATTTGTAGGTCTT
Organism: Avena atlantica; assembly: GCA_910589765.1. Lineage (NCBI taxonomy): Eukaryota > Viridiplantae > Streptophyta > Magnoliopsida > Poales > Poaceae > Avena > Avena atlantica. Next base: position 217,126,173 of record OU342738.1, read on the forward strand.
ATCTTTCCGTCGCAGACACAACATCTGAATTTTTATCACCGCGGAGGTGTTTCGGGTGGCCAAGTAAGATGCTGCTCACTTATCGTTAATTGGGGCAGAGTTGCCGAAAAGCTTTGCATGCTGATCCGAAGGATCACACTCGAAGAATTCATAGGGTGCGCGACCAGCGCTCCTATGGGAGTAGCCCCCGAGTGTCTGTTCGAGTCGTAGACTCGAGCAGAGACTTTAATTCAGCCGTTTTTCGGCTTCAGGTCCGTAGGACACAAATTTTTTGGATGCTTGAATCCATCCTACCTATGGGAGTAGCTCCCGAGTCCGTAGTGGAGTCGCAGACTCGACGTAGGACTCGAAGATCTTGTGTGTGCGCTAACATCGCTCCAGTTTAGAGTGGCCCCGAGTGTCCGGCGGAGTCGTAGACTCGGTCAGAGACTCGAGTCTTGTATCGTGCAGTTGTAGTAAGAAATCTCGTGGGCGTACCGCTGACCCGGAAGTACATCGGATGCGTGACCAGCGCTCCCTATGGGAGTTGCCCCGGAGTGTCTAGTCGAGTCGTAGACTCGAGTGGAGACTTATGCGAGGATAAACCACTGACCCGGACGTGCATCGAGTCAGCGTCTCACACGTAAGGACTAGGAGTCAACATAGCGGAGTCGTGCAACGTTTAGCCGGAAGGACTCGATGTTGCGGATGAAGTCGACACCGTTGCTTCTTTCGGGTGCACAGCCAGCGCCGCTTTTGTCATTGATTGATGTGGTCATCTGAGGAATACGTCGACTCGGGTCTTGGCATTGGTCGACTCCATTGGAGGACCCGATACAATAGCGAGATGTAATTTCGATGTCCCTGTAGGATGCAAAAAACATGAAAATTTGTGAAGTACTTGTATCTTGCAAGAAATATTGCCTGTCGGCTTGTATAGTAAGATTCTGGTGCTGATCGAGTCAACACTTTTGCACTGTATGCTAGGCCTTTTCGTGAGCCTGATTACCCTTAGTCTCAGTACCTTGCCAAGGCACTCGGAGTTTAAGGATTCGACGATCAGGCAGAATCAGCTACTCGGGCTGTCGCGTTCGAGGTGCTCGAGTGCGTGGAGCCGATGGCACATTAGGTTCCTCGAAGAGGGCGCAGCCCCCGAGTGTTTCGAGTGTGAGTTAAAAAAGAAAAGAATCAACTCTGAGCAGAGGTAAACTTAGCTTTGTTGGTTGTCGTGGCGAGGTTGATGCGGTAGTGAGTCACGTGGCAGGCGTAATCGGCGCGCCGGACCACAGTCATAGTAGCAATGGGTTCCTGGGGTCGACGGCGGCAGGGAATTCCGAATCCGAAGATTGTCGCAATCGAAGACCACACTGGGTCGTCGTATCCAAAGGATGTATCGGGTCATCGCATTCGAAGAATGCAGCGGGTCAACGCAGCCGAAGGCCACACAGTTTGTCGGAGCCGAAGACCGCAGCGGGTTGCTGGAGCCGAATGCCGCGGCTGGTCGCCGAATCGGAGGGAGCCCCCGAGCCCCCGAGTCGTTGGAGCCGAAGATCGTAGAGGATGACCAGAGTCGAAGGAGCCCCCGAGTCGTGGTTGTTGAAGCCGATGTGGCCAGTTGCCGCAATCGAAGATCGCGCGGGTCGCCGCATCCGAAAGATGCAACGGGTCACGCGGACAAAGATCGCAGCAGATCGTTTGGCGGAGTGGGCGTAGCCCCCGGGTGTAGAGCCAGCATGGTCGATGGAGTCGTCGGGGCGGCGGCTTGCCGGCGGATGGAGTGAACACGGTCATAGGGTCGCCAGCGGAATGAGTCGTGGCAGCGGTCGAATCGCGAGGTGGACACATAGTCTACATAACGGCGAGTCACCGGATTTCTGCTTGACGACGTCAGGGCGGCGCGGTCAGTCGAACTTTGGGTCGAAGCCGCTGTGGGCAGAGACGCGAGCTAACCACACGCATGTACACCAACGTCGGCCATGCCGAAAATTGCTTTTTTTCTCCAAATATCCATGCACGCGTGCCTGATGGCCGAAAAATTCATACAACTAATAGATGCATCCAGCCGCAAGTAGCCAGCTTATCTGACTTTTTTCTTCTTGTCCCATGAGCTTGATCGATTGACCTGGATCTTTTTAATTTCCTTCTTCAGTGCATGCTTCCGGCTGTCAAATCCATGTACGTACGTCTTGGTATTCACATAGAGCACTTGAGATCTTCGCTACAAAGTGGATACAAAGTGGATACATCATGTACCGCTTGCATCAAAACCTTCCGCTGTTTTTTTTCTTGAGTTTCATTGATTGACAAGATCTGACGTGGCCCTTCGCTTTTGCTTGAATCAACCAGAAAATCTGCTAATGTTTGCTTGCCACGGACTCCAGGAAGCCGGCCGGAAAATCCCACGGGTGCGTGAGTCCAGATTGGTTGCGGCTCGTACTAGCGAACCAAGGGATCCACGATGCTTATTTCATCTGGTGTGGTGGTTGAGTGCCGAGTTTGTGCGCCCGGCCATGATGGAGAAACGTTGACTGCGGCGACGTGGATGAAACACCAGATGTGATCTGGCCATCGCTGATGGCGAGGAATCTCGTTTGAGCGGTGAGTTGTAGACTGCATAAGTTGGAACCATCACGATCGCACAATCAGCGTCTCCATTTCCCACAGACGGCGGAAATTGACGAGGTTTAATCTCGTCAATACCCATTGTTATGGACTTGGGTTTTGGAGAAGACGGGGATGCTGGAGATCGCGGAATGGTTAGCAAAAAAGCAATACGGGACACGAGGTTTACCCAGGTTCAGGACCCCGGAGATAAAACCCTACTCCTGCTTGTCTGCTCTTGATTACGGTGGAACCAAAGGTTACAGGGGTGCGCAGATGCAATCTGGCGTGGAGGTGTGTATGCGAAAGTATGAGTCGAGATCTAGGTCGTGCCATCCTGGCCTTTATATAGATTTAGGCAGGTCCTGGACATAGACCTAGTCGGTTACAGGTTTTAGGGTTTTACCCCTTTGAATTTCCTATCTACTCTAGTCTTGCTCTCCAAGGATCCGAAGACGTCATGGGTCTTGGCCACCCGAAAGTCTTCATGGGCCGGCGTATATTTGTCGTGGCCTTCCTTGGACTGGACCAGGTATGCTGAGATCATGTACCCGCGGGGTATAACCATGTCAGTAGCTTTGCCCCTATTGACAACAGGGCGTGCCCTACGCTAGGGACATCTCCCACGAGGAATTGCAGCCACACCCGAGCACCCCTTCGACGATGGAGACCACCTTGAGCTTCAGCACTTCGCGGCGACCTCGGTGAGCCTTTCCCCTGTCTCTCTTGCTTCCTGAATAGCCGGCAACTCCACCGTCTGACCGCTCCGCCGCCACTTGTCGCCGCCAGCGCCGCCAGTTAGTGGTCGCTTGATCAACGGCTGTTAGATCATAATCGCATGGCTACGATAGAACTTAACCCGAAGGGGTATGCGCTGATCTGTGTCGCACGATCCTCTTTAGATCCAACGCTCCACAGAGCTCAATCCGCGCGAAACGGTATCGGCCAGTTAGGTTAAGACACGTGGCTCGGGATATGTTTTAAAAACAGAATTGAAACTATTAGATGTTAGAATTTGTAAAATTCATAATTTTTTATCCACACGTCCAAATTTTGCAAATTTTATATCAATGGAATTAGCAAAAAGAATTCTATCCAACTATGTACATTTCTTAGTAATTTTATTCTGTAAACTTAGTTGATTTTGCAGAAACTTGTGTAGGCATAATTTGAATATAAAAATTATCCTAGAAATTTTTTTAGGGTAAAATCTTTGGTAAATGGATTGTTTTGAACCTACTGACCATAGAAACCAACTTTTGGATTTAAAAACATATTTTGTGATGCTAAAGAATAAATCCTTGAATTAAAGCATTTCTAGTTAAATAAAAATATTGATTATGTTTTAAAAATGCTTTTTGAGTAAAACCTTTTGAAAATGGTTGGAATTAAACTCCCTGACCCTAAACACCAAGTTTTATGATTTAAAAATATATTTGGTGAAACCTAGAAAAAAATTATTACTTTGTTTAAAGGCATTTCTAACAAATAAAATATTGCTTTCGTATAAAAATGGTTTATAAGTAAAACCTTTTGCAAATGGGTTTAATAATAAACACTTAACCATAAAACACTAACATTTGTGTTTAAAAATATATTTGTCAAACACTAGAAAGTATTGCTTTGATTTAAATCTTTCCTAACAGAACAAAAATGATTTAAAGTGGACATTTTCATTAACTTAATATCAAATGGTTTTGACACTTTTATAAATGACCAATAAATGTTTTAAAATTTTTATGGCCTAATAGAAACCACTTTTCCAAATATAACATTCTCTGGCATGCTTTCATGCATTACTTTGTTTTTATTATTCTATGTGATGAATTGCTTGAATGGTAGATTGAATTAGTGCCTTGATTGAATTGTAATGAACTTTGAAGAGTGTGACTATTGCAAGATCAAGGAGTGAACTTATATTCTCTACAAAAAAGGAAAGTGGTGCTTCATACTTTTGTCCCATTATTTTCACTATGCATTAGTGATATTTCAAAGTAGGACTTGCATGGAATTTTACCAAGTATGCTATGCCATGGGAAATCCTAGTAGTTGATGCCTTATTATAATTTTCCCTAAGTTAAGATTCCTACTACTATCATGCTTAGCCTAGCTAGTAGCAAACAAGGGTGGTTTATATATACATGTTATGGAAATTTTGCTAAGTCTTTTGACTTATGTTTTTGCTTAATAAAACTACTAAGTGAATGAATCACCTAGGTGGAATGGTAATTGCATGAATGGATTTTTGTTGAGTTGTTACCAGGGCCCATTTTCATGGCTAACCCTGTGTATCTCACTTATGTAATGCCACCCAGGAACAAACAGATTTGAGATGTCCAATGTTGAGAAGCTTCAAGTGCAGCCACTTGGCATTATGGGCTCTCCCTGGATCATATAGGTTGCAATTACTTAGCCAAATGGACAGTTGGTGGTAGGGGTTGATAGGTTTGAAGCACGTCCATTCTGGTCTAAGGGAAGGCTTCTGAAAGATCTTGTCTCGATGCATGTCGAGTCTTGTGGGGAAAGTGCACCACTTCTGCAGAAGGAAAAATCTAAGTACTTAGCCGTGTCCCCGACAATGGACAATTTGAGCATCAAGACATGGAAGCTATCAAGAATGTCCTCATCCCAATTTCTAAGTTAAAAACTTGTGGTTGAACAAGGGCTAAAGGATCTTCAATCTTTGATTGGTAGATGCCTTGGGTGATTTTTGCCAAACAAAAACTTAGTGTTTACAACTGATAGGAAAATCTATTTTGAGCAAAGCAAGCCTAAGCTCCACTTAACCAAATGCATATAGATGATAGATACCACAATTCTACCATAGTATCACTTGCCAATACAAATCAAATGTATTGACCCTTGTGGCTGTAACTTATTATGTTGCAGGTTTGTTTGATGTTAGTGAAGTGTGTTGATTAGGATTACAAGTCTACAACCAACATGATTGCCTATGGAACTTTGAAGATGAAGGACTCCATGCTATAGTTATTTCTGCTGCATTGTAATGAGATAGCCAAATGAGCTATGTAAGATGTAATGAATTATTTTATTCCTGGTTATAAAGTTGTAATATGACCTTTGTTTCTTGATATTACATCTTAACTGTGGATGGTAGCTATTGATTCAGGGACTATCATTGTAAACACAGGGATCTCTACCTTATTAAAGCTTGGGACCTCTACAAAAATATTTTTAGGTTTGCCTAATGGAGCAACCTGTATCCCAAATCTCTCCATCTGTTTAATTATGACACACAAGAGTGGTTCTTAATAAAAGAAAAGTAGGAAACATATAAATGGAGTATAGAAACTATATATGCATATGCATTTCAGCAAACATATTGACTGCAAAAATCGGCAAAGGTACATAAGAACACAGATCAAGCGCAAAATTAACTATGACCATGCATATTGAGGACAAATTAAACTACGTATTTGAGGAGGCAAATCGTGTGAAAATGAAATAAACTGCCAACCAGATCGAGCTAGATATAGAAGGACTACCGTGGGATCGATGTGACCATCGAAGCGTCTCAAGAACACCGATGGGTAGGGAAAGCTTCTTCGGGTGCACGGTGGTGAGATGAGGAGCGGCGGTGAGCGCGTATGTTTTGTGGGAAAGGGGGTGAGGGTCTGGCGGCGGATGGTGTTTGTTATTTACACAACGCGAAGGGGTGGGGAGGGATAACATTAAAAATTCTGACCTATCCTGCTTTGGGCACCACCATATACGTGGCCCACCTATTAGTGACCATAGATCAAAATTGACCCACCTGTCGGATCCTATCTTATCTTACCTATTATCTTACCATCCTACCAATATATAGTGTACAAATAACTTTAAATATTAACCGTTGGATCAAGACTCACAAATCCAAACATTGCCAACCATCAGATCTTCTTTTCCATTCTATTAGCATCTGCTAGAAGATACTATTGATAGTATTTAGCACATTGAACGCTATGCACAAACCTCAAAACACACTTCTACATCATTCTAGAATCTTCTCCATCATTTCCCTAGACCATGTTACCAAAATTGACATGTTTTTGCTAAATTTCCATATTGTTAACTTATTGCAAGAACTTAGCCGGTAAGATTGAATGGGTTTATCCTTTAAACAAGTTAATTTGTGTGATAATTGGCATGATCTCATATTGAGCTATAATCTTTGTAGTTGCTTCACAACCAAAAACAATGTTGTCACTTGGAAAAAATCAAATTTGAATTCTCCCTTTGTAAGATAAGCTTTGTTGGCCAAGATGCATCCAATGTATGAAGTACAAAACATGGACACAGTATCAATAACTATGGCTGTGACCTTGGTTATCTTGTTTGAAATACGGCATATATCTATCAACTCATTAAATGCTCGAAAGTGCATAGGCATCTGGTTCTATCTAACGGGGAAAACATCCCCGAGTTGGAGTAGCGTATCTTGGAAGCTTCAATTTCAAAATTTCACGAGAGCGCCGAAATATCCCGTCCATCCATTCAAACACCCCGCCCATTCATTCAAACATCCAACCCCAAAAATAAATTTATTGCACAAATTTAGCCTGAACGCTTGAAAGGGCGTATACATTTAAAGGTTATACTTTGTGTGTAAAAGGGGGGCGGTGGAATTTTGAGCCATCATCTTTGTAGTTGCTTCACAATAAAAACATGTTAGAAGCTTCGTTCCTCAAAAAATGTTAGAAGCTTCGACCTCAAAATTTTGTTACGGCGCCCAAAAATCGAATGAATCCATTCAAACATACATCACCTTTATTTAGAGAAAAATTCCTCTTCTATCCCTACTCCGGAAACAAGAAGCCAAGGAGCACTACAGTAATAGAGGGATATAGGAGGTAAATTTGCATTCTCCCGCGTGCATCACCCCATCGACATTTCCCTGCCCTTCTTCGATAAGTATTTACCTGCCTGCCACTCCGGCCTTACACTGACTTTGTGGACCCACACAGCAAGTGACCCGCATGTCAGTCACCCAGAATTATAGGAAGTACAGATTCCCATCGTTTGCAGTACAAAATTTGAACATTTTTTTGCTAAACCAAGATAAACTTGTTAAACTCGGTGAAGCTGCCTCGGAAACTTGAAAAATTACGAAATCTAGGCATTATCCATCAAATATTTTATACTTTGTGATAAAATTGGTGTGGTGAGACTTTGAACAATATATCGACTTTGAACCATAAAATTGGTGCGGTGATAAAATTGGCAACACCATTCTATTCCACGAATATAACCATAAAGTTTGAACATTATTGAAAATCCTGAAACCCTAACCCTAAAACCCTAAAGAATAAACCCAGACCAAGCATGTATCATTCACTTGTAGATAAAACTTGAGATACTTTCATTAAATGGGGCAGCGCCATTCTATTCGACGAATATAGGCAGAAAGCTTGAACATTGTTGAAAATTCTCCAAACCCTAAACCCTAAACAACCCCTAAAGCCTAAACCCTAAACCCCTAAATACTAAAACCCTAAACCCCTCAACCTGTAATTAAACCCTAACCAAGTAGGTAACATGCACTTATAGATCCAAATTAGAGATACTTTCATTAAATTGCGTTAACGCCATTCTGTTCCACGAATATAAGCATAAAGCTTGAACATTATTGAAAATTCCCTAAACCCTAAACCCTAAAACTCTAAACCCCTAAATGACCCTGACCAAGCAGTTATTATCATCCACTTGTAGATCAACATTTGAGATATACTATTATTAAATTACACTAATGCCATTCCATTCCACGAATCTAAGCATAAAGCTTGAACATTATTGAAAATGCCCTAAAACCTAAACCTTAAACCCCTAAACCCTAAACCCTCACCAAGCAGGTATCATGCACTTATAGATCAAATTTTGAGATACTTTCATTAAATTGCACTAACGCCATTCTATTTCACGAATATAGGCATACAGCTCGAAAATTATTGAAAAATCCCGAAACCCTAACCCCCTAAAACCTAAACCCTAAGCCCTATACCCCTAAAAACCCTAAACCCTCAACCCCTAAATCTAAGCTCGGATGTTATTAAAAAATCCTAAACCCTAAACTACCCCTAAAAAACAAAATTGTAAACCCCTCAATACTAAAACCTAAATCCTCGACCCATAAACACTAACCAAGCCGGTATCATGCACTTATAGACCAAAGTTTGAGATACTTTCATTATTAAATTGTTGCTAAGTCATTCTATTCCATGAATATAAGCATAAAGCTCGAACTTCATTGAAAATTACCGAAACCCTAAACCCCTAAATACCTAAACCCTAAACCCTAAAACCCGAAAAACTAAACCCCTAAACCCTAAAACCCGAAAAACTAAACCCCTAAACCTTGACCAAGCAACTGTCATGCACAGTTATAGATAAAAAATTTAGATACTTCCATTAATTTGGGTAACGCCATTCTATTCAATGAATATAAGCATAAAGCTTGAACATTATTGAAAATTCCCCAAATCCTCAACTATAAACAACCCCTAAAACTTAAACTATGAACCCATAAATACTAAAACCCTAAACCCTAAACCCACATACGCCCTACCCAAGAAGGTGTCATGAAATTATAGATAAAAATTTGAGATATGTTAATTAAATTACGGTAAAGCTATTATATTCCACGATATAAGCATAAAGCTTGAACAATATTGAAAATTCCCTAAACCTTAAACCCTAAACCCCTATAATATAAACCCTAAACCCTTAAATCCATAATTAACCCTAACCAAGCACGTATCATGCACTCATATATCCAAATTTGATATACTTTCATTAAATTAGGTAACGCCATTCTATTCCACGATTAAAATCATAAAGCAGCTTCAACATTATTGAAAATTCCCGAAACCTTAAAATCCTACACACTAAAACCCTAAACCATGACCAAGAAGGTCTCATGCACATGTAGATCAAATTTGAGATACTTTCATTAAATTGGGAAATGCCATTCTGTTCGAAGAATATAAGCATAAAGCATGAAAATTATTGAAAATTACCTAAACCCTAAACAACCACCCCTAAACCCTAAACCCCTAAATACTATAACCCTAAACCTTAAACCCTTAAACCCATAATTAAACCCTAACCAAGCAGGGTATCATTCACTTATAGAACCAAATTTGAGATACTTTCATTAAATTGCGATAATGCCATTCTGTTCCACGATTATAAGCATAAATCTTGAACATTATTGAAAATTCCCTAAACCTTAAAGCCTAAAACCTTAAACCCTAAACCCCTAAATGACCCTGACCAGTCAGGGGAATCATCCACTTGTAGATCAACATTTGAGATATACTTTCATTGAATTACGCTAACGCCATTCCATTCCATGAATATAAGCATAACGCTTGATCATTATTGAAAATACCCAAAAACCTAAACCCTAGAACTCTAAACCCTATACCCTCAACCCCTAAACCCTTACCAAGAAGGTATCATGTACTTATATATATCAAAATTTGAGATACTTTCATTAAATTGCACTAACGCCATTCTATTTCATGAATATAGGCATAAAACTTGAAAATAAATCCCTAAACCCTAACCCACTAAAACCTAAACCCTAACACTTATACCCCTAAAAACCCTAAACCCTCATTATTGCAAATTCAGTAAATATTAACCCCATAAAACCTAAACCCTAAGCCTTATACCCGTAAACCGTAAAAACCCTAAACCTCGACCAAGTAGGTGTCATGCACTTATAGATAAAAATTTGAAATACTTTCATTAAATTGTTGCTAAGTCATTCTATTCCACGAACATTATTGCAATTCCCTAAAACCTAAACCCTTAAACCCTAGAACCATAAACCCTTAACTACCCTTGAACCCTAACCAAGTAGGTATCATGCACTTATAGATCAAAATTTGACATACCTTCATTAAATTGGGTAACACCATTCTATTCGAGGAATATAAGCATACAACTCGGACATTATTGAAAATTTCCTAAACACTAAACCCTAAACTACTCCTAAAACCAAAACTCTAAACCCCTCAATACTAAAACCATAAACCCTTGACCCATAAACCCTAACAAAGTAGGTATCATGCACTTATAGATCAAAATTCGAGATACTTACATTAAATTACGGTAACGCTATTCTATTCCAAGAATATAAGCATAAATCTAGAAATTAATGAAAATTACCTAAACCCCTAAAAACTAAACCCTAACCCCCTAAACCATTAAATGACCCTGACCAACAAGGGCATTATAATCAACCAAATCTGGAATCTCCTTTTGTAAACATTGCTTGAAATGCCAATATGCACCGATCTACCAAATATGGACACATTATCATAAATGATGCCAGAGATATGGACGTGAGCTTGGTCACTGATACCTTCGATCCGGATTCACGGATGTAGTATAATAGCTTTTTCCCTAGAAGACCAAAGTTTAATAAAACCTTGGAAAGCAATGCTAAAAGGAAATAAATAAGGACACGTCTACAAGACTTTGTTGTTTCGTTTTACCTTAGTTTACCAGACCAATCTAGTTTACTTATTATAATGGGTTGAATCGATAGATGTTGATAGGCCAGGGTTGAAGATGCACCTACAGCTGCACAACATATGGGATAAAAGATAATAATAAGCATAGTCATGTGTAATGTCATAATATCTTGTGGGAAACACATCCTAGTATACTAAATCCCCCGTGATGCAGTGGGTATAGCAATAGCCTTTTAATCCAACCGAGTGCACACCGAAGCCAAAAGGATACAAACGATTATTAAGTGAAGAACACAGATTAAAGCATTAAGTGGTGATTTTGTTGTGATCCCGAATGGGTCGCTAAGAGAAGACCGTACTACCCTTTCTGTCACTGGGGTTCCTATGGGATCGCCGCTAGCCAAGTATCTCACCTCAAGCCTTTATCAATCTATGCGATCTTGGGTACCTACAAGTTCACAGACTGAGACAAGAGACAAAGAAACAAAAGATACAAATCTCAATTGCAAACAAAATACAATACTCCCATGATTACATGCACATAATTGCTACGAGGTTTCTCCCAACCCACAGCCCATGAGGACTACTCACTCATAACAAATAGATCAAGTATAGGAACCATTGTGCAAAATACTTAGATTGAAATCAAATATTCTTACAATGGTCTCTAAATCACAAGGAGATCTATAGTATAAAGCAATGGCTATGGCTAGTGGAGGGATGGATGGTGGACCCCTCCTTTATAAAGGAAAGGATCCCTGTGATTGCAATGCTAGTCCCTGGATCAATGCTAGCATCCACAGTTTAAGATGAAGTACAAAGATACAAAGGTCGTTTATTACATTCATTCCAGAGATAAAACATAGTCTTTTACAACTCAGGGCCAAAGGCCTAATACAAGAGTTTATGGAATATGTAAATAAACATAAGTCTTCATCTTCATGTACCACAAGCAAGCATGTTGAGTGTAGACTCATGACTCCTACTCATCATCGGAGTAACCTGCAACATCACAAGTTACAGCCACAGAGGGTCAATACTTTGGAATAGTATTGGCAAGTGATACCTTAGTTTATTTTAAGTGGACTATATTACTATATGCATTTTGGCTAAGTGTAGCTTGGCTTGCTTTGCTCAAAATAGGGTTTTCCTATTAGTTGAAATCACTAAGTTTTTCTTTGTCAAAACATTCCCAAGAAACCACCAATAGACATTGGGGTCCTTCACCCTTGTTCACCCACCAATTTTTACTTAGAAGTTGGAGTGATGAGATTCTTGTAGCTTCCATGTCTTGATGCTCAATTTGTCCATTGCCTTGGACTAGGCTAAGTACTTAGGTTTTCCATCTGCAGAGGTTGTGCACTTTCCCCACCAGACTTGGTTTCCCAAGACAGGACCTTTCAGAAGCCTTTCCTTAGTCAAATGGACGCGTTCCAACCTATCATCCCAACTACCACCAACTGTCCATACGACTAAGTTCTAGCAACCTATATGATCAAGGCAGATCCCATATTGCCAAGTGGTTGCACTGTAAGCTTTCTCAACACTTGGCCTCCAAATCCCTTTGTGCCTGGGTGGCATACCACAAGTGAGATACACAACCCAAGTCCATGGCCTTGTGTAACCACTCAACATAACCCAATCCTTCCATTCCACCCAGGAGGTTCATTTGACTTAGTTGTTTTATTAGGAAAGCATAAGTCTCATGACTTAGAAATATTTTCATCATAGTAAGTATAGATTTTCACCAACCCTTGTTTGCTAAATAGCTAGGCTAAGCATGGTATGATAACTTAACTTAGGAAAATTCCCTAGCAATTCTACAATTCTACACTACTTAGGATTTCCCAACTTAGCATTAGGAAAAATAGCATGCAAGACTTAGCAAAAAAAATCTAATGCTAGTACAAAACATAGGATAGAAACATTCATGAAAATATCACTTGCCTTGGTAGTGGGGAGAGTAGCACTCTTCACAATCACAATCACTAGCAAAATCTACACAAAATTATAACATACAATTACACACAATTATACACAACCAAAAATAATATGAATGCATGCATGCAAGAATTTACTAAGTGGTGATTTTGAAAACTCTACCAAGCATGCAGATGTATACAGAAACTTAACAAGTCACAAGTTTGCCAACTAAACTTATTTGGCACTTAATACAATTTACAAAATAAATCTATATTTAAAATAGCCTTAAACATGTTTCTACAAATAAAGTCATTTTAACTGTTACTATTTGTTAAACACATTGGACAATCAGAAAGTTCTTGTTTCACTGAATCCAACAGTATAAAGTTTGCAAAATTCCAACGTGGCAATCAAAAGTTATAAGCATTTGAAATTTGGATCAAATTCTAGTTTTAAATCTGTTTTTAGTTGTAACACTTGCCACGCGTCGCGTTGTGATTTGCGCGTACCGGTTCGCACCGGATCGAGCTCTGTAGCCGTAGGATCTAAATAGATCGCACGCTCCAGATCGCGTACCTCTTCGTCGATTAATGAATCTATCCTAACGCTTGGATCAAGATCCAACGGCACGCGAGCAAGCGACCATGTCCTGGCGGCGCGCGGCGTCGGCGAGCGGCGGAGCGCTCGATCTATGGTGGCGCTAGCGTTCCAGATCGTTCCAGGATGCAAGAAGGTGCTTACCAGATTCGCAAAGGCGGGCTGAAGCTCGACGTGGTACTAGTTTGCGGAGGGGCGCGCTGACACGGCGAGGATTGCTCGTCGGAGTTACGGGCGGCGTCGGGTGGTTGTTGTCGGAGTAGTTGCTGAGGTTCCGCGTCGCCCTAACACAAGCCAGTGGGTTTAGGTGATGCGCAAGAACGTGGCGAACAATCTCGTGTGAGTCAGAAGTGAAGGGGCGTATGGGACTTACGGTATTTCGTCGTCGGAGTCGAGGTGGTCGTCAGATGCTTGCGGCGTCGAGCGGGAACGGCGACCTGGGGCAGTACAGGATGAACTGGTGGGGTCAGGAGGTGCGCAAGGAGATTGCGAAATGGCTCGAATGAATCAGAGAGGAAGGGGCGCACGGGTCTCACCGGAATCGTTCGCCGGAGCAAGCTCTGTCTGCGGCGGTGCTGTGTGAGTTGTGGGCAGCCTGGTGGCGTGAAGGCAGAATTGACTGGGGGAAAATGGTCGCTAGGAGGTGGGGATCTTATAGCCGGAGCCTCGACGGGAAACGCTCGCGGATTAATGCCCTTTTATGCCGCGCCATTACCGGCCGTGACTGCAGCTGCGACGTGGTCGCGGGCGCAGTTTGGGGAAGACGATGACAGCATGGGCAGGGCCCGCTCGTCAGTGATGTGCGCGAAGTGAGAGTGGGGTCCGTCTGTCAGCGACAGGCTGCGTGCGCTCGCGCGTGAGAAAAGAAAAGGAAACCCCCGGGTGGGCTAGTTGGGCTCGATTCGATGCTGGGCCTAAAACCTGACGCGTGGCCCTTTTCCTTTGTTTATTTCTTTTTCCTTTTCTATTTTGATTTTCTGGGTAGATTTTCAAATGAAATCAAGTTCAATTTGAATTGAAATTTTTTCTGGGATTTTTGTAGTGAGCAGTAGTCTCAAAAATGGTCATATATCCATGGGGTAGCTTTGTAAAGGATTGGTCAAGCTTGGAGATCAAAATATCAGAGGCTAGGCATTTGGTTTAAAATTTGAAGGATGGTTTTTGGAACCCATTTCCATTTGAAAAACTTGGTTTTAAACCTACACTTAAATCCTATGCTCCTAGAAGGAAACCTTCCTGGTTCACAACAATCAAACTTACAACTGGTGTTGGCCATTTAAAATAAGTCTATCCACATAAAATCATGATACCATGTGTTTCTGTTTTCTGAAATGTTTTGAGAAAACCCTAAATGATGATGGATGCAAGGATGATATGAATGAATTTTGGAACATGAATTTAGGGATGTTACAAATCTAACCCCCTTAAGATGAATCTCGCCCTCGAGATTCGGATTGGCTAGCAAATAGGTGAGGGTGGTCTTTCCGAAGATCATCTTCTCTCTCCCATGTTGCTTCCTCTTTGGAATGATGATTCCATTGCACCTTGCAAAACTTGATAGTTTTTGTCCTTGTGACTCTTTCTGCGGTCTCAAGAATCTTGACAGGCCTTTCCTCATAGGTGAGATCACTTTCTAGCTGGACTTCTTCCAAGGGTATGGTATCCTTCAAAGATGATTCTTCCATCTCTGGGTGACATTTCTTAAGCTGACTCACATGAAACACAATATGAACAGCTGACAGAGACTCTGGCAATTCAACTTCATATGCAACTTCTCCCTTGCGACTTAGAATATTGAATGGCCCAACATACCTTGGTGCCAACTTTCCTTTGACTCCAAATCTTTTCACTCCACGAAGTGGTGACACTCTAAGATAAGCTCTATCCCCAACTTCGTAGGTGACTTCTCTACGCTTAGAATCCGCGTAGCTTTTCTGTCGGGACTGTGCTATCTTCAACCTGTCTTTAACCAATTTGACTTTCTCTTCGGCGTCTTTGATAAGATCAGGTCCAAATAAACTTCTTTCTCCCACACCATTCCATAGTAATGGGGTGGTACACTTCCTTCCGTAAAGGAACTCAAATGGTGCCATCCCAATGCTAGATTGGTAGCTGTTGTTATAAGAAAATTCTGCGTAAGGCAGACATTCATCCCAACTTGCTCCATAATCTAGGGCACATGCCCTCAACATGTCTTCAAGGATTTGGTTAGTCCTTTCTGTTTGTCCATCAGTTTGAGGATGAAAAGCAGTACTGAATTCCAACCTCGTTCCCAATGATTCATGTAGCTGTCTCCAAAAGTGAGAAGTAAACTGTGTTCCTCTATCTGACACAATACTCTTAGGCACACCGTGAAGGCATACAATTCTGCTCATGTAGATTTTAGCTAACTTGGCACTTGTATAAGTTGTCTTCACGGGTATAAAATGAGCCACTTTAGTTAGGCGATCCACTACTACCCATATGGAATCATACCCTGACCTGGTCCTTGGTAATCCGGTAATGAAATCCATACCAATATTTTCCCACTTCCATTCAGGAATAGGCAGTGGTTGAAGCAAACCCGCTGGTTTCTGATGCTCCGCTTTTACTCTGCTACACACATCACACAAAGCAATATGCTCGGCGATGTCCCTTTTTAGATTGTTCCACCAAAATCTTTCTTTCATATCCATGTACATCTTGGTGTTTCATGGGTGAATAGAATACGGAGAGTTGTGGGCTTCCTGTAAAATCAGTTTCCGCAACTCCGTGTCTTGTGGAACACAAATACGTTTCTCGTGCCATAAAGTACCTTGTTCGTCAATATGGAAACTTTTATCTTTCCCTTGGCTAATCCTTTCCTTAATCTCTTCGATTTCTTTATCTGTCTTCTGGGATTCTTTAATCTTATCCAACAGAGTGGGTTGAACATCCAAAGTCATAAGATGTCCTTCTGGTATAATCTCCAATCTGAGTTCTTTGAATTGCTTACACAAGTCGTCTGGCAATTCACCATCGGTAAGGACATTTACGAATGCCTTACGACTTAGAGCATCTGCTACTACATTTGCTTTACCGGGGTGGTATTGCAAACTCAAGTCGTAATCCTTGATAAGTTCTAGCCATCTCCTTTGTCTCATGTTGATTTCCTTCTGGGTGAAGATATACTTCAAACTCTTATGATCGGTGAACACTTCACATCGCTTTCCCAAAAGGTAATGTCTCCATGTTTTGAGTGCATGGACGACAGAGGCTAACTCCAAATCATGAGTAGGATAGTTTACTTCATGAGTTTTGAGTTGTCTCGAGGCATAGGCCACAACTTTACCGTCTTGCATAAGTACGGCACCCAAACCTTGATGACACGCATCACAATATACTTGGAAATCCTTTTCCAAATCTGGCAGACATAGAACTGGTGTTGTCACAAGTCTCTTCTTTAATTCCTGGAAACTGACTTCACAACCCTCAGACCATGCAAATTTCTTGTCCTTCTTTAATAATTCAGTCATTGGCTTAGCAACCTGTGAGAAATTTTCAATGAACCTTCTGTAGTAACCTGCTAAGCCGAGGAAACTACGAACTTCTTTCACATTCCTAGGAGATTCCCATTCTGTCACAGCTGAAACCTTAGCAGGATCAACTACCACACCATCCTTTGTCATAACATGACCAAGAAAACCAACTTCCTCTAACCAGAACTCACACTTGCTGAATTTGGCATAAAGTTTATGTTCCCTCAGTTTCTCAAGTATCAAGCGTAAGTGCCTTTCATGTTCTTCCTTGCTCTTGGAGTAGACCAAGATGTCATCGATGAAAATGACAACAAACTTGTCGAGAAATTCCATGAATACCTTGTTCATCATATTCATGAAGTATGATGGAGCGTTGGTTAAACCAAAAGGCATCACAGTGTACTCATACAATCCGTACCTTGTGGTGAAAGCTGTTTTAGGTATGTCTTGCTCTCTTATCTTGAGTTGAAAATAACCTGACCGGAGATCAATCTTCGAGAACACACATGCTCCTTCTAGATGATCAAACAAGTCGTTGATTCTTGGCAAAGGATATTTGTTCTTGATGGTTACCTCGTTGAGTGAACGGTAGTCAATGCATAATCTTTGTGTTCTATCATTCTTTTCCATGAATAAAACTGGAGCTCCCCAAGATGAAGAACTTGGTTGGATAAATCCTTTCTGCAACTGTTCTCCTAGTTGCTTCTTGAGTTCTTTCAGTTCGTCAACTGACATTTTGTATGGTCTCTTAGCTATTGGTCCAGAACCTGGTACCAAATCTATCAGAAACTCCACATCTCTATCTGGTGGCATTCCTGGCAACTCTTCCGGAAACACATCCGGATACTCACACACAATTGGTACACTATCCATGCTAACCCCCTTAAGAGAATTCAGCTTACTTCCTTTGGATTCAAAGTTTGACCTAAATTTTATTCTTTTTCCTTCTGGGGTTGTGAGTGTAACTGTACGATTGGCACAATCTAGTACTCCCTCATACTTAGCCATCCAATCCATTCCCAAAATCACATCCAATCCTTGGGAATTCAGGATTATTAGGTTCACTGGAAACCTATGTTTTCCAAACTCTATGACTAAGTCATGACATCCTGAGTTTACTATCATTTCTCCACCCGGAGAACTTACTCTTATAGGACACCCAATGGTTTCTACCGGTAATTCATTTCTTTCAACAAATGCCTTTGATGTGAATGAATGAGATGCACCGGTATCAAAGAGTACAAATGCTGAAATTGAATTGAGTTTGAACTTACCAGCAACGGCATCAGGCTCCTCATAGACCTCCTCCACATTGATGTGGTTAACCTGTCCTTTCTGAAAAGGATTGGGCTTGTTAGGTCCTTCAACTTTCTTCTCAGGGCACTCATTAGCATAATGCCCCAGCTTCTAGCATTTGAAGCACTCAACCTGACTGATGTCCTTTTTAGCAGGCTGACCTCCACTTCCACTATTATTCCCACTGTGGTGGCTCTTATGTCCACTCTTGTGGTCTTATACTTGTCATTGTCATGACTGCGGTGATGCTTGTTGTCATGACGGTTGTGGTTGTGGTGTTTGCTAAATTTCCCATGCTTGTTGGATCCCGAGCTGCCACTGTCATCATAGTGAGATCGTTTGTGCGACGACCCTGAGTTGTGCTTGTCTGAGTGTTTACTCTTCCTACTCTCGACTTGCTTCATTTTACTCTCCAAAATAGCAGCCTTGTCACACAGAGACTGATAAGTTGGAACATATGCCACAGACAACTGCAAGTTTAGCTCATCATTCAAGCCTTCCAGAAACTTTTCCTTTCTTTTGGAATCTGTGTCAACCTCATCCGGTGCATAGCGCGCCAGATTGTTGAACTCTTCTATGTATTCAGCCACGCTGCGGTGGCGCTGCTTCAGGTTGTGAAACTCCTGCTTTTTCAGACTCATCATTCCTGATGAGATATGAGCAGTGCGAAAGCCATCTTCAAAGATAGCCCAAGTCACCTCATCCAAAGGAGTGGTGATTTGGAAGTTGTCCCACCATGTGGCGGCTGGTCCTTCCAACAGATGTGCTGCGAACCTGACTTTTTCAGCATCCGTGCAGCCCACGGTCACTAAGTCCTTGTTCACAGAACATAGCCAATCATTTGCTACCATGCGATCAGTTGTCCCCGAGAACTTAGCTGGCCTCAAACGCAGAAATCTGGTGAGCATATCAAAACCCGGAGGGTTGTTGTTGTTGTTATTGTTGTTGTTGTTGTTATTGGGGTTGTTGTTGTTATTCTGGTTTTGGATGAATGTTGTCATCATCTGCATAAGCTGTGTTTGAGCATTCATCATTTGTTGCATTTCTGGAGTGATGTTGTTGGGGTTGGGGTTTGCGCGACGGGGAGGCATCTGTGGTTTGTTCAAATAGAGGTAAGAATGAGATACCCATAGATGTTTTATGCACATTACATCACAAACAAACACATAGCAAGCAACATAAGAATAAAAGTTCAACAACCATATAATAAGTTCATGAAGTAAAACACACAAGTGGCAAGCCATCCACATGTCGGATGGTCCAATAATAAGTTCACAATAACAAGTACGAATATGAAAGATAAACGAGTAGTCAAGTCTACTCATCAGCATCAATCTCCTCCTCGACGAAGGTAAGACCTGCGTTCTCCATCGCGGTCTTGTTCTCCTCAATCGTAGTGGTCAAGGAATCGACCTTGGCCTTGAGAGCCCTCTTCTGGGAGCGAAGCCTCTCAATAACCATCTGCTGATGCTCTAGCTCGAAATCCTTGGACTTCAGTTCCTCGGTCATGTCGCGGATCTTCTTGTTCCTATCCTGGACGTGTTTCTCTTGGCTCTTGAACTTGCGATCCTGGGCCTCGAACTTCGTCTCCATTTCCTTGATCATCTCATCCTGCTGTGCGAAAAGCTTGTCCTTCTCGCGAAGCTGCACCCGGAGCTCGTCATTGCTGAGCATGACGTTCGTCCTGTCCGTGTCCACGTGCCTGAGGAGAGTCTCTAAGTCCTGGAGATAGAGACGTATCGGCTCTGCCGCGTCCCTCGAGTCGTCCTCAAAGTCGATGGACTCTCCATCAACATCACGTCTTCCGAAGACGTGAAAGTGGGTGCCCCTAACCTGTCCGGAGTGACGGCCTAACAGACGTCCTATCAGGTCCTGCATGACTACCTCCATGCCTCTCTCCCTGTCGTCGTGCATCAGCTTGAAGACGATGGCCTCCGTAGTAGGCTCTGTCTGGCGTCCGGGCTGGTTCACCTTGAAGCCCCAGAGGTCCTTCCTCTCGAACTTGGTGAGTGGGTACACCGTGATGGTGGGAAGAGGGAGATCGAGCAAAGTGGTAAGATCAACGATACGGGGACCAAAACGGGTAACCTGGAACTCCTCAACGGTGCTGATGGTAATAGGCATCTATTTATAAGATTGAAAAAAAATTATAACAACACAATTTAAGATAAATAAAGACAACATCACATACACATCCTTGGAATCACAAAATCACACAAGTCATGCATACATGAATCCATTACATCAATCAAGGTCCAACTTATTTTAAGGTATCATTTTGAAAAATAAGGTGATAATGGTGGTCCAACTAACGAAGTGCCCTTACAATCCTATCTCATTGGATCTATTAGCAAACACAATGTTCCTAGAGGCAATCCACCAATCTTGTTCTCTTGATTCCATCACTAAGTCTATAACATCTCCCCTTAACTCTTGGTTGGTGGCTTCCAACTCTTGGGTAAGTTCCTTCTCTTTCTCTAAGTCTTTTTGGAGGTTGAGCATTCTGCACTTGACTCTAGCACTTAGTTCTTTGATAGTCCTCCAAGATGCATCTCTGGCTGACTCAAAGAATGTGGTGTGCATTATAGTGTTGGTGTACATGCAAAATCCCCTTTCTTTGTGGTTGTCTTCGTTGTTTTTGTACAAGTGAAGTTGCACCCACCAATAATCCACTCCTTCATCCATCACTGGAAAGCCCTTGTACACAGCTGCACCATGTGCTTCCATTGCCACCATGAGGTCCTTGAGAATATTGGGAAACTCAGTTTCACACTCCAAGGTCATGGTCATGAGTGGTCCTTTCTTCACGGCTTCGTTGATGGAGTTCATCTACAAATGGAGTTGAGAATGAAAAGATTAGAAAAGTTTTACGAGAAGAATAGACAAGTGTAGATGTAGTTGAAAACTTTTCCTTAGTGGTTTTCCAATCCTAGGGTCATAATCCTACAGGCAACACAGTGCTCTGATACCATCTGTTAGACCCCTCCTTTATAAAGGAAAGGATCCCTGTGATTGCAATGCTAGTCCCTGGATCAATGCTAGAATCCACAGTTTAAGATGAAGTACACAGATACAAAGGTCGTTTATTACATTCATTCCAGAGATAAAACATAGTCTTTTACAACTCAGGGCCAAAGGCCTAATACAAGAGTTTATGGAATATGTAAATAAACATAAGTCTTCATCTTCATGTGCCACAGGCAAGCATGTTGAGTGTAGACTCATGACTCCTACTCATCATCGGAGTAACCTGCAACATCACAAGTTAGAGCCACAGAGGGTCAATACTTTGGAATAGTATTGGCAAGTGATACCTTAGTTTATTTTAAGTGGACTATATTACTATATGCATTTTGGCTAAGTGTAGCTTGGCTTGCTTTGCTCAAAATAGGTTTTTCCTATTAGTTGAAATCACTAAGTTTTTCTTTGTCAAACATTCCCAAGAAACCACCAATAGACATTGGGGTCCTTCACCCTTGTTCACCCACCAATTTTTACTTAGAAGTTGGAGTGATGAGATTCTTGTAGCTTCCATGTCTTGATGCTCAATTTGTCCATTGCCTTGGACTAGGCTAAGTACTTAGGTTTTCCATCTGCAGAGGTTGTGCACTTTCCCCACCAGACTTGGTTTCCCAAGACAGGACCTTTCAGAAGCCTTTCCTTAGTCAAATGGACGCGTTCCAACCTATCATCCCAACTACCACCAACTGTCCATACGACTAAGTTCTAGCAACCTATATGATCAAGGCAGAGCCCATATTGCCAAGTGGTTGCACTGTAAGCTTTCTCAACACTTGGCCTCCAAATCCCTTTATGCCTGGGTGGCATACCACAAGTGAGATACACAACCCAAGTCCATGGCCTTGTGTAACCACTCAACATAACCCAATCCTTCCATTCCACCCAGGAGGTTCATTTGACTTAGTTGTTTTATTAGGAAAGCATAAGTCTCATGACTTAGAAATATTTTCATCATAGTAAGTATAGATTTTCACCAACCCTTGTTTGCTAAATAGCTAGGCTAAGCATGGTATGATAACTTAACTTAGGAAAATTCCCTAGCAATTCTACAATTCTACACTACTTAGGATTTCCCAACTTAGCATTAGGCAAAATAGCATGCAAGACTTAGCAAAAAAAATCTAATGCTAGTACAAAACATAGGATAGAAACATTCATGAAAATATCACTTGCCTTGGTAGTGGGGAGAGTAGCACTCTTCACAATCACAATCACAATCACTAGCAAAATCTACACAAAATTATAACATACAATTACACACAATTATACACAACCAAAAATAATATGAATGCATGCATGCAAGAATTTACTAAGTGGTGATTTTGAAAACTCTACCAAGCATGCAGATGTATACAGAAACTTAACAAGTCACAAGTTTGCCAACTAAACTTATTTGGCACTTAATACAATTTACAAAATAAATCTATATTTAAAATAGCCTTAAACATGTTTCTACAAATAAAGTCATTTTAACTGTTACTATTTGTTAAACACATTGGACAATCAGAAAGGTCTTGTTTCACTGAATCCAACAATATAAAGTTTGCAAATTTCCAACGTGGCAATCAAAAGTTATAAGCATTTGAAATTTGGATCAAATTCTGGTTTTAAATCTGTTTTTAGTTCTAACACTTGCCACGCGTCGCGTTGTGATTTGCGCGTACCGGTTCGCACCGGATCGAGCTCTGTAGCCGTAGGATCTAAATAGATCGCACGCTCCAGATCGCGTACCTCTTCGTCGATTAATGAATCTATCCTAATGCTTGGATCAAGATCCAACGGCACGCGAGCAAGCGACCATGTCCTGGCGGCGCGCGGCATCGGCGAGCGGCGGAGCGCTCGGTCTACGGTGGCGCTAGCGTTCCAAATCGTTCCAGGATGCAAGAAGGTGCTTACCAGATTCGCAAAGGCGGGTTGAAGCTCGACGTGGTACAAGTTTGCGGAGGGGCACGCTGACACGGCGAGGATTGCTCGTCGGAGTTACGGGCGGCGTCGGGTGGTTGTTGTCGGAGTAGTTGCCTAGGTTCCGCGTCGCCCTAACAAAAGCCAGTGGGTTTAGGTGATGCGCAAGAACGTGGCGAACAATCTCGTGTGAGTCAGAAGTGAAGGGGCGCACGGGACTTACGGAATTTGGTCGCCGGAGTCGAGGTGGTCGTCAGATGCTTGCAGCGTCGAGCGGGAACGGTGACCTGGGGCAGTACAGGATGAACTGGTGGGGTCAGGAGGTGCGCAAGGAGATTGCGAAATGGCTCGAATGAATCAGAGAGGAAGGGGCGCACGGGTCTCACCGGAATCGTTCGCCGGAGCAAGCTCTGTCTGTGGCGGTGCTGTGTGAGTTGTGGGCAGCTTGGTGGCGTGAAGGCAGAATTGACTAGGGTAAAATGGTCGCTAGGAGGTGGGGATCTTATAGCCGGAGCCTCGACAGGAAACGCTCGCGGATTAATGCCCATTTATGCCGCACCATTACCGGCCATGACCGCAGCTGCGACGTGGTCGCGGGCGCAGTTTGGGGAAGACGATGACAGCGTGGGCAGGGCTCGCTCGTCAGCGATGTGCGTGAAGTGAGAGTGGGGTCCGTCTGTCAGCGACAGGCTGCGTGCGCTCGCGCGTGAGAAAATAAAAGGAAACCCCCGGGTGGGCTAGTTGGGATCGATTCGATGTTGGGCCTAAAACCTGACGCGTGGCCCTTTTCCTTTGTTTATTTCTTTTTCCTTTTCTATTTTGATTTTCTGGGTAGATTTTCAAATGAAATCAAGTTCAATTTGAATTCAAATTTTTTCTAGGATTTTTGTAGTGAGAAGTAGTCTCAAAAATGGTCATATATCCATGGGGTAGCTTTGTAAAGGATTGGTCAAGCTTGGAGATCAAAATATCAGAGGCTAGGCATTTGGTTTAAAATTTGAAGGATGGTTTTTGGAACCCATTTCCATTTGAAAAACTTGGTTTTAAGTCTACACTTAAATCCTATGCTCCTAGAAGGCAACCTTCCTGGTTCACAACAATCAAACTTACAAGTGGTGTTGGCCATTTAAAATAAGTCTGTCCACGTAAAATCATGATACCATGTGTTTCTGTTTTCTGAAAAGTTTTGAGAAAACCCTAAATGATGATGGATGCCAGGATGATATGAATGAGTTTTGGAACATGAATTTAGGGATGTTACAGTGGAATGGATGAACAATGGTGTGGATCTCCTTTGGTGGTGGTGTGATGCAATCTGAGAATGGAGGCTCTCTAGGCAGCGGCTGGAGCCTCAAAATATATAGGCGTCTTTACGAAACTCGTAGGGTTTGATGAGATGAAGCCGTCGGCACCCCGTACGGGCGGGCCCCGCCCATACCATTGGTCATTACGCGCACTAGCACCTGGAAAATTCTCCCCAATTACTTGGACGTGTGGATTTCCTATAATTCCTTCATTATGACTCCTAATTTTGCATTAAAACCCGTGATTTTCTGCACAACATAATTCAAAGAAAGGTTTTTCATATCTTTGAAATTATTAGTCATTAATGTCAAGGACTAAGAGTTTCTTGTCAATTGCTTGACTAAAAACAATGTTTAAATGCAGAGAAAGATGTCAAATTTCAGTCATCAACTTCCCCAAAGCTTGATCGCCCTCGAGAAAGAAGAAACAAAGAACTATAAGGAATTCAGCGTTCAAACTTGAAACAACGAGAATAAGAATTGACTTACGGTTGGTAGTCATATGTGCATAACACTTCATTCATTTGCGAGGCTTATCAAAGTTAGAGAGATGACAAGAGTACCATATAAGCTTTGGCAATTTAAGAAAATCAAAGTAGAGTTTAATATCAATATGAATAACTAGCAGTGTAGCAATCAATCCAATTCTTCTAGTTAACTCTCAGCTTGCCAAGGAACATTAGGATGTTTAAATAGCATAATTGAGTAAGAGATTTTCATTTCCTAAGTAATATAACAATGAAGTGTCGTATCTGTACCCACATTAATGAGTCAAGTCTATCAAAAACACTTCTAATCCAACCATTTCTTTTCAAGAAAGATTTGTAAATTAGTAATAAGACCATGCCAAGGACTTGTTATGCGGATCTTCAAGAGATATCTTTTTCTTCTCATACTCTTTTTTTTCAAGGATTGCTGGTTGTTTCTTTTTGCAAGTGTTTACACAACCTTAGAGAATGCTAATACTTTTTCCCATACATTGACACCGATGCCAATCATGTCATCAAGTCATAGCCGAAATCCGGGGTTATAACATAGATCATTCAAAAGCTAGCGGAGTTGTTGTGATCCCAAAGGTGTGCACTAGGATCATAAATAGTAGAATTTTTATTTCTTTCTTTTTCATGAGATAGTACCACAGTTTTCTCCACAAGGTTAGCTTTGGCATGTATCACAATTACCACTAGACTTTATTTCAATCAAACAACTCCTTTCATGAGTGTCGTCAAGACTATCAAAATATCTATGGGGTTAAGTATCTTCAAGGTTATATTCTCAAGACAATCATTCATCAAACAAGTCTTAAATTTCAGATTTTTCTTATTGTACTTGTTTGGCATTATTATTTCCAAGGCAAGTGTCGTGGTATTGCCGACGAGTACGCCATGGAGGGGTCCTACAGTGCATGTTTAGAGATGTGGGGGAAGGCGGACGGTTCAGGTGTACGAGGTAACATAGCTTACCCAGGTTCAGATCCCACGACGGTGGCGGAATCCTACTTCTGCTATAAATCACTATAATGGTGATACGCCGAGTTACAAAGATAGGTTTGTTGTGCGAGGTGTGTGCTACTCTCTACTTGGTCGTGCTCTAAAGGCTCCCATAGGCCCGACTTATATAGTCGCCAGGTCCTAGGGTTACAGGGAAAAGTCCTAGACGGACAGGTTACAGAGTCCTACTCCGTCTATTACTAGTCTTGTGTGTCTTGTACTCCAAGGCTCCGGGTACGTTGGTGACTCCACCGTAGCCTTCCTTTATCCGGCATGGGCCTCCCTTCTAAATCCATCTAACTAGGCCGCCCATTAGGACATGAGCCTTGCTACCAACTATGGGCCACCCGGGTTATCCGGATAGAGGACATGCTATGAGGATACCCATATAGCATATCCCCAATAGTAGCCCCCGGAGAACTCCAAGATCTTGCGCCGTCTTGCATCTTCATGTGGAATGCTCTGTCTAGATGGATGTCGGAAAATCGTCAAGCAATATTCTTGTAGTCCTCCCAAAGAACCCTGCAAGGTTTTCTCCGTCTTTAATTTGTAAGTCAGAGAATTGCCGAATCTTCCATCGTACTCTTCCGTAGCCGGACTGGATCCGTCAATGTCGTAATCTTCTGATGTGATGGCTCAACTGCCTATGACAGCTAGGGTGACGCAGACATAGGTCAGCGACGCCTCGTAACTCACACATGCAGAGAACGCAATCATGTCCACTTTTCCCGCGCGAGCGATACGAACTGTTGTCGGCGACGGTTGAGGCGTGGCGAAATTTCCGTGCATGTCCACACACACGTCGTCTACGCGGCAACCGTCCGATCAATCTGCACGAATCTCGATGCTAGAGATCATAAATGGTAACCATGGTGAAAATATTTACTTTTCACCTCATTCTCTCCTCGCATCATCTTCTTCCTCCAGCGAGCGCCCCCTCGAGCTCTCCGCGCAACCCGTGAAAAACCCTAACTCCCAATCTCGCCAGTGACCTCCAAACACACGCAATGGCCAGCAGCAGCTCTTTTCCCTTGATGGCGGCGTCGGGCGAAGCCGGCGAGCTCCGTCGTCGTGCCCCCAGAGGGCCTGGTCATCCCCGTCTCTGCGGTGGTCGAGACCACCGGCGGCGACCACAATCCAGCGGCGCTAGAACTGCTGGAGGAGGATAACGGCTCCCACAAAGGCGATTGGCGCGGTTCGGACATCACGGACCGCGACATTAAGGAGTTGATCATCGAGGGCTACCTTCGTGCGATGGAGGGGCTCGCCTGGCGGGCGGCGCTGGCCGACGAGGTCACACCTTCTCCCCAAGCCGGAGAAAAGGTGTACCTCAAAGCACAATTGGTACGCGGCGTCTCCCTGCCCATCTCTAACTTCTTCCTTGCCGTCTTGAACCACTACCGAGTACATCCCCAAAACCTTTCTCCCAATAGTATCCTAGCGTTTAGCAATTATGCGGCGCTTTGCGAGGGTTACCTAGGGATTAGGCCTAGGCTAGATCTCTTTGTGTATTTCTTCACCGTCAAGCGCGAAGCCGGGGCTAGAAAGGATGAACTTAGAAATTGCGGCACCATTAGCTTCAAGATCCGTCCTTGCCAGCAGTTCCCCGACATCGTCGGCCACGAGTCTTGCAAGAACTAGCAGCGTACTTACTTCTATGGTCCAGATATCCCTCTAGCTAACCGAGAAGTAAAATACCCGGACTTCGTCGATGGAGCCGCCGCCGAAGCCTCGACATGAAGATCCCAGGCCTCCCTTCCCTCCGACATCGAAGCTTCCCGCGCAATAAGGCGGATAGAATGGTTCGTAGAGACGGGTTTGACTGGCTTGGACCTAGCCATGTGATGGTTCATCAGGCAAATCCAGCCTCTACAGCACCGCTCGAAGCTGATGCACGAGTATACCAACGATAGAAGGGATAGCCTCCGCATCTCCATGGACAACTTCTCGAGCGACTCCGTCAAGCTTCGCCTCAAGGACATCGTCAAGGTGAAGGACAAGAAGCGTGGATTCACCATCATCTATGACATGTTCGTAGAGAGCAAGTGCCCAAAGGTAACTGTATATCTTTCGTGTATGACATATACTCCAGTTCTTCCGTCTAGCCATTTCCATCCCATCTAACACGGTGACTTCTCACTTAACAGCTTAGCGATCTAGAGGAGGATAGCATGGCTGTCCAAATATATGATCCAAAGATGAAGGAAGTCATGGTCGTGTCCGACGACGATGTCCCATTGTCGCGAAAGCGGAAGAGCTCCACCTCTGACGCTGCTGACGGAGGCAAGAAGAAGAAGATGGAGGGTGGAGCCTCCAAAAAGACTAGTGCCTCCCTGGAGGTGGAGAAAAGAAAAATTACTGGGATCCCTTTTGCCAAAGCACCCCCACTTGTGTAAGCTTCTTTCTCTCCGACATTATCTATTTATCCATCTTGTTCATGTACTTATACATTTTGTATGTTTCAGGTAGAAAGCCACGACCAGCTTGAAGAAGACCTCCAAAACATCGGGGGCTTCTAGAACCATCAAGGATATGCTGCATCGCGACGCGTATCCCGCCATCGCCCCTGTCACTCCCATCGTCAAGCCCTCATTCGCGTCGACAAGCTCACAAGCTAAGGAAGCATCTGGCCCTTTCTCCATGGAAGTGGACTCAGGTGCTTCTACCGAGATTGCTGTCGTCGGCGAGCAGGCGACGCAGGAGAGTGCCGCACACCAAATGGCTGAAGCTCCGGCTAAGGATGCCATCGGTAGCGGTAAGGAGGTGGTGGAAGCTGGTACTTCTGCCGAAGGCGGCGCCCCCGCACCCAAGAAAACCATAGAGTATCCTAAGATAGTCTATCCGGTACTTACACCGGGTAGCACTGCTCTGGTTCCTGGTGCGACGCCGACATCTCCGACGTGCGGTCTAGAGGAGCTCCTCCGACAAGCAGAGATCTTGCAAGGAAACAACGTATCCTTTGGCAAGCTGCTGGCCGAGAGTGCTACCAACCTCAAGATCATTACACTTGTAAGTTTTATTTGCCTTCTGTATTTCATATGAATATCCCACTGTAGCCCCCGAGGATTTAGACGGAAAACCATAGGTCTTTGTGTCTGAATGCTCTAAGAGTGACTAAAGTAGAAAACTTTTCACTGTAGCCCCCAAGCATATAGGTGGAATGAATTATTCCGACTAAATGCTTTAAGAGTAGCATACGCAGTGTTTATGTATTTCAATACTGTAGCCCCCAAGCTTCTAGTTGTAACTGAATTAGTTCTGACTAGATGCTTAAAGAAAAGCTAAGCATACATCCGAGTTAAAAACTTTATACTGTAGCCCCCAAGCTTCTAATAAAAAACTGAATTAGTTCTGACTAGATGCTTAAAGAAAGACTAAGAACATTGCTAAGTTAAAAACTCTCGCTGTAGCCCCCGAGCGTCTAGGTGGAAATTTTCCGGCTAGATGCTCCAAGTAGACCAAACAACGTTTAATTCTTCTTTTTTCCATAGAACGAGAATGCTCGGAGGGGCATGGCCAATAACAAGTACCAGAAAATGCGCGCAGATCTGGAAGCCGAAAAGGGTAAAACTGCCTTCTTGAAGGAACATATCATCAAGAGCAAGCGTCTATTTTTCCTTTCTTATTTGTATCCCGACTTAAACTTGTGTATTCTCCGAGTACTCACTGTGTACTTTGCTTTCTCCGACATGCAGAAACCATTGCCAAGGCTAAGGACATTCTCGAGCAATCCAAGCACATTCAAGAGCTAGATAGCGAGAACAAAATCCTTAAGCAGGAGAGGAAGGACATGCTGAAAATGCATGAGGAATCAATGAAAGCCTTGCAGGACTCCGCCATTGAGGATATGAACTGCTTGAAGGAGGAGATCTTGATCCTAAAAGATCAGAAGAAAGCTGCCGATGAGCAGAATCAACGCCATCATGAAGCGTACAAGCTCCTCCAACAAGAACGGGACTCCTTGGCGGATACCCTCTGGCAAGCTGAGGCTAGCATCTTCAGTAAGTGATTCTCCGTCTTGGATTTCTGTAGTCTAGATACTCTGAATTTTTGAACTCATGTGCTCCTTGTAGGAATTTCCAGCTCCTATGGGTTTAACCTGGTCGCCTCCTCCAGCAAAGGAATGCGTGGTTCTTGCCGGCAACTTCATAAACACCGCCATAGTGCAGGCTAAAGAGATTGCCAAGCCCCTCCAGATCAACATCAAGGCCTCAGACTCTGTGGTGAAGTACTCGGAGATCCTGCGCCGATCCCCTGAGCGTATCACAAGTTGGAAAGTTTCATGAGCACGGGCCGGTGCAAGGATGGCGATGTCCATGGTAAAGGCACACTACGAAGATGCGGACATCGACACGGTAACCTCTGGCATTCCCGACGTGGATGACAATGGCAAAGAGATTAATCATGAATCTATCTTGTCGTCACTCGCGGGTTATGACACCAGAGTTGCCGAGTTAGTCGACGTTAACGTCTTCGCGCTGATGAATACCATAGATGGCGGCAACCAAACCTCCTCCGAGTCTCTTCACACTGCCGACTTTGAGGGTGACTCTCCTGCTGCCGATGACGCTGCTTCCAAGTCGCCTGCGCCAAAGGAATGTGAAACAATTTGTAATATTTGTTTCCTTTGTGATGCGTATGCGGGAAAAACTATGTATTAACTTAAGGCGGAAAACAATGATGTATGTCCTGCTACTTAAGAACTAGTTCCAGCATGTATATATTTTTTTAAGCAAGTGCTGGCTTATCCATTACTTTGGTTCTTATGATTAACTTTTCATGAGTCGGAAGACTCGTTGTCGGAACCATGCGCTCAAGTGATGATTCCCAATGGCACTGTCAATAACCTAAGCACCAAATCGCCGACAATAAGTGCCAAAAGTCACTACTCCAGAATCCACATAAAAACAACAAAGAACGTGTAGACCAGAAAACTTAAGCTAACGCCCGTAGGCGGAATTTTCACAAGTGCAATCGCAAAGCTTGTGCATAAAGGTTTTATATGATCCAAAAATGAACACTAAAGGAGGTAAAAGACTCATAAATATGAGTGAACCAGAGATATTTATTTCATTGATCATATAAGAGGTACACAATTAGATAAAAAATATTAAGTGTAGAAAGGACGTAGCTGTGCTATGTTCCATGGCCGATCAAGCTCCGGGTAGTCATCATCCGGGTCACGTCGCTTACGCTTATGGTCCTTGTTGGGTCTATCCTTCAGTTCACGATTGTCAACGAGGTAGTAAGACCCATTGAATAGTGCCTTGCTTATGATGAACGGTCCTTCCCATGGCAACGATAATTTGTGTGACTTCTTCTGCTTAAGTCGGAGCACCAAATCCCCCTCTTTAAATGAGCGATGCCGAGCGCGGCGACTATGGTAGTTGCGTAACTTCTGCTGGTAGATGGCAGATCTTTGGCATGCCAAAATGTGCTCCTCCTCGAGAAGGTCCACATCTGGGTGTCTGGATTCTTCAGCGTAATCTTTGTCGTAGGCGGCAACCCTTGGTGCATCGTGAAGTATGTCGGAAGGTAGGATGGCTTCTGTTCCATATACCATGAAATAAGGGGTGTAGCTGGTGCATCTGTTGGGTGTAGTTCGTAAACTCCACAGCACAGATGGAAATTCTTCCGCCCAGGCTCCAGCTGCTCTATGTAGCGGTGCCTCAAGACGTGGCTTGATTCCCTGTAGAATTAATCCATTAGCTCGCTCAACCTGACCATTGGATTGTGGATGTGCCACTGATGCAAGGTCAAGTCGGATGCCCTTCTCCCAACAATAAGCCTCCACTTCTCCGAGTGACGAGTTGCTGCCGTTGTCGGTGATAATGCTATGTGGGAGACCAAAGATCACCACTAGATCCCGGACAAACCTGAGGGCAGTTGCCCCATCAAGCTTTCTAATGGGTTTAGCTTCTATCCATTTAGTGAATTTATCAACTTCTACTAGTAGATGCGTAAACCCACATGGTGCCGTTTGTTACAGTCCCACCATGTCTATCCCCTAGACTGCAAACGGCCAAGTTATTGGTATTGTTCGCAATTCTTTCGCAGGAACATGTGGTTATCGGGCATAATACTGGCATCACATGCATGTCTCAACCAGCTTGTCGGCGTCCGCCTTCACGGTCAACCAGTAGAATCCTTTCCGGAAGGCTTTCACGACCAACGATCGAGGAGCGGCGTGATGCCCGCAATCTCTGAGATGGATTTCGCGTAGAATTTCAATACCTTCTAGCTGGGAAACACACTTGAGGTATACACCAGTAGTGCTCCTTTTGTAGAGTTGCCCATTGATTATGGTATAAACCTTTGCTCGTCGTACTATTTGCCGTCTTTCGACCTCGTCGTCGGGCAAAGTTTCGTGTTCGAGATATTCCATGAACGGTTTTGTCCAAGCCGGAGGGACCTTTGCCACCATGTGGACGAAAGAGTCAACTCTATCCGGGTTGTCGATGTCGGATCGCTTCACGGATGGTGTTTGTAGATTCTCTAGGAAAACTCCTGGCGGAATTCGTTTGCGCCCTGATCCAAGCTTAGATAGCAGATCAGCTGTCGCATTTTGCTCCCTAGGTACATACTTGAATTCGTAGCCCAAGAAGCTCTTGTCTATCTCGTCGTCTCGATATGCCGCCATCATAGGGTTCTGTGCATTCCAGGTGCCAGCCACCTACTGGGCAACCAAGTCGGAATCTCCACAGCAAACTATTTGCTTGATGCCAATATCCTTGGCTACACGTAATCCGTGAATGAGTGCTTCATACTCCGCCATGTTGTTCGTAGCCTCGAAGTGGATTTGCAGCACGTAGTGTAGCTTTTCTCCTGTTGGTGACTGTAGCAATACACCCCGAGCCGTTGAGCAGCTTTGATCTGTCAAAGTGCATCACCCAGTATTCTGGTTTTGGCAATGGAGTAGCATCTGGCATATCCGTCCAATCTGCGATAAAATCCGCCAAGGCTTGTGACTTGATAGCGTCGCGTCTCTGGTAGGTGATCTAGAAGGCGGCAAGTTCAATGCCCCACTTCGCGACCCTTCCCATAGCGTCGCTGTTGTTGATAATGTCGGACAGTGGAGTCTTGCTCACCACTGTGATTGGGTGCTCCTGAAAGTAATGCCTTAGCTTCCGAGAAGCAAGGAATACTCCATAAGCTATCTTCTGGTAGTGCGGGTAACGCTGCTTGGACTGCATCAAGACCTCGCTCACATAGTAAACTGGTCGTTGAACTCCGTGCTCATAGCCTGGTTCCTTCCGCTCTACCACGACGATGATGCTGATTACCCGGTTGGTTGCCGCCATGTAGATTAACAGGGGATCTCTAGGCTGCAAGGATGGGCGCTGAGGAAATAATCTCCTTGAGCTGCTTCAATGCTGCATCTGCTTCGTCCATCCACGTGAATTTGTCCGCCTTCTTCAGCAACTTGTACAGCGGTAGAGCCTTCTCTCCAAGTCGGCTGACGAACCGACTAACTGCTGCAACACAACCTGTTAGTCGTTTAATGTTCTTTAGGCATGTCGGATGGTTTATATTTAAGATGTCTTTGATTTTCTCTGGGTTGACCTCGATTCCACGCTGGGAAACGATGAAGCCCAACAATTTGCCGGCTGGAACCCCGAAGACGCACTTCTTAGGGTTACGCATCATGTTGTATTTCCGGAGATTATCAAAGGTTTCTTTTAAGTCATAGATTAAGTCATTTGACTTTTTAGATATCACCGCTATATCGTCCACGTAAGCATGAACGTTTCGACCAATTTGGTCGTGAAGGCAACGTTGCATTGTCCGCTGGTACATAGCACCTGTGTTTTTCAGCCCAATGGGCATCGTAACATAGAAAAACGTGCCATATGGGGTAGTGAACGAAGTGGCGAATTGGTCCGACTTCCTCATCTTGATCTGGTGGTATCCTGAGTATGCATCGAGAAAACACAAAAGTTCCAAGCCAGCCGTCAAGTCAATGACTTGGTCAATGCGAGGCAAAGCAAACGGATCTTTAGGACATGCTTTGTTTAAGCCGGTGTAATCACCACATATTCTTAATTCTTTGGTTCCCTTTTTGGGGACAAGTACAGGATTGGCCACCCATCGGGTGTGAAGGACTTCTCGGATAAATCTATCCTTAAGTAACCTAACTATCTCTTTGCCAATGGCGCGTCTCTTCTCGTCTCCGAAGCGTCGTAGAGGTTGTTTCACTGGTTTGCATTTTGGATCAATGTTTAAGCTGTGCTCGACAAGTTACCTAGGTACACCTTTCATGTCGGCGGGTTGCCAGTCAAAGATGTTCCTGTTCTCATGGAGGAACTCGACGAGCGTGCTTTCCTATTTGGGATCCAGGTTCTTCCTAATGGCGGTGGTCTTGGAGGCATCGCCTACCACAAGTTCCACCGGCTTGGTCTCGATGGCGGGCTTGAACGCAGGAGCGGAGTCGGAGATCTGCTTCTTCATCTGAGTCATCGACCTTGATCTGGATCTCTTGGAATTCTTTGCTGTAGAGGACAGCTTCCGCGAAGGCTGCTTCATTAATCTCGCAGTCCCTTGCCTTGGTAAATCTTCTGGATACGGTGATGACGCCGTTTGGTCTGGGTATCTTGAGTTTGTTGTAGACGAAGCATGGCTTGGCCATGAAGGTGTCGAATATGTCGCGGCCGAATATGACGTGGTACATGCTCTTGAAGGGGACTACCTCAAAGGTCATGCGCTCTTGGCGGTAATTATTAACATCGCCAAAGGCAACCTGAAGTGTGATGCATCCAAGGGACCGAGCCTCCCGACCAGGAACTACGCCGTGGAAGATGGTGTTGGTCCGCCTTAGGTTTGCCTCCGTCAAGTTCATCTTATGTAGTGTATCTAGTTACATGATGTTGATGCTGCTTCCACTATCCACCATACACTTGGTGAACTCCACGCCGTTAATCAAGGGGTTGATGACCATGGCGTATTGGTTCTCCGTAGGAATAAGGTCTGGGTGATCCGTCCTGTCCCAAGTAATTGAAACCTCCGACCAGCGCAGGTACTGGGGAACTGAGGGTAGAGTAGCCATTAGTATCCTCAAAGAGGTCTTCTGTTGTCGGATGGTGGGGGTGCTAAAGAAAGTGTGGTAGACTGGCGCCTTCTTCACGAAGGGGTTCTTGCCCTTGTCGTCACTCTTGGCGGTGTGCTTCGGGTCAACATCCTCGTCCATATCACTTGAATCCTTGGAGTCCTCCTCCTTCTTCTTCCCCTTGCCCTTGCCTCGCGGTCTGTTCTTCCGACTTTGCTTGTAGCCGGACTCTGGGTCTTCCTTCAGGTCGTTGACGAACTTGCAGTGTCGATTGGTATGGGTGGCCTTGTCGTTGACATCGAGGTGTACGAGGCACGGCATATGACGGTACTCTTCATAGGTTTGCGGAACGCGGAGCGGTGCCGAGGTAGTTTCACTTCCTCGCTGCTGCCCACGACCAGCTCCCCGTCCTCGGCCACGTTGTCCACCATCACCTCGTCCTACGAAGGTCATGACGACCATGTCGGGAGATTGCTTTTCTTCTGGAGCGGTTTTCCGCTTTGTACTGTTGTTCCTCCGAGCTTGAGTTGGAACGGCCGTTGCCGGCAAGGAGCCGCGAGCATCGTCGTTGGCAGCTGTGAACTCACTAGCCAACTGAATCATCTGATTCAAGTCGAGCTGGTGATTGTCCTGCAAGTGCTTCAGCTTATGTCGGAGCAACGTGCCCCTTTCCAACCAATCGATGAAGGCGGCCATGGCGGTCTGAGCGTGCACTCCTGCGCGGGAATTTTTCATATCCAGCCAGCGGGAGAGGTAGGCACGAGATGTCTCGTCTTTCTCTTACATGCACCGCTGTAGATCGCCGATAGTGCAGGGACGCTTGTACGTACCCTCGAAGTTCTTGGTGAACGCTTCTTGCATGTCCAACCAATTGCAGATGGATTTCTCCGGCAATTCATCAATCCATTGACGGGCCGTGCCCGCCAACATCAAAGGGAGGTACTTAACGACAACGTTGGGGTTACCTCCGGCAATCTCCTCACGGTGGGTGCCAACTATCGTGGTATTGCCGACGAGTACGCAATGGAGGGGTCCTCACAGTGCGTGTTTAGAGACATGGGGGAAGGCGGAAGGTTGATGGGTACGAGGTAACACAGCTTACCCAGGTTCAGATCCCACGACGGTGGCAGAATCCTACTCCTGCTATAAATCACTATAATGGCGATATGCCGAGTTACAGAGATAGGTTTGCTGTGCGAGGTGTGTGCTAATCGCTACTTGGTCATGCCCTAAAGGCTCCCATAGGCCCAACTTATATAGTCGCCAGTTCCTAGGGTTACAGGGAAAAGTCCTAGCCGGACAGGTTACAAAGTCCTACTCCGTCTATTACTAGTCTTGCGTGTCTTGTACTCCAAGGCTCCGGGTACGTTGGTGACTCCACCGTAGCCTTCCTTTATCCGGCATGGGCCTCCCTTCTGGATCCATCTAACTGGGCCGCCCAGCAGGCCATGGGCCTCGTTACCAACTGTGGGCCACCTGGGTTATCTGGATAGAGGACATGCTATGAGGATACCCATATAGCATATCCCCAACAGCAAGACTCGGTTAGCTAAAACAACTATATCAAGAGCTTCAACAACTAACCATCATACTAATAAAAAACTTTACTTTAATTAATTTAAATTACTCCCACATGCATAACATCTTAGCAAACGACCAACTAAGACAATCAACTAAAATTTCATAAGTGGGGGACATAGGACATACCTCTCATAAGCGACTTCATGATTCTATTCCTTATAGGGATGTGTTCCTTTAAAAACTCAAACATGATTACTCTTATAATAATATAAAAGCAAAGAGGCAAAGTGCGAATCCACATTTACAAAAAAAAGAAAAACGAAAAAATCTTTCTGTATTTTTGAGGAAGGTGATTAAATAATAGAAAGGATCTTGTGAGCAAGCAAGGGTTCTAAGAAAATAAAAACAAACGAAACGAAACAAAAAGAAAAATAAAAGCAATGGAAAAAAGCAAAGTGTTGGAACAAACCAATACGAGTGTTTCAAAGCTCCCAAGGAGCTGGAGTATAACCTCATTATTACACAAATAAATTTGCAAGGGGAACACATCCCCAAGCTCAGGCTTTTGTAAGCCCCTTTGTTGCTCATTATGGTGGTGGTGGATAATCTCCCAAGTTCCATTGGCCATGCCAATTTTTGAACTAGGTGTTGAGGCTTGGAGTAGCATCTTGAAGGTTGATGGAGGGGTTGTTCATGTTTTGGAGATTTCCTTCGAGTGCATAGATATCTTCATAGGTGGTGTAATAGTTTGGTGGATGTTCATCTTGTCCGGGCTCTTCTTGTTCTACTTCTTCATCTTGTCCTCCTCCCATGGGTATCTCTTGTTGGCGTAGATTAGCCTCAACCCGTGTGTCATAACGCAAACATCCATCCTCGATAGAGAAGAGACCATTAGGAAAAGAAGTTGGGATCAAGTGATCCACATGCTCTCACAGTAGAGAGACCGAGATGATTACTTCCTACCAATGGTTGGATATTACCTAGGTTGACGTGAAGTGCGCGTGCAAGAACGGCCACAACCCCTCCTCCACATATGGGTCCATGAGTTTGAAGAGCCTGTTGCTTAAGGTAAAACACAAGCAAAGAACCCAAATTTGGCATTAAGTTACAATTAACAATAGCAGCCTTGGCGAGGATCAACATATCCTCTTCATTAACTCTAGTAAACTCACCACGTGCCTGCAAGGTGTTAGCAATCACATAAAATAAATAGCGGATAGCAGGTTCATCAATTTGGTTTTCCTTAGGCATGTTTCCACGGATTCTCATCAAGTTAAAATATTGCCAAGGTGCAGGGTCTAAAACAAAAGTAGCTGTGCGTACATCAGTGGCGTTGTTGGAAAACCCAAAACATTGAACCCATTGGTCGAGTGTTAGGATGTAATCACGGTTAATGAGGCGGAATTTGACGTGATCAAATCCAGGCCTTTGTTCCTCATTACAATAGTAATGATCCACCGTATGCATCAAGATGCTGAAGAACTCAAGTGTCAAGAGGCGATACGTGGCGACATCCTGAAAGACAAAGTCATACAAACCAACATTGTTGCAAAGTAAATCGAAATCAGCACGAATGCCAAGTTGGTTCAGGATATAGGGACACACTCACTTGGTGGACTTGATTTCCCAAAACTTGAGACGGTCGAAACGGTTTGAGTGGAACTCCTCGGTGAACTCGATGCCAAGGGACTCGGGGGGTCAACGTACGGGTGGTGCGAAAGACGCCACAGCCACCGCACGTGTACGGCTCCTCGTGTTCATCTAAACAAATTAAGATTGAATAAATAAGAAGTAATAAAGATTGCTAAAAATAAATTTTGATCCGATAGAAACATAGCATATGTAATTCTCAACACTAGTTACAAAAGAATTCTCCTCTAAAACAATGCTAAGAATGCTCAACATCAAGATTGAATCAAAAACAAGACCTATGTCTAGATTGACAATGGTGAATGGTTAAGTGAAGCTTTTGCAAAAATAGCTTGGGGATTAGAGGAGAATCCTACCTTAGATCGACTGAGTGCAAGGAATTGAAGAAACATTTAATAAATTTGAAGATCCAATGGAGGTAGTGTGGAGTTTGGAGGAAGAAGAAAGAGAGATTGATATTTGGGGATTTTTAGTTACCTTCCTCGGGGTTATTATGCTGGCCGAACTCGTGGTACGGGTGGGTGATACAGTCGGACCCCGCCCGTACCGGGTGACTTACCTTGGGGGAGATGGCTGCTCCCAGGCGGTGCACTCGGTACGGGCGTGCGGTACGGTGACGCGCACCCGTACTGCTGGTCGTTATTAATACGGTATATTTCTTGAAATCTGATGTTTTGCTCGAGGATACGGTATGGGCGCACCGTACGGGCATGTCCGACCGTACAACAGGTTGTTACCGACACTGATCATTGCGGCAAAAATTGAAATTACTATTTTTCTTTGACTTGATGTGGTACGGTCGTACGGTACGGTTCCTCCCGATCGTACCAGAGGTCGTTATGGGTATTGTGAACTTCAAAACCTTTAATAATTTGTTTAGTAGCTCTGTGCGTCTTTGCACATCTCATCGAAAGTCAAATAATAGAAATAATACTTCATAAAATTTCAGCAATACTTTGGGCTATATGTTAGTGAAAATAGAGATCGAGAATTACCTTATTTCGTCTCCTCTCTCCAAAGGTCTTCTTGAACACTCTTTATTTAAAATAAAACAAACAAACAAAACTACTAAGACATAATTAAAAAAATTATTTCACATGGGTTGCCTCCCATAAAGCGCTTCTAGTTAAGGTCAATTAGCTTGATCCAGATGGCAATCATTTAGGTTTGAGGAGTGGAATACCCACTCCAAAATAGTTGTCTTTCAAAGTAATTTTACCATCATCATCGTTAGGCTTGGCCTTCTGTTTCCTAGGAAAATGGAGTATAAAAGGATCTCTAGATGGTAGCCCAATTCTAACATTCCCTTCATGTAAATTAATCAAAGCTTTAATATTTCTTAGGAATGGCCTACCTAATATTATAGGTGCAATGGGATATTCAGACATGTCCACAATAACAAGATCAATAAGTGTGGGACTACCTTTAATTTCAACAACTATATTTTCTTTGATTCCAACATACTGTTTATAAGTTGAATCTGCTAGGTGGAGTCTTAATTCAGTGGTAATAAATGGCCCCAAGTTTAACTTATCGAATAAACTTTTGGAAATTGTTGAGATGCTCGCACCAAGATCACAAAGTGCGGATATCTCATTAACTCCCAACTTAATAGTAGGATATATATCATAAAGCTTAGCATGAAGCTTATCAACTAGTCTTTTGTACTCCATATCTAGCTCACAAACTTTAGATACTACTTGTTGTATAAATTGTTGGTGCACAGCATCGTTACCTTGTTCTATATCAGGATTCTTTATGGTGATCATCTTCAATAGATCTTTCACGGTATATTCCGGTGTTGGTGCATTGCTATAGTCTAGCTCTTTAGGTTTATCTTCATTGTTTACAACCCTCATCATCTTGAGGTATTCCATCGGATTTGGCTCAGGTTTCCCAGCAAACTTTCCTACTATGATAGCTTGGCTCTCAGCAACTTTACCCAATTGAGCCTCCACGGTCTTTTTCCTTTCCCGTAGAGCCTCCACATCATTTCTAATTACAACGGCCTAGTTAGATAATTTTCCTATACTACTCTCATGGTTCTCCTTGATTTTGATAAGCATATTTTTTTGCTAGGTTTAAGCATGAATAAATGTTCTAAAATTTTGTTCCAACGGGATATTTCCATGGATTGCTCCATTATTATTATCATAACTATTATAAGGAGCTCCTGTAGGATTTGGATAATGTTTTTGAGTATTAGAAGCATAATAATTTTTCCATGCAGGATTAAAAGGAGTATGAGCTATGTCATTAACATTGGTAGCAATAGCATTAACTTGGGTATCATCTTTACCTTTTACTATGCTTCGTAGCTCCTCTACCTTAGATGTAAGCTCTTTATTATTTACCTCAGTAATTAAACTTACTCTCTTCGAGGTTCTTTCCACATGCCATTGGGCATGGTTATTTTGCATATCATCAAGAAGTTTCTTTGCAGCACTCACTTGCTTTCCCTTGATTGTTCCTCCTGC
The DNA here is from genome assembly GCA_910589765.1 of Avena atlantica. NCBI lineage: Eukaryota > Viridiplantae > Streptophyta > Magnoliopsida > Poales > Poaceae > Avena > Avena atlantica. The sequence goes on from OU342738.1 coordinate 217,166,957, forward strand.
TAAAGTATCTAGCATAGACTTATACATTGGGTTTAAGACCATTATAAAACAAATGTAATATAAGTCATTCTTCCATCCCACGACTAGGACAGATCATCACGGCTTCTTTCATCCTCTCCCATGCAAGCGCTACTGGCTCACGGTCTTCTTGTCTAAAGCTCGTAATATTGGATCTTAGCTGCATAGTCTTAGCTGGGGAAAAAATTTAGTCATAAACAAATTAGTATATTCCTCCCAAGATTTAATAGTGCCTTTGGTAGAGCTAGAAACCAATCCTTAGCCCTTTCCTCTAAGATAGAAAGGAAACAATCTCAATTTAACAACATTTGGATCTACATCCTTAATACGCATCATGTCGCAAATTTCAGTAAAAGTATTTAAGTGCAAACCCGAATCCTCAGAAGATGAGCCCCAAAATTGGTTATGTTGAACCAAGCTTAAAAGGTTGGGCTTAATTTCATAAGTCTCCGCATCAATAGTGGGCTGAGTGATAGGTGCACGAATAAGGTCATCGGTGGAGTAGCATACTCCCCAAGTCTTTTTTGAGCCATGGCTATTATATTTTTTAGTGATTTTTTAAGTATGAAAACAAATAACAACTAATTTTTTTTGGTTTTCAAATATATAACAAGAAAGTAAACTAACAACAATAATAAAACTACAAACTAATAATAAAACTAATAACAAGGTCTCTAGTGACCTCACCAGGATAGCGAATTGCTTCCTTGGCAACGACGCCGGAAAAAGGGTTGATACCTTCGATCCGGATTCACGGATATAGTATAATAGATTTTTCCCTAGAAGATCTAGGTTTAATCGAACCTTGCAAAGCAATGCTAAAAGGAAATAAATAAGGACACGTCGACAATACTTTATTGTTTTGTTTTATGTTAGTTTACCGGGCAAATCTAGTTTAATTTTTATAGTGGGTTGAATCAATAGATGGAGATAGGTCAAGGTTAAAGATCCACCTGCAGTTGCACATCATATGGGATAAAACATAATAATAAGCATAGTCATGTGTAATGTTTGAACGGAGATAATCTCTTGTGGGCAACACATCCTAGTATACTAAAGCCCACGTGATGCAGCAGACATAGCAATAGTCTTTTAATCCAACCGAGTGCACACCGAAGCCACGAGTTACAAACGATTATTAAGTGAAGAACACAGATTAAAGCATTAAGTGGTGATGTTGTTGTGATCCCGAATGGGTCGCTAAGAGAAGACCATACTACCCTTTCTATCACTGGGGTTCCTATGAGATCGCTGCTAGCCAAGTATCTCACCTCAAGCCTTTATCAATCTATGGGACCTTGGGTACCTACAAGTCCACAGACCGAGAGAAGAGACAAATAAACAAAAGATACAAATCTCAATTGCAAACAAAATACAATAATCCCATGATTAGATGCACATAATTGTTGTGAGGTTTCTCCCCAACCCACAGCAAGTGAGGACTACTCAATCATAACAAATGGATTAAGGATAGAAATCATTGTGCAAAATACTTAGATTGAAATCAAATATTTTTACAATGGTCGCTAAATCACAAGGAGATCTAAAGTACAAAGAAAAGGCTATGGCTAGTGGATGGATGGTTGAATGGATGAATAATGGTCTAGATCTCCTTTGGTGGTGTTGTGATGCAATATGAGAATGGCAGCTCTCTGGACGGCGGTTGGAACCTCAAAATATATAGGTGTCTTCACGAAAGTTGTAGGGTTTGACGAGATGAAGTCGTCGACAGCCCGTACGGGCGGGCCCTGCCCGTACCACTGGTCGTTACGCGCACTGGTGCCGGGAAATAGCTCCCCAATTACTTGGACGTGTGAATTTCCTCTAATTCCTTCATTATGACTCTTGATTTCGCATTAAAACCCGTGATTTCCTGCACAACATAATTCAAAGCAAGGTTTTTCATATCTTTGCAATTATTAGTCATTAATGGAAAGGATTGAGAGTTTCTTGTCAATTGCTTGACTAAAAACAATATTTAAACACAGAGAAAGATGGAAAATTTCAGAGGCATCAGTCATCTTGTTAGAAAGACTTCAATATATAATGTTTATCAATTTCTGCAAATGTGTGGAAACTCATTTAGATGCTGGTATGCATGTTGACGCTGGCGTATGGGTCTAGACATGGCTAGCACGTGAGGAGAGGCCGCATTGGAGTAGCGTACGTCGGAAGCTTCAACCTCAAAATTTTCGCACAAAGCCAAAACATCCCGCACATCTATTCAAAAACCCCGGCCCGTTTTTAGCCGGTGGCAAAATTTCTCTTCTATCCCTAGACTAAAAACAAGGGCCGGAGGAGGACTGTGATGACCCACAAGTATAGGGGCTGTATCGTAGTACTTTCGATAAATAGGAGTGTCGATCCCAACAAGGAGAAGAAGGTGTTGACTAGTGGTATGGAGCAGGAACTCTCCGTAAATACTTAGCAACCAGATTTTTAGGAGTTTTCTGATAAAGCAACAAAATAAAGTGCAAGTATGTAAGATCCCTCCTTTGTAAAGTAAAAAGGATCCCTGTGATTGCAATGCTAGTCCCTGGATCAATGCTAGCATCCATAGTTTAAGATAAAGTACACAGAAACAAAGGTCATTATTACAGTCATTCCATAGACAACATAGTCTTTACAACTCCATGGCCACGGGCCTAGTACAAGAGTTGAAATAAGTAATAAGATAAACAAGTCTTCATCTTCATGTGTCACAGGCAAGCATGTTGAGTGTAGACTCATGACTCCTAATCATCATCGGAGTAACCTGCAACATCACAAGTTACAGCCACAGTGGGTCAATACATTGGAATAGTATTGGCAAGTGATACCTTAGTAGAATATTGGTGTACTAGATACTATATGCAATTTGGCTAAGTGTAGCTTAGGCTTGCTTTGCTCAAAATAGGTTTTTCCTATTAGTTGAAAAACTCTAAGTTTTCTTTGTCAAAACTTTTTCCAAGGAACCACCAATAGACATTGGGGTCCTTCACCCTTGTTCAACCACAAGTTTTTACTTAGAAATTGGGATGAGGAGATTCTTGATAGCTTCCATGTCTTGATGCTCAAATTGTCCAATACCAGGGACATGGCTAAGTACTTAGATTCTTCCATCTGCAGAGGTTGTGCACTTTCCCCACAAGACTTGATTTTCACCAAGACAGGACCTTTCAGAAGCCTTCCCTTAGACCAAATGGACGCGCTCCAACCTATCATCCCACTACCACCAACTGTCCAAATGGCTAAGTTATTGCAACCTATATGATCCAGGCAGAGCCCATATTGCCAAGTGGCTGCACTAGAAGCTTCTCAAAATTTGGCCTCTCAAATCCCTTTGTTCCTGGGTGGCTTTCCACAAGTGAGATACACAAGGTAAACCATAGAAATGGGCCTTGTGTAACCACTCAACATAACCCATTCACAACCATTCCACCCAGGTGATTCATTCACTTAGTTGTTTTATTAAGCAAAAACATAGTCCAAAGACTTAGAAATATTTATTCATAGCATGAACATATAACCACCCTTGGTTGCTACTAGCTAGGCTAAGCATGGCATAGATAAGCATCTTGACTTAGAAATTTCTAGAAATTCTACAACTACTAGGATTTCCCAAGCATAGCATATAAGCAAAATATAACCATGCAAGACTAGCAAAATATTTCTAATGCATAGTTGAAAAACATAGGGATAAAATCATGAAGCACCACTTGCTCCTGTTTTTGAAATGATTTTGAAATAAAACCCTAAATGATCATGGATGCATGGATGATATGCATGAGTTTTAAAACATGATTTTAGGGATGTTACAAAGTAACAAAGACAATGAACAAACGCAGAAAGTGGCCCAATCCTTTCTTAGCAAAGGACAAGTCGGTGGAAATACTTATAAGGACACATGGGAATTTTGTCAAGTGCTTTCGCTTCAAATAGCTGAGTACTCTTCTTTGGTGTTGTAAGTGTTGTGTGGGTGAACCTGTGCTAACATACCGACCTTACTTGAACTAATACATACTTGTGATTAAACCCCCTGCAAGCATCCGCAACTACAGGAAAGTAATTAAGTTATAAATCTAACCACAGCCTTAAACTCTGAGATCCTACGCTCCCTTGTGCAAAGGTGTCCTAAAAGGGGTTCAGGTTTCTGTCACTCCGGTAACCCCACAATTAGTAGCCAAATACACAATGCATTCCCCTAGGCCCATAAATGGTGAAGTATCATGTAGTCGACGTTCACATGACACCACTAGAAGAATAGCACCACAACTTAAATACTAAACCATTGAATAATAACTCAACACAAATCCACTAATAACAACATGACTTCTCCCATGTCCTCAAGAACTAAAGGAACTACTCACGAGACATCATATGGATCAAGATCAAAGATGATATGATAATGGATAACAATCTTAACATAAACAATAATCCAATGGTTCCACTCACAAGCATCAACTACAATAGTAATCAACACCGAGAAAGTTTCCCCTATTGAACTAAGTAAGTATTCAACACGATTGTTACAGCGGGATGGAGTAATGATGATGGTGCTGGTGGAGATGATGGTGTGGATGATGATGATGATGATGATGATGATGATGATCCCGATGAAGCCTAGCTTGATGATGGTGTTGATGGCAACGATATTGTTGGGGAGATGAACCTAGGTAGGGTCAAGACGGGTAAGAAAGAGGAGAGGTCTTTCATATCTAGTGCCGAGTCACGGCATGGTTCGGCCGAGTTACGCAAAGGATCGGTCGAATGAGAAATGACTTGTCCGGAATCAGGTGATTGAGGCATGATTCTTCCGACATACGGATCATGTCGGCCAAGGCATCAATGATCAATGTAGGGAAAGGTCGAGCCGAGTTACCCGAGGCACGGCCGGATCAGGGAAGCTTGAAGAGGAAGGAAGTATCTTTCAAGGTCAAACCCTAGCTACTATCTTAGTGGAATCTGCACAGTGCCAAGCGCTAGAGACAAGGAGCAGAGGAGCAAAGGAGCGGAGGAGCGTCACGGAGGTGATAGTCCCCAGGCCCGAGGCTCTCATGTGATGGGCTCTGGGTCTTTGCCGTCGATAGAGGAGGGACACAGAAAGAGGTCTGCCGAGTTACCATTTTGGGACAAGCATATTCCAGGAATATGCTTTCCACGTAAGCCCTAAGAAGAACTAAGGGAGCCCTTTATAAGGAGAGGCAGGGCATCCTGGAGAGGGGATCGATTCATTTTTACACTAGAGGGCTCGTGTTGTAACCTTCTTCCTCCTCTGATATAGCTCAAGGAGCACTTGTAGCTTGATAGAGGTGGAATAAAGATCTATGTTCTAACTTACTATGTGTAGAAACCACTGCATCTTCCCTCCCCAGATCCCACTAGCATCCATTGACCCCCAACTTTAGCCTACCCATGGCTTCTTCCATGCCACCACCACGACAGTTGGCGCCCACCGTGGGGCCAGCGGTAGTGCTAGTTGGAGTCAAGATCCGGACGGGAAACTTCATCGGCACGGGAGAGCGCGTTGTCTCCGGCTTAGTCTAGAGATTTGACATCTGGGACCATGTCTGCGACAACGCGGGCTGTTTCAAAGTGAAGCTGCACCCGTGCAATGGCGTCTTCATCAACCTGGGCGCTCACAAGATCTACGTCGGCGCGACACTTCCTGCATCTATATATGCCGAGTCTTCCTCACAAGAGATCCTCCCCTCAATACTGCCAGCGGTCAACGAGGGACTCGCCCCGTGGGCAGTGTTGAGGTGATGATGACGGCTCCGGCACCAGCAGCAGGAGCAGGATCTGGGCCGAGCAAGGACCCGGCGGCAACCGGTCAGGTAGCAGCTAAGCCGGCTGCCACAAAGCCAGCAGCCGCAGATCCACCAGCAGCTGGAGCATCCGAGATGCAACAGGTAACTCCAAAGGAACCAAGGGTAAGGTGGCCACCTTTGGAGAGACCAGAGAATATCCTGCAAGCAGCCATAGATAACTTAACTACACCTATAGCACTGATAGTTAACCCGGCGAACGCACATGCAGAGTTAGAAGAAACTAGGCTAAAAATGTTAGAGGAGGCAAAGAAAGTGTTGGCATTGCAGGAGTCCTTTAACAGGACTCTGCGAGAATATGCTAGGGCAAACAAGCTAGATACGGCCCCTGGCCGAGTAGATAATCTGAGATTGAGAGGAAAGAACCTCATGGATGACATCAACAAAGAGCATGAAGCTCAGCAGGGCGATTTGGCTAACCCAGGCTTGACGAGGTATAGCACCCCGGCAAAGAACCTCAAGGCAGCGAACGCGGCAGCCCTGGAATTGGAAGGACTGACCGAGGAAGCCCGACAGAGATAGCAAGAAAGAGTAAATGAGTAGGTACGCATCGCAAACCAGCAAAATGAGGAGATACTTAGGGCTAACCCAGTAAAGCTAGGAGCTTTGCGCATGGTTCATTCGGCAGGGGCTGCCCCCGCGTTATCTGCGGCATCGGCATCCTCGTCCGGAAATGGTGCACAGAAAGGTAAAGCGGTAACTTCGGGGAAAAGAAACAAGGAAATTGTCCCGTATGACCCAGCAGTGGCTAGAAAAGTCAATGAAAATAAGGGCAATGGAAGCCGAGGTAATAGCGGTGACAGAAACCCCGGCCGCAGCAATAGAGAGCATGGGAATCTCGGAAGGGGAAACTCGAAGAACAATAACCCGACAGAAGGAAGGAGATACCTTCTGCAAGATCATCAGCCGAGACATGAACCTCGGCAAGACCGAGATGCAAGACAGGTCCCGCATAACCAAGAAAATGACAGATATAACGATGGTTATTCTGAAATGGAAAATGCAGAGCATGGTGGGCAAAATCGTTAAGGAATGCAGGAAAGAATTATGTATAGAAACTTGCTGTCAACTGACGCAAGATTGAAGCTGGATAGGCTGTATCAGTCTGAGTTATTGGAAGAGCAGGGTTCGCCTGGCCCGGCGTGTTTTGGACCTCGGATTATGGGCGAACCACCCGTGTCAAACTTCCAGTTAGCAAGAGGCACAAAAATGTACAATGGAAGTACAAAACCACAAGATTGGCTAATTGATTATGCCACAGCAGTAAAAATAGCAGGAGGAAATTTGAGATGGGCTATGAGATACGTGCCCCAGATGTTGGAAGGGTCGGCCAGGGTTTGGCTGAATAATTTGCCAACAGGAAGTATCAACTGCTGGTTGGATTTTGAGGAAATGTTTGTCAGTAACTTCACCAGTACGTATAAGAGGCCAAACAGGCCACAACAGCTCACAATGTACAAGCAGAAACCAAATGAGACTGATAGAGAGTTCTTAACTCGGTGGTGCAACCTCAGAAATTCATGTGAATGAGTTATAGAATATCAAGCAATTTCCTAGTTCGCTCAGGGATGCAGATATGGAAGTGTGTTGTGGCAGAGGCTGCAAAGAGATATGCCCACCACATTGGCGGAGACCATCAGAGTAGCAGATTCATATGCCTTGGGTGATCCGACTCAACCCGAGCTTATGTCGGCTGAGCATCGTGAGCAGCAGGACCATTACGCCTGAGATGGTGCGGGTTCATCTCGGCGCAATGAATATCGAGGTAGTAGAAGGGAAGAGAGGCCAGATTATAGATATAGTTCAAATCAAGTGGGAGAAGTCGTGCAGGATCAGCCGAGTAATGGGGGCAATCAGCATCAGAAGAATGGTCCTCAGCAGTGGACACCAAGGAACGACGGGAAAAAATAGTGGAGACTTGAGCAGAAAAAACAATGGCAAGAGAGGCCGAAGTACACGTTTGAGTCAATGTTGGATCAACCGTGTAAATTTCACACGCCTAACCCGGCCAAGCCAGCCAACCACACCACTCGCCAATGCACCTAGATGAAGAGCTCAATGAGAAACCCGACAGCCATGCAAGCACCAACATCAAGCGCATCACCAATAGCAGCTACAGCTGACAGGGGGAAATGCCCAGTAGCTAATGTTACCTCCACCACCTCTGATGTATGAGAATCAGGATCAGAGGGACACGGTTCATCAAGTAATAAATCAGAACCAAGATGGTAGAGGAAACCCCGGAAATAATGGGCGCAATGATTACAAGGAACATCACCAATCATACTGTGTGTTCACAACAGAACAACAAGATAGACAGAGCATACAGCACCGACATATGGAAGTAAATGCCGTTATGCTGGCAGTTCCGAGGTATGTGCCATGGTCGGATCAGGAGATCACCTGGAGCATAAGAGATCACCCAAAAATCATGAAAAACCTAGGATCGTATGCTTTAGTGCTAGATCCGACATTTGTTGGGCCTAGTATTAATGTGAAATTCTCAAAAGTACTGATTGATAATGGGAGCAGCATCAATATTATGTACAAAGACACAATGCATAAGCTCGGAATAACTCTGAATATGTTGCAGTCGACTAGGACAACATTCCACGGGATAGTGCCAGGACTTTCCTATGAACCCATTGGAAAGGTCCGAGTAGATTCATTATTCGGCACGAGAGATAATTGCAGAGTTGAAAATCTGGGGTTTGAAGTGGTGGATCTAGAAAGTTGTTATCATGCCTTACTCGGACGGTCGCCATTGGCCAAGTTTATGAGTAGCTGTCATATTAGTTACTTGAAAATGAAGATGCCAGGACCTCAGGGGGTGATAAAAATAGCAGGAGACTATAGGAAATCAATGGAATGTTCTTCAACCAGATCAAACTTGGCCGACTCTTTGGTAATCACAAGGGACAAAAGGAGAATTCAGGAAGTGGCATCTTTAGCTCAGTCGGCACAGCTTAACATGCCAGCACTTGCCAATCCACACAGAAGTGTATCCTTCCAGCGGACTAAGGAAACAAAGAAGATCCAGATTGATGATCAATTCCCAGAGCGCACCATCACTATTGGTGTTGGACTGAATGACAAATAGGAAGGCGAGATCACCAACTTCCTCCGTGAGAATCAGGATATCTTTACATGGTCCACACATGATCTGCAAGGAGAGCCGAGGGAGTTGGCTGAGCACTCTCTGCATGTAAGGCCAAGAGCAAGACCGGTGAAGCAACCTCTCCGCCGCTTCGCCGAAGACAGGAGAAAAATAATAGGCGATGAGATACCTCGGCTCTTTGCGGCCGGGTTCATCATGGAAGTATTTCATTCGGATTGGTTGTCAAACCCGGTGTTGGTAGAAAAGAAAAAGGATGATCCAAATGTAGCTGTCGTTTGGCGAATGTGTATCGATTACACGAACCTTAATAAGGCGTGTCCTAAAGATCCTTTCCCTTTACCTAGGATAGACCAAGTCATTGATTCAATCGCAGGTTATGAGCTGTTATCATTTGTAGACGCTCGTACTCTGGTTTCCACCAGATACCGTTAAACCCGGCTGATCAAATAAAGACTGCATTTATCACCCCGTATGGGGCTTATTGCTATCGCGCCATGCCATTCGGCTTGCGTAATGCAGGAGCCACATACCAAAGATGCATGCAAAAATGTCTGCATGACCATATTGGAAAAATGTGCAAGTTTATGTCGATGATGTGGTTATAAAAACCAAAGAGAGCAATACGATCCTAGAAGATATCCGGCAGACATTCGCGAATCTAAGAAGGTTCCGAATAAGCTTAACCCGGAAAAAAGTACCTTTGGTGTACCAACCGAAGAATTACTCGGCTTCCTCGTATCTAGCCAAGGTATAGAGGCAAATCCGACTAAGATTCGTACAGTTGAAATAATGGAACTGTCGAGGTGCCTAAATGATGTTCAAAAGTTTACAGGATGCCTTGCATCCTTAAGTCGGTTTTCGTGAGTCTGCTAGGTGAAAAAGCATTGCCTTTGTATCAATTAATGAAAATATCCGACAAATTCACCTGGACACCTCAGGCCAATAGTGATTTCCATGAGTTAAAAAAGATGCTGGCTATAGCGCCTATCTTGGCTTCCCCATTATCAAAAGAGCCTATGCTGCTCTATGTGGCAGCAACTAACAGGGTAGTAAGTGTAGTAGTTGTCGTGGAACGAAATGAAGAAGGTAAGTCGGTGCAAAGACCGGTGAATTACCTGAGCGAGATATTATCGACCTCCAAGCAGAACTACCCACACTACCAGAAAATGGCTTACGGAGTATACATGTCGGTAAAGAAGCTCAAACATTACTTTGAAGAACACTCCATAAGGTGATTTGTGATGCACCAATAGCCGAGATACTGAGCAACAAATATGCGAGTGGCCAAATAGCAAAATGGGCATTTGAGTTATCACCTTATGCCCCGCAATTTGATAGGCGAGATGCAATCAAGTCTCAGGCAGTGGCTGACTTTTTTTGTAGACTGGGCCGAGGTGCAGTATGAACCCCCATTGCTAGATTCAAACTATTGGACGAAGGACTTTGATGGATCCAAGTTAAGAAATGGGTTAGGAGCAGGGATAGTGTTAACCTCTCCAAAAAGGATCAGCTGAAATATGTATTGCAGATACATTTTGCTGCATCAAACAATGTAGCAGAATATGAGGCACTTGTCCATGGCCTAAAAATGGCAAAGTAGATCGGCATACGTTGAATTCTCTGTTACGGAGATTCGGACCTTGTAGCCCATTAAGTATCAGGAAATTGGGATGCATTGGATGTAAACATGGATCTATATCGGTTTCATGTACAGAAAATTAGTGGTTATTTTGACGGGTGTGAGTTTCATCACATACCTCGGGCAGAAAATGACGCTGCGGATACGCTGTCAAAACTCGGATCAACCAGACAGTCAATTCTGCCTGGTATCACCCTAGAACACCTGAGAAAGCCGTCAATTATACCTTGGCCATAATATGATTCAATTCGCATCTCGTCAGATCAGATACCCGAGTGTGTCCCAATGGAAATTGACAAATTACATGAGCCGAATTACTCGGGGACTGATTATCTTAACCCAAAATGGATTGGGAAAATCCGGTGGATGTTATGTCGGCAGAAATAATGGAAATTGACAAAACAATTTTCCTGGAAAAAGTCATACCGGAATGGGCACAGCCCATATTCTCGTTCCTCAAAAATAAGGTCCTGCCAGATAATGAGGTTATGGCCAGGCAAATAGTAAGAAGAGCAAAAGCTTACACGATCATAAATAATGACCTTTATAAGAGAAGTGTGACAAGTGTGCTGCAACGATGCGTTGACTCGGCAGAGGGACAAGAGATCCTCTTGGATATATATCAAGGAGAGTGTGGGCACCATGCCTCGTCCAGAGCCCTCGTAGCCAAAGCATTTAGGCATGGGTTTTACTGGCCAAGTGCGCTAAAGGAAGCAAAGGAATTGGTAACAAAGTGTAATGGTTGTCAGAGGTATGCCAGCAAAATACATATGCCTTCATCCGAGTTGAAAACAATACCAATCACTTGGCCATTCTCTATATGGTGTTCAGATATGGTAGGTCCATTTAAGCCGGCTCACGGCGGCATGACTCACATTTTGGTCATGGTGGAAAAATTCACAAAGTGGATAGAAGTAAAACCAATAAGAAAATGTGACAGGCCCACGGTGGTAAAATTCCTCAAATATATCATTCTGAGATATAGTTACCCACACAGTATCATCACGGATAATGGCACAAACTTCGCTGAAGGAGCTTTTGCTCGATTTTTTCAAGAGAATCACATAAGACTCGATGTTTCTTCGGTGGCTCACCCGGCATCAAATGGGCAAGTAGAAAGATCGAATGGACTAGTACTGTCCGAAATAAAACCTTCGCTGATAGAACCGCTTCAGAGATCGGCAGGATGCTGGATAGAGGAACTCCCAGCAGTACTATGGAGCCTAAGAACTACCCCGAATAGATCAACAGGATACACCCCGTTCTTCCTCGTGTATGGGGCAGAAGCTACACTACCAGCCGACATATTGCATGACTCGCCAAGAGTCACCCAATACACGAGCGCCGAAGTAAACGAGATATTTCGGCAAGATGATATGGATCTACTGGAAGAAGCAAGAGAATTGGCACTATAAAGATAAGTTGTTTATCAACAAGACCTCAGACGGTATCATAGCAAGAAAGTAAATCCAAGAGTTTTCAAGGAAGGAAATCTAGTTCTTCGGCTGGTGCAAAGCACGGCCGGCATGCATAAAATCTCAGCCCCATGGGAAGGGCCATTCATCATGAGCAAAGCATTGCACAACAATGCGTACTACCCAATCGATGCTTAAGCGCCAGAAAAGAACAAGGCGGATAAATCCGGAGACGAGTCAAAAAGACCGTGGAATGTGGCGTTACTTTGCCCATTTTACACTTAGAGTAAGTGTATTGTATCCAGCAATATTGTGTATCAAGTTGGTGTATTAGACATGAATTAATGAAACCTCGGTAGCCCGAGCAGTGACTCAGGGACTACCCCGTATTGTTTACCATTTTGATTATGTATGAAATTTCGATAGCTCGAGCAATGACTCGGGGACTACCCTGTATTGTTTATCATTTTGATTATGTGTGAAACTTCGGTAGCTCAAACAGTGACTCGGGGACTGCCCTGTATTATCTGTCACCAATTATATGTGTAATATGAATGATCACTTCGGCAACCCGAGCAATAACTCAGGGACTGTCCCATGATTTTTTACTATTATAATCATACGAGTGATAACCTCGGCAATTCGAAATGTAATTTGTGAAATACCCCCATTTATATTATCTTAGCAATTGATAACTCGGAGGGGTGGTAAGTCTATCCGACTAACTAATATATGGACATAGGAGCCATAGTCCTTGATTCAAATTGGTAAAACCAAAGTGTTGCAAATAAGAATGGATGAAAGACACAAGATGGATGACGACTAAAAATCAAACACGTAGAAATGTGATTCGAACTTATAAAATTAAAATTTTGCAATCAAGGATACGCACCACACAAACTCAACTAGAAGAATAATAACATAGCGATCACTATAGCATATGATGCCAAAGTAATACGGATCACATAGTACCACAAGAGGGAGATTGTCTTAGGACAACATACACCCGGCATACCGGGGACTTAAACCAATAAAAGTTTTTTAAGCTCAGACATCAAAAATTGCCGAATCACCCATACTAGGAACAGCAACAACAGCGGAAGTTCCGATATTGGTATCTCGGATGCGATAGAAGGAGACTCGGCTTCTGTAGGAGGAACAACTTCAGGAGTTGCCTGGTCCTCTGCAGAAGTTACTTCGGCGTCGACCGAGGCAACCAAACTATCTTTGGCAGGGACTGTCCGCTGTGAGACTCCATCTTGGGCTTGGGAGGCTTCGGTCCCCTTGGAGGAGCATCGAGCCTCGGCGTTCCCTTCCGAACTGCCACTAGACTCGTCCGAGTCCCCAGAATTTTCGTCCAAACCACCTTCATCACCGGAATCTCCATCGGATACATCTTCATCCACAACGTCAACATCATCTTCAGCATCATCAGGGATAAAGCTCGTCCCTTCGTTCCATTGATGAACATTGGCATACTCAATGAGCTGGTGGGCACGAGCTTGGCAGCGGGCAACATATTCCGGATTCTCGACCCAAGGAGAGACGGTGCAAAAATTCATCAAGGTATCGAGGGAGATATCCTCATACCATGACAGGACAGCGGTAAGCGCCATGTTAGTCCCGGCTTGCCCGGCCGATTCTCTCCAAAGATTCAACTGAACCTGAGATTCCATCAGCTTCGCCACAAGTACTTCCACCTCGGTGATCTTAGGTTCATTCTGCCAAAGCACGTTGAAAGCACGAATGGCCGCTCTTACCAAATCTTTTCCCATAATCTTCATTGGCTCAATATCATTAGCAACGGCAACAAAGAAATCTTCAATAGAATATTCTTGATTCGGAATAACAGGAACACCTCGGCGGCTGCGAGCAGCTATCACAGCCTTAGAACTCACAGATTCGACTTATGGAAAATGATCTGCAAGAAAGAACATCAAATAAGTCAAGGAAAGCAACAAGCAAAGAATAACTCGGCTAGAAACAAAAAACTTACGGTGGATGTATCGCAACATTTTCTGGAGATCCATGGCCCAGTTCACCCTATTCTTCTCAAAACAAGCCATTTCTTTGCTCATCGCCTGATTCTTTAGCTCGGCAGCGTCAAGAAGTTCCTGGTCCTTCTGAAGCTGAAGGCTTAGTCGGTTCTTCTCCTTGGAAAACTCTTGATCAACTTTTTCTAACTCGGATTTCTGAGAAAGTTTGAGGGATTCAACCTCGGCACGGAGCCGGGCTATCTCGTCATCCTTTTCCTTAAGTTGCGCCGAGTGAGTGTCTGCTTGCTCTAAAAATGTGGCATCATATCAGGCATAGGTATGCACTCTTGATGCGACACTACAAATCTTTATAACTTGGCTGAGCCGAAGATGGGATACCATAAGCACTCAAGATTTACTTCGAACGAAAAATAGACGAATAAAGGATGGAGGGGAAACTAACCTTTAAGAGTGGCAACCTTCTTTGTAAGCCGGGTATTTAAATTATTAATGTTAGCTTCACGACAATACACCAGAAATTAGCCGAGAAACTGGGCCTTGTACAAAGATAGAGGGCACTAAAAGCCGAATAATTTACTAGTCTTCTTCACAACAGGAACCATTTTGTCAAATTTATCTTGAAGATTTTTATGCGAGAAGAGTAACCTCTGGAATTCGGTCGTACGCCGATTATGAGAAACCTAAAATAACACCAATTTATACAAAGAAAACCACAAAAAGGATCTGAATCAAGAAGAAACTTGACTCGAATCTAGGTGGCTGGATATTCAAAACTAAAGTAGATCCGAATCAAGAAGAAACTTGACTCGAATCTAGGTGGCTGTATATTCAAAACTAAAGCAGATCTGAATCAAGAAGAAACTAGACTCTGCTCTAGGTAGCTGGATATTCAAAACTAAAACAAAAAATCTGAATCAAGTAAAACTTGACTCGGATCTAGATGGTTAGAGGCATTTTAATTCAATACATGCAAAGCAAAAACTATCTATTGTGCAAGCAAGTAGCTATATTCTAAGCAAGTAAAGCTTCCAAACGAATAAAAAGTCATTCGGTTGCAAGCTCGAGGACTAGTGGGCATATAATATCTTATAAGTAAAAAACGAAATGTAAATTGAAGCGCATACCTCGTTCATCTTATCGCTTTCAAGAAAAACCTTAGCAGCCATGTGCAATTGACTACTAATGTCGAAAAGCTAAAAGGATTGGTTACTAGGGTTGCCTTCAATCTGATCAGCAGCATTCCAATTATTTGCATACTCTATCAATGATCCGAGGCTATTTCCACTTTCCGTGCGTGTCAAGACTTTTCCCTTGGCTTCTCGCGCTTGTTGCGCTGCAACCTCGGACACCGGACTCTTGTGAAGCATGATCCGGGTATCAGCGGCAGAAACGGCTGCAGGTTTGGACACAGAGGCCCCTTTGCGGAGCATATCGGCAACAGTCGGTTGAGACGTACCTGACTTCCACTTTTGAGATGGAATAGGCTTGGCAGCGCCGTCCTTCTTACTCTTGGCAGAAACTTCGAAAATGGGAATAGATTTGGAGCCAGGCACGGCACTTGGAGCAATAACTGCTGCGGCCGAGGTAGCACAAACTTCGGTAGCAGCTGGAGTAACAAGAACTTCAGCAGCAGTCGAGGTAGCGGGAACTTCAGCGGCAGCCGAGGTAGCAGGAACCTCGGTAGAAAGATTCTCGATAGGAGAAACTTCGGAGACCTTAGAGAAAGCTGCCGAATCAACTGAATGATCCAGCAAATTTACATTGGCATCGGCACCAGGAGGAACTTCACTCCCGTCCCGCCGAGGCGGACTGATAGTCGGCGAGGGAGAAGAATTGTCACGGGGAGGACTAGGAACACGAACATCTTCAGAACGCGATGGCGAAAGTGGCCGAGTTACGTGAGATGTCATACTCGGACCACTGGGTTTGACAGAAAGAGGGGCACTGCCAAAAAGAAAATAGAAACTAATTCAGAAAAAAGAAATAAAGAAACAAGAATACGAGTTAAAACGTGCAGGGAAACTTACCCAGAAATTCCCGGCATAGTTTAGCGCTTAGAGTATTCTGGGAGGATTTCTTAGTTCGCTTTTTAGGAGCTGCATTAGAAGGATCCTTCGAGGCAGCATGCTTCTTCGACGGAGAAGGAGCCTCGGAAGCAAGGGGAACGTCTTCATGAACCTAGCCAGCCGTATTAGCTGAGAAAGGAGCCGGAAATGCGTAAGAGATAGGCACCGCGGCAACTACCTCGAGAATTTGGACGTCGTCCGAATCACCTTCGTCAGTACAGGCAGAGGTTCTACCTCGCGTGCGAGCGGGAGCATCCTCGTGCTTAGGAATAAATTCCTCCGGGTCAGGTTCCCCATTGTCCGGGCTACTGCGATCAACAACCCAAAGGGAGAGCCAGCACCTCGGCATCTTCCTTGGTTTGCTCGGCAAACCTCTGTAGTAAGGGCAAACAAAGGTTAGCAGGATACACGATGGGAAGTAACCCGGATAAAACAATTCGCATCCAAATTACCTAAGGAGGAGGGTTAACACGAGAAAAGGGTCTCATTCCCCAAACCTATTCCTCAGGCATCTCAGTTTTAAAGATAGCCCGGACACGCTTCTGGATTTGGACATCGTCGATCTCAACTATGGAAACTCGGTTGGGATCCAAAGGACCGCTCATATAGCAAAGCTTGTGGGAGCGGAGTTGGAAGGGGCAGATTCGGCTGCTGATAAACGCGGCCATCGGATCTTCGCCACGAAGACCAGCACGAGATAAATCCTTGCCGAAGTTCGAATTCTTCGGCAAGAGCGTGGGCCTTCTTCAGATTATAGAGCCAGTTCTTTTCGAAGGAGGACCAATGGAGAAGGCAGGAAGCTGAATCTTATCCTCTACTCCGGTATTCTTAACGTAGAAAAATGACATGTGCCATTTTTACAAGACTCTAGACCCGTAACTCGGGGGAACACGGAATTTTTCCGGGGTGTAATAGAAGCGGCCCCGCACTAAATTAAAGACTTCTCGGAAGGATGAAGATACTTATCCGGCACTACATTGGCTCGGATTTGGAAGAACTTTGACCAGACATCTACTAAAGGCCAAATGCCAAAGTATCCTACAGAAGCCAAGATAAAGGCCGAGAGAGAGGCTACCGCATTAGCCGGTAGATGATGCGGCCGAAGGCCGAAGTAATCAAGAAAATTCCTTGCAAAGTCTCTAAGAGGGATGCCAAACCCTCTAGCAAAGTGTGACATGAAAACTACATATTCTCCATCCTGAAGGACGGGGGAAGATTCCTTGCCAGGTAAGCGACACTGTACCTCGGCGGAACCCGGCGTGTCTTGCGCAACTACTCGATTTCCCTACGAGTGACCGTGGATCCTTGCACGAGCCGCGCTCCGGGCCCACCATGAGCTCCTCTTCGCCGACGATGGCACCGCTGAGTGAGCTCGACATGGGCTCGTCGGAGGAGCCAACTGAAGAGGGGTCGCTGGTAGCAGGGAGCAGCCTCGATACCCAAGGCCCCGTCGCAACGGCGACGAAGGTGACGGTGGAGCGGAAAGAAAACTGCCGCAGGAGATTGAAACAGAAAAGGAACGCCTAGGGCGAGGACCTAGGAGAGGCGGCGCGTCATGCGACGGAGAAGTGCGACAGCAAGGACGCAAGAACGAAAACACAGCAGTGAGCTCGCAAGAGCAGAAGAACGGTGGCGTGGTCGTCGAGGCGGAGGTGCGGCGGCGCAGACGCTAGAGCGCAATAACAACTACAACGGTGCAAGGAGGAATGTGAAGGGAGTGGGGAAGGGGAAAGTGAATCAACCCACCCCACTCCCCTACTTATAACCGCATAGGGTGAACGTTAGTGGGATCGTGGATGCGCCATAGTAACCGCACAAACGCGTGTATCGCGCATCCACGAACGATGAGTGGAGCCACAGGAAGGGTCACATGGCGCAAGAGGGGATCAGGCCGCCATGACTATTGCGATGATTGAAGCGTCACTGCATCGACGCGACAGGAGCAATAATTACTGTAGTGTGTTAGCGCATACTGTAGCGATACAAAAAACGAGATGAAAGTAATGATTGGTACACGTAGGATGAGGCTTACTGAAGAAGCTAAAGGGATACCCCGAATGAAAGAGAATGACCTGGAGAATGGGGCGCCTTTCAATGGAGGAGAATGAACGAAAGGGAGATAAACTAAGAGGAACACCGGCTAAGAAATACGTCGGACAAAGAGATAGGGAAAGTGAATCTTTGGAAACTGATGTGGTCCGGCCGAGATAACTGGCAGGACCGCACCAGCTTCGGGGACTAATGTTGGGGAGATGACTCCAGGTAGGGTCAAGACGGGTAAGAAAGAGGATAGGCCTTTCATATCCAGTGCCGAGTCACCGCATGGTTCGGCCGAGTTACGCAAAGGATCGGCCGAATGAGAAATGACTTGTCCAGAATTAGGTGATTGAGGCATGATTCGACCGACATACGGATCATGCCGGCCAAGGCATTAACGACCAATGTAGGGAAAGGTCAAGCCGAGTTACCCGAGGCGCGGCCGAATCAGGAAAGTTTGAAGAGGAAGGAAGTATCTTTCAAGGTCAAACCCTAGCTACTATCTTAGTGGAATCTGCACAGTGCCAAGCGCTAGAGACAAGGAGCAGAGCAGCAGAGGAGCATAGGAGCGTCACGGAGGTGACAGTCCCCAGGCCCGAGGCTCACATGTGATGGGCTCTGGGTCTTTGACGTCGATAGAGGGGGGACACGAAAAGAGGTCCGCCGAATTACCATTTTGGGACAAGCATATTCCAAGAATATGCTTGCCACATCATCCCTAAGAAGAACCAAGGGAATCCTTTATAAGGAGAGGTAGGGCATCCTGGAGAGGGGATCGATTCATTTTTACACTATAGGGCTCGTGTTGTAACCTTCTTCCTCCTCTTATACAGCTCAAGGAGCACTTGTAGCTTGATAGAGGTGGAATAAAGATCTGTGTTCTAACTTACTGTGTGTAGAAACCACTACATGTTCCCTCCCCTGATCCCACTAGCATCCATTGGCCCCCAACTTTAGCCTACCCATGGCATCTTCCGTGCCACCACCACAACAGATCTCCCCTCTCCGGGAAGGAATTTCCCTGGCAGAAATCTGTTAGCCGGAGAGATCTTTCTCTCTCGGTCTTTTCCACCCCACAGAGGTGGCGAAAATCTATCTATGGTCGTCCCCTGGTATTAGGGTTCCGTGAGGAAGATATAGGCGAGAGGGCGTAGTCGGAGGCCGGGCACGTGGGCCACACTTATCCTAGGTGCAGCCCAGGGGGACCCGCGCCTAGGGGTGTGGTCCCCCTGTGGACCTTCTACGCCTCCCCTTCTGGCTTCCTTCGTCTTCTGGGAAAATATAATTTTCCCATATTTTTCTGGTATTTTCTGATTTTCGCGAAATTTCATCAAAACACCTCTTTTTCCATCAGAATCCAGACTCCGGCAGTTCATCCTCCAAGAATCATCCAACATGCAAAAACAGAGGAAAAGACATAACTACCACCTCATAATAAGACATAAATCAATGAATAGAGGAAAATTATGATATAGAATGGTGATGCAAATTGGACGTATCAACTCCCCCCAAGCTTAGACCTTCGCTTGTCCCCAAGCGAAAACTAAGCTCAGTAAACATGTCCACAGGTTTATGGAGTGAAGTGTCGATAAAAGAATACAGACAAGAGGCATCACACTTACCATTACACAACTCATAGAAGAAAGCAACTCACCATTATATAACTTAGCTTGCAACAAGTACATGAGTCACAATAGAGATGCATAAAGATAAATCATAATTGGAATTGGCAAACTTTTGTTCTTGGTCAGAGAACAGCTGGCAAATAGTTTCATAAAAAGCTTTTTGTAGAAGTTTTATAACATGAGCACTCTTTGATCAAAAAGGTTTTTCACAATGAAGGCTTTCAAAGTAATACTCAATAGATAAGAGTTTTGTGCAAACAAGGAAGATAAATAACATGATTGAATAAATCACCATATGAATGCTTGAAACACAACAACTCAAATGCTTGATAGAGATAGAGAGGAAGTAGGTTTACTGACTCAACTTAGAAATAGAAGAAAGGTCCCTTCATTGAGGGAAGCATGGATTTCAAGTCATAAAGATCTTCCAAAATATTGTGGTACTTACTATATTTGAGCCCTCATTGCCCTTATCATAGGCATCTTGAGATGATTAAGGTTAAAGTGAACAAGGATGGAGTATATGCTTGACGAAATATAAGTTGGCAATCTCATGTCCCTTCGGTATGAGGGTCGCACCTCATGCTACTCAACTTTAGTCACCGGTAAGTTCTTGTCATTGTAAGTACATGTGTATCATAAAGAACCGCCAACGGGGTACCCCTTGCACATGGTACAAGAGCTATCCCATAACAAAAATGACAGGCAAGCAGACAATGAGCACCTCAGCGATCTTTTTATTTACTATGTGCATAGCTTTTTATTAAGGATGCTTCATAGAATGCTCACTATAGTGATGCTGAAAGTTTCCACCATGATTAGGCATGGCTTAGGCTAGCGGCCCAGGCGTTTATCTAACACATATACATCACTCCATGGACTTACAAGTTCCCTCTTTATTTCACACCGTCGACATCCACAAACAAAAGAGCATGATATCAACTGTGTACAATGTACAGGTGCAATGTTGAAAGTGTTCCCCATGACAGCACGGTTCTGCTAATTCCAACGTATAGATGCAAGCATATACAACTTCGATGACACAATGGTTCAAGTCTATTAGGGTCAAGGAAAATAAGGTGTGCCATCAAGTTCGTGAGATCTTTACTAACTAGTTTTCACATAACAAAATACTTTTAATTCGAAAGATAGATGAAGCTTGAGAATTTGCTTAGAATAGAAAAAATTCTAATAGGTAGATATGGTGGACACAAATGGAATAGGTTTTGGTTGAAAGGGTTTGGAAGCATGAGAAGTAAACCTTCTCAAAACAGGTTTTTGGCTAGCAAGGCTGGGTAGCAAGCAAAAGAGTTGAAAGAAACAAGCAAACATACAAGTGATAAAGCCAAACATGCAATATTCCTTGAATACACAAAAGATCTTAAATAAAGAATACTAAGATTATTATCTAATAAAAAAAGAAAATAGATGATAAAAAATACCTGTAAGCTTTTTCTATTTTCCTTTCAAACCTCAAAAAGTGTTGCTACTGACCAGAGCTCGGTTTGCCAAAACCAATTTGGGTTTACTTGATGCCAATACTGATCAACAAGATCCATCATATAATAGATATTGCAAACTAAAATAAGAAGTGCAAAAAGTAAAACATGAAACTTCTCATTAATATTCCATAAAGGCACTCACACCAAGGGATACATAGATAATCAACAAAAGGAGAGATACTTCCACATGCAAACCAACCTATAAGATAACTTCTCTACCAAATATATGAATCCACTAAAAAGGTAAAATATAAAAGATGATGATGGTGATACCGCGGCACCCCCCAAGCTTGGAACAAGCCAAGGGGATGCCAAACCTGATGACGAATTACTCCTTCGGTGGTGGTGGTGTTCTCTTGATAAGCTCTTAAATAAGTTTCCTCAAATCCTCAATCACAAAGGTCAGAGTACGGATCAACTCCGAATTCTTCTCAATGTGGTTCATGATCATGTCGGGCCGAGAATTACAGTCCTTGTTATTCTTTCCCCACTCTTCCTTCTTAGTGTGGTCCTTCCCTGCATGGTTAGAACGAGTGGTACGAGGAGGAAGTGTCTGTGGAGAGAGGATATGACGCGGAGTTCTCCCTCCTGTAGGCATCTGTGCTGTCCTCCTAAGCTTGGTAGGTTTTGACACCACTCCAATGCTTGCGACGGTAGCACGGGTGTATGGATGCTTGTCCTCTTCCATGTCTTCTTAATCCCCAACCAAGATCTCCTCCACCTTGGGGTTTTGAGGATCATCTTCTTCGGGCTTCTTGCCTTTATCGTTGGCGGAGACCATGGTGCTCTAAACTTGAGAAGATTTCCTGATAGAAACAAATCAAAACAAAAACACGACGAGAACATGATGCATGAACCTCGGGGGATCCGAGGGGCTTTATTTTATGATGTTTCAATGCATAAGGAAGGTACTGGTACGAACACGAGGCGGAGACAGAGCTCGAGGGGCTCACATACCCCTCAGGCGTGGCCAGCTGGGGCCCGCGCCTGGGGTGGGTGTGGCCACCTCGGCCTCTGTTTCCTCCTCTGTTCCGTCTGGTAATCTTCCATATGTATTAAAACATCAAAAATATAAAAAGATTAGGCTTTCACGAACCTTCTGTTTTCACCACTTTTACCTATTCAAAAACGAACTCTGCAGACTCCTTTTATCCTTTTCCTGAAAATTCCTTTCTTCACAAGTCAATACACAAACTTCAATGGCAACATTAGTGTAAACAAAAATAATAAACCTTTAGGTTCACACTTCAACTGAAATCCATCAAAACAAAGGCTTTTGTAAGAGGCAAATGCAAATGACGGCAGAAATCTGTCAAAACAGACCATCAGGTAAAGATTGATTTTTTTGAAAACCTTTTGTTGCTCAAATCAAAAAGTGCAAAACTTATGAAATTTGGGTAACAACTTGGAGAACAAGCACAAAAACATGCAGCTCCATTCGAAGTACTGAGCTTCCTCACGAATTTTTACAATGCGGCACAAAAATCTGTCCCAGGACAGCCACTTTTCACAACTCCTCTACTTCACAAAAGTAGTTGAACTTGACACAAAAACCAAAACAAAAAGTATAAGGAGAGGTTATTACAGAGTTAATAACTTCCAAGACTCGAGAAAACTCTTGGGTTATCTCCCAACAAGTACTTTTCTTTAATGCCTTTAAGTTAGGCTTGAAACTTTCAAGGATGCTCACAAAAGAGATATATATTTGAAGTGAAAGAGAGCATCAAGAAGGAAATAACCAACACATTTGAGTCTAACACACTTCCTATGCAAGGGGGTATCATGAGAAAACGAATTCTTGAAACAAAAATCCACTATCATAGGAAGACAAAACATATGCAACTTCAAAGCATTCAACATAAAACGAGGAAACTTAACATTATTGAGATGCATTAAACCATGTTTCCCTCTCTCATAATAACTTTCAGTAACACTTTGAATAAAGTTGAGAATATAACTGTCATGGGCAACAACTTTATCATCAGAGTGAGCATACTTACAGTCATCAAAAGGAGGTCCAAGGTCATAAACTATATCAATAGAAGCAAGTTGTTCCATCCTGGAATCTTTATTAGGCAAGCTATTTTCACAAGGAGCTTTAGAAAATTTGGAAAATTTAAAATCATAAGAATCTCCATCAAACTTAGTTAAAACTTTCTCCTTCTTACAATCTATAATATCTCCACAAGTGTTCAAGAAAGGTCTTCCAAAAATGATAGGACAAGTTTTGCTAACTGCTGAATTAAGCACTAAAAAATTAGCAGGATATTTAATCTTACTGCAGAGAACCTCCACATCTCTTACAATACCAATGGGGCAAATGGTTTCCTTATTATCAAGGTGAATAACCACATCAATGTCCTCAAGCTCACAAGGACCAATCTCATGCATAATTTCCCTGTAAAGCTCATAAGGAATAGCACTAGAACTAGCACCAATATCACATAAATCATAGTAGCAATGATCACCAATTTTAAGAGAAAGCACAGGGACACTAGATTTTCTAGCTTTACTAGGATGAGAGATAATAATAATAGAAGCGTCTTCACAGAAGACAATGTGCTCATCCTCTATATTTCTAATGAAAGGGTCTTTCATAATAGCTGCCACATGCTCAATATTAATTTGCTCACTAGGATCCATAGTTTTCATTGTACCTTTATTATTTGCACTAATAATCGTATAATACTCCTTTACCTTAGCTGGAAAAGGTATTTTCTCAACATGAGGTTCTGGCACAATATGATTAGTAGTACAAACTTCAGTACTTCTAGCTGGAACATGACTAACAACATCTTTATAAGGTGCATGGTACTTATTCCACTTCTTCTTGGGAATTTCTATGTAAGAGGCAAAGGACTTAAAATAGTTGGCAATACTTTGGGAGTCAAGACCAAACTCATTACTAATATCACGGAAGTCATCAGTTCCCATAAAAGATTTAATGCATTCATAATCATAGTTTATACCTGACTTTGTTCCTTTGTCATTCTCCCAAGCTTCAGTGTTCTCTTGAATACAGTCTAGGAGATCCCACTTAGCTTCTTCCTTCATACGTGTGAATGATCCAGCACAAGAAGTATCTAGTAAATCTTTATCATGAAGAGAAAGCCTAGCATAAAAATTATTGATAATAATATTGTTAGGGAGTTCATGAATAGGACATTTAAACATTAGTAACTTCAATCTCCCCCAAGCTTCATCTGTACTCTCTCCATCACGAGGCCAAAATTTATATATCAGATTTCTATCCTTATGAATCTTAGTGGGAGGATAAAATTTAGAGTAAAAGAGAGATGCCATCTCCTCCCATTCCATGGATTGTCCATTCTTCAGCAGCTTATACCATTCTTCATCTCTCCCTTTCAAGGATATGGAGAGTAACTTTTTCTTCACATGTTCAGTTGTGATACCTACACACTTAAACAACCCGCATAATTCATGGATAAAAAAAAGTGATCACCAGGGTGGACAGTTCCATCCCCTAAATAATAATTATCCATAACACGATCAACAATACTTGTAGGTATCTTAAAAGGATCTATCTCAACAGGTGGTGGTTCATCTACTACCCTAACAGTGGTAATAGTTTTCCCAAACAGAAAACCAAGTGGGCTATCCATATTGGAAACAAAGAAACAAATAGAAACAAAAGCAATACTCATAGTAGAAGTTTCCTTTACGAGTTCCACTCTTCAATATCACTTCACTCCCCGACAACGGCGCCAGAAAATAGTCTTGATGACCCACAAGTATACGGGGTGTATCGCTGTACTTTCGATAAATAGGAGTGTCGATCCCAATGAGGAGCAGAAGGTGTTGACTAGTGGTATGGAGCAGGAACTCTCTGTAAATACTTAGCAAACAGATTTTTAGGGGTTTTCTAATAAAGAAACAAAACAAAGTGCAAGTAACAAAGACAACGACCAAACACAGCAAGTGGCCCAATCCTTTCTTAGCAAAGGACAAGCTGGTCGAAATACTTATAAGGACCAAACGTTCTCGAGGACACATGGGAATTCTGTCAAGTGCTTTCGCTTCAAATAGCTGAGTACTCTTCTTTGGTGTTGTAAGTGTTGCGTGGGTGAACCTGTGCTAACATACCGACCTTACTTGGACTAATGCATACTTGTGGGAAGCATCAACTCCAATGGTTCCACTCACAAGCATCAACAACAATAGTAATCAACACCGGGAAAGTTTCCCCTAATGAACTAAGTAAGTATTCAACACGATTGTTACAACAGGATGGAGTAATGATGATGGTGCTGGTGGATATGATGGTGTGGATGATGATTATGATCCCAATGAAGCCTAGCTTGACGATGGTGTTGATGCTGATGATCTCCCCTCTCTGGGAAGGAATTTCCCCGACATAAATCTGTCTGCCGAAGAGATATTTTGCTCTCGGTCTTTTCCGCCCCGCAGAGGCGGCGGAAATCTACCTGTGGTCGCTGATACGTCAGAAACGTATCTATAATTTTTGATGATCCATGCTTTTTTAGTATCTACTTTGCTTTACTTGTCTACGCTTTGAGGTTTTTTTTACATGTTTTCTGGTACTAACCTGTTAACAAGTTGCAACAGTTCCAGATGCATGTTTTCTGCTGTTTTTGGTTTCAGAAAAGTTAGTAAAGAAATATTCTCGGAATTGGACAGGACAAATGTCAAAGTCATTTACTTTCCGTGGGGAACAAGAAGTCCATAGGGGAGCCGGAGAGGCAATCCAGGGCGGCCAGACCCACCCTAGGCGCGGGTGGGCCCTACCCCGCGCCTGGGAGGGGTGTGGCCCCTCTGGCCGCCGCCTCGGACTCCCCCTTCGCCTATAAGAAGCCCCCGATGAAGAAACCCTAAGCACCCGATCAAATCTCCACGAAACCGTCTATAGACACTGCCACCATCGTCCCTAGATCGGGGGGATCTAAAGTTCTTCCCGGCATCCTGCCAGAGGGGAGATCATCCCGGAGGCATTCTCTCCGATATGATGCGTGAGTAGTTCCACCTTGGACTATGGGTCCATGTAGTATCTAGATGGTTGTATCTCCTCCTTTGTGTTTTCATGTATAGATCTTGTGAGCTCCATTCATGATTAAGATCTAATATATTTGTAATCATGCATGTTGTGTTTATGGGGATCCGATGGATATTGAGATTATTATGTTGGTTTGATTAATGGTTTTGTCTTTATGGTTCTATCATGTCTATGTTGTTTGTGATCTTGCATGCTCTCCATTGTTAGTAGCTATCTTGGCCAAGTAGTTGCTAGTGACTCCATGAGGGGGTATTTATGCTCGATAGTGGGTTCATGCCTCTAGTTTCCAAGGGAAGTGACAATAATCTCTTCGGTTGTAGATGTGATGTTGCTACTAGGGAGAAAACAACAGTCTCTTGTTCATGGAACATGTGGACTATTTACCTTACACACTTTGCTTAAAGCAGTTGTTTGTTGCTTGCAACTTAATACTGGAGGAGGTTCGGATGATAACCTGAAGGTCGACTTCTAGTCATAGATGCAGTTGTATGGCGGTCTATGTAACTTGTTGTATTGCCCAATAGAATCTCATAGGATCTTTCTGACTAGTAATTTCATTGTTATTCCTTGCTCAGTTCCTATCAATTGCCCTGCTGTAATTTGTTTACCCTTCATGCCATGTTGTTTATCTAAGGAGAGCACCTCTAGCGAACTATGGACCGCGTTCCAATCTTTACCATTGATACATATTCCACTGTTACCTATTTACTTGGTGCAAACCATTACCTTCCACACCATACATTTAATCCTTTGTTACAGCAAACTGGTGATCTTGACAAACTCATTGATTCGTTGGGGAAAAGTCTTGAGTTTGTGTTGTGCAGGTCTCCGTGTTGCTTGCAACACCTGTGTGATGTTTCCTTCCTCCTTCTGGTACGATAACCTTGATCTCAACTGAGGGAAAACTTGCTGCTTGCTCTTCACACCCTGCGCTTGGGGTTACCAACGAAGTGCCATGTCGAGCATCATCAAGGCTTTTCTGGCGCTGTTGCCGGGGAGGCTAAGGACGTCTTCACAAGCGGAGTCCTTCACTTCCTTTTTCTTTACTTTGTTTTTAGTTTGATTTTTTCTTTTGCTTGGTTTTGTTTGCCTCTTTCCAAAAAATCCAAAAAAATTAGTCTAGTTTAGTTTGCTTTCTTTATTCAAAAAACACAAAAAATTAGTTCCTGCTCTAGTTGCTGCTGTTTTTGGCTTACCCATCTCTGCCAAAAAGAACTCTGCTGAGAACACCAAGTTGTGTGACTTCACTAGCACGAACAACAATGATTTCCTTAGCACACCTATTTCTCCACCTGCTCGTGATGCTGCCTTTATGAAATTAAGCCTGCTTTGTTGAATCTTGTGATGAGAGAGCAATTTTCTGGTGCTGGTTCTGATGATCCTACTGCCCATCTCAATAGCTTTGTTGAACTTTGTGAGATGCAAAAGTATAGGGATGTAGATGGAGATATTATTAATCTCAAGATTTTTCCTTTCTCCTTGAGAGGAAAAGCTAAAGAATGGTTGCTTTCTTTGCCTAAAAATAGTATTGATTCTTGGACTAAGTGCAAATATGCTTTTATTGGAAAGTACTATCCTCCTGCTAAGATTATATCTATGAGAAGTGACATTATCAAATTTAAACAACTTGATAGTGAACATGTTTCTCCATCTTGGGAAAGAATGAAGTCTTTGGTTAAGAATTGTCCCACTCATGGACTCACTTCTTGGATGATTATCCAGACTTTTTATGCAGGTTTGAACTTCTCCTCAAGAAATCTGTTGGATTCAGCTGCTGGAGGTACTTTTATGGGCGTCACCTTGGGTGCTGCAACAAGGCTCCTTGATAATATGATGGTTAACTACTCCGAATGGCATGTTGAGAGAGCTCCACATGGTCTTCGACGGAGCAGGAGCCTCGGAAGCAAGGGGAACAGCTTCATGAACCTAGCCAGCCGGATTAGCTGAGAAAGGAGCAGGAAATGCGTAAGAGATAGGCACCGCGGCAACTACCTCGAGAATTTGGACGTCGTCCGAATCACCTTCGTCAGTACGGGCAGAGGTTCTACCTCGCGTGCGAGCGGGAGCATCCTCGGGCTTAGGAATAAATTCCTCCGGGTCAGGTTCCCCATTTTCCGGGTTACTGCGATCAGCAACCCAAAGGGAGAGCCAGCACCTCGGCATCTTACTTGGTTTGCTCGGCAAACCTCTGTAGTAAGGGCAAACAAAGGTTAGCAAGATACACGATGGGAAATAACCCGGATAAAACAATTCGCATCCCAATTACCTGAGGAGGAGGGTTAACACGAGAAAAGGGTCTCATTCCCCAAACCTATTCCTCGGGCATCTCAGTTTTAAAGATAGCCCGGACACGCTTCTGGATTTGGACATCATCGATCTCAACTATGGAAACTCGGTTGGGATCCAAAGGACCGCTCATATAGCAAAGCTTGTGGGAGCGGAGTTGGAAGGGGCAGATTCGGCTGCTAATAAACGCGGCCATTGGATCTTCGCCACGAAGCCCAGCACGAGATAAATCCTTTAGCCGAAGTTCGAATTCTTTGGCAAGAGCGTGGGCCTTCTTCAGATTATAGAGCCAGTTCTTTTTCGAAGGAGGACCAATGGAGAAGGCAGGAAGCTGAATCTTATCCTCTACTCCGGTATTCTTCACGTAGAAAAATGACATGTGCCATTTTTACAAGACTCTAGACCCGTAACTCGGGGGAACACGGAATTTTTCCGGGGTGTAATAGAAGCGGCCCCGCACTAAATTAAAGACTTCTCGGAAGGATGAAGATACTTATCCGGCACTACATTGGCTCGGATTTGAAAGAACTTCGACCAGACATCTACTAAAGGCCAAATGCCAAAGTATCCTTCAGAAGCCAAGATAAAGGCCGAGAGAGAGGCTACCGCATTAGCCGGTAGATGATGCGGCCGAAGGCCGAAGTAATCAAGAAAATTCCTAACAAAGTCTCTAAGAGGGATGCCAAACCCTCTAGCAAACTGCGACATGAAAACTACATATTCTCCATCCTGAAGGACGGGGGAAGATTCCTTGCCAGGTAAGCGACACTGTACCTCGGCGGAACCCGGCGTGTCTTGCGCAACCACTCGATTTCCCGACGAGTGACCGTGGATCCTTGCACGAGCCGCTCTCCGGGCCCACCATGAGCTCTTCTTCGCCGACGATGGCACCGCTGAGCGAGCTCGACATGGGCTCGTCGAAGGAGCCAACTGAAGAGGGGTCGCTGGCAGCAGGGACCAGCCTCGATACCCAAGGCCCCGTCGCACCGCCGACAAAGGTGACGGTGGAGCGGAAAGAAAACTGCCGCCGGAGATTGAAACAGAAAAGGAACGCCTAGGGCGAGGACCTAGGAGCGTCGGCGCGTCATGCGACGGAGAAGTGCGGCAGCAAGGACGCAAGAACGAAAACATAGCAGTGAGCTCGCAAGAGTAGAAGAACGGTGGCGTGGTCGCCGGGGCGGAGATGCGGCGGAGCAGACGCTAGAGCGCAATAACAACTACAACGGTGCAAGGAGGAATATGAAGGGAGTGGGGAAGGGGAAAGTGAATCAACCCACCCCACTCCCCTACTTATAACCGCATAGGGTGAACGTTAGTGGGATCGTGGATGCGCCACAGTAACCGCACAAACGCGTGTATCGCGCATCCACAAACGATGAGTGGAGCCACAGGAAGGGTCACATGGCGCAAGAGGGGATCAGGCCGCCATGACTATTGCGATGATTGAAGCGTCACTGCATCGACACGACAGGCGCAATAATTACTGTAGTGTGTTAGCGCATTCTGTAGCGATACAAAAAACAAGATGAAAGTAATGATTGGTACACGTAGGATGAGGCTTACTGAAGAAGCTAAAGGGATACCCCGAATGAAAGAGAATGACTTGGAGAATGGGGCGCCTTTCAATGGAGGAGAATGAACGAAAGAGAGATAAACTAAGAGGAACACCGGCTAAGAAATACGTCGGACAAAGAGATAGGTAAAGTGAGTCTTTGGAAACTGATGTGATCCGGCCGAGATAACTGGCAGGACCGCACCAGCTTCGGGGACTAATGTTGGGGAGATGACTCCAGGTAGGGTCAAGACGGGTAAGAAAGAGGATATGCCTTTCATATCCAGTGCCGAGTCACCGCATGGTTCGGCCAAGTTACGCAAAGGATCGGCCGAATGAGAAATGACTTGTCCAGAATTAGGTGATTGAGGCATGATTCGACCGACATACGGATCATGTCGGCCAAGGCATCAACGACCAATGTAGGGAAAGGTCAAGCCGAGTTACCCGAGGCGCGGCCGAATCAGGAAAGCTTTAAGAGGAAGGAAGTATCTTTCAAGGTCAAACCCTAGCTACTATCTTAGTGGAATCTGCACAGTGCCAAGCGCTAGAGACAAGGAGCAGAGCAGCAGAGGAGCATAGGAGCGTCACGGAGGTGATAGTCCCCAGGCCCGAGGCTCACATGTGATGGGCTCTGTGTCTTTGCTGTCAATAGAGGGGGGACACGGAAAGAGGTCCGCCGAGTTACCATTTTGGGACAAGCATATTCCAAGAATATGCTTGCCACGTCATCCCTAAGAAGAACCAAGGGAATCCTTTATAAGGAGAGGTAGGGCATCCTGGAGAGGGGATAGATTCATTTTTAAACTATAGGGCTCGTGTTGTAACCTTCTTCCTCCTCTTATACAGCTCAAGGAGCACTTGTAGCTTGATAGAGGTGGAATAAAGATCTGTGTTCTAACTTACTGTGTGTAGAAACCACTACATGTTCCCTCCCCTGATCCCACTAGCATCCATTGCCCCCCAAATTTAGCCTACCCATGGCATCTGTCGTGCCACCACCACAACAGATCTCCCCTCTCCGGGAAGGAATTTCCCTGGCAGAAATCTGTTAGCCGGAGAGATCTTTCTCTCTCGGTCTTTTCCACCCCACAGAGGCGGCGAAAATCTATCTGTGGTCGCCCCCTGGTATTAGGGTTCCGTGAGGAAGATATAGGCGATAGGGCGTAGTCGGAGGCCGGGCACGTGGGCCACACCTGTCCTAGGCCCAGCCCAGGGGGACCCGCGCCTAGGGGTGTGGTCCCCCTGTGGACCTTCTACGCCTCCCCTTCTGGCTTCCTTCGTCTTCTGGGAAAATATAATTTTCCCATATTTTTCTGGTATTTTCTGATTTTCGCGAAATTTCATCAAAACACCTCTTTTTCCATCAGAATCCAGACTCCGGCAGTTCATCCTGCAAGAATCATCCAACATACAAAAACAGAGGAAAAGACATAACTACCACCTCATAATAAGACATAAATCAATGAATAGAGGAAAATTATGATATAGAATGGTGATGCAAATTGGACGTATCAACTCCCCCCAAGCTTAGACCTTCGCTTGTCCCCAAGCGAAAACTAAGCTCAGTAAACATGTCCACGGGTTTATGGAGTGAAGTGTCGATAAAAGAATACAGACAAGAGGCATCACACTTACCATTACACAACTCATAGAAGAAAGCAACTCACCATTATATAACTTAGCTTGCAACAAGTACATGAGTCACAATAGAGATGCATAAAGATAAATCATAATTGGAATTGGCAAACTTTTGTTCTTGGTCAGAGAACAGCTGGCAAATAGTTTCATAAAAAGCTTTTTGTAGAAGTTTTATAACATGAGCACTCTTTGATCAAAAAAGTTTTTCACAATGAAGGCTTTCAAAGTAATACTCAATAGATAAGAGTTTTGTGCAAACAAGGAAGATAAATAACATGATTGAATAAATCACCATATGAATGCTTGAAACACAACAACTCAAATGCTTGCTAGAGATAGAGAGGAAGTAGGTTTACTGACTCAACTTAGAAATAGAAGAAAGGTCCCTTCATTGAGGGAAGCATGGATTTCAAGTCATAAAGATCTTCCAAAATATTGTGGTACTTACTATATTTGAGCCCTCATTGCCCTTATCATAGGCATCTTGAGATGATTAAGGTTAAAGTGAACAAGGATGGAGTATATGCTTGACGAAATATAAGTTGGCAATCTCATGTCCCTTCGGTATGAGGGTCGCACCTCATGCTACTCAACTTTAGTCACCGATAAGTTCTTGTCATTGTAAGTACATGTGTATCATAAAGAACCGCCAACGGGGTACCCCTTGCACATGGTACAAGAGCTATCCCATAACAAAAATGACAGGCAAGCAGACAATGAGCACCTCAGCGATCTTTTTATTTACTATGTGCATAGCTTTTTATTAAGGATGCTTCATAGAATGCTCACTATAGTGATGCTGAAAGTTTCCACCATGATTAGGCATGGCTTAGGCTAGCGGCCCAGGCGTTTATCTAACACATATACATCACTCCATGGACTTACAAGTTCCCTCTTTATTTCACACCGTCGACATCCACAAACAAAAGAGCATGATATCAACTGTGTACAATGTACAGGTGCAATGTTGAAAGTGTTCCCCATGACAGCACGGTTCTGCTAATTCCAACGTATAGATGCAAGCATATACAACTTCGATGACACAATGGTTCAAGTCTATTAGGGTCAAGGAAAATAAGGTGTGCCATCAAGTTCGTGAGATCTTTACTAACTAGTTTTCACATAACAAAATACTTTTAATTTGAAAGATAGATGAAGCTTGAGAATTTGCTTAGAATAGAAAAAATTCTAATAGGTAGATATGGTGGACACAAATGGAATAGGTTTTGGTTGAAAGGGTTTGGAAGCATGAGAAGTAAACCTTCTCAAAACAGGTTTTTGGCTAGCAAGGCTGGGTAGCAAGCAAAAGAGTTGAAAGAAACAAGCAAACATACAAGTGATAAAGCCAAACATGCAATATTCCTTGAATACACAAAAGATCTTAAATAAAGAATACTAAGATTATTATCTAATAAAAAAAGAAAATAGATGATAAAAAATACCTGTAAGCTTTTTCTATTTTCCTTTCAAACCTCAAAAAGTGTTGCTACTGACCAGAGCTCGGTTTGCCAAAACCAATTTGGGTTTACTTGATGCCAATACTGATCAACAAGATCCATCATATAATAGATATTGCAAACTAAAATAAGAAGTGCAAAAAGTAAAACATGAAACTTCTCATTAATATTCCATAAAGGCACTCACACCAAGGGATACATAGATAATCAACAAAAGGAGAGATACTTCCACATGCAAACCAACCTATAAGATAACTTCTCTACCAAATATATGAATCCACTAAAAAGGTAAAATATAAAAGATGATGATGGTGATACCGCGGCACCCCCCAGCTTGGAACAAGCCAAGGGGATGCCAAACCTGATGACGAATTACTCCTTCGGTGGTGGTGGTGTTCTCTTGATAAGCTCTTAAATAAGTTTCCTCAAATCCTCAATCACAAAGGTCAGAGTACGGATCAACTCCGAATTCTTCTCAATGTGGTTCATGATCATGTCGGGCCGAGAATTACAGTCCTTGTTATTCTTTCCCCACTCTTCCTTCTTAGTGTGGTCCTTCCCTGCATGGTTAGAACGAGTGGTACGAGGAGGAAGTGTCTGTGGAGAGAGGATATGACGCGGAGTTCTCCCTCCTGTAGGCATCTGTGCTGTCCTCCTAAGCTTGGTAGGTTTTGACACCACTCCAATGCTTGCGACGGTAGCACGGGTGTATGGATGCTTGTCCTCTTCCATGTCTTCTTAATCCCCAACCAAGATCTCCTCCACCTTGGGGTTTTGAGGATCATCTTCTTCGGGCTTCTTGCCTTTATCGTTGGCGGAGACCATGGTGCTCTAAACTTGAGAAGATTTCCTGATAGAAACAAATCAAAACAAAAACACGACGAGAACATGATGCATGAACCTCGGGGGATCCGAGGGGCTTTATTTTATGATGTTTCAATGCATAAGGAAGGTACTGGTACGAACACGAGGCGGAGACAGAGCTCGAGGGGCTCACATACCCCTCAGGCGTGGCCAGCTGGGGCCCGCGCCTGGGGTGGGTGTGGCCACCTCGGCCTCTGTTTCCTCCTCTGTTCCGTCTGGTAATCTTCCATATGTATTAAAACATCAAAAATATAAAAAGATTAGGCTTTCACGAACCTTCTGTTTTCACCACTTTTACCTATTCAAAAACGAACTCTGCAGACTCCTTTTATCCTTTTCCTGAAAATTCCTTTCTTCACAAGTCAATACACAAACTTCAATGGCAACATTAGTGTAAACAAAAACAATAAACCTTTAGGTTCACACATCAACTGAAATCCATCAAAACAAAGGCTTTTGTAAGAGGCAAATGCAAATGACGGCAGAAATCTGTCAAAACTGACCATCAGGTAAAGATTGATTTTTTTGAAAACCTTTTGTTGCTCAAATCAAAAAGTGCAAAACTAATGAAAGTTTGGTAACAACTTGGAGAACAAGCACAAAAACATGCAGCTCCATTCAAAGTACTGAGCTTCCTCACGAATTTTTACAATGCAGCACAAAAATCTGTCCCAGGACAGGCACTTTTCACAACTCCTCTACTTCACAAAAGTAGTTGAACTTGACACAAAAACCAAAACAAAAATTATAAGGAGAGGTTATTACAGAGGTAATAACTTCCAAGACTCGAGAAAACTCTTGGGTTATCTCCCAACAAGTACTTTTCTTTAATGCCTTTAAGTTAGGCTTGAAACTTTCAAGGATGCTCACAAAAGAGATATATATTTTAAGTGAAGAGAGCATCAAGAAGCAAATAACCAACACATTTGAGTCTAACACACTTCCTATGCATGGGGGTATCATGAGAAAACGAATTCTTGAAACAAAAATCCACTATCATAGGAAGACAAAACATATGCAACTTCAAAGCTTTCAACATAAAACGGGGAAACTTAACATTATTGAGATGCATAAAACCATGTTTCCCTCTCTCATAATAACTTTCAGTAGCACTTTGAATAAATTTGACAATATAACTGTCATTGGCAACAACTTTATCATCAGAGTGAGCATACTTACAGTCATCAAAAAGAGGTCCAAGGTCATAAACTATATCAATAGAAGCAAGTTGTTCCATCCTGGAATCTTTATTAGGCAAGCTATTTTCACAAGGAGCTTTAGAAAATTTGGAAAATTTAAACTCATAAGAATCTCCATCAAACTTAGTTAAAACTTTCTCCTTCTTACAATCTGTAATAGCTCCACAAATGTTCAAGAAAGGTTTACCAAAAATGATAGGACAAGTTTTGCTAACTGCTGAATTAAGCACTAGAAAATTAGCAGGATATTTAATCTTACTGCAGAGAACCTCCACATCTCTTACAATACCAATGGGGCAAATGGTTTCCTTATTATCAAGGTGAATAACCACATCAATGTCCTCAAGCTCACAAGGACCAATCTCATGCATAATTTCCCTGTAAAGCTCATACGAAATAGCACTAGAACTAGCACCAATATCACATAAATCATAGCAGCACTGATCACCAATTTTAAGAGAAAGCACAGGGACACTAGCATTTCTAGCTTTACTAGGATGAGAGATAATAATAGAAGCGTCTTCACAGAAGACAATGTGCTCATCCTCTATATTTCTAATGAAAGGGTCTTTCATAATAGCTACCACGGGCTCAATATTAATTTGCTCACCAGGCTCCACAGTTTTCATTGTACCTTTATTATTTGCACTAATAATCGTAGAATACTCCTTTACCTTAGCTGGGAAAGGTATTTTCTCAACATGAGGTTCAGGCACAATATGATTAGTAGTACAAACTTCAGTACTTCTAGCTGGAACATGACTAACAACATCTTTATAAGGTGCATGGTACTTATTCCACTTCTTCTTGGGAATTTCTATGTAAGAGGCAAAGGACTTAAAATAGTTGGCAATACTTTGGGAGTCAAGACCAAACTCATTACTAATATCACGGAAGTCATCAGTTCCCATAAAAGATTTAATGCATTCATAATCATAGTTTATACCTGACTTTGTTCCTTTGTCATTCTCCCAAGCTCCAGTGTTCTCTTGAATACAGTCTAGGAGATCCCATTTAGCTTCTTCCTTCATACGTGTGAATGATCCAGCACAAGAAGTATCTAGTAAATCTTTATCATGAAGAGAAAGCCTAGCATAAAAATTATTGATAATAATATTGTTAGGGAGTTCATGAATAGGACATTTAAACATTAGTAACTTTAATCTCCCCCAAGCTTCATCTGTACTCTCTCCATCCCGAGGCCAAAAGTTATATATCAGATTTCTATCCTTACAAATTTCAGTGGGAGGATAAAATTTAGAGTAAAAGAGAGATGCCATCTCCTCCCATTCCATGGATTGTCCATTCTTCAGCAGCTTATACCATTCTTCATCTCTCCCTTTCAAGGATATGGAGAGTAACTTTTTCTTCACATGTTCAGTTGTGATACCTACACACTTAAACAACCCGCATAATTCATGGATAAAAAAAAGTGATCACCAGGGTGGACAGTTCCATCCCCTAAATAATAATTATCCATAACACGATCAACAATACTTGTAGGTATCTTAAAAGGATCTATCTCAACAGGTGGTGGTTCATCTACTACCCTAACAGTGGTAGTAGTTTTCCCAAACAGAAAACCAAGTGGACTATCCATATTGGAAACAAAGCAACAAATAGAAACAAAAGAAATACTCATAGTAGAAGTTTCCTTTACGAGTTCCACTCTTCAATAGCACTTCACTCCCCGACAACGGCGCGAGAAAATAGTCTTGTTGACCCACAAGTATACAGGGTGTATCGCTGTACTTTCGATAAATAGGAGTGTCGATCCCAATGAGGAGTAGAAGGTGTTGACTAGTGGTATGGAGCAGGAACTCTCTGTAAATACTTAGCAAACGGATTTTTAGGGGTTTTCTAATAAAGAAACAAAACAAAGTGCAAGTAACAAAGACAACGACCAAACACAGCAAGTGGCCCAATCCTTTCTTAGCAAAGGACAAGCCGGTCGAAATACTTATAAGGACCAAACGTTCTCGAGAACACATGGGAATTCTGTCAAGTGCTTTCGCTTCAAATAGCTGAGTACTCTTCTTTGGTGTTGTAAGTGTTGTGTGGGTGAACCTGTGCTAACATACCGACCTTACTTGGACTAATGCATACTTGTGGGAAGCATCAACTCCAATGGTTCCACTCACAAGCATCAACAACAATAGTAATCAACACCGGGAAAGTTTCCCCTAATGAACTAAGTAAGTATTCAACACGATTGTTACAACAGGATGGAGTAATGATGATGGTGCTAGTGGATATGATGGTGTGGATGATAATTATGATCCCAGTGAAGCCTAGCTTGACGATGGTGTTGATGCTGATGATCTCCCCTCTCCGGGAAGGAATTTCCCCGACATAAATCTGTCTGCCGGAGAGATATTTTTCTCTCGGTCTTTTCCGCCCCGCAGAGGCGGCGGAAATCTACCTGTGGTCGCTGATACGTCAGAAACGTATCTATAAATTTTGATGCTCCATGCTTGTTTAGTATCTACTTTGCTTTACTTGTCTACGCTTTGAGGTGTTTTTTACATGTTTTCTGGTACTAACCTATTAACAAGTTGCAACAGTTCCAGATGCATGTTTTCTGCTTTTTTTGGTTTCAGAAAAGTTAGTAAAGAAATATTCACGGAATTGGACGGGACAAACGTCAAAGTCAATTACTTTCCGTGGGGAACAAGAAGTTCATAGGGGAGCCGGAGAGGCAATCCAGGGCGGCCAGACCCACCCTAGGCGCGGGTGGGCCCTACCCCGCGCCTGGGAGGGGTGTGGCCCCTCTGGCCGCCGCCTCGGACTCCCCCTTCGCCTATAAGAAGCCCCCTATGAAGAAACCCTAAGCACCCGATCAAATCTCCACGAAACCGTCTATAGACACCGCCACCATCGTCCCTAGATCGCGGGGATCTAAAGTTCTTCCCGGCATCCTGCCAGAGGGGAGATCATCCCGGAGGCATTCTCTCCGATATGATGCGTGAGTAGTTCCACCTTGGACTATGGGTCCATGTAGTAGCTAGATGGTTGTATCTCCTCCTTTGTGCTTTCATGTATAGATCTTGTGAGCTCCGTTCATGATTAAGATCTAATATATTTGTAATCATGCATGTTGTGTTTTTGGGGATCCGATGGATATTGAGATTATTATGTTGGTTTTATTAATGGTTTTGTCTTTATGGTTCTATCATGTCTATGTTGTTTGTGATCTTGCATGCTCTCCGTTGTTAGTAGCTATCTTGGCCAAGTAGTTGCTAGTGACTCCATGAGGGGTATTTATGCTCGATAGTGGGTTCATGCCTCTAGTTTCCAAGGGAAGTGACAATAATATCTTTGGTTGTAGATGTGATTTTGCTACTAGGGAGAAAACAACGGTCTCTTGTTCATGGAACATGTGGACTATTTACCTTACACACTTTGCTTAAAGCAGTTGTCTGTTGCTTGCAACTTAATACTGGAGGAGGTTCGGATGATAACCTGAAGGTGGACTTCTAGTCATAGATGCAGTTGTATGGCGGTCTATGTAACTTGTTGTATTGCGCAATCGAATCTCATAGTAATTTCATTGTTATGCCTGACTCAGTTCCTATCAATTGCCCTGCTGTAATTTGTTTACCCTTCATGCCATGTTGTTTATCTAAGGAGAGCACCTCTAGCGAACTATGGACCGCGTTCCAATCTTTACCATTGATACATCTTCCACTGTTACCTATTTACTTGGTGCAAACCATTACCTTCCACACCATACATTTAATCCTTTGTTACAGCAAACCGGTGAGCTTGACAAACTCACTGATTGGTTGAGGAAAAGTCTTGAGTTTGTGTTGTGCAGGTCTCCGTGTTGCTTGCAACACCTGTGTGATGTTTCCTTCCTCCTTCTGGTACGATAACCTTGATCTCAACTGAGGGAAAACTTGCTGCTTGCTCTTCACACCCTGCGCTTGGGGTTACCAACGAAGTGCCACGTCGAGCATCATCAAGGCTTTTCTAGCGTTGTTGCCGGGGAGGCTAAGGACGTCTTCACAAGCGGAGTCCTTCACTTCCTTTTTCTTTACTTTTTTTTAGTTTGATTTGTTTCTTTTGCTTGGTTTTGTTTGCCTCTTTCCAAAAAATCCAAAAAATCAGTCTAGTTTAGTTTGCTTTCTTTATTCAAAAAACACAAAAAATTACTTCCTGCTCTAGCTGCTGCTGTTTTTGGCTTACCCATCTCTGCCAAAAAGAACTCTGCTGAGAACACCAAGTTGTGTGACTTCACTAGCACGAACAACAATGATTTCCTTAGCACACCTATTTCTCCACCTGCTCGTGATGCTTCCTTTATCAAATTAAGCCTGCTTTGTTGAATCTTGTGATGAGAGAGCAATTTTCTGGTGCTGGTTCTGATGATCCTACTGCCCATCTCAATAGCGTTGTTGAACTTTGTGAGATGCAAAAGTATAAGGATGTAGAT
Organism: Avena atlantica; assembly: GCA_910589765.1. NCBI lineage: Eukaryota > Viridiplantae > Streptophyta > Magnoliopsida > Poales > Poaceae > Avena > Avena atlantica. The sequence goes on from OU342738.1 coordinate 217,206,647, forward strand.
GGAGATATTATTAATCTCAAGCTTTTTCCTTTCTCCTTGAGAGGAAAAGCTAAAGAATGGTTGCTTTCTTTGCCTAAAAATAGTATTGATTCTTGGACTAAGTGCAAATATGCTTTTATTGGAAAGTACTATCCTCCTGCTAAGATTATATCTATGAGAAGTGACATTATGAAATTTAAACAACTTGATAGTGAACATGTTGCTCCAGCTTGGGAAAGAATGAAGTCTTTGGTTAAGAATTGTCCCACTCATGGACTCACTGCTTGGATGATTATCCAGACTTTTTATGCAGGTTTGAACTTCTCCTCAAGAAATCTGTTGGATTCAGCTGCTGGAGGTACTTTTATGGGCGTCACCTTGGGTGCTGCAACAAGGCTCCTTGATAATATGATGGTTAACTACTCCGAATGGCATGTTGAGAGAGCTCCACATGGTAAGAAGGTAAATTCTGTTGAGGAAACTTCCTCTTTGAGTGAAAAGATTGATGTTATTATGGCTATGCTTGTTAATGGGAAAGCTCCTCTAGATCCTAATAGTGTTCCCTTAGCCTCTTTGGTTTCTCAAGAAGAACAAGTTGATGTGAATTTCATTAGAAACAACAATTTCAACAACAATGCCTATAGGAATAATTTTGCTAGCAACAACAATTATAGGCCTTACCCTCCTAATGATGGCAATTCTTATGGAAGCTCTTACAATAATGCTAGAAGTGCACCCTCTGAACTTCAAGTCATGCTCAAGGACTTTATTAGTAAAAAAACCACTTTTAATAAGACTATAGAGGAAAAGCTTTTAACTATTGAGAAAAATATATCCTATTTATCTGAAGCTCAGTTGTAAGATTCCCAACCTTTAATAAGGTAGAGATCCCTGTGTTTACAATGCTAGTCCCTGGATCAATAGCTAGCATCCACAGTTAAGATGTAATATCAAGAAACAAAGGTCATAATACAACTTTATAACCAGGAATAACATAATTTATTACATCTTACATAGCTCATTTGGCTATTACATTACATTGCAGCAGAATATCTATAAGCATGGGGTCCTTCATCTTCAAAGTGCCACAGGCAGACATGTTGGTTGTAGACTTGTAATCCTAATCATTAAACTTATCTAATATCAAACAAAACCTGCAACATAACAAGTTATAGCCACAGGGGTCAATACATTTGAATTGTATTGGCAAGTGATACTATGGTAGTATAGTGGAGTCTATCATCTATATGCATTTGGTTAGGTGGAGTTTTAGGCTTGCGTTGCTCAAAATAGATTTTCCTTATCATTTGAAAACACTAAGTTTTTTTTACTTTGACAAAATCACCCAAGGAACCACCAATAGAAATTAGTGAACCTTAAACCCTTGTTCAACAACAAGTTTTTAACTTAGAAATTTGGATGATGAGATTCTTGATAGCTTCCATGTCTTGATGCTCAAATTGTCCTTTGCCAGGGACATGGCTAAGTACTTAGATTTTTCACTCTACAGAGGTTGTGCACTTTCCCCAAAAGACTTGGTTTCACCAAGACAAGATCTTTCAGAAGCCTTCCCTTAGACCAAAATGGACGCGCTCCAACCTATCAAACCCCTACCACCAACTGTCCATTTGGCTAAGTTATTGTAACCTATATGATCCAGGCAGAGCCCATAATGCCAAGTGGCTGCACTTGAAGCTTCTCAACATTTGACATCTCAAATCTCTTTGTTCCTGGGTGGCCATCCACAAGTGAGACACCAAGTTTTCCCCAGCATACTGGACTTGGTGATGCCCAAGTTTTCCCCAGCATACTGGACTTGCATGACCACTCAACACAAACCATTCCTTCCATTCCACCCAGGTGATTCATTCACTTAGTTGTTTTATTAAACAAAACACAAGTCCTCAGACTTAGAAATTTTTCCATAGTATGAATATATATTCCACCCTTGTTTTCTATTAGCTAAGCTCAGCATGATAGTAGTAGGGATCTTAACTTAGAAAATTCCTACTAAGGTTTCATCTACTAGGTTTTCCCATAGCATAGTTTATACTTAGCGAAATTTCCATGCAAGTCCTACTTAGAAAGATCACTAATGCATAGTAAAAATAATGGGACAAAGTATGAAGCATCACTTGCCTTTTTGGTAGAGAGTATAAGTTCACTCCTTGATCTTTGCAACAATCACAATCTTCAAATCACTACAATTCAATCAAGCAAACATCATTTCAATCTACCATTCAAGCAATTCATCACATAAAATAATAATAACAAAACAATGCATGCAAGCATGCTAAAGATTGTTTTATTTGAAAAAGTGGTTTCTAATGGTTCATAAATATTTCAAAACACTTAATGGTCATTTTATAGAGTGGCAAAATCATTTGTATAAGATTTTGATTCATAAACTATTTTTAGATCAAGTCATTATTTTATGTGGTGAAGAAATGCTTTTAATAAGGCAAAATTCTATAGGTTTCACAAAATATGTTTTCAAACCATATAACTTTGTGTTTAGGGTCAGAGAGTTTATTTCCAAAACATTTCTCAAAGGTCTTCTTCCAAAACCATTTTTAATAATTAAACCATATTTTTATTTGACTAGAAATGGTTTAAATCAAAGATTCATTCTTTTGCTTCACCAAATATATTTTTGAAACCACAAACTGATTCCTAAGGTCAGTAGGTAGAAAACAAACCATTTGCCAAAGATTTTATCCTCAAAATCATTTTGGAACAATTTCTATATTCTAAACATGCATACATAAGTTTCTGTAAAAACAAACAATTTAACAGAAGCAATTTTCTAAACAAAGTGCATGGTTGGCTAGGGCTTATTTTTCTGAATCCATTGATATGAAGTTTGCAAAATTTGGACGTGTAGATCAAAAGTTATTGATTTTACAAAATCTAGTATCTAATAGATCAAATCAGTTTTAATTCAAATCAACAGAGACACGTGTCCTATTCCTATTCGCCCATACCGCTTCGGTTGGATCGAGCGATGGCAGCCGTTGGATATAAAGTGAATCGTGCGGCACAGAGGCGAGCGTACCCCTTCGTTCACGTTCTAATATTAACCGTCAGATCAAAATCCTATGGACCATATCTCCTTGACCATTAGGCAGCGGCGGCGTGTCTGGTGGCGGTGGTTCGGCGAGTCTAGGAAGCGAGGGAGTGAAGGGCAGTTCTCACCGAGTTCGCTGTGGCGTGGGGGTGCTCGAGGTGCTTTCCGTTTGTCGAGGGGCGCGCTGGAGCTACGGGGATTCCTCGCCGCAGTGGTGTCTGGCGACGGGCATGCACTGTCGTCGTCGGGGACGTCGCTGTAGAGCACGGGAGAGGGGCAGATGATACTATTAGACGCGTGGGAGAGTAGGGAGCATGGGAGCATCAAAGAGAGAGGGCGGCGCGGTCAGAGGCTACCTGTGGAGCTCGTCAGAGTTGGAGCAGACGGTGACGTCGTTCAACGAAGACGGAGTCGACGACATAGGGCTCGCGCGAGTTAGCTGAGGGTGCAGGGAGGTGCGCCAGAGTCTGGAGAAGGTGCTCGTGTGCTCCAGTGGGCGAGGGGTGGAGGAGGCTGGCCGGAATCAGGTGTGGAGCTCGCCGGAGACAGTGGCAATGCAAGGCAAAATTAACGCAGCCTGGTGGCTCCTGTGGGGTGTGGTCTGGGGGAGAAGGGAGAGAAGACCAGGGTGATTAAGAGGCGTCGTTGCAGCGCAGAATTTAATCAGCCATTAACGCGAATTGACAGCGCGCATTCACGGCAGAGACAGCAGCGAAGTTTGGGGACGAACGAGTCGCGGGGTTGACGATGATGACGGGGCAGTGGGGTTGCGTTGTCAGCGAGAGAGAGGAAAAGAAAGTGGATCCGGGCGTTCAGCGACTGTGTGGGTTTCTTTCGCGGTGAGAAAAACGTTTCGCGTTTGAGCGAGAGGGAGTGGGCTAGTTGGGTCAGTGGGTTGGGCTTGCTGGGTTGGGTCGTCCCTTCCATTTTTTGTACTGTTTCTGTTTTTCTTTTTCCTTTCTTAATATTCTGTTTTGATTCCATTTAATCAATTCAAGCATCCATTTAAATTCAAAACTTTGCCAAAATTTGTGTAGGCTTAAATATGGATTAATAAAACATTCTGAACTCATTTTTAGAATAATTTATTTATTCTTTTTAAGGTCTTTTAATTATTCAAAATCGGTTCTAGTTTTAATTAGATATGTTTAATTAATATTTTTAAATCCCCATTTAAATTCTTAAACCTTCCAAATATTTTCAGTAGGTTTTTATTTGTTTAATAGGGTGTCAAAAATTCATCTTGAATTATTTGGAAAGTATTTAATATGATTCATAAATCATTTGAATAGGGTATTTGTTTTAATTCCAGTGGATTTAAATATGGTTTTAATTCCCTAAAGTTTATTTGGAAGATTTCTTTAATCTTATTTAAGTTGGATTAAACCACTTTTATTTCACTTGAGTAAATTCCAAGGTATTATTTTCTCATGAATTATATATTTATTCTTATTAGAGATTTGTCTTTATTCTAATAGAATTTGTTTCATGCCATTTTATTTTATTTGGAAATTCTTTATCCTTTTATTTTATTTGGATTTGGATTATATTCATTCCATTTGCTTAATGGATTAGGCCAAGATTTATTTTGGTCTTTAAATAATCCTTATTTAATATTTCTTTCTTCACCTTATAAAATTCATATCTTTTTATTTAGAGATCCAAACTTGGTGATTCCAATTTGTAAAATCTAGTTTAATATTTGTTTATCCTTTTAATTCCCTTTAAGATTATTTTCTCACCATTTGGTATGGATTTATAGGTGGTTGCTTTATTAGCTTTGGGAATTTAATTTCCTTATCTTATTATATTCATAAGATTTTGTTTATGGTTCCAATTTAAGTGAAACCAATTTCTATGGCTTTATAATATTTCTATTTGTCATTCTTTAACATTTGTAATTATTTGTTGACAAGATTTCATATGGATCAATTCCATAGACTTGGAGATAACCTGGAAATGGTTTTATTCCATTAGGGTTTTAGGGTTTGGATTTATTTCCATGTTTAAATTTCCAGATGCATTTTATGAGGAATGCTTTTCTCTTGATTTAGATTTTGTTGAATTCAAACTTTAATTAAAGTTTGTTCAAGATGGGATTTTAAGTTTCCATTTAGAAACAAAAGTTTCTTTTCACCCTGCTTTTCAACAATAATTTATTTTATTTTATTTATTTTCACATTACAAGATTTGGAAAATCTTGGGATGTGACAGGCTACCACCCTTAAAATAAATCTCGTCCCGAAATTTGGGGAGGCTAGGGGTTACAAGTTGGCTCAAAACAACTAGGGCACTACCACCCTTAAAAAATTTCCAACTAGATCACTTCTTGACTTGCTTGGGATCTTGTTGAAATCTCTCTGGGCAAACATCTGCATAATGTCCTTTGTTTCCACATTTGAAACATGTGACAAGGCTGAGATCCTTCATAGGCTTGTTTATCTTGTGCTTCATCTTTTTTGGACAATTGCTTGCATAATGTCCTTGGTTACCACAATTGTAGCATGTGATAAGGTTGAGTTCATCACGTATCTTCTGTGGACAAGTTGCTACATAATGGCCTAGCTCTTTCCAGTTGTTGCACCACACTTGGCTAATCTCATTATACTTCTGCTTCTCTGGACATTCACTGGCATAGTGTCCCATTTCTTTGCAATGACCACATTGCACATGGCTTTTGTCCTTCTTTTTCTTGGGTTTCTCCAAAGCTAGGAGTGCTTCTAGTTCATGTTCTTCATATGTTATCTCATAGGTAGGAATGTCTACTGGTCTCCTTGACTTTCTATTACTCCTTGGATAATACATATGTCTCCTCTTGGGTCCTTTAAATTGAGTCATGTTGTTGGGAGGTATAAGCTGAGATTTTCCTTTGTCTTCATCCTTCTTGGTAGACTTGGCTCTCTCATGGTAGTCTGCAATCAGTTGTTGCACTCCACCTTGTTTCCTTTGTTCAACTATGGAATAGATGGGGCATTGGATAGGGACATGATTGTTTCCTTCACATAGGTAACAAGTAGCTTGGGATGTGGGGCATTGGTCAATTGGATGTTTCTCTTCACAGTTGGGGCATTGATCTTCATGCTCCTTGGAAGTATGATCCTTGTCTCCACAAATATTGCAAGCTTGGATTCCTTCTAGAATAACATCTTTGTCATCCTTATTGTCACAAACTCCTTTGTAAGAGTTGTCTCCCATGTTGATCATTTGAGTGGCCAACCCTTGCAACAATTGGGATTGAGTTTCCAAAACTTTTTGCATGGTTGGGTATAACTCATTGTTGTTGGCTAAAAACTGAGTTGTCACTTGGTTCAACTGGGTTTGTCTTGCAAGCAGTTGGTCTCTCATGTTGTTCTCTTGGTTTTTTTGTCACCATCCTTGATGTTGGAGTCTCTTGGAGAAGTCATCTGTTTGGGTTGGATTGGGATTAGAATAGGCAAAATATTTCTAAGGGAATAAATTCTAATCACACACATCACAATTCACACAAGCAATGTGCAAGCAACCACAAACAACACTCCACTCAAACAACAAGTTTCAAGCATATTTTTAGGCAACCAAAAATATTTTTGTTACACCACATAAGTTGGTGGGTTTGACTTAAACTAAATATGGTGGTCCATCTATATGGTTCACTTGAAATCTTTCCACCCTCCTTGGTTGATTCTTCTTGAACAAGATGTTTGTATCCTTTGAGAATTTCTTGCATCTTGGTCACAAAAACTTCAAAGTGATGATGTTTCTTTCTAAGTTGTGTTTCCTTAGTCTTCAAGTCTTGAGCAATATTTCTTGTCTCACTTGTAGTACTTAGTGATATCCAAGGTTGAAGTCCTTGGTGAAAATGTTGAAGATGTTGAAGTCATTAGAGTTGAAGATGTTGAAGTCATTAGAGTTGATGAAGTCCTTTGCACATGGTGAAGTCTTTGGCCATGGGGTAGGCTTTGTCCATCAAGTCGAAATAGAAGAGATGTAGAGTCAAAACCAAAATGGTTGAGGAAAGAGTTTACAAGATTGTTTGTAAATAAGTTTTGGCACAAATACAACTCCTATTTTTCTAAGGGGTTTTGTCCAATCCTAGGTTTACAAATCTTACAGGCAACACAATGCTCTGATACCATCTGTAAGGTTCCCAACCTTTAATAAGGTAGAGATCCATGTGTTTACAATGCTAGTCCCTGGATCAATAGCTAGCATCCACAGTTAAGATGTAATATCAAGAAACAAAGGTCATAATACAACTTTATAACCAGGGATAACATAATTTATTACATCTTACATAGCTCATTAGGCTATTACATTACATTGCAGCAGAATATCTATAAGCATGGGGTCCTTCATCTTCAAAGTGCCACAGGCAGACATGTTGGTTGTAGACTTGTAATCCTAATCATTAAACTTCTCTAATATCAAACAAAACCTGCAACATAACAAGTTACAGCCACAAGGGTCAATACATTTGAATTGTATTGGCAAGTGATACTATGGTAGTATAGTGGAGTCTATCATCTATATGCATTTGGCTAGGTGGAGTTTTAGGCTTGCATTTCTCAAAATAGATTTTCCTTATCATTTGAAAACACTAAGTTTTTTTTACTTTGACAAAACCACCCAAGGAACCACCAATAGAAATTAGTGAACCTTAAACCCTTGTTCAACCACAAGTTTTTAACTTGGAAATTTGGATGATGAGATTCTTGATAGCTTCCATGTCTTGATGCTCAAATTGTCCTTTGCCAGGGACATGGCTAAGTACTTAGATTTTTCACTCTACAGAGGTGGTGCACTTTCCCCACAAGACTTGGTTTCACCAAGACAAGATCTTTCAGAAGCCTACCCTTAGACCAAAATGGACGCGCTCCAACCTATCAAACCCCTACCACCAACTGTCCATTTGGCTAAGTTATTGCAACCTATATGATCCAGGCAGAGCCCATAATGCCAAGTGGCTGCACTTGAAGCTTCTCAACATTTGACATCTCAAATCTCTTTGTTCCTGGGTGGCCATCCACAAGTGAGACACCAAGTTTTCCCCAGCATACTGGACTTGGTGATGCCCAAGTTTTCCCCAGCATACTGGACTTGCATGACCACTCAACACAAACCATTCCTTCCATTCCACCCAAGTGATTCATTCACTTAGTTGTTTTATTAAACAAAACACAAATCCTCAGACTTAGAAATTTTTCCATAGTATGAATATATATTCCACCCTTGTTTTCTATTAGCTAAGCTAAGCATGATAGTAGTAGGGATCTTAACTTAGGAAATTTCTACTAAGGTTTCATCTACTAGGTTTTCCCATAGCATAGTTTATACTTAGCAAAATTTCCATGCAAGTCCTACTTAGAAAGATCACTAATGCATAGTAAAAATAATGGGACAAAGTATGAAGCATCACTTGACTTTTTGGTAGAGAGTATAAGTTCACTCCTTGATCTTTGCAACAATCACAATCTTCAAATCACTACAATTCAATCAAGCAAACATCATTTCAATCTACCATTCAAGCAATTCATCACATAAAATAATAATAACAAAACAATGCATGCAAGCATGCTAAAGATTGTTTTATTTGAAAAAGTGGTTTCTAATGGTTCATAAACATTTTAAAACACTTAATGGTCATTTTATAGAGTGGAAAAATCATTTGTATAAGATTTTGATTCATAAACTATTTTTAGATCAAGTCATTATTTTATGTGGTGAAGAAATGCTTTTAATAAGGCAAAATTCTATAGGTTTCACAAAATATGTTTTCAAACCATATAACTTTGTGTTTAGGGTCAGAGAGTTTATTTCCAAAACATTTCTCAAAGGTCTTCTTCCAAAACCATTTTTAATAATTAAACCATATTTTTATTTGACTAGAAATGGTTTAAATCAAAGATTCATTCTTTTGCTTCACCAAATATATTTTTGAAACCACAAACTGATTCCTAAGGTCAGTAGGTAGAAAACAAACCATTTGCCAAAGATTTTATCCTCAAAATCATTTTGGAACAATTTCTATATTCTAAACATGCATACATAAGTTTCTGTAAAAACAAACAATTTAACATAAGCAATTTCTAAACAAAGTGCATGGTTGGATAGGGCTTATTTTTCTGAAGCCATTGATATAAAGTTTGCAAATTTTGGACGTGTAGATCAAAAGTTATTGATTTTACAAAATCTAGTATCCAATAAATCAAATTTGTTTTAATTCAAATCAACAGAGACACGTGTCCTATTCCTATTCGCCCATACCGCTTCGGTTGGATCGAGCGATGGTAGCCGTTGGATCTAAAGTGAATCGTGCGGCATAGAGGAGAGCGTACCCCTTCGTTCACGTTCTAATCTTAACCGTCAGGTCAAAATCCTATGGACCATATCGCCTTGACCATTAGGCAGCGGCGACTGGCGGCGGCGTGTCAGGTGGCGGTGGTTCGGTGAGTCTAGGAAGCGAGGGAGTGAAGGGAGGTTCTCACCGAGTTCGCTGTGGCATGGGGGTGCTCGAGGTGCTTTCCATTTGTCGAGGGGCGCGCTGGAGCTACGGGGATTCCTCGCCGGAGTGGTGTCTGGCGACGGGCATGCGTTGTCGTCATCGGGGACGTCGCTGTAGAGCACGGGAGAGGGGCAGATGATACTATTAGACGTGTGGGAGAGTAGGGAGCATGGGAACATCAAAGAGAGAGGGCGGCGCGGTCAGAGGCTACCTGTGGAGCTCGTCGGAGTTGGAGCAGACGGTGACGTTGTTCAGACGAAGACGGAGTCGACGACACAGGGCTCGCGCGAGTGAGCTGAGGGTGCAGGGAGGTGCGTCAGAGTCTGGAGAAGGTGCTCGTGTGCTCCAGTGGGCGAGGGGTGGAGGAGGCTGGCCGGAATCGGGTGTGGAGCTCGTCGGAGATAGTGGCAATGCAAGGCAAAATAAACGCAGCCTGGTGGCTCCTGTGGGGTGTGGTCTGGGGAGAAGGGAGAGGAGACCAGGGCGATTAAGAGGCGTCGTTGCAGCGTGGAATTTAATCAGCCATTAACGCGAATTGGCAGCGCGCATTCACGGCAGAAACAGCAGCGAAGTTTGGGGACGAACGAGTCGCGGGGTTGACGATGAAGACAGGGCAGTGGGGCTGCGTTATCAGTGAGAGAGAGGAAAAGAAAGTGGGTCCGAGAGTTCAGCGACTGTGTGGGTTTCTTTCGTGGTGAGAAAAACGTTTCACGTTTGAGCGAGAGGGAGTGGGCTAGTTGGGCCAGTGGGCTGGGCTTGCTGGGTTGGGTCGTCCCTTCCATTTTTTTTGTACTGTTTTTGTTTTTCTTTTTCCTTTCTTAATATTCTGTTTTGATTTCATTTAATCAATTCAAGCATCCATATGAATTCAAAACTTTGCCAAAATTTGTGTAGGCTTAAATATGGATTAATAAAACATTCTGAACTCATTTTTAGAATAATTTATTTATTCTTTTTAAGGTCCTTTAATTATTCAAAATAGGTTCTAGTTTTAATTAGATATGTTTTATTAATATTTTTAAATCCCCATTTAAATTCTTAAACCTTCCAAATCTTTTCAGTAGGTTTTTATTTGTTTAATAGGGTGTCATAAATTCATCTTGAATTATTTGGAAAGTATTTAATATGATTCATAAATCATTTGAATAGGGTATTTGTTTTAATTCCAATGGATTTAAATATGATTTTAATTCCCTAAAGTTTATTTGGAAGATTTCTTTAATCTTATTTAAGTTGGATTAAACCACTTTTATTTCACTTGAGTAAATTCCAAGGTATTATTTTCTCATGAATTATATATTTATTCTTATTAGAGATTTGTCTTTATTCTAATAGAATTTGGTTCATGCCATTTTATTTTATTTGGAAATTCTTTATCCTTTTATTTTATTTGGATTTGGATTATATTCATTCCATTTGCTTAATGGATTAGGCCAAGATTTATTTTGGTCTTTAAATAATCCTTATTTAATATTTCTTTCTTCACCTTATAAAATTCATATCTTTTTATTTAGAGATCCAAACTTGGTGATTACAATTTGTAAAATCTTGTTTAATATTTGTTTATCCTTTTAATTCCCTTTAAGATTATTTGCTCACCATTTGGTATGGATTTATAGGTGGTTGCTTTATTAGCTTTGGGAATTTAATTTCCTTTTCTTATTATATTCATAAGATTTTGTTTATGGTTCCATTTTAAGTGAAACCAATTTCTATGGCTTTATAATATTTCTATTTGTCATTCTTTAACATTTGTAATTGTTTGTTGACAAGATTTCATATGGATCAATTCCATAGACTTGGAGATAACCTAGAAATTATTTTATTCCATTAGGGTTTTAGGGTATGGATTTATTTCCATGTTTAAATTTCCAGATGCATTTTATGAGGAATGCTTTTCTCTTGATTTAGATTTTGTTGAATTCAAATTTTAATTAAAGTTTGTTCAAGATGGGATTTTAAGTTTCCATTTTAGAAACAAAAGTTTCTTTTCACCCTGTTTTTCAACAATAATTTGTTTTATTTTATTTATTTTCACATTACAAGATTTGGAAAATCTTGGGATGTGACATCAGTCCTCCTTGATTAATAAAATGGCTGCTAAACCTGAAACTATGGAAAACACCTTTGCTACTACTCATGCCATACAAGTTACTATTGATGAAAATGTTAGGCTGTTAGCTCAACTCCATGCTAGGTGGGAAAGGGAAGCTGAAATTGATAGAAACAACAGTGTGTGCACCATCACCACTAAACCACAAGTAGTCCCTATTCCTCCTCCTACTATGCATAAGCCTATTGAGCCTACTACTAGTGATACTAAGTTTGATTTTGATATTGATGGTTGCAATATTTCTAAAGTGATTATGTTTCTACAAAAGCTTGCTAGAAGTCCTGATGCTAGTGATATGCATGTTGCTTTCACTAAACACATTACATATGCTCTTGTTAAGATTAAGGAAGAGAAGCTAAAACACAAAGCTTCTATTCCTAGGAAAGTAGAATATACTTGGGAACCCATTATTAATATACAAGTGAATGACTTTGATCTCAAAGCTTCATGTGATCTTGGTTCTAGTGTCTCTATTATGCCTAGGAAGATTTATGAAATGCTTGATTTGCCACCATTGGAAGATTGTTATTTAGATGTCCCACTTAATGATAATTCTAATAAGAAACTCATGGGGAGTATTAATGATATTCTCATTATGGTTAACAATGCTTATGTCCCTATGGATTTCTATGTTTTGGATGTTGAATACAATGCTTCCTGTCCTATTACTTTGGGAAGACATTTTCTTAGAACAGTTGGTGCCATCATTGATATGAAAGAAGGCACCATTAAATATCAAATTCCATTCAAGAAATGTATTGAACACTTCCCTATGAGGAGATATAAGTTGGTTTTTTCTCCTCCTTTGAAAGCAAGGTTTGATGTTAATGCTTCATCATTTGCAAATACTTGATTCTTCTTGCTTCTTGTGCCTAACTTAAAGGCGTTAAAGAAAAGTACTTGTTGGGAGATAACCCAAGAGTTTCCTTGAGTCTTGGAAGTTATTACTTCAGTAATGACCTCTCCTTATCCTTTTTGTTTGCTTTTTGTGCCAAGAATGAACTCTAATGAGAGGGAAGTAAGATTTGGGGAGTTGCTGTCCCAAAACAGATTTCTGTCCTCCACTAAAAATTCGTGAGGAGTTTCTGTAACTCGGATTGAGCTTAAAATTTACGAATAAATCCCCTAGTATGTTAGATAACTTTCGTTAGTTTAACACTTTTTGATTTGATCAACAGAAGATGTCCTAAAAAATCGGTTTCTACCTGTTGGTCTGTTTTGACAGATTTCTGCCATTATTTGCATTTGCTTCTTATTGATTCCTTTTTTGAGTTCTCTTTAGGTGAATTGAGCTTTTGGAAGGAGTTACTATAGTATATTATGTTTTTAGTGAAAAGCCTTGTTGTTCCAAAGCTTTTACAGAGGTCTAATATCTTTTGAATACACTAATGTTGCTAATGAAGATTGTGTGAAGTTTTATATGAAGGAAAATTTTCAGGTGTAGAGAAAGAATGATGTAAAGAGATGAAGAAAGGACAAAAGCTCAAGCTTGGGGATGACACCATGGTGTCACCCCAAGAAATATCCAATATGTACAAGCGTCAAAGCTTGAGGATGCCCAAGGCATCCCCTTCTTCATCAATAAAAAGCCCAGGTCTGTCTAGACACTTCGTTTCTATTGTTTCATGCACAGTTGTGTTGTTCTGGGAGCATCTTAGTTTTCGTTTGCTTTTCTTAGGTTGTTTAGTTTGCTTGAATAAAGTAGTTTGTACCCCCATTCTCGCTGTGTTGTTTTGCAAATAAGTTGCTTGGTGTTGGAAAGGAGTAGTAAATTCTTGCTTGAAGTGCAAGAGGAGCTTGCATTGACTGTGACTTAGACTTTAGCATGACATTCTAGGTGTTGGTTTGACCTTATTCTTAGTGATTATTGTTGTAGCATGTATTGTTCCAAACAATTGGTATTGCTTAGTGTGCTTTGAAGAAATTATGCGTTGTTTTAGCATGCAAAAAGCATAGTATTGTGGTATTCTCCTTTGATGCTTTGTTTGGGTTGACTTGGCACATGCTCACACCATGTTATAACTATGACAAGTCACCATTAGCCTCTATGATCATTTAGTCCTTGACTTGTAGTACCACTCTTTGCTTTGATTAGTAATGCTTTGTTGCACTTCATGATTTTGTCCATTATGCTCTCTTAGTTGGTTGCTCCCAGTCTTTTGCTAGCCTCCACTTGTATGAGTAAGTTATACTCATGCTTCCAACTCCCAAGAAACCAAGTTATTCCAAAGTGTCCACTATAAAATCATATGCATGGTGTGTTACACCATTCCATGTATATTCTTGTTTTCAACTATCTTCCAATTAAAAACTATTTTGTTATGTGAAAACTTAGTGATTAAATCCCTCACAAACTTGATGGCACACTTTATATTCTTTGCCCCTAATAAACTTGAACCATTGTGACATCTATGTTGTATATTCTTGCACTTATACGTTGGAATTAACAGAACCGTGCTGTCACGAGGAATGTTTTAAACATTGCACTTGTACTTTGTACTCAGTTGATATCATGCTCTTTTGTCTATGGATGTCACCGGTGTGAAATAAAGAGGGAACTTGTAAGTCCACGGAGTTTGTATCCTGTGTTAGAGAAACGCCTAGGCCGCTAGCCTAAGCCATGCCTAATCATGGTGGAAACTTGCAGCATCACCATAGTGATATCTATGAAGCATTCTTCTTATAAAAAAAGAGACACATTGAGAAAAGAGGAAAGAGAGAAAAAACACCATATTCCCATGGTACATAAGAAGATTGCTGATATGCTCATTGTCTGCTTGCCTTGTCATTTTGGTTATGGGAAAGCTCATGTACCATGTGCAAGGGGTACCCCGTTGGCGGTTCTCAATGATATGCAAATACTTACAATGACAAGAACTTACCTAGGCCCAAAGTTGAGTATGCATGAGGTGTGGCCCTCGTATTCAAGGGACTTGAGATTGCCAACTTATACTTCGTCAAGCATATACTCCATCTTTGTCACTTTAACCTTAATCACTTCAAGATGCTTATGATAGGGGCAATGAGGGCTAAAAGCTAACAAGTACCATAATTTTTGGAAGCTCTTTTTGAAACTTGTAATCCCTGCTTCCTTTACAAAAAAATGCCTTTTCTTCCATCATTATTGAGTCTCCACCTTCTACCTTTAGGCACCATTAAGAGAGCATAGTTGTCATTCTGTGTACAGTGTTCCAAAGCTTATTGATTGATGCATATTGTGATATTACTTGTTCTTGTGCTATTTGTTTCTAGTCACCCTTGTGAACTTTGAAGGTGTCCTATGCATCTATATTGCTACTCTATGAGGGACAAGCTGATTGCCACTATGCTACGTTTTCTGTATATGAAACAAACAAAAGTTTTTCAATGCATGTTATTCATGATCTTTGTTTGTAGCTTGTCATGTTGCATGCATAGTTACTATGTCCTATTGTTAGAACTCCATCTTTCATGAATAGGTTTAGAGTTCTTTGATCCCAGATTTCAATGCTTGTAAATGGTTGGATCTTTATTGTGAGGGTGCATGTCACCTCCAAAATTATTCTTTTATCACTAACCTACTCGAGGACGAGCAGGAGTTAATCTTGGGGATGTTGATACGTCAGAAACGTATCTATAATTTTTTATGCTCCATGCTTGTTTAGTATCTACTTTGCTTTACTTGTCTACACTTTGAGGTGCTTTTTACATGTTTTCCGGTACTAACCTATTAAACAAGTTGCAACAGTGCCAGATGCCTGTTTTCTGCTGTTTTTGGTTTCAGAAAAGTTAGTAAAGAAATATTCTTGGAATTGGACGGGACAAACGTCAAAGTCAATTACTTTTCGTGGGGAACAAGAAGTCTAGAGGGGAGCCGGAGAGGCAAGCCAGGGCGGCCAGACCCACCCTAGGCGCGGGTGGGCCCTGCCCCGTGCCTGGGAGGGGTGTGGCCCCTCTGGCCGCCGCCTCGGCCTCCCCCTTCACCTATAAGAAGCCCCCGATGCAGAAACCCTAAGCACCCAATCAAATATCCACGAAACCGTCTGTAGCCGCCACCATCATCCCTAGATCGGGGGGATCTGAAGTTCTTCTTGGCACCCTGCCGAAGGGGAGATCATCCCAGAGGCCTTGTCTCCGGTATGATGCGTGAGTAGTTCCACCTTGGACTATGGGTCCATGTAGTAGCTAGATGGTTATATCTCCTCCTTTGTGCTTTCATGTATAGATCTTGTGAGCTCCGTTCATGATCAAGATCTAATATATTTGTAATCATGCATGTTGTGTTCGCGGGGATCCGATGGATATTAAGATTATTATGTTGGTTTGATTAATGGTTTTGTATTTATGATTCTATCATGTCTGTGTTGTTTGTGATCTTGCATGCTCTCCATTGTTAGTAGCTATCTTGGCCAAGTAGTTGCTAGTGACTCCATGAGGGGGTATTTATGCTCGATAGTGGGTTCATGCCTCTAGTTTCCAAGGGAAGTGACAATAATCTCTTCCGTTGCAGATGTGTTGTTGCTACTAGGGAGAAAACAATGGTCTCTTGTTCATGGAACATGTGGACTGTTTACCTTACACACTTTTCTTAAAGCAGTTGTCTGTTCCTTGCAACTTAATACTAGAGGGGGTTCGGATGATAACCTGAAGGTAGACTTCTAGTGATAGATGCAGTTGGATGGCGGTCTATGTATCTTGTTGTATTGCCCAATCGAATCTCATAGGATCTTTCTGACTAGTAATTGCATTGTTATGCCTTGCTCAGTTCCTGTCAATTGCCCTGATGTAATTTGTTTACCCTTCATGCCATGTTGTTTATCTAAGGAGAGCACCTCTAGTGAACTATGGACTCTGGTCCATTATTTACCATTGATACATCTTCCACTGTTACATGTTTACTTGCTGCAAACCATTACCTTCCACACCATACGTTTAATCCTTTGCTACAGCAAACCGGTGAGCTTGACAACCTCACTGATTCGTTGGGGCAAAGTCTTGAGTTTGTGTTGTGCAGGTCTCCGCGTTTCTTGCAACACCTGTGTGACGTTTCCTTCCTCCTTCTGGTTCGATAACCTCGGTCTCAACTGAGGGAAAACTTGTTGCTTGCTCTTCACACCCTACGCTTGGGGTTACCAACAAAGTGCCACGTCGAGCATCATCAGTCGCCCCCTGGTATTAGGATTCCGTGAGGAAGATATAGGCGAGAGGGCATAGTCGGAGGCCGGACACGTGGGCCGCACCTGCCCTAGGCGTGGCCCAGGGGACCCGCGCCTAGGGGGTGAGGGCCCCCTGTGGCCTTCTACGCCTCCCCTTCTGGCTTCCTTCGTCTTCTGGGAAAATATAAATTTCCCATATTTTTCTGGTATTTTTCTGATCTTTGTTAAATTGCATCAAAACACCTCTTTTTCCAGCAGAATCCAGACTCCGGCAGTTCATCCTCCAAGAATCATCCAACATGCAAAAACAGAGGAAAATACATAAGTAACACCTCATAATAAGACATATATCAATGAATAGAGGCAAATTATGATATAGAATGGTGATGCAAATTTGATGTATCAGACTTCAATAATAGAGGGGTATAGGTGGTAAATGTGCGTCATCCCACCTATATCCCCCCATAGCCTCTTCGCCACCCATCCCCTCTCCGACTTCTACCTTCCTCCAGTTGCTTCCCCGCCAGCCCTCTCTTCCACACCGGAGCTCCTTCACCGCAAGCGCTCTCTTCTACATGGGGGCATCTTCACTGTCGGCGCTCTCTTCCACTCTAGATCTCCTTCCCCACCAGCGCTCTCTTCCACTCGGGAGCATCGTCACCGCCAATCACACCGGATCCATCTCGAAATGCCTAGCCTCGCCCCCGCTGCCCTCTTGCCCATCCCACTCATGCTGCCGTACAACGTAAGCTTGTCGCTATTATTTCCTTTCTTACATTCTCACACTATCGGTGTAATCCTGCAACACTAACTCTTAGATGCTTTTATTTCCAAGCCCTCGAATGGATCATGGGAAAAAATCATAAAGGATCCAACACTGACAATCTAACGCCATGCAAGGCTGAAGTGCGAGGTTTCTGTGTGTTACTTAGGATAGTTCCTTGTCATGTTAATAAGTTATATTACATATATGCATATTAAGTTAATAAGTCATTCTATATGCGAATGCTTAATTCAGAAAATGTCCATATAGTCATTTTAATGCTATATTTTTGGTGTTATCAACTACTTTCAACCTTCCAAACCAGCTAGCTTATTTAAATCATACATCTAGTCATTTTTAATGCTACCTTTTTAGTGTCTTTCATGTGTTTTCAACCTTCCAAACTAGCTAACTCGGTTTTAAATGGCATGCCTTAATGCAGAGAAAGGACAATGGAGTATAAGGACCAGAGTTCCAATAGCTCGAATCAGATACCACTAGCAGATTGACCAGGAGTCGCACCCGTTTGAGAAGGAGCAACTGTCAGCCTAAACGAGCAACTATAAGTTCATGCTTACTTAAACCTTATGGGTCACCCTTAAGCTTTTTGGCTTGTGCACTTTTTGGCTTATGGTGTGGTTTATTCATACATTGTGGATGCCCAGCATGTGCAGCGTTAGAAATTTGGGGTGTCTAAGAGTCTTTTTCACTAAAGAGGGTTAGTATAGCAAGTTTTGGTGGACCTTGGGACTAGTACAAGACCCATGTATTTACTATTTCTTTCTACTCAGATGAGTGGGTCCCTTATATGGTGTTAACGATGGAGTAGATTTTATTTTCTTAGACGTGATCCTAGTAAATTTCTTAGCCGCATCTAGTAAGGCTCACCCTGTGCTTGCTCTTAAATGATCTCTAATTTATATAATATACTACTTTTCCCCCTTGTTTTTTAACCCCTTTCACCATATTTTACTAGGCTGCAGTTAAAATCAAGCAGGAGACCTTAGAAGGAAGGACTAAAAGTTGTGATCCCTCTTCTTATTCATCCTCCCATTGCATTTTTGAATCAAACAACTTACTTACCAGTCCACCTAGAACACCTCCTGCAGGTGATAAATATATGAAGGTTGTGTTGCATGCAGAAAGAAAGGGTGTAGCTGCTCTTAGATCTATAGTTGAAATGTTGAATAAGAGGACGGATGATACATTAAAGCGGATTTCCATGTACCGATCTTTTATTGATGATATCAACACTCTGTAATCTTTTAGAATGTAGATCTTGTTCAATGAACTGTTGTAATAAACTTTTATTGTTGTGTAATAAGTAGTTTAAATTTTTGCATGTATATGAATTTGCGTCTTGGCATTCCTGTGTTATTCTGCAAAATAAGTCTACTATTCCAAAAAAAAGCCAAAAAAGTAATGGAATGGAACAGAACGATCAAAGAAACGACACAAGAATGGACGTGAGCATGAACATTTAAAGGCCAGAACATTAAACGGCCAAACAGTAAAATACCAGAACAGTAAAATGCCAGAAGAGAGAATGGACGTAATAGTAAATGGCCATAGCGGTGAAAGGCCAGGACAGTAATAGGCCAGAATAGTAACTGTCCTAAAAAAGCAAAAGGCCAAAACAGTAAATGGCCTGAACAGTACCATAGAAAAAATCCTGATGGGTTGGAACAGTAACATAGTTGAATACTAATAGGTTTGAATAATTAAAGACTAGATGGTCAGCAGGCCGGAATAGTAAAAGATCAGATTCATAGCAGGACAGAATAGTAAAAGACCAGATTAGAGGCAAACCCGAACAGCAGAAAGCCAGATTTTTAGCAGGCCGAAACAGTAGAAGACTAGATTGATAGCAGGCTGAAACAAGAAAAGGTCAGATTGAGAGCAGGCCGAAACAGTAAAAGGCTAGATTAACAGTAGGACGTTACAGTGGAAGGCCAGACTGACAGCAGACCATGCGCCACGCCGGCCCGCATAGTGCCGGTTGCCGTGAGCCTTATTTAGGCCCAAACAATAGCGGGCAGAAATTTATGGGCCACACTTATGGGCCAATTTCAAATAGTGCATGTCAGAACAGTAACGGATTATCTTCCTTTTGGGCTCTCTTAATGGGTTGGCCCACTTAACAATTATCAGGCCTTGACTGGACTATCTTTCTACCACGTTTTCTATGACAGTTAACGGTATTTGCCACATGGCAGTTTGCATGACGTTAGCAGTTAATACGGCTGGCAAATAAATCTATAACGGAACAAGTTTTCATGGCTGAAGGTTAATATTCGTCATGGTCGAAAAAAACCGTGGTAGATTATTTTGTGATGGTGCTTTTACCACGAAGATCATCCATCGAAAAAGGCTTTTTAACCACGAAAAAGGGCCTTTAACAACAAAAGTGGTCCGCTGTAAAAGACGATTTTTTTTTGTAGTGTCGTTTTCTGTTGGTCAACTTTTATGTCCTTTTTATATAAAAATTTGCTTAAATATTGAATGGAACTTGTTTGTAAAGTTGCCTGAGATAATCGTTGGGGAGACCAGTATAAGATGGCTCCCCAAAACGTCGACAGTTTGGGCGTCGGGCCCCAAAGTCACCGTCGGCGTGCTTGCCGACCAACCTTTTGAGGGCGCGGGTGGAGATGCTCTCATCTGCCTCACCCCACCGGCCGCTCCACCGTAACCCTATCGATCTCCTCCGTCACCTCTCAATCTCCACCAACGCCTTGTCCTCGTGCCTCCGCCCTGCCCCGCCGCCCAGGGGCGGATCCAGGCCCTGGCAACCAGGGCCACGGCCCGGGGCGCAGCGACGATGCTCAGGCTTGATGATGCACTATAGCAAAGTTTTAGGAGACATTGTAGCTAAAATTACTGAAGGTGGCCCGGGGCATAGTGAATTTCTAGATTCGCCACTGCCGCCGCCGACCGTTCTTGAGCCGCCGCATTTGAGCCGGCTCTCCGACCACACGGCCATCGGTGAGCCCCTTATCTTCTTTATTTTAAGATATTGTAATTACATAAATTATTAGTTAAATTAATGTTATGGTTGTTAGATTATTTTAGTGGATTAATATAGTGTTGTGTGGATTCTTCTGATTGCGGTGAGCATGTCGCCCTCGGTGAGCCACCGGTAGCTTATTCAGCACTGTGTGGATTCTTTCCGGAATTAGTGCACTGTTCTTAACAAGGTCTTAACCTGTCGCGCTCCAATTACATGAACACAACACCACCAACAGATCTCATCAAGGCGTGCTTGAGCATGCCCGATCCCTCCACAAATGAAAGTTCAGAAGTACGCCCGCTAGCTGCTCGTCCGCCGTGTCGTCCTCGTGCAACCGGGTCATCCGCTAAATCGGGGACACGCAAACCATGTCAGCAACAGCTTCCTTCAACCGTCGGTTTATGCAGCACAGTTGCACACTCGTACTTGGTTCCTTGCCGAACGAACGCCGGCCACCACACCACACGTAACCAGAACCTGCTATGCCCCCCTTCTTTTCAGCTTCTTGGCCAGCTTCTCCCAAAAACTATCCTCGACCAGCTTCTTCAGAATCTCATCTGCCAAAATCGTTTATACTTTTAAATTGACATTGAAACTACTAGTTAAGAAGTTCGAACGAATTTTGAAGATGAGATTATGGAAGAAGCTGGTCGAGGGTAGCTTCTGGGAGAAGCTGGCCAAGAAGCTAAAAAGAAGGGGTCCTATATACCCCTAAGCTGGGGAGTGAGCCAAGCTCAACTGGTCGGGGAATAGATGTACAGTGCAACACCTGAGTTTAAATCCTCACATATAATAAAAGAATTACGATTTCTATTTATACTTAAGAACCAAACTCTTCTAATACTCATGCAATTTATCTTAAGGACCAGGCTTGGTGCTTAATCAAGTTTAAAATTCCTGATACTCATGTTTAATGGATGTGTGCTTCCCTAGTTTGTGCAGAGGCCGGGAAAGTGAAATTCTCCCTTCATTTTAGACGTACAGATACGTACGCACGCACGCGCTGCCTCTCGGGGGAGGTGGCACGGGCGAAACCCCAAGCCGCCGCCCCTGACTCCTCCTCCTACCTCTCCCCCGCTGCCATCGAAGGATGCCGGCAGGCAAAGTCCGGCCGGCCGAGGGTGGCAGCGGGGCTGCTTCCTCGCGTGGTGGCCTCTCCCCCGTAGGGAGCCCCTTGGGCGCTTGAAGGTTTTCGCCCCGACGGCGATCTGATGGCGGCGGGGTCTGGAAGCCGGGGCGGCGGCCTCGGGCTTTGATGAAGGTTCTCCCTCGGCGGATGGCGTTGTGGGTCGCATCTGCTGCCAGGGGCACAGTCCTAGGGTTTCTCTCATGCCAAGGCGAAGATCTATCTTCAGCCTGTTTTCATTGATCTGGTGGCAGTGTCGTGTTCAGAAAGGCTCCGTCGGCGAACTCCCATGGGCGATTCATGTTGGAGATATGCCCAAGAGGCAATAATAAAGTGGGTTATTATCATATCTTCATACTTATGATAAATGTTTACATACCATGCTATAATTGTATTAACAGGAAACATTAATACTTGTGTGATTTGTAAACATAAAAAGAGTCTCTAGTAAAGCCTCTTGTTAAACTAGCTTGTTGGTTAATATATGATCATGGTTTCCTGATCATGAACATAGAGATGTTATTAACAACAGGGTCATATCATTAGGAGAATGATGTGATGGACATACTCCTATAGATAAGCGTAGCATAAAGATCAAGTCATTTTAAATAGTTCAATTGCTATATGCTTTCTGATACATAGTAACCTAATTCCTTCGACCATGAGATCATGCATATCACCTTTGCCGGATGGATGCTTTGATGACATCAAACACCACACCGTAACTGGGTGGCTATAAAGGTGGCATTGAGTGTTTGGAAAGTATTGGTTGAAACACATGGATCAAGAGTGGGATTTGTCCATCCATATGACGGATAGATATACTCTGGGCCCTCTCGGTGTAATGTCATCCAATTAGCTTGCAAGCATGTGACTGACTCACAAGGGATCACATATCACGGGAACGATAAAAGAGTACTTATCGGTAACGAGGTTGAACTAGGTATGCAGAGATACCGACGATCAAAACCTCGGATAAGTAAACTATCGTGAGACAAAGGGAAATTGGTATCGTATGTAAGTGGTTCATTCGATCGCAAAGTAATCGTAGAAATATGTGGGAGCCATATGAATTTCCAGATTCCTCTATTGGTTATTGTTCGGAGAAGTGTCTCGATCATGTCCGCATAATTCACGGACCGTAGGGAGACACACTTAAGGATTCGACGTTGTTTGAGTAGTTATGGAATGATGAGTAAGAGACCGAATGGTGTTCGGAGTCTCGGATGGAATCCGGGATATCACGAGGAGATCCGGAATGGTCCGGAGAATAAGATTCATATAAGGAAAGTCCCGTTTCGGAGTTCGGAAATGATTCTGGTGTTTTCATCGGGAATGTTCTAGAAGGTTCCGGAATGTCCGGCACTCCGGAGGGGAAAGGGTACATGAATGTGTCATTGCAAGTTGGAATGATTGCATCATGTACTAAGTTTCATCGCTGTTCCAAATAAAGGATTAATCAAATCCTAGTTTGAAAAGTCAAATAGCTAAATTGAAAAGTCAAACGGCTAAATTTGGAAACTGGAAAAGAGGAGGAGGAAGTTTGAAACCGAGTTGGGGAGGAGTTCCCTCCTCCAACCGGCGGCCCACCTCCAAGCCGAGTTGGGGAGGGACTCCCCTCCCCTTGGCCGCACCTCCCACCTATAAAGGGAGGGGCAGGGCTGCCCCTCCAAGACACACAAAATCCTCTCCTCTAAACCCTAATTTGGTGCCGCCACCTCCTGCAGCTGCCGCCACCTCCTAGGGCTCCCCTTGGCGCCGACTTGGGCAAGACCCAAACCCTAGTCGTCGCCCAAGCACCTCTTCCTCGGCGTGTCTAAACCCTAGATCATCGAGGGCTCTCTCATAGTCCACCATACTCGCTCCGGCTTAAGGCGAAGCCCTGCGAGATCTCCCCTCTACTTCCGGTACCACGCCGTTGTGCTGCCGGAATCGCGAGGAGAGTGCTACAACCTCCGCTGCCTGCTGGAACAAGGGAGAGGAAGGTCTTCGTCGAGTACCGAACGTGTGACCGACTGCGGGAGCGCTGCCGGAACGCAGCGCCGGAAGGATCATCTTGGCGATCTTGAGATCGGGAGTGTACGACTACATCATCCACGAGAATCTGCTCTCGTTAACCGCTTTGGAATCTTCGAGGGTGAGTTCCTCTATTGACTCGTTGCTACAATATAGTAGATAGATCTTGGCTTGTTTGTTTGCATGCGGTAGAAAATTTTTGTTTTCCATGCTACGAACCCCTACAGTGGTATCAGAGCCGTGTCTATATGTAGATCTGTTGCACGAGTAGAACACAATGGTCATTGTGGGCTTTGATGCTTTTATTGTCGATTGCTTCTTGTGTACTTTGCATCTTGCGGTATGTTGGGATGAAGCGGCCCGGGCTAACCTTACATGACATCGTTCATGAGACTTGCTCCACGCTTGACATGCAACTTGTATTGCATAAGTGGCTTTGCGGGTGACTGTTTCTCCTAGCATAGTTAAGATCCAATTTACAACGGGTGATTAACAATACTAGTATCAATGTTGTGGTTCTTGTTCGTAAGTTAGAACGACACTTATTGAAAGCCCCAAACCACGTAAAATATGCAAAGAAAGTAGAGGCGTCTAACTTTGTTTTGCAGGGGTGTGCAGTGATGTGATATGGCCATGATTGTGATTATATATGATGTATGCAATGTTCCTTATCGTAAGTCGGCAACCGGCAGGAGCCATATGGTTGTCTTTAATTTCTGTTAAGACCCGTGTGTCTATTCAAAGTAGTTGTAATAGTTGAAGCCGGTGGACGACAACCATGGAGCAGCGTCATTGACCTTGATGCAATGCAGGAGATGATGGAGATCATGTTCGTGCTTGAAGATGGAGATCGGAAGCACAAGAAGAAAGTCCATATCATATCACATATTATGAATTGCATGTGATGTTAATCCTTTATGCATCTTGTATTGCTTAGTAGACGACGGTAGCATTATAAGATGATCCCTCATGCACATGAATTTCAAGTCATAAAGTGTTCACCCTTAGTTGGCACCGTTGCTAAAGCTTGTTGTTTCGAAGCACCACGTGATGATCAGGTGTGTTAGATTCCGCAAGTGTATACAACGTGGGCAAGCCAGATTTGCTCACGCGGAAGCTAAGGTTTGATCTTGACGAGCCTAGCATGTACAGACATGGTCTCAGGAACACGGATCACCGAAAGTTAAAGCATGAGTCATATAGGAGATATGATGAACATGTTGATTGTTCGCCATTGAAGCTATGTCAACTCTCGTGATGATCGGTTTTGATATGGTGGATTTGGTTCGTGTGATCACTAAAACAATGTGAGGGATATTGTTTTGAGTGGGAGTTCACCTAGATTAATTTAATTATTAATTAGAACTCAATTTATCATAAATTAAATCAAAGTGAATTTGCATAGTTGTTGTAGTCATTGGCATCCGTTTACCACCTTACGCTTAGTTATAATTGAGATGATAGAACTATAGAATTCTGGTTAGTTACTTTACGAACTGGTATTGTATTGTTTTGAAGTGTTAATCTAAAGTTTAAAAGTCCTATTGCAAACTTTCAGTAAGTTTCGGTTACTCCATGAAGTTTAATAATTGGTATTAAAACAAGAGTGACAATTCCAAGTGTTAGTGTATAAGTATCATGTTTGTCTCCATGATTCTTGATATTCAAAGGATTGTCTTAATATCAAGGTTATCTAGGATCTGAAAGAGTTGTTTCAGAAACCATGATGTGTGGAAGATATTGTGATATCTGAAACGAAGTTTTGGTTGCAACATGATAGAGTACAATATGGCAAAAGTCATTTTCTCATATTTGATGAGAATTTGCAAAAGGTTGGAGACACTAGTTGTCCTAATCCACCAAAAGGTTTTGGATAGCAACATTATACTCACGATTCATCTTTATAAGCTAAAAGTAGCTTGATCATGGATAATTCCATGATAAGGGTGAATATTTGATGTAGGTAAAATATTTACTACACCAAGAGATTACTAAAGAAAGGAATTTGAAAGAACACCAAACATTTGATGATGGTGATCTACTTCAAAGTGCAAGTCCAAAGACATTGGTATTTAATTATACACGCTTTGGATTATGTGTCATATGTATGACTCCACTATTGATATTGATAGATTCTTTCAAACAGAAAAGGAAATACTGAAAGAGAATCTCATAAATATATGGCAGAAAAGAAAAGACTAGAATTGTTCGGTTTAAGTATATAGATGATATACATGTTATGGCTATATTCTTTGCTTATTAAACAATGTGGTTCTTAAGTATTTGATACTGAATTTGTTGGTGTGAATCGTCATACGAAACAACATAATTCATGAACTACAATGGCCTAAGTAACTAGCAAAAGAATATGTGATGATGTTCATCGAGAACAAATAAAGGGTTATTGTGTTGCTCGTTAAACATCAAAGCTTGCCTTCAAGATTTGTTTTATCAGGTATTATGAGAACAAAAGGGTTGTTCAAATAATTGCCGTAATCCATAAAAGATGGATGATTCACAAATCTCGTTGGAGAAATCACATCCATAAAACTAGTGCTAAAAATGTCGAAAGACAAATTGATTGATAGATCACTTAGGAAGTGATATCGCCGTTTAAATTATATTGGAAAGAAAACATGAAGAAACTCCATGTGGATGGAATTTTGGAGTCTTTTGATTTTTGATCACATGACGCTTGTGAAACTTTCCTAGAGATAATTAAAACTTCGTTCGTAGGCCAAAAGGGAACGAATGACTAGATTATTGGAACTTGTACATATTGTTGTACGAAGTCCATTATGTGTAGTCAAGAGCGATGGATTTCAACTTCATATGCTTTCTCCGAAAATTTGAGTGAATATATGAATATTTACTTAATAAGGATGAAGTGTGAAATATTTGAAAAGTTCAAAGACTTTCAAGATGAAGTGCAAAATCATTGTAACAAGAATATAAATAGTTTATGATAAGATCATAAAGGAAGATATTTGAGTTACAAGTTTAGCATAATACCTAAGATTTAAGGAATCGTTCCGTGGATTTGCATTTTCCCGAAACACCATAAGAGTATGGAGAGTTCGAGATATGTAATTAAACCTTGTTTGACATGGTAAGATCAAAGGTATAATTCATAAAATTGCCATTATATTTTAAAAGATTAAAAGCTTTAGAGACTACCCTTTTTTCCACTGAAAAGAGCTCCATCATAATCCGTTGAAATGACACCATATAAAGTTATGGTTTGGGATAAAACCCAAGTTGTCCTTTCTTAAACATTGGTATGCTATGCATAATAAAGATGTTTGCAACCAAAGTCGGATGAACCTATCTTTGTATGTTATTTCGAATAACTGTTAAGTATTCCTCCATAACACCAGAGACAAAAGTGTTTTTCGCTTAGAATGTCAAGTTTCTTTGAGAAGGAATTTTTCGTGAAAAGTAAAGTGGGAGGACAATAGAACTTTGATAAGGTTAAAAGAACCTTAGCTATATGTGCAGAGTTGCGCAGCGCCGAAAAGTGTTCCGAAGGCAGCAACAATGCTCATGGCTCACGTGCCTCAAAGGTTGTGGTCATGGAAATCTAAGTTCCTATTGAAACAAGTAGGTCGGGTAAACAATCAAATACCAAGATTTGAGGGTTGAATCATTATTTGAGAATAATGAACCGACTACATGCAAAGAAGCGATGATGAGCCCTGACTCCGTCAAATGGCTTGAAGCCATAAAATCCGTGATAGTTCCATACACGAGAAATCAAGTTTTGAACTTGAAGGACCCTCGAGAAAGGTGTAAGACCTTACAGTTGTGTTTGGATCTATAAATAAATAGACATGGATGTTACACATCTATGAAGTAGTCGACATGTTGGGAAGGAGTTCACAACAATGTTCAAAGGTTGACTATGACAAGATCTGATCTTTCATAGCGATATTTAGTCTAGACGGATTAATATAGCAACCACTACATATAATTTTGTTATGTGGTAGTTGAATAAACAAAACAAGTTCTTCTAATAGAATTGTTACCTAGGACATGTGCATAACACGGTCCATAGGGTTTTGTTAATTCAAAGGATGCTAAAAGCATATGCAAACTTCAATGGTTGAAGTAAGCATAGCGGAGTTGGAATCTTCACTATGATGAAACTGTTAAAAGAGTTCAATTTCATCAGAGACAATGAAGATGCTTGCATTTGCAAGAAATTAAGTGGGAGCGCTAAGACATGTTTCTAATACATTATGTGGAAGACATATTGTTGATTGGAAATGATGTATCTTTTATTAGCACATATTAAGAATTTCATCCCGATGAAAGACTTAGGCAAAACCCAAATATTTGGCATGAATAGACGCTAATATGGTTATGCCAGAAGTACATAGACGAGATATTGAATGAGTTCAATATAGAAACTACAAGAAAGTTTCTTGTCGCACAGAAAGGATTGAATGAGTTCAATATTGATGATATATTCAAATGTATTGACATTTGGTAAGTGAAACAAGATTCAAGTATAGATTGATACTTGATGTATGAAATCACAAAGAGTATTTATATCAATCATGCTGTGATGTGTACAAATCCAGATATGCCCTATGCTCTAAATGTTATGAGCATATACCAGAATGATTCATAAGATGATCATTGGACAATAGTAAGGATATTCTTATGATCTTTTGGAAGAACTAAGAGTATATTATTTGTAAAAGGTGACAAATAGATGGTTAGTTCATTGTAAAAGTACTACATTGATACTAGTTTTGTCACAAAGTACAAATTAAGTTTATCTCAATCTAAACTTAGGGTGGCACAATATAATGGAAAGAAAGTTCCATAATGGATTTGGATGAGTTCCAAAGTTAAGACATTGTGACAGATACTACAACAAAATGGCTAAGTATATGACTGCAATTGTGGCAGCAAAAGAGGGCATTTGTGTCAAGTAGTTTGTTATCAAACTAGGTGTAGTTCACAGTGGGATAGTACTATGAAGATATATTGTACGACAATATTATCAACATGTTTTAACCCCAAAAGAACTAAAGGTCACACCAAAGGACCAAATTTGTACGAAGCCATCTCATTAGAGAATGAGTAATGCGTAGAGACACAAAGACATGCAATTACACACGGACCTGGAAGTGTCAGATCCGGAGATCAGTTGACCACTAGCAATCGTGTACATACAACACTGGAAAGCCATAGGTGTTGAATACACAAAGGTTTGAAACTAGATTATTGACTCTAGTGCAAGTGGGAGACTGTTGGAGATATGCCCAAGAGGCAATAATAAAGTGGGTTATTATCATATCTTCATACTTATGATAAATGTTTACATACCATGCTATAATTGTATTAACAGGAAACATTAATACTTGTGTGATTTGTAAACATAAAAAGAGTCCCTAGTAAAGCCTCTTGTTAAACTAGCTTGTTGGTTAATATATGATCATGGTTTCCTGATCATGAACATAGAGATGTTATTAACAACAGGGTCATATCATTAGGAGAATGATGTGATGGACATACTCCTATAGATAAGCGTAGCATAAAGATCAAGTCATTTTAAATAGTTCAATTGCTATATGCTTTCTGATACATAGTAACCTAATTCCTTCGACCATGAGATCATGCATATCACCTTTGCCGGATGGATGCTTTGATGACATCAAACACCACACCGTAACTGGGTGGCTATAAAGGTGGCATTGAGTGTTCGGAAAGTATTGGTTGAAACACATGGATCAAGAGTGGGATTTGTCCATCCATATGACGGATAGATATACTCTGGGCCCTCTCGGTGTAATGTCATCAAATTAGCTTGCAAGCATGTGACTGGCTCACAAGGGATCACATATCACGGGAACGAGAAAAGAGTACTTATCGGTAACGAGGTTGAACTAGGTATGCAGAGATACCGACGATCAAAACCTCGGATAAGTAAACTATCGTGAGACAAAGGGAAATTGGTATCGTATGTAAGTGGTTCATTCAATCGCAAAGTAATCGTAGAAATATGTGGGAGCCATATGAATTTCCAGATTCCTCTATTGGTTATTGTTCGGAGAAGTGTCTCGATCATGTCCGCATAATTCACGAACCGTAGGGAGACACACTTAAGGATTCGACGTTGTTTGAGTAGTTATGGAATGATGAGTAAGAGACCGAATGTTGTTCGGAGTCTCGGATGGAATCCGGGATATCACGAGGAGATCCGGAATGGTCCGGAGAATAAGATTCATATAAGGAAAGTCCCGTTTCAGAGTTCGGAAATGATTCCGGTGTTTTCATCGGGAATGTTCTAGAAGGTTCCGGAATGTCCGGCACTCCGGAGGGGAAAGGGTACATGAATGTGTCATTGCAAGTTGGAATGATTGCATCATGTACTAAGTGTCATCTCTGTTCCAAATAAAGGATTAATCGAATCCTAGTTTGAAAAGTCAAATAGCTAAATTGAAAAGTCAAACGGCTAAATTTGGAAAGTGGAAAAGAGGAGGAGGAAGTTTGAAACCGAATTGGGGAGGAGTTCCCTCCTCCAACCGGCGGCCCACCTCCAAGCCGAGTTGGGGAGGGACTCCCCTCCCCTTGGCCGCACCTCCCACCTATAAAGGGAGGGGCAGGGCTGCCCCTCCAAGACACACAAAATCCTCTCCTCTAAACCCTAATTTGGTGCCGCCACCTCCTGCAGCTGCCGCCACCTCCTAGGGCTCCCCTTGGCGCCGACTTGGGCAAGACCCAAACCCTATCCGCCGCCCAAGCACCTCTTCCTCGGCGTGTCTAAACCCTAGATCGTCGAGGGCTCTCTCATAGTCCACCATACTCGCTCTGGCTTAAGCCGAAGCCCTGCGAGATCTCCCCTCTACTTCCGGTACCACGCCGTTGTGCTGCCGGAATCGCGAGGAGAGTGCTACAACCTCCGCTGCCTGCTGGAACAAGGGAGAGGAAGGTCTTCGTCGAGTACCGAACGTGTGACCGACTGCGGGAGCGCTGCCGGAACGCAGCGCCGGAAGGATCGTCTGCGCGATCTTGAGATCGGGAGTGTACGACTACATCATCCACGATAATCTGCTCTCGTTAACCGCTTTGGAATCTTCGAGGGTGAGTTCCTCTATTGACTCGTTGCTACAATCTAGTAGATAGATCTTGGCTTGTTTGTTTGCATGCGGTAGAAAATTTTTGTTTTCCATGCTACGAACCCCTACAATTCATGCCTGGAGATTGCTGGAGGAATTCGGCTGCGCGCAACCAGTATTTTTCTGACCGTTTGGTTTTAGAGGGAGCGAGGCGAAGCTCTACAGTCTGTTGCCATCGCGGAACATGTCTTTAGTTCTATGGTGAAGTCAGTGTGCGGAGATGTCATGGAACCTTATTTGCATGTTCCAGGAGTGGTTTAATGATAAGCTAGATTTGTTTAGACTTAACTTTGCTATGATTACTCTAGTTCCCAAAGAAAATGATGCTAGATCTATGAAGAAGTTTAGACCCATTAGTTTACTAAATTATTCCTTTAAAATTTTCACTAAAGTTCTTACTAACAGACTTGCTAAAGTGATTGATAGAATCATTTCTATAAATCAATCTACCTTTATTAGAGGTAGGTTCATTCTCGAGGTGTAGTCACTGCTCATGAAGTCATCCATGAGGTGCATAGAAAGAAGAACAAAGGTTTAGTTTTTAAGATAGACTATGAGAAAGCCTATGATAGGGTTAATCTAGATTTCCTTTTTTGAAATCCTAGAACTTAGAGGTTTTGACCCTTTCTTTATCAGATTGATTAGGAAAATTTCCCAGGGGAGGTCCATTGGGGTTAAAGTTAATGATGTTGAAAGTGAATTTTTTCTAACTAGCAAAGGTCTCAGACAAGGATATCCCATTGCCCCTCTTCTGTTTAACATTATGATAGATGTTTTTGCTAGGATGCTCAATAGGGGTACCAGTTCAGAGGCTATCAGAGGGTCGTGCTCTGAATTTGTTCCTGGTGGTGTAGTGTGTCTTCAGTATGCAGATGATACTCTGCTTTTTTTAGAGAATAATAAAAGGGTTGCAGTGAATCTTAAGTGGATCCTTACCTGTTTTGAACAGATCTCTGGGATGAGAATAAATTATACTAAAAGTGATCTCATCCCAATAAATCTGGAGGTTGAGGATTGCCAACCTTTCATTGATATTTTTCAGTGTGTGCTGGATAGTTTTCCTGCGAGATATTTAGGTATCCCTCTTCATTTTGATAAGCTTAGGAGAGAAGATCTTCAACCTTTGATTGAAAACATTCTTCATAGAATTACTGGTTGGAGGGAAAAGCTGCTTTCTTATGCTGCTAAGAAAGTCCTTATTCAAGCTTGCCTCTCTAGCATCCCTATTTACTTACTTTCCTTTTTCAAATTCCCTAAATGGGCTTTGAAAATCTTAGATTCACACCTAGAAAATTTCTTTTGGAATGATGAAGATGGAAATCACAAAATTCATCTAGCTAATTGGGCTTCTGTTTGCATGAAAAAAAGATTTTGGAGGTATGGGCATCCCTAACCTCAAAGATTTAAATTTTTGCTTACTTGGTTCCTGGGTTAAGAGATATATTCAGGGGGGGAACCCTTTGGAGGAAAGTTATTGATGCCAAATATCGTACTAGGTCTCCAAACATTTTATGTTGTAAAGATGTACACCCCTCTACTTTCTGGAAAGGGGTTATGTGGGCTTTTAGAGCTATAGCTTTAGAGTATAGATGGAAAGTAGGTAATGGTAAACAGATCAGATTCTGGGAGGATATCTGGTTTGGTAATTCTCCTCTAGCCACCCAGTTTTGGGATCTTTATCTGATCTCAAACCAGCAAACTAAAACTATAGAAGACTTGTGGGATGAGTCCCAGCTTAGATGTGATTTTAGAAGGATTTTTTTCTAATGATTCAATGGCTAGACCTTAGGAGTATTGCAGATACTATCTGTTTTCAGGAGTCAGATGATCAACTTGTTTGACAATATGAAACCTCTAGAGTTTATTCCTCTAAATCCATGTATGCTGTGATTAATTTTAGGGGCATTACTACTGTTTCTTGCCTGCAGTCTGGTCCCTGAAAATTCCCCCTAGGATCCAGATCTTTCTGTGGCTTTTCTCTCAAAATAAAATTATGACTAGAGATAATTTAAGAGCTCGGGGGATCCCAAAACCTTTAGAATGCAATCTCTGCTCTGAGATTGAATCTGTGAACCATCTTTTCTTTGAATGCATTGTTTCTAGAATGCTTTGGGATGATGTGTTTGAAGTTTTTGGTATCACAGTTGATAATTATCTTTCAGTTGCTTCTAAATGGATTGCTAATAAAAGATACTTGCACTTTAATGTTGTGCCTTTGGCTGTCCTGTGGAGTATCTGGAATAATAGGAATAGTTTAGTCTTTAATACTTGTTCCTGGGTTAATATGAAATAGATTTGGCGACTCGTCTTGCTGTACCTTCGGAACTGGAAAGTTCCCTTCAAAGAGTTGGAGGGAGGGGGCCTGGAGCTGTTCATGGACAGGATGATCAACAACCTAAGAACGCCCCTGAGTCTCATAGCGAGATGAAATGTGCTGGCTTTGGGTGGGTCTCCACCTGGAAATCCAGTGCCTCTTTGATTCACGCTGGGAGGGCAACGGTGGAATATCTGAAGGCACATCCAGAAAAATAAGACTCAGTGCATGTGGTCTTGGGGTGATTTTGCTCTGTCAGTGTTCCTACCTTGTGGGACGTGCCCTGGGTTGTTGAGTTCTACCTTGTCAGAGTTGCATTTAGAGTTGGTTGTAACTTTGCTTTAGCTGTCTTTAACTTTCGTTTTGTGACTATGTTAGCTTGCTGTGTGGAGTGTGGTTCTGTAGTGCTGAACTCGGATGGTCTCATTTTAATAAAATGGGGCCGAGAGAGTGATCCCTTTTCATCTAAAAAAATGTCATGGAAGCCAAGATTTGTGGACTAGCTATGGTGTGTCGAGTTCTGGTGGCGATGAGAAATTGGCTTGGTGATTCTGAATTGTAGCAGCGGCATCGAAAGGTGGGGACAGCAGCACAGGAGAAGTTCACAGTCTTACCTTGCAGGTAAAAATCTAAGGTCTGGCCTTAATTAGTTGTGTCAGGCAATGACCTTGTTGAAGGCATTGTTTTGTGAGCGGGGACTTTTTTCAGGGTGAAAACCTATGATATTTGATCGGGCGACGACGGTGTATGTGCTCTGTTTCCTTATTAAAGGCGTCACTATTGGAGATGTTGGACTTCTGATATTGTTCTGGTGGGATTAGTGTCGCTGCTACTAAAGATCTTACCGTTGTAGTGAGATTTTTTTTATATAATTCTTTTTTTGCTATCAGTAATGCCAATAGAATAATGCGTTATTGCACAAACTAGATAAAATTGATATCATCGGATACTAATATATAATATATGCTCCTTAGCAAGTGCCTGAAGCATCGACCTGATCAACCTATCCCTGTACGCGAATCGCAAGGCGCTACGTAGCACGCACCGCCGGGCTCCCGACACGTAAAAGGTGAGAAGAGAAAGAAAAGATCCTGCAAAGAGAGAGGTTCTTGTAATGAAAGAAAGTTGTACTTGTAGGCGTGGCGACGAAACGATCGATCTCTGCTACTGCTACTGCTACTATCAGCGCGCCTAACCATGTGATGTGGGCTGCCTCTCGTCAGCAACTGTGCCACAGCGGTGGAGCTAAGCTAAGCTAGTAGTTCGAGGCTTCGAGAGGATACGGTTATGGAGCGAAACAGCTACGTACCCTAACGAAGCAGTCGGACCATGCTACGGACGACGATGAGGAGAGAGCAGGGGACGTTCCGGATGTGCATATGGATATCTTGCGATCGTGGCAAGACACGGAGCACACGTTCGCGTCTCGAATTATTTCCCCGATGTTATATTCGACCTTAGCTAGATCGGAGTTGATTGGCCGGCCATCTTTATTTCACCAAGACTCACTCCTGCAGCTAGCTACTTGCAACCTACCTGTAGCCAATTTGAGCATGTCCCACCACAACGTCCCGGCCCATGCCGGCCTGCCGCCGTCGCAGCACGTCCAAGTTAACTGAAACTGTAAAATCAAATGGCCCAACGACGGAGACGCCCACGATCGACCACCAGTCGAGGAGCACGGACGCAAAGCGCGTAACTTTTGTAGTACAAGATCGTAGTCCGTCGATTGGTGGCACTGCTAGCTTCCCTACAAGCGCACGCGCTCGATCTATGCTCGCTCATTAGTATATTTGTAGCCAGCAAGCTTTCTTTTAAGTTGAGGTAGGCTCCCGCCCAATGTATTGGTGTTGTCATGAAAATGACCATTGACAATGACACGTCTTTCTCCTATATAAAAAAGAAAAGACGGGGACATGTCATGTGTCCTATGCATGTATAATGCACAAGCACTGTATTCATCAATTATAAATGATAGAACCATGCTGCATTTTCCTCACAAGTCCGTCGAAAGTGAGCACTCGTGTACTTATGTATGCACCCCCTAGAGTTTCTCGAGATTTCCATGGACAGTCCCTTTGTTCCCTAGCTGCAAATACTTAACACCATCTCCAGGAAGGATATAGTACTAGGGTTCCTGCCAGCTGGTTCACCGTAGTTTAATTACCTACTTGGGTACTACAGTGTAGATATGAAATTTCAGTGATACGCCTCGCTCGAGCGTTTGACATCGAAAACCCGTTGTATATGTTACACTTGGGACGACCTGTTTGAGTAAACGCTCGGCCTGTTACTTGCAACAAAATTTTACCACTGCAATTTGCACACTAGTTGAACAACGTTAATTGTTTAATAATGCTGGACTGAACCGCCATCCCAAAGATGCAGCGAGCTGACTTAGTTGTTCAAGAAGCCAGATTATCATACTGTCCATCAAATTGACCTTGCACGAACTAATTAAAACAACAAAGATTTTGAGAAGGAAAAAAAAATGCAAATAACACCATCTCCAGGGATATCAGGGTTCCTGCCATCTTGTTCCCTGTAGTTTAATTATTTACTTGGGTAGTCTAGATATATATGAAATTTCAATGACACGCCATGACCGAGCGTTTGACATCCAAAGCCCGTTGTATATGTTACGCACGATCTATTTGAGTAAACTCTGGTGGGTCTGTTACTTGCAACCAAATTTTAACGGTGCAATTTGCATACTTGTTGGACAACATTAATTGTTTAATGCTGGACTGAACCGACCCCGAAGAAGCAAGCTAGACGACTTAGTTCAGGAAACCAAGTTATATTTAGATAGAAACTAGGCTAGAGGGGGAAGAACCCCTTGGCATTTTTTATTAACAAAGAAGCGAGAAGCTGACTGGCTCATGCAATAATTAAAACACCTAGGATTTTGAGAAGGGAAAAAAACTGTAATATCAAACCTAGACTCTCATATACTCCCTCCATTTCAAAATATAAGATGTTTTAGATTTGTGAAGAAAAAATATCTAGCATTATTTTAGTGTCTAGATTCACTCTAAAACGGAGTGAACCACGTATTAAAATAAGTCTAGATATATTTATTTTACAAAGCTAAAACATCTTATATTTTAAAACAGAGGAAATACTATATACACTAGATCGTTTGAGCCCATGAGCCCCTGCTTCTCTATATAATAAGGGGGGACCATGCGCCTGTTTTTGCTCGGCCACCTGATTAGCCATATAATAAGCACTCAAAGGAGCCAAGCTCTAGATATGTTGCATTTGGCCAGTTGCCTAACCACCTTTTTTTTATTGTTCTCTTTGAATGATACACGTCTTGATTTGGTGCTCCCGGCTTGTGGTACCCTCCAGCTTTAGTTATTGTTCTATCATTGGCTTGCCGTTTCCCGGAATATTTTTCCTTTTCATAAAGCTGAGATGGAGGATTAACACTTCACTACAGGGTGTATATTTCTATGATATCTTGATGATGCACTTCTACACTGTCATATTAATATTTTTTTTGCGATACCATCATATTAATTTTAGTTTCTTATTATCATTGAAGAGCCCATCGGTACAAAGGTTGTAACCCCGGCCTACATTGTATTCTTTAAAAGGGACAGAAGCTGTGTCTTATATGTAAATAATAATAAAGATGAATAAAGTAACATATAAACATCTATATGATGAAAGATCAAAACCGAAAGAAAGATATGGACGTCTAAAATTAAGGATGCCAAGACCTTGGAATGTGCATGGAATAGGAAGACACTTTCTACTCGACCTTGCCAAAAAGAGTGGACGGCGTCAAAGGTTTGTTCTAAGATGATTCTACATTATGATTCTTCCAAATCTAAGAACAAATCTTATAAGTACAAAAAATTAAAACCTTTTGTCTTTTCTATACAGTGGCCTATGATCCTATTTTACTCCAAAACTTCTAATGCTTCTTATAGTACATATGTTTCTTGTGCCATAGGGAATGGCAATGGGTGTTTTATACTCGTGAGGCAAAGAGAGAGAAAGCAGCTAGAATGTAGCCGCACTCTCGGAAAAAAGAAGAATGTAGCCGTACTACAGGATCACAGCGCAAACCCGCGGAAATCAGAGGGTCTATAGCGAAAAGCGCACCCTTCCCCTGTCTCCTTTATATAGACACCGCGCTAATCTCTTCGGCCAACTCCACCATCTCCTTCAGAGTTCAGTCGTTCCTCCAGCCAACCAAAAAGCAGCAAGCTAAACGAAACACACCGAACCAGGAAATGGAGGACTACTACTACCTCGCCTCCTCCGAGGAAATCAGCACGAGCTTCCAAGTCGTGCACTCGTCGTCCCGCAACCGGAGCTCGCCGCCGCCGAGTCGGAAGCCCCGCCGCGCGTCATCCCGCGACCTCGACGCCGGTGAACTTGGCCACCACTACCTCCACGCCTGCTTCCGTTGCGCGCGCACGCTTGCCCGAAACAGAGACATCTTCATGTACAGGTAAACAGCGCCGATCGACCAATAGAACTTGTGTTACGTAGAAGCCGACACTGGTCTGTGATTGTGTCATCCATGGCTGACCGTGGTTCCTGATTAATTTGCGCGTGCAGAGGCGACACCCCGTTCTGCAGCGAGGAGTGCCGGCAGCAGCAGATCGACAGCGACGAGGCGGCGGAGAAGAGATCCAAGCAGTCCGCTGCCGCGGCGTGGGAGCAGCAGACGCAGCAGCGGAAGAACACGCACAGAGTGCCCGTCTGGGCTCGGTAGAAGCATCGATCAATCCAAATTCCAATGGCTCACATACCAGATACCTCTCCAGCTTCGATCTTCGGTGGTAATCTGTGTGATCCGACGCGAACAGTGCCGGCGTGCATGATAAGATACTAGAGGTTTGATGTATGCAGCGAGTAACTGTAGCACCAAGTTGACAAAATCCAACACTTATTCCCTCCCCTGTATCACCTTCATGTCCAGGCTCCGGACTGGAATTCCAATTTTTTTTCTACGAGAAGGCTGAACACTCATGGTCGTTGTATACGCACACGAGGTCCGCATCAATCACCTAATCGTATTGTTTTGCTCTGCCATGTTATTTAGCTGTGTATATCTATCGGTATAGAAACATATTTCACTTGATGCGTGTCATGGGTTCAGTTGAAAATATTCCACCACGGATACAGGCGAGTGACAAGCAAATAATTAATTTGTCAATTAGGGACATTATAACTTCAAGCCAAGGTGGAGCATCCTCACGAACTAGACACTTTTGGCCATCCGATCTGGCCGCTGGATGTCGAACTAGACACTTTTCGCCACCCGATCTGGCCGCTAGATGTTTTAGACTGTCTGATCTCCATTAGTTTTTGCACTCGCATAGTTGCCCTAAAGGATGCTACTCTGAGCGTTAAATTGGCCTGTTGTGGTCACCTGGGCCATGAACACCCACTAGGGTCCATGTGCTCGGATACTAGACCGTGTTAAGATCGGTCCAGCTCTAGATCTTATCGGTAGTAACTATAGGGTTTGATCTGAGAGAGTAGAGAGAGGAGAAGAGAGAGGGATAGGCGTGTATACCTGCGCCTTGGCTCGAGGAACACGAGCCAGAGGGAATGCCAGAGCCGGTGGCCATGGCGGAGAGGGGCGACGGCGTGGGCGTGGGTGAGAGTGGTGGCGGCGGAGCTTCCTGTCGACACAGCGCTACCCTAGATCGGATGGGTGTTTCAGTGGGGCAACTAGGGCACGAAAAACCTTGTAAGGCATGCCTCCGGCGCCCACCTGTCTTTATAGCGCTGGCGACAGGGGCCCACCAACCAAAGTACGGTTGGGCGCCCCCGATCAGCGCGTTGGTCAAGGGGATCGTCGAGCCGTTGGGCCCGGTCGATACGAGATAAACTAACATTCTCCCCCTTGATCTAGACTTTACCTATAACTTTAAACTTTATACTTTACTCGTTTCATCAGGGATCAGTACATA
Source organism: Avena atlantica (assembly GCA_910589765.1). Classification (NCBI taxonomy): domain Eukaryota; kingdom Viridiplantae; phylum Streptophyta; class Magnoliopsida; order Poales; family Poaceae; genus Avena; species Avena atlantica. Next base: position 217,245,720 of record OU342738.1, read on the forward strand.
GAGCATGTTTAATCCTCACGGCTCAATTGCCGATAGAGTCAGACAGCCACTATATATTTTTCTATTTTAAAACAAATCCTGTTACTTTTGGGCCTCTGTAGTCCAGAAATCATAGGCTTTTCCTTAATCCCATGCCTGCTAAGTGTTCCTTGAACACATTGGGAGATCAGCCTTTCGTTAGCGGATCCGCAAGCATATCATTTGTCCTTATATGCTCAAGACTTATAGTTTGATCCTAGACTTTATCTTTCATAACATAATACTTTATATCTATTGACTTTGTAGCATTACTCGACTTGTTGTTATGAGCATAGAATACTGTGGGCTCGTTGTCACAGTACATCTTTAGTCGCCTGCTAATGCAGTCTACCACTCTCAAGTATGATAGAAATTTATTTAGCCATAACGCCTGCCCCATGGCCTCATAACATGCTACAAATTATGTATACATCGTAGATGATACAACTATGGACTATTTGGCGCTTCTTCATTAAATAGCACCTCCTACGAGAGTAAAGACATATCCTGTCGTAGACTTTCTATCATCTTATCTCCCGCAAAATCTGCATCTGAATACCCTCTTATTTCTAGGGAATCAGATCTTTTATATGTTAGCATGAGGCCTTTTTTGCCTTGCACATAACGCAAAGCTTTATTTACCATTTTCTAGTGCTCCATGCCTGGATTATCCTGATATTTACCGAGTACCCCAGTGATAAAAGCTAAGTCAGGGCGAGTGCACACTTGTGCATACTGCAAGCTTCCAACGGCCGAAACATATGGTACTTTTTTCATTTGATCGATCTCATATTGGTTCTTTGGACACTGAAATTTTCCAAAACTATCGCCCTTGACTATGGGAGCAGGTGTGACATTACTCGCATGCATATTGTATTTTTTTAGAATCTTTTCACAATATGCCTTTTGCGACAGTTCTGACACTCCATTCTCTCTATCTCGGTGAATTTCTATGCCCAAAATATAAGAAGCTTCACTAAGATCTTTCATATCAAAATTTGAGGACAAGAACTTCTTTGTTTCTAGTAGTAGACTGACATCGCTGCTAGCAAGCAGGATATCATCCACGTACAGAATTAGGAAAATGTATTTTCCACTTTTAAACTTTGCATAAATGCAGTTGTCCTCAACATTCTCTTTAAATCCAAATCTTTTAGTTGTATCATTGAACTTTAAATACCACTGTCTAGAGGCTTGCTTTAACCTATAAATGGATTTCTTTAGACGGCATCCCATATGTTCCTTCCCCTCCATGAAAAAACCCTTGGGTTGTTTCATGTAAACATTCTCTTCTAAATATTCATTTAGAAATGTCGTCTTTACACCATTTGATAAAACTCTAAATCAAAATGTGCAAATAGTGCTATTATGATTCTGAAGGAATCCTTACATGAGACCGGAGAAAAAATCTCATTGTAATCTACCCCTTCTCTTCGCGTAAAGCCTTTTGCCACAAGTCTTGCTTTGTACTTTTCTACATTCTCATTGGAGTCATACTTTGTTTTGTAGACCCATTTGCAGCCTACTGTTTTGGCTCCTTTAGGATTTCCTCTAAGTCCCAAACTTTATTGAAACTCATCGATTTCATTTCATCTTCCATTGCCTCCACCCACTTGGCTGAGTGAGGGCTTCTCATGGCTTCTTCATATGAGGTGGGATCACCATCCATATGAACAGTTTCTGTGTTATAAACTTTGTAAATTTCTTTAGAAATGGCTGGTCTTCTTTCTCTTTTAGACCTTCTGAGTTTGTTAGACTCTTGCTCATTTCGTGCCTCAGGTTTTGGCACATTTTCTATGTGTGGCTGTTCCGGCTCCCTTTCGTGCTCAACAGTGGGTTCAGGCGGCTCCTGACGAACAAGTTCCGAACCTTCTCCCATTGTTATCACATGTGGAGTCACAACAGGTGCCTGCACCACAACCACAACCTTCATTTTAACGAGTCATTCTATTCGTCCCTTTGAAATATGGCCTAATCGACAGTGCCATAACTTCGACGAGTCATGAGTTTGCTTTCTTTTCTTTTGTTCTTTGTTCGACAAGGAAATTTGCTCACTCACATTACACACAGAAAGCACATTTTTCATGCAAGGATAACAAATAAAGCTTATCGTGAAGTAAAGCAGTACCCACACAAACATCTTTAAACCATATGCCACACTTGCCATGTCCAAAATAACATTCATAACTGTCTTTATCCAAACATGATACACTTATTAAGTTTTTGTGAAGCGAGGGAACAAATAAAACATCTTTTAACAGAATAATGAAACCATCAGCTAGCTCCAAGGGGATGTCGCCAACAGCTTGAACTTCTTCTTGAACTCCATTCGCAACTTCAATACATCTTTCGCTTCTTTGCATAGTCCTTGTCGAATGGAATCCTTGTAAAGAATTTGCAACATGAATAGTTGCACCTGAATCAATCCACCAAGTAGATTTCGAAAACTGTGTATACAGGGATTCATTTACAAAAGAAACTATATCTATACCTTTCTTTGCCATTGTGGACTTGATCCATTATGGACTTGAGCCATTCTGGGCTATCTTTCTTGAAGTGCCCAGTCTTCTTGCAGTGGTGACACTGGTCCTTGTTCCATGGGAGACTCTGCTGATGCTGATACTATTGGAGACCTTTTCCATGTGGCTTGGAGGGGGAACCACCATGGTTGTTGTTGTTGAAGTTTCTCTTCCTGTTGTCCTTCACGTAGTTCATAGAACCACCATGAACGGACTTGAGCCTTTCTTACTCTTGCACACACATACCAATGGTCTTTTCAATGTCCCATTTTTCAGGAGACATGTTGTAGTTGATCACAAAGTTCTCAAACTGTTGAAGAAGGGAATCCATGACAAGGTGAACGAGCAGAGCAGGCTTGAGATCCAGAATAGCATTCATGGGCTTTAGTTTAGCAGCCATGTTGCTCATCCTCAGGATGTGCTCCCTGATGCCATGTGCACCTCCTGTGTACTTTTCTGTGACCAGCTGTTTGAGCAGCTGGGTGGCATACATCTTTGAAGATCCAGTGAACTGACTCTTTATCTTTTCAAGAAACTCCCCAACGGAAGCTCACTCTTCGATTGAGCCCACAATGGTGTTCTCAATCGTACTCTTTACAAATTTCATGCACTTTTTGTTGCCATTCACCCACTTTTGGTTGTCAATGGAGTAACCCAACTTCATTGGAGCATGGTCCCTTTTCTTTTTCTCCCAAGAAGCATTATCATCAGCAGGATCTCTTTCTGGCTCTTTTGGCTTGACTAGCTGTGGAGTGTCCACAACCCAGTTAACCTCGGCACACATGAATGTCAGGTCCACTTTCTTCATCCACTCAGTGTAGTTGTCACCCACTGAGCATCGGAATGTCCTTGAGGCAACTCATCAAGTTGAGACCTCCTGAAAACCACAAAGATGTGAGATAACAAAAACAATTGTATGTATTAATTCAACGTTGGTATAAATCAAAACACACAACTGTTTGTGCAATTAAAACTATATTACCATTGGGCAAAAATAGAGATAAATGCACCTTTGACACATAATAAACAAATCATGATCATGCTATTAATAACGTTGGTCATATAATAACAGAACCATAATCACCTTTAATATTCACTTTATCACATCTTTAAAAAAATTAATTATCACTTTATTGCATTTTAGCAATTTCTTTTAACTATTTGCAGCGGAAAAATGAGTTAAAAAAATTCATCAACTTTACATCTTTACAGAAACTTTACTGTCACATTATAATTTTTCTAGACAAAATTTCGTTGGATTATTTTGTGTAGAAAAACTATGTCAAAAACTATCAAAAACAGATAATAATTTTTCTAAAAAAACTATAAAATAAAAAAACAGAAAACTGTTACTGTTACGCCCCATTGGGCCTTTACTGTCAGCGGCTCATGAGACTATTGGGCCTTTACTGTCAGCGGCTCATGAGACTATTGGGCCTTTACTGTCAGCGGCTCATGAGACTGTGTCGCGCGCGCTGAGAATACTGCATAGCCGCTCGCCCCGCAGCGGCCAGGGCCCAGCGCGCAAAGGCCTATCTATCGCCACCGCGTAGCTGGCTACCCGCGCCCACTCGCTTGGCGTCCCTTAGACCGCAGTGGCCCACGGCCCATCTAGCCACGCTGTGTGCGCACGCCGCCACGGATCACAGCCGTCGATCTCATCCAATGGCCCCCCGCGGCTTTCGCAGGATCAAAAAGGCAGCCCGCGGCGCCCGACAAAAACCCTAACCCTCATTTTCCCCCACTCCCCCGCTTTTCTCTCTGCCTCTGGCGGTTGTGCAGCTGGGTTCGAGGCGAGACGGCACCGCCGGCGGTCCCCTCCCTCTCCGACGCGTGCTCCTCTGTCCCCTCTACTTTCTTTTGTCCAGTTCACCACCTTTCCCACACCCCGTGGCGACCACGGCGAATGAGAGAGGAAGAACGGAGGCGTCCCCCTGCCCCCTTGCCGGCTGTGCGCCCACGCACCGCCGTCAAGCGACGCAGTGGTGGCGCCCTTTGCTGGCGCACGCAGCGGCCGGTGGTCCTTGCTTTCTTTGCCCTCTCCTTTTTTTATTCTTCGAAAACTCTATTTCGGTTCGGGGTCGGGATTTGGGGCTTTTCTGTGGGGATCTTTGCTTTGCCCCAGTGGGGTTAGTCCTTCTTCCCTATGCCTCGGCTTGCCGATGCGCATAGGGATTGAGGGGGACGTGAAAGTGTAAGATGGTTAACCTAGAGGAGGGGTGAATAGGTTTCTACAAAATTCTTTATAATCTTTTGCAATTTTTAGGCTTTGCGGAATATAAGTGAGCCTAAATGCAAACTAGGTGAGGCAACCTAGATGATGAAACAAGATACTTTAAGCTCGAAGGCTATCACAAGGTAAACAACACAAGTAAGAGATCGGTTAAGGAATAACTGAAGCACGTGGAGACGAAGATGTATTCCCGTGTTCACCACCTTTGGGAAGGGGGCTACGTCACGTTGGAGAGGTGTGAGGTTTCACGCAGTATTCGTCACGCGCCACAAAGGCTCACCTTCTTCTCCGAGCCTATCCCACGAAGGAATAACTCACTTACTCGTGGTAGACTTTAAGGTAGTCTCCAAACCCTCACAAACTTTCCACGGAGCAAATCACAAGACGAATGCCTCCGGGCGACCCTATCCACCTAGGGTTTCCCACAAACCCAAGAGTAACAAGCTAACTCGATGAACTCAAGGGGGGATGAACTTTGGCTTGGTGGAAACGTAGATCGGGACCACCTCTTCCTTTCTACCAAAGGGATTTGGATTTGGTTGGGTAGAATGGGAGATCCTCAAGCTTTTGTGTTTCAACAATGGAGAGAGAGAGCTTCAAGAAATGAATGTTTGCTAAAAATACCTAACCTCTTAGTGCGGAAGAAAGGGGTGTATATAGTATGGGGAGAAAAAGAGCCGTTTGGGGGTTCCTGTGACAGAACCGGCAATAAGTCCGGTCGGACCGAGTTGCTCTCCGGAAATTCCGGCGACAGCTCCGGCGGACCGGACCACACGCCGGAAATTTCGGCGGCGACCAAAATTCTCGGCGAGCAGCTGAAAGTGCTAGCAGTAAGCCGTTTTGGTGCTTACCGAGAATTTCCGGCGGCGACCGGAAATTCCGTCGACAGCACCGGCGGTGCCGACACTTCTGTTGATTTCGCAGTAGCCCCTTTGGACTCATTTTTCATGGCTATTTTTCTCTCTCTCTCTTCGAAAGGGTGTGTGGCGGTGGATAAAGAGAAGTATATTTGGTGTAGAACAACCCCAAAGAGCGCATCGAGATCACCCCTCTTAATAGTGCGGTGTTTACTGTTTGACTCAAGAGTAAATAAGAGAGAATAAGAAATAACACCACCGGCTCTTCATATAAAAACGAATGGGGGTCACACATCGCCTTTCACTAACACACTGCGGACTCTCACCTGTAGAGAAGCTAGTATAAACATTAGTCTGCTCTCTAGCTTCGATGTCATAGTTAATCAAAACACTGGATAAGGCTATTTGCTCTTTCAATCTCCCCCTTTTTGGTTAACGATGACAAACCGAGCTAGAGTCAAAAGGATATATTATGCTACGATTAGATACACAGATATCTAGCGCACAATAGCAAGCACATAGTGATACGAAATCCAAGTACAATAAAAGAACTGCAGAGTTGTCCAGACACACACACACACAAATAGTTCGATGGAGCAAATAAAAGCACAAGCCCATGAGAGGCAAACGAACAAAGGAGGGCTTGTGCAAGAGGCAAGTCATGAAGGAAGCGACTCTACTCTCACTCCCCCTTTGGCATCGAGACCAAAAAGGAAGAAAGGAGTTGATAAAATGAGCTAGCCAGCAAAGTTGTCCTCATCGTCATCATCATCATCGGCTTCTTCCTCCTCTTCTTCTTCTTCTTCGTCACCCTCCTCTCTGTCCTCGTCCTCATCATCATTCCCTGTAGGAGTAGCGTGACGCTGAGAGGAACTGGAAGTGGCAAACTCGGGGAACATTGATGGATCAAAACCCCAAAACATGTCCTCATCCAGCGGGGGCTTCTCGAAGTTGACATAAGGAATAGGAGCTAAAATATTGCCCAAGTCTAGCATTGGGCAACCACGTTCTATCAAGAAGGCATTGTGCTGCCTCCTATTCTCCTGACTGAGCTCCAAGCTGCGATGGGCAACATCATACGAAGAGCGACACATGTCCCACAAACTATTGAAGAAACGGGCAAGTCCTTTCTTGCGAGGAAGAGCACGGGGAAGGTCCCGACGGGAGCACGAACCAGCAGAAAGAGGATCATGAGCAAGCTTGGTCCGGCGCTCAGACGGCATTATCTGAGGGAGATCCACATGAGAGACCCGACGAGGTAAGGTGAAATCCTCCATATCTTCACGCGGACCTTTAGGGATAGCAGACGCAGGGACGGTGGCCTCAATCAGACGCAGAACATACTGACAAAAGTTGGGAGTCATGCGCTTCTCGATGGACCGCTGAATCTCACAGAAGATGAAATCACACCCATTGATCTTCCACAGGCAACGAGGGTCACAGTAGTACAGCAGGTTCTTGTGGTGACCACGGACATCAACCGCATCACCATCTTTTCTCACAAGACTATAGTGGAAGAACCAATCAAGGACCATATAGTAGTAGTACATGCCTGACAAGCTGGGAGGTGCATGGTTGGGCTCACTGGCGTAGCACGAAAGGATCTGGTTTTCACTGAAGGCCTTCTCAGAGTGAATGCAAAAGCCAGAAACACGGTCAGGAGGGTAACCCAGGGCATTGCAAAAATCATAAAAGGAAGCCGAGTACAGCTTGGTGCCGATCATCCAAGTGATAGTGCGAGCAGCATCAGTGTGGAAATAAGCAGTGTAGAAGAACTGGTGAATGAGATCTGGCATTAGCTTAACCTTGATAGTGGCAAGACCAAAGACATCCATCTGCTTCAGGGCCACATCCGCATGCTCGGAATCTGTAGAGAGGTAGTGAGCATAGTGGTCCTCATTGAGATACCTGGTAGGAACAAAGAATCCCTGCCGCATACGAGAGGGCTCATTGTAGAATTCATCCCAAAAGCACTTATGAGTGTTAGTCCAAAACATTCTGTCAGCAGCAAGATAGGTGCGGTTGGGAAAGTGGTACGGATCTGCCTCCTTAAGTCCTGCCACTGATTCATAGAGATATCCGAAGTAGTATTATAGTTGGGAGGGTCCTCTTCTTCAGTAGGACCAAGACTGGACTTGCCCTTGGGAGCGGATCTTCCAGCAGAGGCTTTCTTCTTCTGTCCACTTGCAGAACCAGAACCCCCTGCAATAGCAGTTGCTTGTTGACGCTGAGTGAGGCGAGGAGTAGGAGGAGGATCTCATTGAATAGTAAGCTTTCTCTTTTTGCCGGTGTCTTGCTCAAAATCGTTGTGGTCAGACGCTGCACAAGAAGCACACAAGAACGCAAGGAAAAGAAAGCAAATGAGTGTATATGCCATAAAAGAACTCACAAGAACATAGATTGATATTTGGCAAAGCGCATGGAAAGAAAAACAAAAGGAATAGGAGTTTCGGCTCCAGGTCCGGCAGAACCGATCCGGTCGCCGGAAGTATCGGGGACGGTTCCGGCGGACCGGAAGCTCGACCGGAAATTTCGGCGAGCGTTTCAGTTGACCGGAACGGCGGCCAGAATTTTCGGCGATAGTATCGACGGGACCGGGCCTGGGACCGAAATCTCGAAGCCATCGATTTGGGAACTATCCATGACTTATTACTTGCGCAAAAAACAACATGTGGGAGAACTAGGGTGAAACTAGGATGGCACTAGCTTAGTTACTCTACTAGGGGAACTTGACCATGAAAACTAGGGTTTCACCACCAACAAGAAAGGTAAAGAGGATATGAAAGAGCATAATACCCTCGGATGCCGAAGATGAAGCCATGCCCCCCTTGCCAAAGATGGGCAAGAAGAAAGCACCACACGAGAAAGAGGGAGAGCGCTACCCGATCTCCCAATGCGGGCAATGAGAGAGCAAAACCTTCGGTGAGAAGACTTATAGAGGCCCGATCTACAACTTGGTGGAGTAGGGAGGGATTTGGGTGGAGGGAAGGGCCTATGGGGGGTGGGGAAGCTTGGGACGTCAACCATGGAGGAGAGGAGGGCGTGGGGAAGAAGGGAGAAAGAGATTGGAACTGCCCCACGCGCGGGCTATAAATACCCCAGAGAAAAAAATCAGCAGTAAGTCCGGTCGAACCGGCGCCCACGCCGGGATTTTCGGCGAGAGCATCGGCAAACCGGCCCTGTGACCAATATTTCCGGTGGCCACCGGAATTTTTGGCAGAGAACCGAAACTGTATTCTGTAAGGGTCTTCGGTCTGCTGCCGAAATTTTCGGTGGTCGCCGGAAATGTCGATCGCCAGGCCGGCGGACCGAAATGTTTGCCGGAAATTTTCAGGAGACGATGTATGTGGAAATTTTTCCTGGAGACGATGTATTGTGATAAATCATATGAGCATATACACAAGATCCAAATGAAAACCAGATAAAGCACTATCCATTTGACAAGGTCATGAAGAAAAACGAAGAGCAACCATGGACATAGGATTTAGCTTTGAACATCAAGGCACCCAATACACAAAACCAACCATTTGGCAGAGGATTTATCCCCTATGTTTAAGCACACATGTCATGGGGCCTCAAAGATAGATGCTTGGACCCATATGATGACACGAGATCAATTTATGTTGCACACATAGGTAAGCATCAAACCAAGACATGGTAAGATGACCATCCCTACATGTGATGCGCAACTAGGCTACATACCACGTTAAGAGAAAGAATATAGTGCAAGAAGCAAACAAATCCAAGTTTTGAGGATCTAGGATACCGAGTTCTCGCCTCAACATGGCAAAACGGGCTTCATTCAAGGGCTTCGTGAAGATATCGGCCAATTGGAACATCGTACCCACATGAGTGAGATTGATATCACCATTTGCGACATGGTCACGTAGGAAGTGGTGGCGAATGTCAATATGTTTGGTGCGGCAATGTTGGACGGGATTATTGGCGATCTTTATTGCGCTTTAATTATCACATAGAAGAGGCATCGTACCAAGAGACACACCATAGTCTTTCAAGGTTTGTCTCATCCATAACAATTGAGCACAACAAGATGTCGCGGATATGTATTCGGATTCGGCGGTGGATAGGGCTGTGGAGTTTTGTTTCTTGGAAGACCAACTCACCAACAACCGGCCAATGAATTGGCAAGCCCCGGAGGTTGATTTTCGGTTACCCTTATCACCTGCCCAATCGGCATCCGAACAGCCAACAAGCTCAAAGGTTGACCCCTTTGGATACCAAAGCCCTAGAGTAGGAGTGAGAACAAGGTACCTAAAAATCCGTTTGACCGCCATCAAGTGGCACTCCTTGGGAGCGGATTGAAAACGAGCACACATTCCAACACTTAACATGATATCCGGCCTAGAAGCACAGAGGTAGAGCAAGGAACCAATCATAGAACGATATACCTTTTGATCCACGTCCTTCTCACCAACTCCAAGACCAAGTTGTCCATTTAGTGGCATGGGTGTCTTCATGGGATTAGCCTTGGCCATCTCGAACTTATTGAGCATGTCCTTAATGTACTTCTCTTGAGAGATGAAAGTGCCGTGAGGAAGTTGTTTTATAATGAAGCCTAGAAAGAACTTCAACTCCCCATCATGGACATCCTAAATTTCATAGTCACCAACTCGGCAAAAGCTTTGTTGTGAGATTCGTTAGTTCCACCAAAGATAATATCATCAACATAAATTTGAACAATAAATAAGCCACCCCCTTTAAACTGTTTGGTGAAAAGGGTGGAATCGACCTTACCCACACTAAACCCATCCATGAGTAGAAAATCCCTAAGGTGCTCATACCAAGCACGAGGAGCTTGCTTTAGTCCGTAGAGAGCCTTATGGAGTAGATACACATGGTTGGGATAGCGTGTGTTTTTGAAACCCGGGGGTTGAGATACATATGCAATAAGAACCAAGCTGAGATCATCACCCCTAAAGACCTTCACAAAAGTTCTAGAAAAATAGGAGTCATAGCCGACATCCGCAAGATGTTTAATTGAAAGAAAGTTGTAACCAAGGTTTTCAACAAGTAAGACGGTCTCTAGAGACAAGACCTTGGAGATCACCAACTTACCATAACCTAGTACCTTTCCTTTAGAGTTGTCTCCAAAAGTGATGCTTGACGTTGAGTTGACATCGTGAATGAATTGATCAAGCCCACTTCTACCTCCGGTCATATGATTGGTGCATCCACTATCAAACACCCATTTTGATCCACCGGAGGCATAGCCCTACAAAATCAATTCTTTGATTTAGGAACCCATTGAGTAATGGGTCCTTTAGCATTAGCAACAATATCCTTTGGTACCCAAATTGAGTACCATCTATAAGCATAACCATTGCGAGGACCAACATATTTGGAATATACATCTCCTTGAGTGCTCTTACATAGCACATAGGATGGATTAGAATTTCCCGCATACTTATGATTGGGATTGCCCCTCATGGATCCCCCATTCACAACATTCCTTTTGACTTGGTCAACCACCTTGTCACCTTCTTTTACAAAGGTTATATTCTTTGGTGGAATGACATTGCTCTTGTTGTTCTTTGGATCAAAACCGACACCTTCCTTGGAAACTCTCGTTTTTTGACAGGATAAAATCTCATCTAGGATCTTTCCCTTGGAGGTAGGTGCACGACGCTCTTTCTCAAGTTGCTCTTTCAACTTCTTATTTTCCTCAATGAGGAGAATTTGATCAAAGGTAGAGTTAGAGGGACAAGAATCATTCTCAACAATAATTGGATCCTTCAATGTACCAAGAGCCTTCTCATAGGTCACCCAAAGTTGGTCATGGTTCTCTCCAAGTTTTATGAGCTCACACTTGAAAAGAAAACTAGCCTTTTCAAGGTGTTCAAGGTCCTCGGTAAGAGAAGTATGAGCAACCTCAAGCTCTTTCTTTGAGGCATCAAGCTCTTGGGACAAAGAGTTAGCCCTATAAATAGTGTCCATGTCTTTTGCTTTATCAAGTTCAAAAATTTCAATTTGTAGTTTAAGAAATGAGTTGGTATTATTTTCCTCACAATGATCTTGCTCAAGAAGATTGAATCTTCGTTTCTCATCATCAGTGAGATTCCAAGCTATCAATGGCCTCATCACGTGAGCTAACAAGTTCCACTAATTGCTTGACTCTAGCACGAGCAATGGGAGGAAGAGACTTCATGATAGCATACATTTATTTTATATATTCTTCACCAAATTCATCACTATCACTATCACTATCATGGTTACTCTCAAGATCATCCAAGACGCTAGATAGGGATGGAGGAGAGGCGAATACCTTGGAGCTTCTTGCCATAAGACAAGAGCAGGTGATCTTGGGAATAGGAGAACTCTCGATGTAGTCCTTGGCGTAGTCATAGGTGAGAGGTGATCCGAGTTCGACATATGCCAAACCGGTCGCACTCACCACTTTCTCCTCATCCCCACACTCCACGTCGGACTCGTCCTTGGAGCCCCTTGCCATGAGACAAGTGGCGGTGACCTTGGGAGTAGGAGAGTCGTCGATGTAGTCCTTGGTGTAGCCGTAGGTGAAGAGAGACCCGTGTTCGGCGAAGGCCAAACCGGCCACTCCAACAACCTTCTCTTCATCCTCTTCCTCCTTGTTGGATATGTATTCTTGACCTAGGAATCCCTTGCCATCACGCCTATTGTTCCTCTTGTATCTTTCGTTGATGGGGTTGGGTTTCAATCTTGGTTTGGCACCCTCTTCATACTTGGGTTTGTCAAGCCTCTTCTCATATGGACATTTATCGGCAAAGTGGCTCGACTCATCACAATTGTAGCATGTACTTTTCTTCTCACTTGATCCCATTGAACTTCTCCTTCTTCGAAACTTCATGTTCTTGGTGAAGAGAGCAAGTTGAGAGAGCATATCATCAACTCCATCAACATCGCTTTCTTCATCACTAGCAACATCTTCTTGCACATGCTTGGCCTTTAGTGCTAGAGAGTGAGAAGACCCAATAACACGGTTGATCTCCTTGATCTTTTGCCCTTCATCCGCCAAGTTATCCGTGGCAACAAGATAAGAGAATAGATCATCGGGAGTGAATTAATTAGCTCTATTAAGGAGTTGCAAGTTCAAGGCAAGCTTCTTATCGGTGACTGCAAGCATAGAGACAATCTTGGACTTGATAAGCTCATCATTCAAATTGAATCCATCATCATACTTCTCAAATACTAGGCCACCAATCTTCACGCGGAGGGCAACAAGTCTCTTGTATGCTTCATCGATAGTCTCACCATCATGGTTCATGAACATGTTCATCTCTGACTTGGCAACTTCATACTTGGATTTTTGGATAAGAGACGTTCCCTCTTGGATAATGACAATCCTATCCCAAAGATCCTTTGCGGTGGGGATGTCGCTGACTTGATCATGGAGAGTGCGGTGAATGGCACTCCTTATCTTGTCACAATCCATTGCATTTAGTTGATGGTCATAGTACTCTCCCAGAGTGAGGTTGTTGGGATCTTGAGGCTGGAAACCGATGCACACAATCTCCCAAAGCTCAACGCTGCAGCTGCGAAGATGAGATTCCATAGAAGCTTTCCAATGAAAGAAATGAGTTCCATCATAATGAGGTGCATGACCCAAACCATTAATATGAGGCATGATGTTATTTTGCTAAGGATAAACATAAGGAAATTGATTAGGGGGCGTGGAGGTTTTTGACGAGTCTCTCTCATGAGCGGACTCAGCATCCTTATCCTTTCTGGTGTCCATTGGTATCCCTTGAGGTACTACCAATGGGTTACCAAGAAAAGCCCCATCGCCAATGGCCTTAAGTTGTCCTTCTAGGTAACTCATTCGAACAAGGAGATCAGAATCAGCCTTGGCCTTTTCAAGGGCACCCTTGGCTAAGATTTCACGAAGCTCCTTGACCGAATAAGTCTTATCCTCCTCATCATCGGATAAAACCATCTTTTCTCTTAGGCGGTAAAGCCCTGAAAAGATCCCTTGGCTCTAATACCAATTGAAAGTGTAAGAGGGTTAACCTAGAGGGGGTGAATAGGTTTCTACAAAATTCTTTATAATCTTTTGCAAGTTTTAGGCTTTGCGGAATATAAGTGAGCCTAAATTAAAACTAGGTGAGGCAACCTAGATGATGAAACAAGATACTTTAAGCTCGAAGGCTATCACAAGGTAAACAACACAAGTAAGAGATCGGTTAAGGAATAACCGAAGCATGTGGAGACAAAGATGTATTCCCGTGTTCACCACCTTTGGTAAGCGGGCTATGTCACTTTGGAGAGGTGTGAGGTTCCACGAAGGATTCCTCACGCGCCACAAAGGCTCACCTTCTTCTCCAAGCCTATCCCACGAAGGAATAGCTCACTTACTCATGGCAGACTTTAAGGTAGTCTGCAAACCCTCACAAACTTTCCACGGAGCAAATCACAAGCCAAATGCCTTAGGGCGACCCTAGCTGCCTAGGGTTTCCCACAAACCCAAGAGTAACAAGCTAACTCGATGAACTCAAGGGGGAATGAACTTTGGCTTGGTGAAAACGTAGATCGGGACCTCCTCTTCCTTTCTACCAAAGGGATTTGGATTTGGTTGGGTAGAATGCGAGATCCTCAAGCTTTTGTGTTTCAACAATAGAGAGAGAGAGAGCTTCAAGAAATGAATGTTTCCTGAAATGCCTAACCTCTCAGTGGATAAGAAAGGGGTATATATAGTATGGGGAGAAAAAGAGCCGTTTGGGGGTTCCTGCGACATAACCGGCAATAAGTCCGGTCGGACCGAGTTGCTCGCCGGAAATTCCGGCGACAGCTCCGGTGGACCGGACCACACGCCAGAAATTTTGGCGGTGACCGAAATTCTCATCGAGCAGCCGAAAGTGCTTGCAGTAAGCCGTTTCGGTGCTTACCGAGAATTTCCGGCGGCGACCTGAAATTCCGGCTACAGCACCAGCGGTGTCGGCACTTCTGCCGATTTCGCAGTAGCCCCTTTGGATTCATTTTTCATGGCGATTTTTCTCTATCTCTTTGAAAGGGTGTGTGGCGGTGGATAAAGAGAAGTATATTTGGTGTAGAACAACCCCAAAGAGCGCATTGAGATCACCCCTCTTAATAGTACGGTGTTTCCTATTTGACTCAAGAGTAAATAAGAGAGAATAAGAAGTAACACACCGGCTCTTCATATAGAAACGAATGGGGGGTCACACATCGCCTTTCACCAACACACTGCGGACTCTCACCTGTAGAGAAGCTAGTAGAAACATTAGTCCGCTCTCTAGCTTCGATGTCATAGTTAACCAAAACACTAGATAAGGGATATTTGCCCTTTCAGGATGGCGCGGCCGTAAGGGCAGGCGCTCTGTAGGGTTGGGATCTAGGGTTTCCTTTTATTCTTCGCTTTGCTTTTCTACACCGAGAAAGATCTACAGAGCCCGTGGCTCTGATACCATTGTTAAGATCGGTCCAGCTCTAGATCTTATCGGTAGTAACTATAGGGTTTGATCTAAGAGAGTAGAGAGAGGAGAAGAGAGAGGGATAGGCGTGTATACCTGCGCCTTGGCTCGAGGAACATGAGCCAGAGGGAATGCTAGAGCTAGTGGCCATGGCGGAGAGGGGCGACGGCGTGGGCGTGGGTGAGAGTGGCGGCGGTGGAGTTTCCCGTTGGCACAGTGCTACCCTAGATCAGATGTGTGTGTCGGTGGGGCAACTAGGACACGACGAACCTTGTAAGCATGCCTCCAGCCCCCACCTGTCTTTATAGCGCTGGCGATAGGGGCCCACCAACGAGAGTACGGTTGGGCGCCCCCGATCAGGGCGCGTTGGTCAAGGGGATCGCCAGTCCGTTAGGCTCGGTCGATACGAGATCAACTAATAGACCGGGCTGAAAGTCACTTTGGCAGCTGAAAGCAACACCTACTCCCTCCGACTCAAATTAATAATAGATCTGGTGTATCTAGTGAGAGAGAGTAATAGGATCGAGAGAGAGAAAACAAGCAACGAGAGGAAGGATTGGGGCGAAGAGAAGTAGCATGGGAGGGGAAGCTTCAAGATGCGGCGATGGGCACACCACAACCGATGCGGCCAGGCACACGACACCACTCGATGTATCTCGCCGACCGGACGTGGGCTGGTGATGGAGGGGCATCGATCTCCGATGCGGCAGTGAGCACACATCACCCAGCTGATGCGTCTTCTTTTTAAAGATCCAGCACGCCAAACGCTAGCTAGCAACACATCAAGAAACATCTCGCCAGATCTTAAGAACCACGAGAAGACCAAGCTGTCGATCTAAAGGATCGACCAACACACATTACCATCAACTCCGAGACGCCGCCGTGAAGGTCGCCACTGGTGTAGAAATAAAGTTGATGCAGATTTTTTGCCAGACACTGTTGCCACCGCCCTAACGACACACAACAGCAGACTGACCCTAACCCTAACTACTAGACGGAGAAACGAGATACCCTCTTCCTCCTACCACCGAAGCAGCAAGGGGAGGGAGACGAAACCATCGCTCTTGCCGTCTTAGATCTGGATGAGGGAGGGAGTTGCAGAGCCAATGCCAACCGTTATTGTGCGTACATGTACCACGGCCAAGATCAATTTAATATGCAAGACAAGATAAAAATCTGTCGTGGCTAGAAAAAACTCTTACACCACCACCGCTATATATAATAGACATTCATGAAAATGACCATTGACAAGGACACGTCTTTCTCCTATAAAAGTAGAAAAGAAAAGACAGGGACATGTCATATCTCCTATGCATGTATAATACACAAGCACTGTATTCATCAATTATTATAAATGATAGGACCTCACATGTCTGTCGAAAGTGCGCACTCATGTACGTATATACCCTGTAGTTTCTTAAGATTTCGATGGCTAGTCCCTTTGTTCCGTAGCTGCAAATACTCCACCATCTCCAGCTGCTTCACTGTAGTTTAATTACCTGCTTGGGTAGTACAGTAGAAGATAAATATATAGATATGAAATTTAAATGATTACGCCTCGATCGAGCGTTTGACATCCAAAAGCCGTTGTATATGTTATTAAGGGGCACGATCTGTTTGACAGTTTGAGTAAAGTCTGGGTCTATTACTTGCAACAAAACTGCAATTTGCATACTGTACTACTCCTATTGAACACCATTAATTGTTTAATGCTGGAGTGAACCGCCCTCCAAGAAGTAGCTAGCTGACTTCTTTAAAAAGAAGCGAGAAACTGACCCCAATTTGCATACTACTCCACATTTTAATTCAAGAAACCAGTTTATATTTAAAAACTAGGCCAGAGGGGGAAGGCCTACTCCACATTTTTTTAAGAAGAAGCGAGAAACTGACTGCTAATGCAATAATTCAACACCAAGGATTTTGAGAAACATAAAACTGCAATATGAAACGTGGACAATAAATATGGACATTGTTTGAGCCCATGAGCTCCTGCTTGCTCGGCGACCCGATTAGCCACATACGCACTCAAAGGAGCCAAGCTCTAGATATGTTGCAACTTGGCCAGTTGCCTAACCACCATTTTATTGTTCTATTTGAAGGATACACATCTTAATTTGGTGCTCCCAGCCTGTAATATATATATGTGGTACCTCTCCAGCTTTAGTTATTGTTCTATCATTGGTTTGGCGTTCCTGGGAATATTTTTCCTTTTCATAAAGCTGAGATAGAGGATTAACACTTCACTACAGGGTGTATATTTCTATGATATCTTGATGATGCACTTCTACACTGTCAAATTAATTTTAGTTCCATATCATTGCACAGCCCATCGGTACACACATTTTAACCCGGCCCACATTGTATTCTTCAAAAGGGACAAAAGATTTGTCTTATACTCAGTGGCGGAGTTTGCCAAGAAACGATGGGGGCTACACACAAAACTTTATTGTTTTGGGAGGCGGGGGCAAAATGCTCTAATTTTTCAATTCTAGGCATTGTAATTTTTTCTTCAATAACTTTCAAAATCTGTGTGTGTGTGTGGGGGTGGGGGGGGGGGGGGGGGGGGGGGGTGGCCCCCCTGACTCCTTCATAGCTCTGACGGTGCTTATAATGCTACATAAAGAATAAATAAAGATGGATAAAGTAACATGTGAATATCTACATGATGAATGCGGAAACCGAAAAGAAAGATATGGACGTCTGAAATTAAGCATGTCTAGAATTGTGCATGGAATAGCTAGACACTTTCTACATGACCTTGCCGAAAAGAGACGGCGTCGAAGGTTTGTTCTTCTAAGATGATTCTGCATTATGATTCTTCCAAATCCGAGAACAAATCTTATAAGTACAAACAATTACAACCTTTTGTCATTCGTGTATAGTGGAGTATATGATCTTTTTATACTCCAAAACTTCTATGTTTCTTATAGTACTCCTTTTGTTTTAAAATATAAGTTGTTTTAGTTTTGTAAAGCAAATGAATCTAGACTACTTTTAGTATATAAGTTTACTTATGTTTAGAGTGAATCTACACACTAAAACAGTCTAGATACATTTTCTTTATAAATTTAAAACATCTTATATTTTAAAATAGAGGGAGTACGTATGCTATGTTGCTTGCGCCCTAGGGAGTGTGCAATGGGTGTCCTATACTCGTGAGGCAAAGAGAAAGAAGGAAAACAATACATATCATCTGGGGGATAAAACGTTTTTATCCCCCGGGTCACGTCGCTAGCATCCAACCGTACGGAACGGACTGCGCGTCTTCGTCGACCTCGTCTTCAACTGAAAATATCGCGTCCTTCCACTACCGCCGCGCGCCGCCGCTACTACGGCGCCCCTCCGGCTGCCGCCACGCGCCTCCGCTGCTGCGGCGCCTCTCCGCTATTGCCGCGCGCCTCCGCTGCCGCCGCGCGCCGCCGCTGCTGCCATGCGCTCCCGCGCACTCCCATCTGCTCCACTGCTCGCGGGCAGTCCAACCTCACTGACTCGCCGGTCATCCTCGTAGCGGCCGAGTCGCTCCCTACATCCCTTTCCTCCCAGTTTCCTCCTCCCGCCGCCATGGCCCGCTCCCACTGCCATGGCCTGCTTGTGTATGTAGTGTGTACTGTGATTGATTTTTTGCTACCACCAATAGGTGAATTTGCTATAGACGACAGGAATTGTTGCTACCGAAGACACACTTGATTTGCTTCTCTAGATTTACCCTTTTGGGGAATTTTTGCTGAGATAAAGGATTTGCTGCATATCAATGATGCTACAATGTCACATTATTTTTGCTACAACTATTTTATGATCTTGCTACAACAGTACAAAAATGTTCTACGTGATCTCCGACGAGGTATCTGGGGAGCTCTCCCAGCGAAAGTTCCTGGCGTGTCATAGACGAGGTCGGGTTTCTGCTATATTAGCATATTTTTTCTGCTACCACCGTTATCTGGTTTTGCTACAATAGCGTAAAACTTTTGCTACGAGGTCTCCGACGAGGTTTTTCCCGGCGAGTCTCCGGTGATATTTTCCGGCGAAGTCGGTTTTGCTACATTAGCATATTTTTTTCCTACAAGGTCGCCGACGAGGTCTCCGACGAACTCTCCAGCGAGGTCTGATATGTCTGTTCTTTTTTCTGCCTCGAACCGTTTTTTGCTACAGTATAGCAAAAGCGGGGCATATTTAGCAAAAACGGATCTGATTGTAGCAAAAACGGGTTTTAGGTGGACACGTGTCAGCACGAGGACCGGGGATCAGAAGTTTTTATCCCGAAAGATGCGTAGCACTGTCCGAGAAAAAACCGCTAGGCGTACTCGTCGGGAAAAAGAAGAATGTAGCCGTACTACAGGACCACAGTGCAATACCGCGGGAACCGGAGGGTCTAGAACGAAAAACGTATCCTTTCCCTGTCTCCTTTATATACCGCGCTAATCTCTCCGGCCAACTCCACCACCTCCAGCAGTCCTTCCTCCAACCAACCAAGCAGCGTCAAGTTAAACGAAACCCACCGAGCCAAGAAATGGAGGACTACTACTACTTCGCCGCCTCCCTGGAGACAACTGCCGAAATCAGCACAAGCTTCCGAGTCGTGCACTCCTCGTCCAGCAACCGGAGCTCGCCGTCGCCGAGTCGGAAGCCCCGCCGCGCGTCCTCCCGCGACCTCGACGCCGGTGAACTTGGCCACCACTACCTCCACGCCTGCTTCCGTTGCGCGCGCACGCTTGCCCGAAACAGAGACATCTTCATGTACAGGTAAACATCGCCGACCAATACAGCTTTTGTTGGGTAGAAGCTGGCACTCTGTGATGGTGGCATCTAAACGTTGTTCTTGATTAATTTGCGCGTGCAGAGGCGACACCCCGTTCTGCAGCGAGGAGTGCCGGCAGCAGCAGATCGACATCGACGAGGCGGCAGAGAAGAGGTCCAATCAGTCGGCGGCCGCGACGAGGGAGCAGCAGACGCACCAGCGGAAGAACACGCACAGAGTGCCCGTCTGGGCTCGGTAGAAGCGTAGATCAATCCAAATTCCAGTGGCTCACATACTAAATACCTCTATGCGAGTACCCATGACGCCTCTCGAGATTGCGGCGTGTGATCTCCAGCTTCGATCTTCGGTGGTAAACTGTGTGATCCGGTTAATCCCTATTGGAATCCAGCTCTAGCTTGGAGGCAGGGAATTGTTCTATATGAATGAATGGATCTACAGCGAGATACTAGAGGTTTTGCTGCATGCAGCGAGTAACTGTAGCCCCAAGTTGACAAAATCCAACACTTATTCCTTCACGTGTGTCACCTTCATGTCCAGGCTCCAGACTGGAATTTCATTTTTTTTTCTACGAGAAGGCAATCGATCACCTAATCGTATTGTTTTGCTCTGCTATGTTATTTAGCTGGCCTATATATATCTATCTGTATAGAAATATACATATCATTTTATGCGTTTCATGGGTTCAATTGAAAATACTTCCCCGGATACAAGCGAGCGACAAGCAAATACTTAATTTATCAAAAAGAATTAAGTACTAGTAAGCCTTTATAGAAGCACGAAAGCGATCGTGCGCAATGCCCGTATGATTTGTACGGAGGGGACGCCATCGGAATCCGTCACATTGTGCGACTACACGCTTTCACTGGCAACTAAAGGCGCGACGATGTACGTACTAGCTAGTCTGCGTAACAAAGTGGACCTTGGAGTTAACAAACCGGCCGGCCTTAAGATCTGCACTTTTGCTCGCAACAAGAAGTACTACTAGTAGTTGTTGTCTAGGCAATCAGTAGATTCATGTAGATGCTCGCAAGTTGCAACCACATTACACGCTTGGGTAGGAGGGATCGAGGCCCTTGAACAAAGCGCACACTTGGGCATTGGCAACTCCTCCCCGTGCAAGATTCTTGACCCGTTGCGAGACATCAAATAATTAAGCACACCCGAATTATTTTCAGTAGCATGCAGAGACAGGTTTGCTGGTTGTTCGGGGAGCACGCGTGAAAGATCGGCACACGCTCGCACATGGGCATATCGCACCGGCGCGCCCGTGCTTGGTGCCGCGTCCGTATGCAGCGCTGGCCATGTACTGGCGGCGGCTGCTCCGTCTCTCTCCCCTCTGGCTGCAGAAACAGAGCACGCCAGAGCCAACAATACACACATGGTGGTCTCTAGTCTGTGCGTTGGTAAGCAAACGGGAAATGTTTTTTGTTTTTTGATGGAGCAAATGGGAGATGTTTAATTGCACGAAGATCGGTTCCCAATGAATTTGTGGAATTGATACAATCTTCGTTGATTTGCAGAAACAGCGGACACCCGAGCATTTGCTCCTTAGTGTTAGTACTGACAAGTTCGACAGGGTAAATGAAATGCGAGGACGAGGAGTCATACGCATGAACTTTTCGAGACCCGAAGTTACTAACGCCTTGTTTGGTACTAGAGTATTTGTAGAGATTAGAGGGGATAATTCTCACTAAACCCCAAATCACCACTTACTTCAAATAGTATGTTTGATTCTAGAGTATTTGAGTGATTCAATCCCAAGTTCTAGTGTATTTTTCTCAAATCCAATACACTATTCCTACCTAGTGAATTGGTGGGGATTGGGATTTTGTGGGGATTAGAGAGGTTTGGGTGTAGGTGGGGGTTTCATCCAATCCCCTTGGGGATTATTCTCTCTAATCCCTACTAAGACACTAGTACCAAACAAGGCCTAAGGTGCACAAGATGTGTATTTTTCATACTCACTCCATCCAGAAATAATTGACTTGTATTTGTCTAAATTTGAATGTAGCGTCTTTTAAAGGAGCATATATTAATATCGCGGGATACCAATTACATTCGGTCTCTGCAACAATGCATTACCTTATTGATATTACGGATACACATAGCCAAAAAAGAAGAAGAATTGCAGGGGAAAAAAGCCCCGCTACATCGATCTATGACTTACACCAGCGACCATACACCACCGAGACAGCACCAGAAATCCATCCTCTCCAAAAGCGACGTCTCCAAGAAGGGAACAGTGCACAATCACTGTCATCGTCCTGATCAACAATCATGGGTTTTTACCCCGAAGAATGTCCCACGCCACCCGTCGGGAACCTGCGAGATCTGCCTCACCAAGCCCAATGGATGGCCATGGCTAATGATGCGCAAGGAGACGACAGTGCAGGGTCGGTCCTCCACCGGATCCGGGCGTGACATGGCGAGGAGGGTATGTGGAGACGGCAGGAGAACCACCCAGATCAAAGATCTAGGGTTCGTCCCTTACCGACCCGAAGCCCAACCCCCAACATCGGTCAAGCGCCGCCTAGGAGGACCTCCGCCACCACCCTGGCCGCCGCTTGTCGACGAGCCGGCCTTATCCGCCCTAGCAGCCCCGGTAGCCGTCAACGACAACCACCATGCCTTGGCCTAACTTCGTTGACCGGGCCCGCTACCACCACGGTTAGGGCCGACAGCAGCAGCGGTGAGAGTCACAGGAGTGTGCGCGACGGGGCGGTGCGATGGGATCTACCCCCGGCGGCGCCCCGAGGAGCGCACGCGAGGGGCGATTTGAATGTAGCTACATACTAAAACATATCTAGCTAGATACGAATCTAGACAAAACCAAGTCACTTATTTCTAAACGGAGGGAGTACAAGTGAGTGTACAAAACCATATCACAAGAGAAAATAAGGTGTGTGTGTCGTCGGCAAGCATGGATAAGCAGTTGTTTAGGCTCAGAAGCTACAAGCAGGGGCGAAGCTAGGATTCAGACATTGGAGAGGGGAGGGGGAAGTATACGACCATCAAAGAGAACAAACATCACAATATATTAATTCCCAAAATAAATTAATTAAAAATCCATATAAATATTTTAATATATGTTCGACACTACGAAAGAAAATTACATGTATATTAGCTTAAACTCTGGTTTAGGACTACCGGCTTCGAGTAGGTCGATAATCTCATCAAAACGAATTTTTACAGCTATTTCTGTACCAATATAGAAAATCATTTAATGCCGAAGAAAATCATCTCCCATTATAATTTGAAGAAGTGTCTCTGTCAGTTTCATGGTCTAAAAAGTTTGCTCGACGGTTGCAGTTGACACCGGAAGAATCCTAATTAACCACAATAATCTATCAGCCATTAAGTATGCAGCATTTTTACATGTTTTAACTAGTCCAACTCCGAAATCAGCAAGTGAAGACTAGTGCTTTAGCTCTAGATTATTGCAAACCCAATTGGAAATTGGGAAATTGTGACTCCAGTTGATCCCTTTTTTACTAGAAAAAACTTCAGGATAAAACTTTTCAACGAATGTGTATATATACTTTTGAGATGTCATAAGAATCATGCGTTGGATCCAAAGATGCACAAAGTGTCAAGAATTATGTATTTTGAATACCAAAGTGATCATTTATCTCAACCATTTGTTGATATATAACAACATTGGACACATCTGTTTTTATAGCGATGTAGTGTTGTTGTGTTATCATGGTTGTTACGAGACCTTGTCACATCAACATACATATAAATTTCAATATATAATAATACTAGAGTTAAGTAAGTATAGTAATACATATCCTAATTTATAGATATACAAGGAGAGGGGTATTACTTGCGATTCAAATCAGGTACCTCGTCAAGCTTCAAACAAAAAGTCTTAAACTCCTCTAGAAGATATTCCCAACCATTTGCTCTTAACTTACCAAGCAACACATTTGTGTTCGAAACTGATCGAATCCAATGCATTTAAAATTTCAATGGACCTCTTTTGCAGGGTTTGACATAAGACACATGTTTCTTCGTGATTTTCTCTATTAGATGCAGAACGAACACAAAGTCTAGTGACATGATTGTTTTTATAGCACCTATATCATCTCCTCTAGAATATTTTGAGACCAAGTTGTGAGTTGCTATGCTCTGTAGGATAGCAACCATAGCACTAAACATCTTAAGTAAACTCTGAATCGAGTTGAAGTGAGAAATCCATCTAGTCTCTTGGGGTCCCTGTAAAGATCATATCTGACTTTATCTACTTCTGATATGTCAATTTTTTATAAAAAGTTAGTGTACAAAACTAAAGCACACGATAAAAGAGGGTGTGTCGCCGACAAGCATGGAGAAGACGTTGTTAAGGCTCAGAAGCTACAAGACAACAAGTCAATCTTGTCTTGCGTTGCTCTATGTGTTTTATATGTATCTTGTAACCCCAAAAAATTGTTGCAATGTACTTCTCCTAGCCCGTTGTTGGTTCGTTAATTCAAAGTCGAGTTCATTTCAAGCATTTATTCTCAAAAGGGGTTGGTTAAGTTGGACCTCCTAGTTTGGATTGGTGGCATCTTACTTGGCATAAAAATAGCTCCATGGATCTGCTAGCCTTTTTAGAGGGTGAGTCTCATATAAAATTCCACCTCTAGAACAAGCCCGACACAATTTTATATGTTGTTTACTTGACGTGTATGGTGCATCCCGGGATAAGCACAAGGTTCCTTCCCATTCGAGAACTGCTCGATCTTATTAAGGATAATCAATACCCTATTCTTATAGGAAGGGGGTTTCAATATCCAAAGCTTTTCAACAAGACAAGAAAAATGACCATTTTGATACTTACTGGTATTTTCTATTTAATGTTGTCATAGACAATTTGGATATTAGAGATGTCACTATGTCAGGAATCCAATATGCTTGATAATAGATCGATACAAACAAAGAAACAATCATATTGTGTACTGATGGACACTGGATTGGGAATCCAAGTACCCTTGTGTCACAATGTGCGTACTTGAGTGTATCAAGGCACTCTGCCACCATGCTCCAAGCCTACTTGATGCTAGGGTCACAAATCTTAACGGTCGCAACAATAGTTCAAATTTGAGTTAGGTTGGTTGCACCCTTATGATTTTGAGGACCTGATTAAGAAGGTCTAGCAAATGCCGGTGGTTGGGTGAAATCCCATACAATGATGAAACTATAAAAATCCACACATTGCAAAAACACCTGGCAGAATGGGCTCTTTATACATATTCAAAAAAGTAAACATATACTAGTGATGATCTTGCGCAACTTGTTGAACAAACCTGTCATGATCAGGAGATGGAGCTTAAGAGCTAGTCGAATGAATAGATTGTAACTTTTGTGTGAGGAGCAGCATATGTGGTATAAAAAATTCAAAATCCTAGTTTATTATGGAACAAAATATTAATAAAAGATACTTCCACATGGTAGCGAAAGGCTCCCGTATGAAAAAATACATTTATAATCTCCACTGGGATGAGGGGACTATCGAGGGTCGCGATCGGCTGAAAATTTCAATAATAAAACATTATAAAGACCTGTTATAAGGGGTTGGAGGAAGACAATTTCTCGGTTAATGAGTCACGCGAAGAGGACATTCTTATATTCTAGAGGTGTAAAATAAAATCTGACGTCAGTTTTCACAAAGGAAGAAACGAAAATGGCAGTTTTCATATGCATCATAACAAAGTTACGGACTACATGGCTTCTTTGATAAGTTCTATCAAAATGTTTGGAATGTAATTAACTTGTGGCTAGCCATGTGATTTGGCCGATGCAGACAACCTTTATGCAAGGAAGAAACGTTTCTTAATGGAGTGGTAATCCTACATAAAACAGTCTATAAGTACAATCAAAGAAAATGAATGGTGTAATCTTTGAAATATTTTTCTAAAGGACTATGACAAATGCAAATGGTATTATCTTCAATAAGCAGTGAGAATGAAAGCCTTCTCCAAAATGTTGCGTCTAAATTCAAGATTTCGTGCAGGAGGTACATGGACCATGAAATTCGATAAATGATGTTAACCCTATCACGATGTTATTCAACATTTGGAAGATATGCTAACAAGTATGATCGAGGGAGTTCGGGCCAAATTGAAGTAGTAGTACCACACCTTGCGGATGGTAGTCTCTCCATCGTACATATACCACTCCCATAGTCCCACTACTCTAGGTACCCTACCTTCTTCTTCTTCCTCCTCCTCGTCCTTCCTTTAAGGTTTTTTTTGGCTATCTCCATATGCCATACACTTTGGTGGCAACCACTTCAACCATTTATCATATTGTGCCTCTTCTCCTCTCTTGAGTTTCAGTGGGTACTCCATGTCTAGATGTCCAATGCCACCACATATGAAGCAGGAAATCATCAAGTGATTGTACTCAAAAGGACATCACATCATCTCCCCTTCTCACCTGCTTCAATCTAGCCCCCTCATCAAAGGTTTTATGACCAATATTCTCACTTTCACTGGCCGATACTATCTAGCTACTAGTTCATCCTATATACCATCCACTTTCAAGTACTCTCCTACATGATCACCAACTCTTCTTGTAGTATCATGATTCATTTGGTCAAGATGAAGCTTGAATTGTTTGAAAGAAAGATGAATCTTCAATATTCGAACCCATATAGGGATCTCATTGAAGTCATACGCATCCATATTCTTGCTTTTCCACATGAGTTTCCATGACTAGGAGATCTTTGTCAAAGGTCCACGACCCCAGCCTACAACTATCTTCCTCACCGACTCTTGATCAAAAGTGAATACAATTTTTTTCTCCTAGATCCTTGACATCTAAACCTTTCATCGGGCACAAAATAGGACCTAGAGCATTAGAAATTGCCTGATCATAAGCTGGCTTGTCAGTGATTCGTTTGCAGATTGCTTGTACCTCCAAAACTCCGATTTTACCACCTTCCCCTCTAGTTGATCTTCACTACCCACTTTCTCCCCGACAACTTGAGGACCCGCAACATCCTTCCCATCTTCTCTATCCTTCCACCTTGTCAAAAAAATAACTCAGATCAAAACTAGGAGGAACAGTGGTGTACAATCATGTGCCCTAGCAAAACACAAAAGGTTGTATGGTGGTTGCTTTTAGGGTTTGGTGTGTGGCCTACGAGAAACATGGGGTGGAAACTGAATCAGATCACCACAGACACATGGAAATTGGTTCTAGATCACAATGGAGATTATCGGACTCGATGGACGACGGGAACCTAGATCGGGGCACCGACAATCACCAACAACGTCGTGAGACAATTACTAATCCGTCATGCGAGGAACACACTACCGACGTTCGTGTGTGTGTGTGTGTGGGTGGGGGGGGGGATCGGCATCGTGCATAGAGTGCCATTATGGTATGTCGATTGCCATCTTTTCCCTGAAGAGCATTGCCCCCAGCCATAATGTGTGTGTGTGTGTGTGTGGGGGGTGTGTGTGTGTGGGGGGGGGGGGGATGTGGGGTGGGTGTGTGGGGTGGGGGTGGGGTGGGGGGGTGGGGGGGGGGGGGAGGATCGGCATTCTGAAAGAACACCACCCAAACCCAAATGGTCCAAGGTGGGAAATTTATTGTATGCGCTAACTTTGTTTTTTAAGGACAGAGGTAACTGTATGAAGCCACCAGCCAATTTCATCCATTACAGGGTGTCATGCTGTGTACACAGCACATAATTATCTATCTTTAGGTGCATGCAACGAACCCACACAAAGATGTGAAAGGTAATGGCCGGTACATACTTATCGACCCATATGCCAGAACAAAACTTTCCTCTTTGGCATGCTTCGTGACCTCCCTCCATGGCCAGATCAATGGCCACATGCATGTATCGTGTGGTTCTCCCTAGAAACATAAAACAGCTATGGCTAAAGCTAAAATCGGCTGAAACCGTTAGCTCTTTCCTATTAATCGGCATCCATTGGCTTCTTGTCTCTCCCGAGCGCTTCTTCTAGGTTCCCTTCGCCTCCTTCTCTCGGCTCCGGACCCGGCGGCAGGTTGCGTGCCAGCTGACGGGGCCGATGGAGTTCAACGCATCCTACTTCCACGCGTTCGGCAACCCCGACTTCGCGGCGGTCTTCTCCGGCGGCAGCGCGCAGGCCCTCCCGGCGCCGTGCCCCTCTGCCGGCAGCGGCGACGGCGACGGAGCCGGCGTGAAGGCGGAGAAGGGAGCGGTGGCTAGGAACACCGCCACCGCCACCGCCACCCCATCGCCCGTGACCTTTACCGTCCCGGACGAGGAGCTGGGGGAGTCGCAACACTTCCTCAACGAGTGCTCCCGCTGTCGCAAATGCCTCACCGGCGACATCTTTATGTACAGGTCAGCCGCTGCACGCTCACGATCGTCGTACGTCATGATAGAACCTACTCCTTGCTTACACAAAGAAATTGACATATGTTCCATGCGTTTGGTTGTTCAGAGGGGACACGCCATTCTGCAGCGAGGAATGTAGGAGGAAGCAAATCGAGACGGAGAAGGCGAGACACCGGAGGAAGAAGCAAAACTCCCCCAAGGCGCAGGCGCAGGTGGCGGCGGCCGTGGCAGCGGCGGCGGCGCTGAAAGAGAGCGAGCCGCAGTCGCGCCGACCGCAGCCACAGTAGAGCTCGTCGGGCCCTTGCCGTTCCACGGTTTCAGCATGCACGCCCTGCTGCAGAAACCGTGAGCTGCTACGTATACGTACGGACAGAGGAAGAGCATATATCCTAGTTACACGTCGGGAGTGGTACTACCACGTACTATACATTCTTGAATCACTACCTGATATTCCCACTTTTTGTAATTTCTAGGGAAAGCTGCTCCTCTTTTTGTTTGCTTCCTGATTCAGATCACGGCCACTTGAAGAGCACATGAGCCAATTTTTTACTCCCTTGGTCGCAAAGGATGTTACAAATTTGTCTATATTCATTTGTATTTAGACATGATTTCGACGTTCTTTTCGAGACAGAGGAAATACTACGCGTCTAGTTTTTACTTCCTTTGTTTCGAAAAGGATGTCGCATATTGTCTGACTATGGATGTATTTAGAAGCGTTTAGTTTATAAATACATATAAATTTAGATAAATCCACGACATCCTTCTCGGGATAGAGAGAATACTTGTTATTGTTTCCTTTGTGATGACATATCGTTGTTACCCAACTTAGATATGCTAAATCAGTATTCTAGCCCCACCTGGTCAAGGGCATGCTAAACTAGCGTTTCGGTTTGTCGAGGACCATGAAAGGGATAGAGCACCACATACTTACAAGAGGGTATTGCCCCCTTCCATCCCCCACTTCCTCATATACTACCCTAATTTTTTTGACATAACGGACTCTCTCATCCATTTTCGTTACATAGATCTTCAAAGTAAAACACTAGCCCCATAGGAGGGCTCCTTGCTTCCTTGTAAGTCGTATATTGTATCTCACAACCAAGGTTTTGGTTCCGGACCTGAAAATTTTCTCCAAGGGAGTCGGGATTTCCATCTACCGTGCTTACGAAAAAATCTCAATCAATTACCGGTCAAATTTTAAAATCAAAATTTAAATTCAAATTCCTCGGTATGGCAATTTACACAATTTTTTTGTTAAAATTCGAAATAAATAATAAAATCATGATTTTTTGCCCGGTAAACCATTTTCCCGGGGATGCTCGGGATATTTGGTTACGGGGCAGTAACAGTAAAATGACTCATGACAAATTGTCATTCAATTATCTTGAAACCCTAGAACAAGAAACCCTCAAACTGTTGGCGTACCAATGCTAAATTATTTGGACAAATCAAATAGTTTTGAAAAGAGTTCAGTTAGTCACTTTGGTTTATTATACCTCTCGGTAGTTAAACATGGGTACGAAGCAGCCTTGCTATGCAAAACCGTTCAACACCTTCGGGTGGTATTGCACATATGCCTGTGCTGTGGGGTCACTCATGGTAGTCCATACATTTTCTTCTATAAATCTCAATAATCCTCGCAATATTCTCTATCTTCAGATAGTGTGCACAAATCTCTTTTCGCAATAAAAGTAGCTTATTTATTTCAAAAACAAATTATATCGCTTCTCCCTATCTCGTTCCACCTCTCTAACGAGGTCGAATGGCTCCTCAGGCAATTGCATGTTGGATTATTAGGAAAAATCATGATTAATTTTAGGATATAATTTATAACTATAGCTGCTACGATTACATAAAACTATAACATACTAGATGTATTAATCAATATAAACAGTAGCAATGCATAAACAATAACTGACATAGTATAACAATACATTGGATCACGATATACATAGTGATCAATTACATATGAAGCAGTCATGGTTGCAACGATGACATTATCGATGACAATGTTGGTGATTGGTGAAGACAGGTCGAAGAAGACGATGATGGAGATTGTGGTACGCAACACTGTCTGACTGGGATGTTAGATGACCCATGATAAAAATGCGAGGAGTCGCGTAAAACGTTCACAAAGGCTTATTCGCCCTCCCATACAGGATCATAAAGTCTGAGTGGATCAGAATCCTCAACACGTAGGCGCTAAGGATGGAGCAGACTAAAGTGGTGGTGCAAGCAGGCAAAACCCCATAAATCGTTTGAGACTTTATATAGAGCATCTCGGGAAAAACCTGAAAGGGTACAACATGGGCCAAGTCCACGTTGTGCATGTTTAGGTTGATTACAGATGGTCCATGATCCGAGAGCGACCCGAATCGAGTAATTGAGACGCGTCCACGTGAAACCCGTAATATTCCTAAGGATCAAAAATAAGCTCGGTTCAAGGCCTATTCCACAAAGAGCGGTGCACGTCGCGTCGCGTCACGTGATGACGAGGCGAGCGAGCGAGGAGGAGAGACGCGTGTGCTACACTTCTCTTCTCACTCCCTTATCGAGTTGTGAGACACTCCACCTTATAAGGTGGTGTAACTCTTCATCAAGTTTTCACGTGGGACTAAACTTTGCTCTCACTCCTGTTGCCACTCATATGTAAGATGCCACGAACATGGGTTGTCACATATATAGGCTTCAACACATATGGGCTTTAAGATTTAGAGAAAGTATGAATATTACATTGGCCAAGAATTTAATCCATTATTTCTAACAATCCCTCACCAGGTCTTAAATGCTCAATTAAAGATTTATCAATCCTTGTTACTTGTTTATATGCCATTTTTTCAATAGAGACTTGTTAATTTCAACTTCTCTCTAAAGCCTTAAGCTACATCCAATCACACTTGAACAATGAACTGTGTCTTGAATTGCAAGTTTTGCTTGAACAGGTTTCACTCAAAGTCATAATCGGTACCCGGCTTCTAGTAGCCTATACCGCAGCTGGAGCATATGAGTCGTACTACCTAGTCTCCTCATGATTTTACTAGAGTGCGACATTTATCAGTCGGGCTCATGTAGGTGTGTTATTTCAATAATACATTATAGGACAACATCTTTCCTACTTGTAGCCAACAGAAACATATTAAGCCGTATCCTTAATCTTTCTTATAGATTTTGAGAGTTATGCATTTTCACATAGAGAGGTTTATAGAATACTCTCCTGAGTCAAACCACTAGTTTGTTCTTTCCATGATCTAATTCACGGGATCTACAATCACAAAGTTTGGGTTACCACCATAGTGTAATATCTATGGGTCTCAGCCACATCTCCCTCAATGCAATTTCCATCGCATCTCATGATAGTCCCATTGTAAGTCGTCTGCTAGATTTTCGTCTGTTTGAATATACATAGTAGTTATTACTCCGAAGTTTCTCAATTTCCTAACTGATATCAAATGTCTTTTTACGTGTCTTGATGACTTTACATTATCCTTAGAATGGTTCGCTTTGACAATAACAATTTGATTGTGAAAATTCAAAGAGGCTTGCTTTAGTGTCCTCTCCCTAGCCCCTCCCACTGAAAAGTTGAAGGCTTACAAATCCCTTGCGGGTTTGTGGATGTGTTTCGGCCCACCCAAATACCGTTAACAGGTCCCACCTCCTGTAATCGCAAGTACAAGTTCCGATGACGTCACCATGTATTATACGTACACAATATATCCGTGCGTGTGTATGTGCATGGATTTCCTGGGGGAATCCAATAACGACCGAACCCTTCAAACCTCACTGATCCCAACCGTCCGAGATTTGATCGTGGCCGTTCGTCCCAGCACCGCTTCCAACCTTTTCCGGGGGAGGACACCGGAGCAAAAGTGCAATTCAAAAGGATTATTGGTACAATTTTTTCAACCACATGCAAGTTCATCAAAAGCTCACGCGGTCATTCTAACTCAACATTGGTTTTATCTAAAGTCGTAAGTGTTAGGAATGGACAACTTGTATTCATCTGGGGGCCAAAGGCCACAATATATAATACAGATACAGGTGCAAATATGCAGGAAGCCCCCTAACATATGGGGAAACTACAATATACAAATATATACATCTAACACCCCCCCTCAAACTCATGGTGGATCCACAACACTGAGTTTGGAGAGTAAGAAATCATGCTGCACTCTGGTTTGTGCCTTTGTAAAAAAATCCGCCAACTGTAAATCTGAAGGCACATACTAAAGCGCAAT
This sequence comes from Avena atlantica, assembly GCA_910589765.1. Classification (NCBI taxonomy): domain Eukaryota; kingdom Viridiplantae; phylum Streptophyta; class Magnoliopsida; order Poales; family Poaceae; genus Avena; species Avena atlantica. The sequence goes on from OU342738.1 coordinate 217,278,080, forward strand.
AACCTGAGCACGTGTGTAGAAAGCATCAACACCAATATGCTTGGTAAGCTTATGCTTGACCGGATCACGTGCAACACTAATATCACCTGTACTGTCAGACAAAACCAGAGTGGGTGTAGTAATAGAGACCCCAAAATCCGCAAGTAACCACCATAACCAGGTCACCTCATCAGTCAACAAGGCCATAGCACGCAACTCAGCCTCGACACTCGAACGGGAAACCGCTATCTGTTTCTTTGTCTTCCAAGCAATGAGCGAACCACCAAGAAACACACAGTAAGCAGAAAGTGAACGGCGATCCGAAGGATCACTCGCCCACGTAGCATCCGAATAGCACTAGAGCTGGAGGGAGCTGGAACGCAGAAAGAAAAGGCGACGAGTTATCGTACCACGAAGATAACGAAGAACACGGAGAAGATGACTATAGTGAACAGTGGTAGGAGCAGAAACAAACTGACTCAGAATATGAACAGGATAAGAGATGTCAGGACGAGTGAAAGCAAGATAAACAAGACTCCCGACAAGATGACGATAACGCGTCGGATCAGGAAGAGGATCACCATCAGTAGGTTGAAGCTTAACATTAAGCTCCATAGGGGTCTCAACAGTGCGCTCATCCCCAAGAGCAGCACGAGAAAGAAGATCCTAAATATATTTTTACTGGGAGATGTAAAAGCCATCAGAAGTGGAGGAAACCTCAATCCCAAGAAAGTATCGAAGAGGACCAAGATCAGTCATGAGAAACTGATCACGAAGACGAGCCTTAACAAAGGCGATATACTCAGAATCATCACCAGTAATGATCATATCATCAACATAGAGAAGAAGAAGAGTGCGTCCACGAGGAGAAGTGTTGAAAGGATCGTATGGGCACCTAGAGGGGGGGTGAATAGGTGCTACTTCAAATTTTCTTCTTTTTCAAATTAAGGATTACAAAAAGGTAAATTCTCTAGATAATGCCACTATGGTGAATTTACCTATATGACAATTATGCAAGGACTAACACAACACAAAGTAGTAGCAAGTAAGTAAGGTGCGGTAAAGGATAGAAGTAACCGAAAAGTGGACGCGGAGACACAAGGATTTGTTTCCCGTAGTTCCTTCCTTTTGAGGGGAAGTACGTCTACGTTTGGAGAGGGGGTGGTTTCAAACCACCAACGCCACGAGAGGCCTCCCTTGTTCTCCGATGAATCTCACCCCAACAGGATCGATTCACCTTCCACTATATCGGCAACCTTCAAGGTGGAAGCCGGCACCGTTACAAGTTTGGGGCACACATCCACAACTTAATCGGAGGCTCCCAAATACAAGCAAGCTGTCAAAGCAATCAAAGACAAGCTTGTAAGAATCAAAACAAGAACTAGGGTTTCCAAGAAAACACTAGAGCAAAGGGGCCCTCAATGAAATGAGGGGGAATGAAGATCTCTTTTGATGAAGTAGTAGATCGGGGCCTCCTCCTTCGATTCCCCAAAGATCAAGGACTTTGGGTGGTGGGATGAGGAGATCTTGAAGATTTGGGTGGCTCCAATGGACTCCAATGGTGGTCTTTGACTTTAATGAGCTGAGCACTTTGTCCCAAGGTAGGTGGAGGGGTATTTATACCCCTCCACGAAATATGGCCGTTGGAGTAATTAATGCACCGGTAGTACCGGTCCTCAAGCGGTAGTACCGCTTGCAAGCGGTACTACCGGTCAAGTACCGGACCAGGTACCGGAGGTGCTACAGTTCATCAGCTTTCTTCAGTTTTGGGCGGTATCGCCCTTGCGGTACTACCCCCAAGCGGTAGTACCGGTCGTAGGACACGGTAGTACCGGTCTGGGCGGTAGTACCGGTCCCAAGTACCGCTTGGTACTGACCAAAATTGAGAGGAGTGAGTGTTAGTCAGTATGCCCCGGTACTGCCGAGTGGTACGACCATGTCAAGCGGTAGTACCGCTTGATACGGTAGTGCCGCTCCGTGGTACCGGGTGGTACTGACTAGCACACACCCTTAACAGTTTTGGACAGTGCCAACCGGTACTGGAAACGGTAGTACCGGTGTCAAGCGGTAGTACCGGTCATAGTTCCGGTACTACCAGTTGGCACAATGGTTTTTCACAAAGGGAATTGATATGCCAATATTTGTGCCACCTCTTATCAAACCTGTGATACACTTAGCACACAGTTAAATGATAAGTGTGTTGTTATCAAACATCAAAATCAGAGGGATAGGAAAATGCTCTTTCAATCTCCCCCTTTTTGGTGTTTGATGATAATACACTTTTGCAAGATGATTTTAATAGAAAGCATATGGAATTTGTAAAATAGAGACGGGGCTCCCCCTAGATGAGTAGAGACAAACCTCCCCCTCTATTTTACAAACCCAACATGGGTGCACAAATATTGATACTAGCATGTGAGTTCATACCTTTGCATAATAACATGTGATGATGAGAAATATATAGACAATAGATAACGCATATCATCACAAGATGGATCCAATGAAATAGACCACTTAGTCTCATAAGATGGATCCAAGACATAACCACATAGTCTCACGCATAAAACATAGTCTCATACATAACTAGAGGGAAATCGAAGTTCACAAGCAATAAAAGGATCAAGATAAGAACGAGCTTGTGACTTCGCATGCAACACTCGTGCCTAAAGTGCAACTTCTCCCCCTTTGGCATCAAGACGCTAAAAAGGGACAAGTGCAAAACTACTGTCCCAACGGTCAATCCTCCTCCTCCTCATCCTCAAGGTCCTCCTCATGCTCGTAAGGGGGGGGGTGCGAGGAAGAGACATCATCATCCCAACGGCTGTGCTGATAGATCCACTGATCTTCTGGAGTGATGTTGTTCTCGGACCCCTCGGAGACGGTCAAACCCTGAGCAGACATCATTTCCTTCTGCCAGGCACTGGCTTTCTTGGCATACACATGCGCCTCATATATGTGCTTATGGTTGTCAACCTGGAAGCAGAAGATCTTCTTGAGCTTGACCTCCATCCTTTTGGCCCAAGAAGGCTTAGCATTCTTGCGACGAGAGACAACATAGTCAGTGTCATGTCCACTGTCAGCATCCTCAGAGTCATCCTCATCCTCCTCACCCGCCGCAACGCGATGTTTAGCATGTGTCTTGATCTTGAGTGCCTTTGGCCTGTGCACAATGAGAGAGAGAGTGGAGAGTGTCCTAGCAATGACGGGGCACTTTGACACAATGAGGGCCATAATATAAGGAGAAAATGGTGGAACCCTCCGAGTGTGTGCAGCAGCAACCATCTCATTCCATATGAAGTCTGTCACATCAAGAGGAGTGCCTGATTCTCGGTTGAGGAAGGTGTTGAACAACAAGTCAACAGAGAACCCATGTATCTCATCCTTGTTGCCTGCACGAGGAGCAACAGTCTCACAGAAAATGCGATGGAGAATGTCATATGTGGGGAGTAGATCCTTGATCTTGCCAGCAACCCCACGGCCCCGAATATACAAAGGAGTAAGGACATCCTTTTTGGAGGGATGATCCTGCATGTGACAGCGAAAACCACAAGGAACGTCCCGGCCGCGATCTTCATACCCCAAGATTGCAGCAAACTCCGCAAGTGTAGCTTCCTTGACAGCACCTTGAGTCATCCAGGTAATCTTCCGAGTTCGTCCAGTGTGGAAATGTGCAGTGGCATAAAACTGGCAAATAAGGAGGGGATCATAGTCATACTGGAACTCCATAATGTGGAACAAGCCAATGTGAGAGCAGATTTCCTTAGCTTCAGCAAAGTAGTCAAGATTCTTGTCAATGTGCCCCATGTCAATCCACTGCTGAGGCACCACCATCTGGATATTGGTCAACAGAACCTCATGATAAACACGCTCTTGAAAATCATCATAGAAGAGATTGTCTTCCCTGGCCTCGCTCCGGTTGCGAGAGTATGCATTTTCAATCCAGAGAGCCCTAAACTCTGACTCAGAGATGTCTGACAGTTTCTTTGGCCCAGATGGCCCAGAGCTGAGACTTTTGGTACGCCCAGAGGAAGGGGGGCGAGAGGGAGGGGCGCTACCACGCCCAGCAGAGCTCTTCGTAACCCCTTCACGACCCCCACGACCACCTCGAGTGGCAGGCAACTTGGAACGGTGTCTTGGCTATGGCATAACCTCTTCCTCAGACTCCGTCTCTTCCTCAACAATCTCACGGCTTGTCTTGGAACGCTTGCGCGCACCCTGAGAACCACCTGCATCTGTGAAAGCACGAGGGATGATAGCAAGGGGGTAAGGGCACAAGAATCAAAAAGGAGCAAACGAGAGAATCTAGAATTTCAGCAGAAAAATGTGGTCAGTTTGGGCCGGTACTACCGGACCCGACAACTGGTAGTACCGCTTGCAAGCGGTAGTACCGGAAAAAGTTCCGATACTACCGGTTGAGCGGCACATGATCGTCAGATCTGGTGGAAACGGACCAAATTGACGGCATTGAACAACAAATAGATGATTCTACTCGGTAACAAGGAAGCATATGGCAGTACAACCTTTCAAATAGTCAATTTCTCCACAAATCTAAGACAAAACCTAGATCTAATGGGGAAATCAAACGGGGAGAGAAGGGGCGGTTGTACCGGGATCCATGGCGGTGGAAAGAGGTGGGAGCCCGCCAAGAGGCCGAATCCAAGGGGAATCCGGGGAGAGGAGGGCGCGGCAGAGCTCCGGCGGCTTCAAAGTCTCCTGCGGCGGCGCGGGTATGAGTGGAGGGAGTGGGGATGAATGGGGCACTGAGGGGTGCCTCCCCACGCGCGTCCAATATATACCAGGAAAACGCCGACCGGTAGTACCGGTTGCTGAAGCGGTAGTACCGCTCGTAAGCGGTAGTACCGGTGACCGGTAGTACCGGATATGTGGGCGGTAGTACCGTTCCTGGAGCAGTTCTTCCAGGAGATGACCTGGGAACTACCCAGGTCCGGTAGTACCGCTCCCACATCCGGTAGTACCGGTCCCATCTGATTCCAAATGCCAGGAAACAAGGATGATTCTTGTGCAGATAGAGAGAGGGTTTTCGTGAGGGAGTACGGAGCCTTGGGTTTAGACAAGTGAGCTGGGAAGCACATGCATTCTAAAAATCGAGAAAAAAGGATTTCAAAACCAAACTAGAGTGCATGAGACTAAGAACGATGAAGGCAATTCACAAGATGACAATCATGAGTACAAATCAACTCAAAAATGACCAACACGAGTACGCACATCAACCTCTCTATTGAGAGGGGGCGGTGGCCTAGGCCACCATATTTGAGTATACTCGGCTTGGCACCACGAAGATATATCTTGGGTCCATTACCGAAACTCATCATTGAGCTCACATATCACAAAATGATATTAAGAGGAATGATTTTGTTTACTTTGCGCATAATGGGGGGAGGGATAGTCTAATCAATTAGGACCGCACTCCCCCTATGTCCATGCCTACACCTAAACCAAATATGGGTCGAGTATTAGGTGAGAGTGCAAGATAATCAAGTCAAGCTCCTTGAATCTACGATATTTAGTTCATTCCTCAAGTAGCAAAACCTTGCTTCATCAAGTGGCTTCATGAAGATATCGGCAAGTTGATCTTTGGTTGAAACATAGGACAGATCAATATCACCTCGAGCAACATGATCTCTAATGAAGTGATGACGAATCTCAATATGCTTTGTCCTTGTGTGATCCACCGGGTTGTATGCAATTTTGATGGCACTTTCATTGTCACATAGAAGAGGCACTTTGTCACAATGGACACCGTATTCCTTTAAAGTTTGCCTCATCCATAGCAATTGAGTGCAAGCACTAGCGGCAGCAACATACTCGGCTTCGGCGGTGGAGAGAGATATACAATTTTGCTTCTTAGAAGACCAACATACCAAGGACCTACCAAGGAATTTTGCTTCTTAGAAGACCAACATGTTGATTTTCTATCATCCTTGTCCCCCGCCCAATCCGAATCCGTGTATCCACAAAGAGCAAATGTTGAACCTCGAGGATACCAAAGACCATAAAATGGGGTATGAACTAAATATCGAAAGATTCTCTTGACCGCCATTAAATGGCTTTCCTTAGGAGCCGCTTGATATCTTGCAAACACACCTACACTCAACACAATATCGGGTCTAGATGCACAAAGGTAAAGCAAAGAACCAATCATAGACCAGTATACCTTTTGATCCACATCTTTACCATTTGGATTTTGTTCTAGATGAGTCTTTGTAGCCATGGGAGTAGGAGCTCCATTCAAATCTTGCATTTTGAATCTCTTGAGCATATCTTGAGTATACTTGGCTTGATTGAAGAATGTTCCTCCTCTAACTTGCTTGATCTCAAAGCCAAGAAATACTTTCAACTCCCCCATCAAAGACATCCGGAACCTACTAGTCATAAGCTTTGAGAATTCATCATTAAAAGCTTTGTTAGATGAGCCAAAGATAATATCATCAACATATATTTGGCATACAAAAAGCTCCCCATTGACCCTCTTAGTAAAAAGAGTGGGGTCGATTTTCCCAACCTCAAAGCCACGGTCAAACAATAACTCTCTAAGGTGCTCATACCACGTGCGTGGGGCTTGCTTGAGCCCATAGAGCGCCTTATCAAGTTTGTAGACATGGTTTGGGAAGTTGGGGTCCTCAAATCCCGGGGTTTGCTTGACATATACCAATTCATTTAAAGGACCATAAAGGAATGCACTTTCTACATCCATTTGTTGCAACTTAAAATTATGATGTGCCGCATAAGCAAGAAGGATACAGATGTACTCAAGGCGATCCACGGGTGCATAAGTCTCTCCATAATCAATGCCTTCAATTTGAGAATACCCTTGTGCAACCAATCTAGCCTTGTTCCTTACTATAATTCCATGCTCATCTTGCTTGTTCTTGAATATCCACTTTGTTCCAATAACAATGCGGCAATCCTTTGGCTTCTCAACTAACGTCCACACTTTGTTTCTCTCAAAGTTGTTGATCTCTTTGTGCATAGCTTCTAAACAATCCGAATCTTCAAGAGCTTCCCACACTTTCTTTGGTTCAATCATGGAGATGTGTGCTTGGTGTTCACTGAACCTCTTAAATTGTGCTCTTGTGGAAATAACTTTCCTTAGATCTCCAACAACATTTTGGAGGGTGTGGTCTCTTATTTCCAACATTCTTTCCTTTCTAGCTTCGCGACGAGCGTGGATCTCCGCATTGTTTCTTGGAGGACCATCTTCATCAGTTTGATCCTCGTCTTGACCATCAACTTGACCTTGATCATCATTGGAGTCATCCTCTACATTGGGAGGCAAGGATTGACCTTGGTCTTGATCAAGTGCTCTTCTAGCATCAATTTGAGCTTGTCTCAAAACAGTTTGGATGGATCTTCCTTGACAAATTGACTTGGCACCACTTGACAACCCATCGAATGGACCAAGCTCCCTTTGACTAGAGTTCACACATTGATCACTATGTTGAGGGTCCACATCTTGACTTTGGCTTGAGTCAATGTCCTCTTCGGTAGATGGAGCATGTTGAGGTTGTGAAGATGAGGGCTCCACTCGAGTGGAGCATAGTTCTTCTCGATCCGCCATAAGGGGTTCCTCAACGGTGCGGATATAACCCACACCCATTCTTCCTATGGCATCCTGAGGCATTTCATCATCTGCATCACAAGCATCAACACGCCCCCCTTGGGGACCATCATATTCTTCGAAGGTCACACTACAAGATTCTATGACGGCTCCGGAGAGCTTGTCATAGATTCTATAAGTGTGAGATTCAAGACCATAGCCAACAAAAATACCCTCTAATGCTTTAGACTCGAATTTAGACAAACGAACACCTTTGATGAGATAGAAACACTTATAACTGAACACCCGGAAATAAGATATGTTGGGCTTGTTACCGGCAAGTATCTCATATGGAGTCTTGTTGATTTTCTTGCGGAGGTAGAGTCGGTTTGAAGCATGGCAAGCGGTGGAGATGGATTCGGCCCAGAAGTTGTATGGAGATTTAAACTCCGCCAACATGGTTCTAGCCATCTCAATAAGAGTCCGGTTCTAGCCATGCTTCGGCCCAGAAGGTGTATGCAGCGGTATATTGATGTTTAATCCCCTCATCACTAAGGAAATCATTCAAGGTGTAGTTCTTGAACTCGGTGCCGTTGTCACTTCTTATAATCAACACGGGAACATTGTGTTGCTGTTGAACCAAGTTGATGAATTCGATAAAAGTCCTTTGAGTTTCACTCTTCAACTTGAAGAAATAAACCCAAGAGTATCTTGAAAAGTCGTCAACAATCACCAAACAATATTTCTTCCCTCCAAGACTTGCATGAGATGGAGGACCAAATAGGTCCACATGGAGGAGTTCCAAGATCTTGTTAGACTTGGTTTGGTTCGTGGGCTTGTGAGGAGCGTCATGCATCTTCCCTAGAACACATGCCCTGCAAACACGATCTTTGGCAAAGGAAACATTTTCTTTTAGTCCAACTATATGGCCCTCTTTATGGAGACTTTGCAAAGTTCTCATATTGACATGGGCTAGTCGGCGGTGCCATAGCCAACCCACATCGGCCTTTCCGTATAAGCACATCGGACCTGTAGTGGCTTGCCCTGAAAAGTCCACCACATACAAGTCATTTTCGACGTACCCAACGAAAGTGACCTTGAGAGACTTGCTCCACATGAGGACCACAATATCATCATCAACAAAGACGGCAAAGCCCATCTTTCCAAGAGCACAGACTGAAAGTAAATTGTATCCAAGGGTTTCAACAAGCATGACGTTCACGAGTGTAATGTCGTAAGCCACCACTACCTTGCCGAAACCCATTACCTTAGACTTTGACTTGTCAGCATATGTGACGGTGATTTGATCATCATTTGGCACCAAGTCCTTGACAATAGACGAGCTTCCGGTCATATGATTTGTGCAACCACTATCGATCACCCATTTTGACCCTCCGGAAGCATAAGTCTACAAAAGATCAAGCTAGTTTTTAGGTACCCATTTTTCAATGGGTCCTCTTTTGTTAGCAACAAGGGTCTTGGGAACCCAAATAGACCAAGCAATATAACCATCATAAGTACCAACATATTGTGCATACACATCACCATAGTAATCACGCATTAGAACATAGTGAGGGTTAGCACTTCCCGCAAAGTCATCATGTGACATAGTTTTACCATTTGTGGTCTTACTCTCCACAATGGTCTTGTTGGTCTCTTGTGCAGGCTTGTCCTTCTTCTTCTTATTGTTCTTATTCTTGGTTTTGGAAACAAAACCAATGCCCCCTTTATCACCACTACGCATTTGCTTGCTCAAAAGATCATCAATGGACTTGTTGCCTTGTGGAAATGTGGCCTTAGCAATCTCCCCCTTCAACCTAGCATTCTCTTCAAGAATAGTTGTGCTACTAGATGGAATGAAGTTACTAGGTGAAGGAATATTGGCCAATTGAGTTTGAAGCGTTTCATGGGACTTTGTGAGTGACAAGAGTTCACTCTCCAAGGCCTTGTGGGCCTTGTTAAGCAAGCTAAAGTCCTCGACAAGTTTTCATGAACCACACCAAACTCAACCTTGTCCTTTTTAGCTCTTTTATATTTAGCAATAGCATGATCACGCTCTTTGATGAGTTTGTTAACAATAATGTCATTGGCCTCATCAAGCCCTTCAAGTTTTAATTCAAGTGACAACCTAGTTTCTTGTTCTTCTTCTAGAGCATTGTTTAGGGCCTCTAGCTCAATCATATGTTCATGCCCAAGTTTACATCTTACATCTAGAAGCTCTTGAGTATGTGATAGTTGATCTAAGATGTTTCCAAAATGTAGCTTAGCATCACCTTCTAGGTTAGTCATAAACTCATCAAAGGCAATTAATTCCTTTTTAACATCAAGATACATCTCATCATCAATTTCATCATTATCTAAGTGAGTAGAGCGGGATGATGAAGATACCTCCGTTCCTCTTGCCATAAGGCAAGTGGTGTTCTTGGTGGAAGATTTATCATTTGGATAATCGAAGAGTGAGAATGTCGGAGTAGAGGTGGTGGCAAGAGCAGCCACACCATGAGAAGTTTCCTCTTCGTCATCTTCATCATCTTCATTGTCGGAGGAGTACTCTTCATGAGTGATCAAGCCAATTTCTCCCGGCTTCTTGTTGATGGGATTCTTTTTGATGAAAGGTTTCTTGTATGGTCCCTTGAGAGTCTTCTTCAACACAAGCTTTCCACCATGATCTTCTCTCTTCTCATAGGGGCAACTAGACACAAAGTGGTAGCGGTCACCACAATTGAAGCAAGTTCTCAACCTTGTGGTATTCTCTCTTTTCCCATTTGGATTTCTTCTCCGTTCCATTTCCATCTTGGCCTTGGCGGGGTTCTTCCAAAAGTTCTTTGCATAGAAAGCCATATATTGACAATGAGCAATCTTGACTTCATCGGGATGGTCCACGGAAATCCCTTCATCACTATCATCTTCATCCCCATGGTCCACAACTTTGGCCTTCAAAGCAACATTGACAACATTGCTCATACCAAAGGCACGATCACGGGCATCTTTGGCATTCTTGGTGGCAACCTTGAAAGCAGCCATCTCTTGCATAACTTCATTTGAGGTCATGAGATGGTAGTTGTGTCTTCCTTGTAGGCTCTTCAAGTCGGTGGGCTCAAAAGGCATGAGTGCACTCACATATTTCCTTTTTATCCATGCATCATCTACATGTGAGGCACCCACATTCCTAAAAGCAGTGGCGGTGGTCTTGAGCCTTCGGTACATGTCTTCGTGATCTTCACCTTCTTTCATGTAGAAGCCTTCGGCTTCATTGCTTAGAGCATCATATCGGTTCCTCCTCATACTCTCATTTCCAATAAACAACACAGTGAGAGCATCCCAAGCTTCCTTGGCAATGCTAAAGTGCTCAATGTGTGGATAATCCTTTGTCCCAAAACCTTGTTGAATCATATGCAAAGCAGTGGCATTGAGTTGACTATTAACAACCTCTCTTCTTGTCAAGTTGTTTGGGTCCCCAATAAATAGTCCATGCTCGATGATGTTCCATTGTTCAATGCAAGAGCTGCGCATATGAGTCCTCATTAGTGATTGCCATTGAGCAAAAGTAGCAGATTCTTCAAGCTTAGGTGGGTCACCTCTATTGTAAACATGAGGGTGAGGGATTGGAGGGTCGGGAGAGTACCATGAGTCACGGTGCTCACCCTTCCCACCATTGTGTGTGGCGGAATTAACGTTGTCAAGTTTACCCCCCACCACCATACCCTCGGGGGATACCGGTGTATTCCCTTTTGGTAAAATGGATGGTTGATTCTCTTGAGGAGATGGAGGTGATGAGCTTTCTTTGTCTTTAAGAAGTTGCTCGAGCATCTTCTTGACTTTGTTGACCAAGGAAGAGCTCAATCTTGTTTCCAAGTTTTTGAGATCTTCCATGGTCACCAGTGTCGACTCACTACCACCATCCCCATCGTTGCTACCCATATTATCTTAGGCGGTAAAGCCTGAATAAAGATCCGAGGCTCTGATACCAATTGAAAGGATCGTATGGGCACCTAGAGGGGGGGGTGAATAGGTGCTACTTCAAATTTTCTTCTTTTTCAAATTAAGGTTTGACAAAACGGTAAATTCTCTATATAATGCAACTACGGTGAATTTACCTATATGAAAATTATGCAAGGACTAACACAACACAAAGTAGTAGCAAGTAAGTAAGGTGCGGTAAAGGATAGAAGTAACCAAAAAGTGGACGCGGAGACACACGGATTTGTTTCCCGTAGTTCCTTCCTTTTGAGGGGAAGTACGTCTACGTTTAGAGAGGGGGTGGTTTCAAACCACCAACGCCACGAGAGGCCTCCCTTGTTCTCCGATGAATCTCACCCCAACGGGATCAATTCACCTTCCACTATATCGGCAACCTTCAAGGTGGAAGCCGGCACCGTTACAAGTTTGGGGCACACATCCACAACTTAATCGGAGGCTCCCAAATACAAGCAAGCTGTCAAAGCAATCAAAGACAAGCTTGTAAGAATCAAAACAAGAACTAGGGTTTCCAAGAAAACACTAGAGCAAAGGGGCCCTCAATGAAATGAGGGGGAAATTAAGATCTCTTTTGGTGAAATAGTAGATCGGGGCCTCCTCCTTCGATTCCCCAAAGATCAAGGACTTTGGGTGGTGGGATGAGGAGATCTTGAAGATTTGGATGGCTCCAATGGACTCTAATGGTGGTCTTTGACTTTAATGAGCTGAGCACTTTGTCCCAAGGTAGGTGGAGGGGTATTTATACCCCTCCACGAAATATGGCCGTTGGAGTCATTAATGCACCGGTAGTACCGATCCTCAAGCGGTAGTACCGCTTGCAAGCGGTACTACCGGTCAAGTACCGGACCAGGTACCGGAGGTGCTACAGTTCATCAGCTTTCTTCAGTTTTGGGCTGTATCGCCCTTGCGGTACTACCCCCAAGCGGTAGTACCGGTCGTAGGACGCGGTACTACCGGTCTGGGCGGTAGTACCGGTCCCAACACTACTAGGAAAACGCCTGTTCGTGGCGCACCTAAAAAGGCCATCCGTGGCGCACTAGCAGTGCGCCACGGGCCTCGCGCTACGGCTATCTCCTAGCCGTGGCGCACTACCTGGTGCACCACGGTTGTGTCGAGATAGGCGTGGCGCACATGCCAGTGCGCCACGGAAAGTAGTCCAGGTGCGCCACGCGTATGAAACGATAACCGTGGCGCACTAGGTGCTGTGCGCCACGGATATAAATTTCAAAATTCAAAAAAAAGCAGCATATCTGGATCTCGTCGTCAGTTCCGTCGTGCGTCCGTGCAGGTCGCAGTCGTCGCCTCGTTGTCGCCTCCTCGTCTTCACCTCGTCGTCGCCTCCTCGTCGTCACCTCGTCGTCGTCATCGGAACTGCAAGGAGGAGGAGAATAGGAGGAAGAGGAGGAGAAGAAGAGGAGGAGAATAAGAAGAGGAGGAAGAGGAGGAAGAGGAGGAGAAGAAGAGGAGGAGGAGAAGAAGAAGAGGAGGACTCATCGTCGTTGAAACTACAAGGAGGAGGAGGAAGAGGAGGAGAAGAAGGAGCCCGCCGTCTCGTCGTCGGAACTGCAAGGAGGAGGCCGTCGTCACCATCTTCATTGCAAGGAGGAGGAAGAGGAGGAGAAGGAGAAGGAGAAAGAGAAAGAGAATGAGAAGGAGGAGAAGAAGAAGGAAATGAGAAGGGGGGAAAAGGAAAAGGAGAGAAGGGGAGGGAAAAGAAAAGGGGTAGGTGGGCGGGGTGAGGATTCTAAATTTGAATCCCGCCCAAGCTTATCCGTGGCGCACTAGGTGGTGGTGCGCTACGGGTAAGTCGCCCTCTATTTTTTTTTCTGCAGGAAAAAACGGTCTTTTGACCATAACTTTTTACTCTTTTCGAATTTTGAAAATCTAAAAAATCGCTAAACGACTAGAGGTGGTTGCGAGCGGATGCGAAATCTCGTTCTCGTCATTTTGGTATATTATACGATTTTTTTCGATATCGTATGCAAAAGTTATGGCCTTTTTACCGTGGCATGACTTTTTTTGCAGATAAAGTCGAAACTCATGTTTGTTAATTTTACTAGAAGCTATACCACATTACCTACCTAAATATGAAAGGATTTAATTTTTTTAAGTGTTTATCATTTTCTTTTATTTTTTTCAAAGCCTAAAAAGGCGATCCACGGGGGAGGGGGGGGGGTTGGAGTTGGTGCAGGATAGTTAGGCGTAGGGCACTAGGGCAAGGTGCCCTACTACGAAGTTTATACATCCATGGCGCACATGCCATAGTGCGCCACAGATGTGTCTGGCCGTTTCACAGCAGAGAGGGGCACGCGCTTAGGAGTAGCGCACCCCTTCCATGTGCGCCACGGTTGACACTAACAACTGTAGCGCACCTACCCTATGTGCGCTACGGATGTTTGGCGTGCGGCCAATAGGGCCCTGGCCCACACATATCTGTGGCGCACTATGGTCATGTGCGCCACGGTTGTTCTAGTTACTAGTAGGGCACTGCCCATAGGTGAGCCACGCCTGTTTTAGCCGTGGGGCACTTCAACCATGTGAGCCACGTATGTGCTGATTACCTATAGCCATTTTCCTAGTAGTGCAAGTACCGCTTGGTACTGACCAAAACTGAGAGGAGTGAGTGTTAGTCAGTATGCCCCGGTACTGCCGAGCGGTACGACCGTGTCAAGCGGTAGTACCGCTTGTATCAAGCGGTACTACCGGTTGGACCGGTAGTGCCGCTCCGTGGTACTACCGGTTGGACCGGTAGTGCCGCTCCGTGGTACCGGGTGGTACTGACTAGCACACACCCTTAACAGTTTTGGACAGTGCCAACCGGTACTGGAACCGGTAGTACATGTGTCAAGCGGTAGTACCGGTCATAGTTCCGGTACTACCGGTTGGCACAATGGTTTTTCACAAAGGGAATTGATATGCCAATATTTGTGCCACCTCTTATCAAACCTGTGATACACTTAGCGAACAGTTAAACGATAAGTGTGTTGTTATCAAACATCAAAATCAGAGGGATAGGAAAGTGCTCTTTCAAGTGTGAACAAACAGCGCTGGATCATGAGCACTAGGGGAGAAACCAGCAGAAGTCACTACAGAAGCAAAGCGCTCAAACCAGGCACAAGGGGCTTGTTTGAGGCCATAGAGAGAACGTCGAAGACGACAAACCATCCCCTCGGGAACAGAGTACCCAGGAGGAGGTTGCATATAAACCTCCTCACTCAACTCACCATTGAGAAAGGCGTTCTGAACATCAAGCTGGGACACAGACCAGTGACGAACAGAAGCAACATCAAGAAGAGTACGCACAGTGGTCATATGAGCCACAGGAGCAAATGTCTCATCATAGTCACGACCATGCTCCTGCTAAAAACCATGAGCCACAAGACGCGCTTTATAGCGCTCAAGAGATCCATCAGAGCGGGTCTTAATCTTATAGACCCACTTACACGTGATAGGATGAACACCGGGAGGGGGAGAAACAAGATCCCAGGTGCCAGTGCGCTCAAGCGCAGCAATCTCCTCAGCCATGGCCAGCTGCCATTCAGGGTGATGCTCAGCATCCCGATAAGAAGTCGGCTCGGAGGCAACATAAAGACCATACTGACTGGGAGAGTAACGGTTGGGGCACGACGCTGACGAACATGACGAGAAGAGGGAAGCTCATCAGAGGAAGATGACTCGGGAGACGATGATAAAGAAGAAGGTATAGCAGAGGAAGACTCCGGAGAACGAGGAGAACTAGGAGGACTAGACGGAGCATAGGCGGATGGTGTCGAAGAAGAGACATCAGGGAGAGGAGATCCTGAAGAAGACACAATAGGAGTAGAAGGAGGTGTGTCAGGAAAGAGAAGAAAAGAGATATCTTCCACCGGGTAGGTACCAGTGGTGGGACGAGGATAGAAAGGACGCCTCTCATCAAAAGTAACATCACGAGAGATACGCATCCGGCGACCAACGGGGTCCCAACAGCGATAGCCCTTATGCTCATCACTATATCCAAGGAAAACACACTCAACGGACTGAGCAGTCAGTTTTGGTGCGTTCGCGAGGAGCAAGGAGAACATAGCAAACACAACCAAACAAACGAAGCATGGAGTAGTCTAGAGACTGTCCAGATAGGCGCTCAAGAGGGATACCACCCTGCAGAGCAGCAGAAGGCTGAATATTGATGAGGTAAGCCGACATAGCGATAGCCTCAGCCAAGAAATGCGGAGGAAGGGAAGAAGCAATCATCATGGCACGAGTGGTCTCAAGAAGATGGCGATGCTTACGCTCAGCAACACCATTCTGGGCATGTGCGCTAGGACAGGAGAACTGAGCAAGGGTGCCCTGCTCAGCAAGAACACTACGCAACATCTGGGAGATATATTCACCAGCAGAATCAGCACGAAACACGCAAATGGGGGTAGAGTATTGAGTGCGGACCATGGCCGCAAAACGCTGATATATGGAGAACACTTCACTACGAGAGCGCATAAAATACAACCAAGTGTATCGAGAAAAATCATCGATAAATAAAATATAGTAGCGATGGCCCCCTTTCGAAGCAAAAGGAGCCGTACCACAAACATCGAAATGAACTAAATCAAAAGGTCACTGAGATACAGACGCGCTAGTAGGTAGGGAAGCTGAATCTGTTTGCCCAACCTACAGCCCTGACAATGTAAAGACCCATCTCCTGAGACAGACCCCAGAAGACCACGATGGACTAATGACGACATGCGAGAGTCACAAAGGTGACCAAGACGATGATGTCACTGCTAAAAGGAGTTGGTAGCAGAGGCGACGTCCGGAGAAGAACTGGCAGATGAAGTGGAAGCGGAAGGAACACGAAGCCAGTCTAACTCCCAAAGCCCCGAAGAATCACGGCTGCGAGGGCCAGCTCCAACCAGGGCCTGTGTGCGACGGTCCTGAACAACACAAGAATCAACATCAAGAATGACGCGACAACCAAAGTTAGTAAGCTGGCTAGCAGAGAACAGATTCATCTTAAGAAGAGGGACATGAGAAATATCAGGAATATAAAAAGAAGAAGTAGAAAGGGTACCCCGACTAGAAACAGTAAGAGAGGTACCATCAGCCGTGAAAACACGGACAGGAGAAGGGAGAGAATGAAGAGCGGACAGAAAAGAAGACTCAGAGATCATATGAAAAGAAGCTCCAGAATCCAGATACCACGAGGACGTACCTGACTGTGTAGAAGGTGGTGGTCGCGCAGTGCCTGAAGAAGCAGTCATAGAACCAGCAGTGTCTGTCGAAGAAGATCCTGTAGCAGCTAGTAGACCGCGAAGACTCCTGATAATGTCCTGATCGGAGAGAGAAACTGCTGAAGATCTGGAAGGAACCGACTGCCCACGATCCATCTGGTGCTGCTGACGTAAACTGGGATCCCGTGTATAACAGGTGGCCCAAGTATGACCATCCTTGTTACAGTAAGAGCAGTGACGAAGAGGACCACGGCGACTCTGACCACGAGCCTGATGGTGCTGACTCTGACCCTGACCTGGAGGAGTGGGAAGTATCGGCGGCGGCAGAGGACCGCGACTGAGTCGGGGGAGCAGACGGCATATAAGGACCACGAGTAGCAAGCACATATGGAACCGCAAGAAGACCCTCACCACGGAGACGGGTCTCCTCAGCCCGAAGCTCAGACAACACCTCAGAGAGAACACGACCACGAGCATTCAGCTGAGCACGCCGGGGCTCAAACTCCTGGCGGAGCCGAGACAGAAACTCATAGATGCGGTGAAACTCCAAATCCGAGCGCACAATCTGGCAGCACGAGCATGTGCCACAAACAACAGTATGGAGAGAATCAAGCTGACACTAGATAGCACCACTCTGAGTATATAACTCATCAATAGTGGAGTCACCCTGCTGATGGGCATGCTCCTGGCGAACCATAGACAGGTAAAGAGCATCCCCAGACGGCTGATAGCACTGACGAAGATGTGCCCACTAAGCGGCAACAATAGGGAGACTCATGAACCCAGCAGCATACTGGGACAGAACACTGGAGGTGAGAACAACAGTAGCATGAGCATCCTCATTGACCCACTGAGTGTAGACAGTCAGGTCGTGGCGATAGGCCTCGAGATCAGAAGAGTACTGCTTGAACTTCAGGTCATAAGCAGAAACAACACTATCATCGGCACTCTGAGCAGCATACTTGGCCTCCTGAGAGGCATCGGCGCCAAGAGCAATCGGTGTCGGCGGAAGAGGAGCCACTGGAGCAGGAGGGGGCACGGCGGACAGGAGATCTCGCCGGAGAGCATACCCCAAAGACGGAGATCGCGCATGTGAACGCGCATGAAGGCAGCGAAATCAGGGTAATTCGCGTCATCGAAGATCACCGGGCAGCGAGGAATCGCAACATAACCCGATAAAGAAGACATAATTCTTTTTTTTCAACTTGTCAGATCCAATCGAGGTCTGACAAGAAACAGCAGCAACCACTCAGATCGGCAATCGGGAAGGCAGGGGAGGGCCGACGGCTGGCAGAGCACCAGCTAGGAGGTGTTGGGAGGCGTGCAGGGGTGCAGGAGGCGGCTGTGACGGGGGGGGGGGGGGGGGGGGGCGGGGCGCGCGCGCCTGGAGCAGAGGGCGACGGGGCACGCTGTCGGCGGCGGCGGAACCACCTGGAGCAGATGAAGGCAGCGGCCGGGGCGGTGCCGAAGGTCGGGCGGCGGAGCAGGGCGCCCGCGACCAGGGAGTTCGGCAGCCGGCGGGGAGTGTGGCGGTGGCCGGGCAGGAGTGCGGCGGCGGCCAGGCAGGGGTCAGCTGGCGGCGGTAGCAGACGATCAGATCGGATCAGGACGAGACGATCGGATCTGGACAAAAATCGGGCCAGATCGATCCGATCTGGGCGAACGCGGGTCAGATCTGGACCGAAAAAGATCAATCGGAAAACAAGCGGCAACCGACGGCGGCGACGACGGCAAGGCCGGCGGCGACAGGGACGGTGGCGGCGACGAAGTTGTGAGAAGAAAAACTAGGCTAAATGTGACTCTGATACCATGTTAGAAATAGACAACTTGTATTTCTCTGAGGCCAAATGCCACAATATATAATACAGGTATAGATACAAATATACAGGAAGCCCCTAAATACGAGAAAACTACAATATATAAATATATATATCTACCAGTAAGTTCTGTTTTTCATGCTTGACCTTGTTAAAATGAGGAGCCTTCGTGTGCAGGTCAGCCGCTACACGCCCAAGTCTGATAGAACCTAACCCTTGCTTACACAAATAAATTGACATTATACGCGCGTATGCCTTCCATGCGTTTGGTCGTTCAGCGGGGACACGCCATTCTGCGGAGAGGATTGTAGGAGGAAGAAAATCAAGACAGAGAAGACGAGGCACCGGAGGAAGAAGCAAAACTCCCCCAAGGCGCAGGCGCAGGTGGCGGCTGTTATAATAGCGATAACTAAATAATGAAACGAATCACAGCAAGAGAACATAGATTTAACGTGGAAAAATCTTCAACAAAGAGAGAAAAAACTACGGACGTCAACCAGTGAAACTTCACTATATTGGGAAGTGTTTACAAATGCCTGGGATTTTCTCAGATGCAAATTATCCCAGTCAGCGACTTATAAGAGGTTTATATAGTGATGGAAATCTAGGTCTTCAACGATCCATACAGTGGGCTTTGCCCGAATCCGGTGATAGAAGGGACGAGGACGGAAGTTCCTTTGGCACCCGCTAGTGTATGTAGTCGTCGTTAGGGGTATAATATGATCTATTTGTAATTTTTATTATTTTTATGTCTCCTTTTATTTCGGTTGATGATTATTAATTCATCGATGAAATTTTGAAAAAAAAACTTAGATCTGATAAATCAACATTCGACCCTCACATTGTCAAGGGCATGCTAAAATTGTGTCTCGGTTCGTCGGGGACCAGCGATAGAGCACCACATATTTACAATAGGTATTGCCCTCTTCCTTCCCCAACTTTCTCAAATATTATCATCATTTTTTTGACACAGCAGGCTCCGTCGTCAAATTTTTGTTGCAAAAATCCTCAAAGTAAAATATTAGCCCCCATAGGGGGCTTCTTGTAAGTCATATACTACGTCGGTTCAAACCATAGTTTTAAAAATCGGACCGGTTCACTAGTTAAACCATAAAAAACCAAAATCAGAGGCCTCATCGGTTTTTTAAGCGCATTGGACCGTCCAGCTAACGAACCAGGAAAAATCAGACAAAAAGCGGTTGAACCAACGGTTTAGTGGAAAACCAGTCGGCGGTCCGACCAGTCGAAAACCGTCCATGAAAGAAAATATGGCGCCGTGATCGAAATTCGATCCCAAGACCTCCTAGCTCGCGCCAACAAATACTTCAATTGGCTAGCCAACTAGATCGACCAATGTTTGTATCAAAGTACTTCATGTATACTTTAAATATGTTTTTATTTTTTAACAGATTAGTACTTTCTCATTCATATTATTTTTCTTAATAAGCCAGCATCAAACCGATTTGAACCAGCGGTCCAACCAGTGAACCGCGAACCGAGGACCTCACCGGTTCGATCGCCAGTCTGGTTTTTTAAACTATGCATCAAACAGAAAAAGACTCATGCACCGTTGTCATTCAACTACTCTCTTCATATAAATTAATGGACTTAGATCTATCTAGATTTGGATGTATCTATCATGTTTCAGTGCTAGATACATCAAATCTAAACAAATCTGCATCCATTAGTTTAAATTGGAGGGAGTATCTTAAAACTCTTGACCTGTGCCCCGAAAGAAAAACCTAAAATTGTTGGCGTACCAATGCTAAATTATTTTGACAAGTCAAAAAGAAGCGAGAATTTTATTTGACAAATCAAAAGGAAGCGAGAATTTTATTTCGAGAAGAGTTCAATTAGTCACTTTGGTTTGTCACAACCACTATATAGCTCTCGGTAGTTAAACATGGGTGACGAGTCTCGCATGCTATTTTATACCTTTTCTTCTATAAATCTTAATAATTCTCATAATATACTCTGTCTTCGGATAGTGTGCACCAATCTTTATGATTCAAATGCCAATAAAGTTGCTTGTTTATCTAAAAAAAAACTATATCGCTTCTCTCTATCTCGTTCCACCTCTGTAGCGAGGTCGAATGGCTCCTCAGGTAATTGCACACTCTAACCTGCTAATTTTACGTGTCCATCATTTGACCAATGTTGAAAAGAATGACTAGGGAGAGCCAAAGTGCATTATTAGGCGTGTGCAAACAAAATGCACAACATTAGTGCTTTTTTTACGTGTCTCAAAAAAGTGTTACAAAATATAAGTTGGTTTCTACGACACAAAATACAAGGCATGCAGGATTACAATGCCCCCTCCTCTAGAATCCAACATATAAATCCCAGCGTGGAAATTAATAATCCTACCAAAGGTCCTACTAAATCCTACTACGTGACAACTAAGGCCTTTCATAATAGGCTGTATCTTAAAACGATTTCATATGAGCAATTAAAACTTTAAGGCTGGTCCTAGTGCTAGTATCATAAGGTGTATCATGCATGACAACTTGGCAAAAATATGATGTGGCGCCATAATTAATGAAGAGAGAGGTGGTTAGTGTATCATAGGTAGATACCGTATCATAGCACGTAAAGCTAGAAATCATAATGGCAAGTAAATCTTGTACACACATTTTACATAGAGATTCTACAAATCAATAAATATACCACTACTATGATACTACTATATGATACAATGCACTAGTATCATATGCATGATACTAGTAGTATGATACTACCACTAGGACCAGCCTAAGAAACAACTAGTACAATGCATTGTTTCTTAGTAGGTGGAGTCTCTACATTTAATGATTTAGAGGGCATGCATGCATGCATGTGATTGGTCTAGCAATGTTTTTTTGCCTATGGTTCCGTGTAAGTGATGTTTTTTAGCTAAGATACAACCTCACTCTCTTTCCTCGTTAACTATAGTGCCACACAAGCAAAGTGTCTAGGATATGGAGCTAAGAAACCCCCACTGTGAAAGACCTAAGTAACAAATTGATAAAATAGAAAAGTCATAAAAATTTCAAGCGACGAGTCATAGTCAACAAGTCAAAACAAGGAGGAAAACAAAATGATGAAGTCAAGATAGGAAGGCCCAAGCAAAGAAACCATTAGGTGGAGGGAGAACGGTTGTTAGATTTGCTTTGAGACTTGGAGTGCATGAAATCTTTCTACCTTTTTGCATTCAACCTGACTCACACTAGTACTCTGTCTCATCCATTAGTACATGGATTTAATTTCAAGTGATTGGATTTGAAATAGGCATATTTATAAGAATATATCTGAGATTAACAATCCGTTTAAATGTGTATATTTATTCTGACAATATCTTTCAAACAAGCCTAAAAAGGTTTTGTTTCGATTTTTTTAAAATATATTCTAAAATACATTCAAACAGGATGATACACGTTAAAACTCAATAAAACTATGTACATTTTTTGGTATCCGGAACTCTGCTAAAGAAAATTTGGAACAGAGTGGAACAAATTATTTTAAAGGGAAATTTCATTCGGTTTCATAAACTTCTTTAATGTTTCACCAAGTTTCAAAAGCTGATTTTTAATAATTGTCAAACTATATTTCATATTGGTCTTATATTGGGGATCTCTTCACTAGGATCTCAAATATTCAAATAATTCACAAATTAAATTTTTGGTTTAAAAGCTATAAAGGTTTTAAGTTTATAACCGGATGTAGTAGTATAACGGGAGAGATAATCTAACTCACACATATCTATAAAGTAAAGGAGAGAGAATATGGAGCATGCACGCTATATATCGTGCATGCTAGAGAGTGTTTCTCTTAGGTGGAGGGACAAATGAACATACACCACACCATGGTCCTAGTCCAGACTAATGGATCAAAGATTATCTCAACTTTCCTTCCAACTCGACATTTATCAGGGTAGTCTTAATCATTTATCAAGAAACCCTAGGTTATAAAAGGCCTGATATGATGTGTAACAACTCAATATCACTTGAATGGGATCAAAGGGAGAGACTTGGAGCCTGAAAACTTATTTTAAGGAGTACCCTTCCCCTTTTGGTTCGGTGAACCTTCTAGACCCTTCTAGATCATTCCGGTGAAAACACCAAAATCATTCCCGAACTCCGGAATTGAACTTTTCTTATATGAATCTTATTCTCTAGACCATTCCGGATCTCCTCGTGATATCCTGGATCCCATCCGAGACTCCGAACAACATTCGGTCTTCTAACTCACATTCCATATCTACTAAACAACATTGAATCCTTAAGCGTGTCTCCCCACGGTTCGCGAATTATGCAGACATGACCGAGACTCTTCTCCAATCAATAACCAATAGAGGAATCTGGAAATTTATATGGCTCCGACATATTTCTACGATTACTCTGCGATCGAATGAACCATTTACATACGATACCAATTTCCCTTTGTCTCGCGATACTTTACTTGTCCGAGGTCTGATCGTCGGTATCTCTGCATACCTAGTTCAACCTAGTTACCGACAAGTACTATTTTCTCATTCCCGTGATATGTGATCCCTTGTGAGCCAGTCACATGCTTGCAAGCTAATTGGATGACATTCCACCGAGAGGGCCCAGAGTATATCTATCCATCATATGGATGGACAAATCCCACTCTTGATCCATGTGCCTCAACACATACTTTCCGAACACTCAATACCACCTTTATAACCACCCAGTTATGAAGTGGTGTTTGATGTCATCAAAGCATCCATCCGGTGATGGTGATTATCATGATCTCATGGTCGAAGGAATTAGGTTACTATGTATCAGAAAGCTAATAGCAAACAAACTATTGAAATGACTTGATCTTTATGCTACGCTTATCTATAGGATTATGTCCACCACACCATTCTCATAATGATATGATCTTGCTGTTAACAACATCTCAATGTTCATGATCACAAAACCATGATCATCTATCATGTAGGGTTCGCAACATAGAAAACAAAAAAATCCTACGATGGGAACAACTAAGTACCAAGATCTATCTACTAGATACAAGCAACGGGTGGATATACATCCATAGAATACATACCCTCGAAGACCGAATAGCGTTAACGAGGTTGTACTCATGGATGATGTAGTCGAACGCTTGTCAATCTCAAGATCGAGAAGAAGTCCATCCGGTCCAGCAGGTCTAGCACCATCAAATCCAGCACCGCAAAGCATTGGTGCATCCGTGATTGCACACACGTTCGGGTATCCCGACAACCTTCGTTCCCTCGCTCCAGCGAAGTAGCGGAAGAAACAAATACTTCCAGAAAAATCCACCGGGAACATGTATCTCGCTGATCCGAGACCATGGGGAAATTCTAAAGGGGGGAGAGAGATCCTTCACGAGGAGGTGTGTTGTGAGAGGAGGAGAGGGGTGCCTTTTATAGGAGAGGGGGGCACCTAAGGGGCATGGTGCCCAGCCATGGTGGCTGCCCCCACCTCTTACACATTCATGTGGGTGGATCTCCCACTCAAAATGAAAAGCCTCCACTCACATAAACATGCCCCCACTCAAAAATCCACTCACATGCATTAAATTTCCACCAAATTTAATGCAAGCTCCCATTTAAATCAAACTCTTTTATTTATTTATTCAGAATTTTGTTAATTACTTTAATTAATAAATATTCACATAAAATCCCTTACAACATTTCAATTTTACATGCAGAACCAGTTTCAACAATTTCAACCGAAACAATTCCGGTGTCTAGTGAAATAAATTCATGCGGTTTGCTTTTTCTTTCTCTAGCATATTATTTACTCTGAATAGTGTCGGTATCCCTTAAGTGTGTCACCCTACGGTTCGCGAATAATGTAGACATGATCGAGACCCCTCTCCGATCAATAATCAGCAGTAGGACCTAGAGATCTGTACTGACTCCCACACATTCAGCGATGACTTCTATGATCGTGTGAACTTTATACGCATGTAACTCAATCCCTTTTTCTCGCCATATATTACATGACCGAGATTTGATCATCGGTATATTCATACCTAATTTGATCTTGTTACTGACATGTACTCTTTTCTCGTTCCCGTGATATAACATTCTAGTGATCAAATCACTTGCTTGCAAGATAATTAATGTGATATCACTAAGAGGGCCCAGAGTATATCTCTCTATCATCCGGATAGACAAATTCCACTCTTGATACATGGGCATCAACATAACACCTTCGTAGTACTAAAGAAACCTTTATAGTCACCCTGTTATGGTGTGATGTTTGATGTTATCAAGATAATCTTTCGGTGTTAGTGATTGACATGACCTCATGGTCTAAGGACTAAGTTTACTTCGTATGATGTTATAGCAATATAAACATAATGACCTTGATCATAATGCTATACTTCAGATGAATGTTCATCACATCATTTCAACAATGTTGTGACCCTGTTATTAACAACATCCAATGTCCATGATCAGGAAACCTTTGATCATCTTGTTAATCAACGAGCTAGTTTATAAGAGAGAAATAACTAGGAACTTTCTTTTTGTTTATCAAACACACATGTATTAACGTTTCTGTATTAATACAATTATAGCATGCAAAATAAACATTTATCATAAACTTGGAATATACATAATAACAACTTTATTATTTACTCTCAGGGCATATTCCCTTTAGTCTCCCACTTGCACTAGAGACAATAATCTAGTTTGAGAACTTTACGTATTGAACACCTATGGCTTTCTGGTATTCCATGTACGCGATTGCAAGTGGTTAATATAATCTACGGATCTGACGCTTTCACGTCCGCGTGTATTTGCATGTCTTTGCGTCTTCACGCATCACTCATTCTCTAATGAGATGGCGTTGTATAAATTTGGTCTTTTGGTGAGACCTTTAGTTCCTTGGGGTTAAATCATTGATACGTCGGAAGCGTATCTATAATTTTTGATGTTCCATGCTTGTTTAGTATCTATTTTGCTTTGCTTTGTCCATAATTTGAGGTGCTTTTTATATGTTTTCTGGTACTAACCTATTAACAAGTTGCCACAGTGCCAGTTGCCTGTTTTCTGCTCTTTTTGGTTCCAGAAAAGCTAGTAAGGAAATATTCTCGGAATTGGACGGGACAAAAGACAAAGTCAATATTTTATCGAGGAGAACACAGAGTCCAGAGGAGAGACAGAGGGGGGCCACAGGGCGGCCGCACCTCCCAGGCACGGGCCCACCCTAAGCCACGCATGGGCAGGGTGTGGGCCCCCTGGCCACCTCCGAGCCTCGCCTCTTTGCCTATAATAAGCCTCCGATGCCTAAACCCTAAGCACCGATCAATATTCCACGAAACCGTATATTGCCACCGCCACCATCGTCCCTAGATCGGGGGATCTGAAGCTCTTCCCGGCACCCTGCCGAAGGGGAGATCAGCCCGGA
This sequence comes from Avena atlantica, assembly GCA_910589765.1. Lineage (NCBI taxonomy): Eukaryota > Viridiplantae > Streptophyta > Magnoliopsida > Poales > Poaceae > Avena > Avena atlantica. Next base: position 217,304,001 of record OU342738.1, read on the forward strand.
GGCCTTCTTTTTCATCATGCCAGCCTCCGGTATGAAGCGTGAGTAGTTCCACCTTCAACTACGGGTCCATGTAGTAACTAGATGGTTGTATCTCCTCCTTTGTGCTTTCATGTCTAGATCTTGTGAGCTTTGTTCATGATCAAGATCTCATCTTTTTGTAATCATGCATGTTTTGTTTGCGGGGATCCAATGGATATTGAGATTACTATGTAATATTTATTAATGGTTTTGTCTATTTGATTCTATCATGTCTATGTTGTTAGTGATCTTGCATGCTCTCCGTTGTTAGTAGCTATCTTGGCCAAGTAGTTGCTAGTGACACCAAGAGGGGGTATTTATGCTCGATTGTGGGTTCATGCCTCTATTTAATCAAGGGATGTGACAAAAATCTCTAAGGTTGTAGATGTGCTGTTGCCACTAGGGAGAAAACAACGGTCACTTGTTCATGGAACAAGTGGATTGTTTACCTTACACACTTTTCTTAAAGCAGTTGTTTGTTGCTTGCAACTTAATACTGGAGGGGGTTCGGATGATAACCCAAAGGTGGACTTCTAGTCATAGATGCAGTTGGATGGAGGTCTATGTATCTTGTTGTATTGCCTAATCGAATCTCATAGGATCTTTATGTCTAGTATTGAATTGTTATGCCTTGCTCAGTCCTGTCAATTGCCCTGCTGTAATTTCTTTACCCAGCATGCCATATTTGTTTATCTAAGGAGAACACCTCTCGTGAACTATAGACCCCAGTCTAATCTTTACCATCGATACATCTTCCACTGTTACTGTTTACTTGATGCAATCCACCATTACCTTCCACACCATACAGTAAATCCTTTGTTACAGCAACCGGTGAGATTGATGTCACATCCCAAAATTTTCCAAATTTTGAAATGTGAAAAATAAACAAAAAAAAGAAACAAATGTTGAATTTTAGGGTGAAAAGAAACTTTTAACTTCTAAATGGAAACATCAAAACCCTACTTGAACAAAATTTGAATGAAAAGGCAATAAACAAATTTTCTAACAAGTCAAATGCATCCTTGCATGGAATGTATCTTGAATTTAAAGCACTTGGAAAAGTTGAACCAAAACTCTAAACCCTAATGAAAGAAATCATATCCAAGATCATTCTAAGACTATGGCCTTGTTCCATATAAAAATTTAGCAACAAACGTTTCTAAATGATCAAAAATGGTAAACAAAAATATTAAAAAAACCATGGGACTTGATTTCACTCCATTTGGAGCCATGGATAAAAAATTATGATTTTAATAAGATAAAAGAAAGTATTCCAAGAGCTAATAGAGCTCCTAACTAAAATCAACACCAAATTGTGAACAAAGTAATCCTAAAAGGATTTACAAAATATAAATAAATATTAAACAAAATTATACAAATTGGAATCACCAATTTTGGAACTATAAATAAAAAGATATGGATTTTATAAGACAAAGAAAGAAATAAAAAAATAATAATTATTTCAAAGATAATTTAAATCATGGTTAAAATACATAGGTAAGTGGAAGAAAAGTAATTTAAGTAAAAATAAAAAAATAAAAGATTATTTAAATAAAATTATATGGGTTTATGAACCATATTCAATTTTATTTAAATAAAGACAAAATGCCTCACTTAAATGAATATTAAATCATAAGAAAATATTTGGATTATTCCAAAGTGGACTAATTAATCAACACATGTTTTGAATATAACCTACTGAAAAGGTTGGTAAAGGTTTGAATTCAAATTGAGGTTTAAATCAATTAATTCAAATAAGAACAGAAAATAGAAAGAGAAAAAGGAAAAAGAATAAGAAAAATAATAGAAAACAAACCCAACCCAGCACCCTAGCCCAACCTGGCCCAGCAACAGCCCACCTGGCAACCCCCTCCCCCGTAGACCATATTTTCTCACCGTGCACCACACCCGCGCCCTTTCTAACAACGCGACCCCACCGCCACTTCACCCCGTCGTCCTCACTCGTGATGAACACGCCCCTTCCCTGACCGTTTATTGCTGAAATTTCTCGGTGTAAATTCGATTAACTGTCGCAGTGATCCTCCCTCTCGACCACGCCCTCAAAATACTCTCCCCTCCTCTGTGTTTCCCCTCAACATCTACACATTGAGAGCCCCCAGGCCGTCCCCAATTTGGCTTGCACCACCGCTGTCTCTGGCGAACTCCGACACCAATTTCGGCAAGCACACGCAGGCTTTCTTGCCATCATCGTGTGCACCTGCCAGCAGTCCCCGTGTGCTTGCGCGTTCCCCGAATGCTCGACAACGACCTCCTCTACAAGCCACCGACGACTGGCCCAACTCCGGCGAGTTTTCCCGGTGAGCCGCGTGCGCGCCTAGTCCTCTAGCTCTTGCTTTCTTGTTCGCTATCGTCTTGTAGTCCTCTGATGATCTACGTTCCCTTGCTCGTGATCTATAGGCTCGCCTCCGACGACGACAACACGCACCCGACGCCGTCGCAAGCTCCGGCGAGGAATTCCCGACGACCCCGTGCGCCCCTTCGCCAACCACGACCACCTTGAGCATCACCACGTCCCCGCGACCACGGTAGCATCCTCGCACCTCCCCCTTACCCTCTGAATTGCCGGTGCACCGTCGCGTGTTGCCAGCTAGCACCGCCAGTTCTTGGCCAGTGCGCTTAGGGCCGTTGGATCTAGATCCAAAGGTTAGGACAGATAACTTAAACGAAGGGGTACGGCTTGATCTGCGCTGTGCAATTTCACTTAAATCCAACGGTGCACGATGCTCGATCCACACGAAATGGTACCGGCCAGTAGGAACTCGCCACGTGGCAACACTTTTCTGTTTAAATTCAGATTTTGTTTTATTATTTGTTTGAATCTATAGAATCAATAACTTTTGATCTGTATGTGCAAAAATTGCAAATTTGGTGTCTATGGATTCAGAAAAATATGTACTTTGCACTGATGGCCCTGGTTTGGTCATTTTCTTCTGAAAAATTACGTTGTTTTTACAGAAACATTAATAGGACTATTTTGAGTATAAAAATTGTTCTAAAAATTATTTTATGTAAATCCTTTTGCAAATGGTTTTGTTTTGAACCCTCTGACCATAAACACTAACATTTGAATTTAAAAAAATATTTTATTAACACTGGAAATTATTACTTTGAATAAAAGCATTTCTTGTAAAACAAAAATGATTTAAAAGGCCTATTTTCACTAACTTGATTTAAAATGAATTCCCACTTTTATAAAATACCAGTAGGTGTTTTGAAATGTTTAGAGCCTTGTTAGAAACCACTTTCTCAATAAAACAACCTTTTGCATTCTTGCATGCATTTATTTGTTTTTATTGTTTTGTGTTGTGAATTGTTTGAGTGCTAGTTTTGAATGTGTGCTTTGCTTGAATGTATTGTAGTGAACTTTGAGGAGTGTGACAATTGAAAGATCAAGAAGAGTACCTAGATTCTCTACTAAAAAGGCAAGTGATACTTTGGTCATCAAAAGTCTATCTTTTCAATATTGCATTAGTGATATTTTTGTAGTATGCATGATAGGACTATTTTTTATATATTGCTATGCTATAGTAGATCCCATAGAATATATCTTGGTAGGAATCTTACTAAGTCAAGAGACAAGTTATGCTAGTGTGCTTAGCCTAGCTATTAGAATACAAGGGTGGAGTATTCATACTATGATATTATGCAAAGTCTATGACTATGTTTTTGATTAATAAAACAACTATGTGAATGAATCACCTGGGTGGAATGGGAAGAATGGTTTGTGTTGAGTGTTACCCAGGCCCCATTTCTATGGTTCACCCTAGTGTATTTCACTTGTGGATGGACACCATAGTTTAAAAAAACGGATCGACGATCGAATCGGTGAGGTCCTCGGTTCGCGGTTCACTGGTTGGACCGCTGGTTCAAATCAGTTTGATGCTGGCTTATTAAGAAAAATAATATGTATGAGAAAGTACTAATCTATTAGAAAATAAAAACATATTTAGAGTATACATGAAGTACTTTGATACAAACACTGGTCGATCTTGTTGGCTAGCCAACTGAAGATTTGTTGGCGTGAGCTAGGAGGTCTTGGGATCTAATCTCGATCACGACGCCATATTTTCTTCCGTGGATGGTTTTCGACTGGTCGGGCCACCGACTGGTTTTGCACTAAACCGCTGGTTCAACCGCTTTTTGTCTGGTTTTTCCTTGTTCGTTAGCTGGACGGTCCAGTGTGCTTAAAAAACCGATGAGGCCTCTGATTTCGGTTTTTTATGGTTTAACTAGTGAACCGGTCCGGTTTTTAAAACTATGATGGACACCTAGGAACAAAGAGATTTGAGATGTTTTGTGTTGAGAAGCTTCTAGTGCAACCACATGGCATATGGGCTCTGCCTTGACCAACTAGGTTGCAAGAACTCAGACAAACAGACAATTGGTGGTAGTGATGATAGGATGGAATGCGTCTGTGCTGATCTGAGGGATTGTTTCTGAAAAGTCTTGTCTCGATGCATGTCGAGTCTTGTGGGAAAAGTGCACCACCTCTCGAGAGGGTAAAACCTAAGTACTTAGCCGTGTCCCCGGTAATGGACATTTTGAGCATCAAAGACATTAAAATGATCAAGAATCTCCTCATCCCAATTTCTCTAAGTTAAAACTTGAAGGGTGAACAAGGGAAGCACCTGGTGTGTATCAAGTGTGCCATGTGTGATGAATATGTTTTGAAAAGAGAAAAACTATTTTCAAAGGATAGGGTAAAACTTATTTTATGCAAAGGCCAGCCAAAACTCCACTTAGCCATATATTCATGTAGATGATAGATTCTCCATATCAATATGATATCACTTGCCAATACAATTCAAATGTATTGACCTTTGTGGTTGTAACTTATTATGTTGAAGGTTTGTTTGATGTAGTGAAGTTTGTTGAGTAGGGATTACAAGTCTACAACCAACATGTTTGCCTGTGGCATATGAAGATGAAGGACTCCATGCTTTGTAGTTATATCTGCTGCTTCGTAATAAGATAGTCATATGAGCTATGTAAGTTGTAATTAACTATTTTATTCCTGGTTATGAGTTGTAATATGACCTTTGTTTCTTGATATTACATCTTAAACTGTGGATGCTAGCTATTCGATCTAGGGACTAGCACTATAAACACAGGGACCTGTACCTTATTGGGTTCAGGCCTCTACAGATGGTATTAGAGCACTGTGTTTCCTGTAGGATTGTAACCCTAGGATTGGACAAAACCCCTTAGAAAAATAGGAGTTGTATTTGTTCAAACTTATTTACAAAAAAACTTGTAAACTCTTTCCTCAGCATTTTGTTTTGATTCTACATCTCTCCCTTTTCTACTTGATAGACAAAAACTTCAACATGAGCAAGGACTTCACCATCACCAATGACTTCAACTTCAGTTTCACCAAGTACTTCAACTTGGACATCACTAAGGACTTCAAGTGAGATAAGAATAATACTCAAGACTTGGAGACTAAGGAAACACAACTTAGGAGGAACCATCATCACCTTTGAACTTTGTGACCAAGATGCAAGAATTTCTTCCAAGGATTCCATGATCTTGTTCCTGATGTATCAACTAAGAAGAATGGAATGATCTCAAGTGATACCCATAGTTGGACCACCACACTAGTGTTTAGTTTAAATCGATTTATTGATCACACCAACTTATGTGGTGTAGAAAAAATATTTTGTTGCCTAAAATATGCTTGAATCTTGTTGTTTGAGTGGAATGCATGACTGTGATTGCTTGCACATTGCTTTGTGTGATTTGTTATGTGTGCATAGAATTTTTCCTCTAGAAATCTTTTGCCTAATTTAATCCCAATCCAACCCCAGCAGATGACTTCTCCAAGAGATCACAACTCCAACATCAAGGATGGTAACAACAACCTAGAGATGCACATGAAAGAACAACTGCTAGCAACCCAAGCCTAGTTGAATCAAGTGACAACCCAGTTTTTAGCCAACAACATTGAGTTAGACCCAGCCATGCTAAAGTTCTTGGAATTCCAATCTCAATTGTTGCAAAGGATGACCAATCAGATGATCAACATGAGAAGCAACCCTTCCCAAAGAGATTGTGACAACAATGATATCAAGGATGATATTATAGAAGGAACTCAAGTCTGCAAAATCTATGGAGACATAGGACACACTTATAAAGAGCACATTGACCAATGCCCTAATTGTGAAGAGAAACATCCAGCTAGACGATGCCCCACATCTCAAGTTTCTTGTTTCCTATGTGAAGGAAATGATCATGTCCCTATTCAATGCCACATCTACCCTATAGTTAAACAGATGAAATATCAAGCTAAAGATGGAACACATCAAGTCCTTGGAAACATCCATGAAGGAACAACTTCCACCAAGAATGATGAAGACAAAGTCAAATCTCGGTTTGCACCTCCATACATTGTAACCTACTATGGTGGACAAAAGAGGAAACGTGGACGTTATCCTAGGAACCAATCTAAGAACCGAGGAATTTTTCCCACATTTGTGGCGAAATATGAAGAAAATGAACTAAGAGCCCTCCTAGCTTTGGAGAAACCCAAGAACAAGAATAAACGCCCCAACCCCAGCAAGAAAGACATTAGCCAGGTGCAATGTTACAATTACAAAGAGATGGGACACTATGCTAATGAATGTACAGAAAAGAAGAAAGGCCAAGAAAACAAATAAGAGGTAATGATACCAAAGATAAAAGAGATTATTAGCCAAGTGATGTGCCACAAATGCAGAGAGCTGGGCCATTATGCATCACATTGTCCAGAAGAGGAGAAGAACAAGACAAGCAAACCTATGAGGGATATCAACCTTGTCACATGTTTCAAATGTGGTAACAAAGGACATTATGCAATCAACTATCCAGAGAAGTTACATCAAGACACCAAGTAAGCCAAGATGCAATCTAGTTAAAAATATTTTAAGGGTGGTAGTACCCTAGTTGTCTTGAAACCAACTTGTTTCTTCTAGCCTTCCCGAATCTAGGGACGAGATTCCTTTTAAGGGTGGTAGTCTCTCACATCCCAAAATTTTCCAAATTTTGAAATGTGAAAAATAAACAAACAAAAGAAACAAATGTTGAAATTAAGGGTGAAAAGAAACTTTTAGCTTCTAAATGGAAACATAAAAACCCTACTTGAACAAAATTTATATGAAAAGGCAACAAACAATTTTTCAAACAAGTCAAATGCATCCCTGCATGGAATGTACCTTGAATTTAAAGCACTTGGAAAAGTTGAACCAAAACTCTAAACCCTAATGAAAGAAATCATCTCCAAGATCACTCTAAGACTATGGCCTTTTTCCATATAAAAATTTAGCAAAAAACATTTCTAAATGATCAAAAATGGTAAACAAAAATATTACAAAAACCATGGGAGTTGATTTCACTCCATTTGGAGCGATGGATAAAAAATTATGATTTTAATAAGATAAAAGAAAGTATTCCTAGGGCTAATAAAGCTCCAAACTAAAATCAACACCAAATTGAGAACAAAGTAATACTTAAAGGATTTAAAAAAGATAAATATATATTAAACAAAATTATACAAATTGGAATCACCAATTTAGGAACTATAAATAAAGAGATATGGATTTTATAACACAAAGAAAGAAAGAAAGAAATAAAAATTATTTCAAAGACAATTTAAATCATGGTTAAAAATCCATAGGTAAATGGAAGAAAAGTAATTTAAATAAAAATAAAAGAATAAAATATTATTTAAATAAAATTATATGGGTCTATGAACCATATTCAATTTTATTTAAATAAAGACAAAATGCCTTACTTAAATGAATATTAAATCATAAGAAAATATTTGGATTATTCCAAAGCGGACTAATTAATCAACACATGTTTTGAATAAAACCTACTGAAAAGGTTGGTAAAGGTTTGAATTCAAATTGAGGTTTAAATCAATTAATTCAAATAAGAACAGAAAATAGAAACAGAAAAAGGAAAAAGAATAAGAAAAAAAAGAAAACAAACCCAACCTGTCCCAGCAACAGCCCACCCGGAAACCCCTACCCCGCAGACCATCTTTTCTGACCGTGCACCACACCCGCGCCCTCCCTAACAACGCGACCCCACTGCCATGTCACCTCTTTGTCCTCGCTTGGGATGAACACGCCCCTCCCCTGACTGTTTCTTGCCAAAATTTCTCGGTGTAAATTCGATTAACTGCCACAGTGATTCTCCCCCTCGACCATGACCTCTTAATCCTCTCCGCCTCCTCTCTGTTTCCCCTCAAGATCCACACACCGAGAGCCCCCAGGATGCCCCCAATTTGGCTTGCACCGCCGCTGTCTCCGGCAAACTCCGATGCCAATTCCGGCAAGCACAGACCCCCTTGCCCCTAGCTTACATAGGCTTGATCATCATAGTCGTGCGCACCTGCTAGCAGTCCCCTGTGCTCGCGCGTGCCCCGGACGCTCGGCAATGACCTCCTCTGCAAGCCACTGAAGACTGCCGCAACTCCGGCGAGTTTTCCCGGTGAGCCCCGTGCGTGCCTCGTCTTATAGCTCTTGCTGTATTGTTCGCCATCATCTTATGAGTCCTCTGATGCTCGTTGTTTCCTTGCTCGTGATCTGTAGGCTCGCCTCCAACAACGACAGCACGCACCCGACACCGACGCAAGCTCCGGCGAGTAATTCCCGACGACCCCGTGTGCCCCTTCTCCAACCACGATCACCTTGAGCATCACCACGTACCCGCGACCATGGTAGCATCCTCACACCTCCCCTTACCCTCTGAATCGCCGGTGTGCCGCCACTAGAGGCGCCGCCGCCGTGCGTCGCCAGCTAGCGCCGCCAGTTCTTGGCCAGTGCGCTTAGGACCGTTGGATCTAGATCCAAAGGTTAGGACAGATCACTTAAACAAAGGGGTACGATTTGATTTGTGCCGTGCGATTTCACTTAAATCCAACAGTACGCGATGCTCGATCCACACGAAATGGTACCGGCCAGTAGGAACTCGCCACGTGGCCAGGCTTTCTGTTTAAATTCAGATTTTATTCTATTTGTTGTTTGAATTTGTAGAATCAATAACTTTTGATCTGTATGTGCAAAAAATTGCAAATTTGGTGTCTATGGATTCAGAAAAATGTGTACTTTCCACTTATGGCCCTGGTTTGGTCATTTGCTTCTGAAAAATCAGGGTTTTTTATGCAGAAACATTAATAGGACTATTTTGAGTATAAAAATTGTTCAAAAAAATATTTTTGAGTAAATCCTTTTGAAAATGGTTTTGTTTTGAACCCTCTGACCATAAACACTAACATTTGAATTTAAAAATATATTTTTTAACACTAGAAATTATTACTTTGAATAAAATCATTTCTAGTAAAACCAAAATGATTTAAAAGGCCTATTTTCACTAACTTGATTTAAAATGAACTCCCAATTTTATAAAAGACCAATAGGTGTTTTGAAATGTTTAGTGCCTTGTTAGAAACTACTTTTTAAATAAAACAACCTTTTGCATGCTTGCATGCATTTCTTTGTTTTTATTGTTTTGTGTTGTGAATTGTTTGAGTGCTAGTTTTGAATGTGTGCTTTGCTTGAATGTATTGTAGTGAACTTTGAGGAGTGTGAAAATTGAAAGATTAAGGAGAGTACCTAGATTCTCTACTAAAAAGTCAAGTGATACTTTGGTCATAAAAAGTCATATCTTTTCAATATTGCATTAGGGATATTTTTGTAGTATGCATGATAGGACTATTTTTTATATATTGCTATGCTATAGTAGATCCTATAGAATATATCTTGGTAGGAATCTTCCTAAGTCAAGAGACAAGTTATGCTATTATGCTTAGCCTAGCTATTAGAATACAAGGGTGGAATATTCATACTATGATATTATGCAAAGTCTATGACTATGTTTTTGATTAATAAAATAACTATGTGAATGAATCACCTCGGTGGAATGGGAAGAGTGGTTTGTGTTGAGTGGTTACCCAGGGCCCATTTCTATGGTTCACCCTGGTGTATCTCACTTGTGGATGGCCACTCAGGAACAAAGAGATTTGAGATGTTTTGTGTTGAGAAGCTTCCAGTGCAACCACATGGCATATGGGCTCTGCCTTGACCAACTAGGTTGCAAGAACTCAGACGGATAGACAGTTTGTGGTAGTGATGATAGGATGGAACGCGTCTGTGCTGATCTGAGGGATTTTTCTGAAAAGTCTCGTCTCGATGCATGTCGAGTCTTGTGGAAAAAGTGCACCACCTCTCGAGAGGGTAAAACCTAAGTACTTAGCCGTGTCCCCGGTAATGGACATTTTGAGCATCAAAGACATTGAAATGATCAAGAATCTACTCATCCCAATTTCTCTAAGTTAAAACTTGAAGGGTGAACAAGGGAAGCACCTGGTGCGTATCCAGTGTGCCATGTGTGATGAAATGTTTTGAAAAGAGAAAAACTATTTTCAAAGGATAGGGAAAACTTATTTTATGCAAAGGCCAGGCAAAACTCCACTTAGCCATATATTCATGTCGATGATAGATTCTCCATATCAATATGATATCACTTGCCAATACAATTCAAATGTATTGACCTTTTTTGGCTGTAACTTATTATGTTGCAGGTTTGTTTGGTTTCGTGAAGTTTGTTGAGTAGGGATTATAAGTCTACAACCAACATGTTTTCCTGTGGCATATGAAGATGAAGGACTCCATGCTTTATAGTTATATCTGTTGCTTTGTATTTAGATAGCCATATGAGCTATGTAAGTTGTAAATAACTATTTTATTCCTGGTTATGAGTTGTGATATGACCTTTGTTTCTTGATATTACATCTTAAACCGTGGGTGCTAGCTATTAAATCTAGGGACTAGCACTGTAAAGACAGGGACTTGTACCTTATTGGGTTCAGGCCTCTACAATTGACAACCTCACTGTTCGTTGGGGCAAAGTCTTGAGTTTGTGTTGTGCAGGTTTCCAATTTGCTTGCAACACCTTTGAGACGTTTCCTTCCTCCTACTGGTTTGATAACCTTGGTTTCTTAATGAGGGAAGACTTGCTGCTATGCTGCATCACACCTTGCTCTTGGGGTTTCCCGATGAAGCGCTCCCACGTTGACGCAACGCCATCAATCATGTCGATACTATTGTCGTACAATATATCTTTAGTGTTAGCCCCTTGTGAACCACACCTTAGTTTGATAACAAACTACTTGACACAAATGCCCTCCTTTGCTGCTACTATAGCAGTCAAATACTTAGCCTTTTTTGTTGTAGTATCCGTCACAATGTCTTAACTTTGCAATTCATCCAAATACATCATGGAATCTCCTTTCCATTACATTGTGCCACCCATAGTTTAAATTGAGATAAACTTAATTTGTATCTTGTGACGGAACTAGTGTCATTTTACAATGAACTATTTGTCTCTTATAAAAATAGAATATATTCTTAATTCTTCCAAAATATCATAATAATATCCTTACTATCGTCCAATGATCATCTTTATGATTCATTCTGGTATATGCTCATAACACTTAGAGCATAGGACATATCTGGATGTGTATATATCACGGTATGATTGATCAAAAAATTCAATATCTCATATATGTACGTCTGGCACAACCATATTAGCCTCACAGTTTATCCATATAGACATTCATGCCTAATATTCGGGTTTTGCCTAAGTCTTTCATCGAAATGAAATTCTTAACCTTTGTCAATAAAAGATACATCATTTCCAATCAACAATATGTCCTCCACATAATGTATTAGAAATGTGTCTCAGTGCTCCCACTTAATTTATTGCAAATGCAAGCATCTTCATCGTCTCCTGATGAAAACTCCTTTAACAGTTTCATAATGGTGAAGATTCCAACTCCGTGATGCTTACTTCAACTATTGAAGTTTGCATGCTCTTTTTAGCATCTTTTAATTAACAAAACACTTTGGATCATGTCATGCACACGTCCTAGGTAACCATTATATTTGAAGAACTTTGTTTTGTTTATTCATCTACCATATACCAAAATATATGTAGTGGTTGCTACATTAATCCGTCCAGACTAAATATCGATATGAAAGATCAAATCTTTTCATAGTCAACTCCTTGAGCATTGTCGTAAAATCTTTACCGACATGTTGACTATTTCATAGATGTGAAGCATTGATACTGCCAAAATGTATCTACTTTATCGAACACTTTTGCTATTCTTTCTCCTCTAATTTGTGTGATTTGGATACAACTAACATAGACTAACGCTGTTTTCAGCAGAATTGCTTTGGTGTCTAGTTTTTGTGCAGAAAATCAACTTTCAGGAAAAATCCTAGAAAATATCGCAAAAATCCTATTTTACCAGAAGACACACGGAGCCAGACGATGAGACGGAGAAGGGCCACGAGGGTCCCACACCACCTGGTAGCGCGGGCTAGGCCAGGCCGTGCCAGGGGTGGTGTGGCCACCTTGGGAACCCCCTCAACCTCTCCCTTCGCCTACATAAGCCCTCTGAGTAAAAATAGAGGGGGGTTCAATGTTTTTCCAGATAGAGTTCTGTTGCGCCGCCACCACCAGAAACTACGATTCAGAACCAGAAACTCCGTTTTGGCACCCTGACGGGACATGGAATTGGAGGAGATCATCGCCATCATCATCACCAACGCTTCTCCATCAACCATCCATGTTTCCCCCATCCATGAGTGAGTAATCCCCCGATGTAGGCTATGGGGATGGTAGGGATTGCATGAGATATATCATGTAATCGGATAAGATTGTTAGGGAATGGTGCCTAGTATCTATTGTTAGTGCCTTTTGACATTGTTGCAATTTGTTATGCTTAATGCTTGTCACTAGGGCCCGAGTGCCATGATCTCAGATCTGAACATGTTATTGATTCATGATGATAGTATTGTTTGTGATCTTATCTGCAAGTTGTTTACACATATTATTGTCCGGAACCAAAGGCCCCGAAGTGACAGAAATCGGGATAACCGGAGGGGATGGCTGTGATGTGAGGATCACGTATGTTCACGGAGTGTTAATGATTTGCTCCGGTACTCTATTAAAAGTAGTACCTTAATTGCCAGTAGATTCCCTTGAGGCCCCGCTGCAACGGGCTGGCAGGACAAAAGATGTTGTGCAAGTTCTCATTGCGAGCACGTATGACTATATATGGAACACATGCCCATGATTATTTAGTACTTGGATACTTTATCTTATTTATCTACAAATACCCTAGATCTTGATATTAAATGAATGGTCTTGTCCATGCAACGCCTGTGCATCCATCCCTATGCCAACCGCACTCAAATCTTACTGTTTGCTACTATTGTTACTACTGCCTTTACTTTACTGCTGTTGTTACTTTGCTATTGCTACTACAAAACTGTTGCTACTGATAAACTATTGTGAGCAAGACTATTTCCAGGTGCAGCTGAATTGACAACTCAGTTGTTAAGGCTTATAAATATTCTTTGGCTCCCCTTGTGTCGAATCAATAAATCGGGCTTTAGTACCCTCGAAGACTGTTGCGATCCCCTATATTTTTGGGTCATCAAGACTATTTTCTGGCGCTATTGTCGGCGATCCCCTATACTTGTGGGTCATCACTTGGAATTATTATTGTTCCTTGCTATCCTTTTCATCATGGGTAAAACTAGTGATGGGAAAGTTCCTACCCTACCATCCAATACAAGAATAGGTACAGTTTTAAACACCTCTATTGCTCTTGATTCACCGGCTGTTATGAGTAAGCTCCTTACACCACCAACACATACACATGCTACACACACTACTACTACTATTAAATCTGAAATTGCTTCTGATGCTCATGATGTTACTTCTACTATGATTGATGAGAGTGGTTCATTAGGTCCTTTCCTAGATGCTACTATTGCTAGAACTATATCAGGGAACACTGAAACTCCTAGTGAAGACACTATTACACATATTAGCTCACTTGAGTCTAGAGAGAGCTATGATATTAATGATGGTTATATTGAAATGACTGATGAATTTATTGAATAGCATCGAAACACACGTGGTTCTAGTGCTATTAAGAGTCTTCTTGAGAAACATACTATTATACCTAAACTTTTTCCTGATGCTAAGTTTCCCACATCTCCCATAAACATTAAAGATAAAGATTATGATTATGATTTCTCTCTTGATTTATCCTATATAACTACTATTGAGAAGCAACCTTTTTGTGGGACTGAGAATGACATATGACTGAGCTTTCTACTAGGAGTGGCTTATTCTCTGATGATGTTAAGATGCGCAAATAATTTGCTGCTAAAATTTTCCCTTTTTCATTGAAAGGAGAGGCTAAAGCTTGGTTTAATAATTTACCTCTTGGATCCATTGATAGCCCTGATTGCTTGATTGCTACTTTCTTTCAGAAATATTTCCCTCCTAGTGCTCGACATGCTGTTTTGCAGAAACTTTTTGATTTTAAACAGGGGGAAGAGGAGAAACTGCCTGAATCATGGGCAAGGTTTTATGCTTTAATTCATGCACATCCTGGATGTCCATTACCTAAAAATGAGCTTCTCGATATATATTATAATGGATAGTTTTGCTGATTGTGTTTTCACGAGAATCACTCCCGTAGAAGTTGATGAATTAATGGCTAAAATAAGGAATAATTATGATGATTGGACTACATCTGATCCAACTACACCTGAGTCAACTACACCTGAACCAACTATGTCTGAACCAACCCCAACACCAACACCCAAGCAGAGGGAGTGATTGAACTAAATTATGAAGTGATGAAAGAAGATAAGAAATGTCCTAAGGAGAAGGGTATTAGATCTGAAGATGTAAAGAATTTACCTCCTATAGAAGAATTATGTAAGCCAATCTCTCACTCATCCACTATTGAGGTACACTCTCTATGACATTTTGATGAAGGTGATATTCCTTATGGTAAACCTCTCGATCAATGCTTAGAGGAACTTAACGATTTTATTGTTAAGCAAGGTAATTTTAATAAGCAAGTGCAGAACCATTTAATGGAAAACTCTAGAGCTATTAATGAGTTGAAAGATATTGTGGAAAGAACCTCCAATGATGTTAAAATGCTTATTAAACATTTTCAAATGGTTCAAACTCAAATTGATCAACTTGCTAAAGTACAAAAGGATATGTTAATTAATGCTTCTGGAGATAAACATGCTTATGAAATAAGAACTAGGAGTGGTTCTGCCACTCAGGATCCTTTATATCCTGAGGGGCATCCTAAAAGAATTGAGCAGGATTCTCAACAAGCTGAAAATAGAGGTTGTCGTGGGAATGGCCACGGCAGATGCTGCGATTGGCAGCGAGTAGTAGAACGAGGGGCAAGGGTGGACAGCCATCTGCGGTGCGAGATGAGGGAAAAGACACATGGATTTACCCAGGTTCGGCCCCTCGGAGGGTAAAGACCTACTCCTGCTAGATTATATTGATGAGAGAGTACAATGGGCGAACTTGACGGCTAGGCGGCGAGTTGAGGGAGTGTATGATGGAACGTAAGTGCTATGCGTGCCCTAGGGAGGTTTATATAGAGTCACCTCGCTAGGGTTTACAGATATACAACCGAGTTGGATAAGGACTTAGAGGGTTTTGACCTAATCCGACTGGGCCTAGCTACGCTGCTGGGCCTTCAACATCCAGTCGCCTGGCTTCCTCTTGGGTCGCAGTCCAGTCGCTGTCCTGCAGGCCCACTCGCTGGGAGTGTGATCGAGTAGGGAACATCCTGCTGGGTATACCCCACTTGGCATATCCCCATCGGTAGTCCCCGAGGCTGTCGTTGATTCGTCGCAGGTGTTCTTTGGCAGTCAGAGTATTCGGGTCCAATTTGGACACCCAGTCGAATCGGCGATGGACTCCTTCAATGAAAGAAAGAGTCTTTAGCATGCATCTTCGGTCGCAATAATGGCGACCAGTCGAATCGCCAATTTTGTCGAGTGATCGAGTCGCAGCCATGGCGAATGGGTCGGCGAGTTGAGTAGATGAAGTTGGACCGTCAGCCTGGTCAAACTAGCCATTGGGTAATCCAACGATAATATCAGCGTAATCACCGCGCGGTAACGGCTCCCCGAAATTGGCGAGAACCAATTGCTATATAAGGAGAGTAACGGGTGATTTGCGAGCATTCCCCACATTTCTCCCGACTTCGCGCGTCCTTCAATCTTCCATTCCCTCTAGAGCGACCCAGAGAGATCTGGCGGTCCTAGACCCTCGAATTGATGGCGCCCCCGAAGGAATCGTGGGGGAGATCCAAGTGTACCAAGGTGTTGCTGAAGTCCTTCGAAGACGCAGGGATTCTCCGCGCCAGGATATGGCGAATCCCCACAGGCAGAGAGGTGGAGCCGAATCCACACGCCGGCGAATTCATCTGCTTCACTAGACATCTCAAGAGAGGCCTTGGCTTACCCACCTCGATCTTCTTCCACCGATTCTGCGCGTACTACGACATCCAGCCATCGGACCTGGGGCCACATAGTATAGAGAAGCTTGCCATTTTCGTGGCGTTCTGCGAGTGTTATCTGGGCTGTCGCCCATACTTTCCCCTGTGACAGGAGCTGTTCCACGGGCGGATCGATCGCGAAGGGGCAAGCGGCCCGATGCTGGCAGCGGGCGGACTTACGTTGCAGTTAAAGTCAAAGGCCTCCTTCCTCGACCTCATGCTGCCGAAGAAGGCGGCGAACGAGTGGTAGAAGCACTAGTTTTAAGTCAGCGAGTCGACTCTAGATGGCAAGGTGTCGCTCCCGATGTACTCCGCCGAGCAGCCTAAGCCGCGTTGGCTCCAAGTCGCCAAACATCCGCATGACCAGTAGATGGTGGTCGATGATATGCTGACGATGATTCGTCAATTGAAGAAAGACGGGCTCGAGACCATCAGTTTATACAATTGCTGGCTCGGGCGGTGACTGGTGCCCCTGGCCAGCCGTGCCCACTGGATGTATGAGTACACCGGTAAGGACGACGGGACCAAGGCCTGCACCACCGAGTGGAAGGCCGACGATTATGCCCTCGTGCTGAGGAAGATCACCGACGCGGAATACCGTGACTCGAAGTCCGGGATCGCCCCATACACCATGAAGCGCAAGGCGCCACCGGTAAGTCTATTTTTTCCTTATCTATTTCGCAGTCGCGGTTTATTAACCATGTGTTGTTTGTTCAGCTGTTCCAAGTGGTGAAAGGTTAGCTCCCTCCCTCCAACGACGAAATCTTGGACGAGGTCACCGAGGACGAGAGTGAGTCCTCCTCCCACGAGGAGAATGATGGAAACGACGATGACGATGATGATGACGATGAAGGCGAGTCCGTGGAGTTCGCTGCACCCACGGTTTGGAAAACTTGCAGGCAATGGAAACACGAGCTCGAGGCCAGCAAGAGCCTCTAGGGTCATGATGGGGCAAAGACGAAGCCCACGAACATAGTTCACTTTGTGTGGCTACGCCATCGAAGAAGAAGTCGCTGAAGAAGAAGTAGAAGGAGGCGCCCAGGGCAGTGTTGCCGCCTCGGCCAGCGATTAGTGCAGCTGATGAAGCTGGTGCTGAAGCATCAACAAAGGCGCCTGAGGCAGCCAGCACGGCCGTGGTGGAAGACGGAGTGCCACGGGCGTCGCTTCCACCACCGTTCTCGATAGTCACAGGCCTGGGGGCTGCTCCAGCCGCAGAGGCGTCTCCATCGAGGGAGGCTCCCGCGTCGACCGGAGGGTAACTTCCCGTTCCCGAGGCCTCATCAACGAAGAAGGCTTCTGTGTCGTGGGTTCTGGACCTGTTTGAGACAGGCATCAGCCGAAAGCTGGGCCCAGAAGTGGAGAAGCCGGCACACATCCGCACCGGCCTGCGCTACATCCCAGTCGCCAGGTAAGTGTCTCGGCGTGTCGACTTGAATTGCTAGTTTGTAGTCATTGTTTGATTTTCTGAGCATTTCTTTTTGCAGGACTGGCGTGAAAAAGATTGGTCACCCCTCGGTGGCCAAAGTTCCAGTAGACGCCTCGGGGGCAGAAGCTGATCCCTCGATGAAAAGGAAGGGCGACGACGCCAATGAGCCCGCTGAGGGCGCCGAGAAGATGAAGGGCGACGAGGTCTTCATAATTTCAGACGAGCTGATCGACGCCCCAAGTGGAGCTCCGACTAGAGTGGATGCGGACGTGAAGGCTGTCGTTGACACGGGGTCGTAGTAGGTTGAACCTGTGGTGCTGGTCGGGGCGTCGGGCCCCACGATGAGTGTTGCGGGGGCGGCGGTGGCGACCTTCCCTCGCTTAATGGCGAGTGCCTCCACCGTGAGTGTCTCAGCGCAGTCAGCCCAAGCGCCCGAAGTTTTGGGCTCAAAAGTTGAGCAGCGTCATGAGCGCACGCCTCTTGTGCTACCGTCGGTGGACGCGGTCGACATGCACAGTGATGACCCACAAGTATAGGGGATCGCAACAGTCTTCGAGTGTAGTATTACCCAATTTATTGATTCGACACAAGGGGATCCAAAGAATACTTGCAAGCCTTAACAACTGAGTTTTCAATTCAGCTGCACCTGGAAATAGTTCTTGCTCATAGAAGTTTATCAGTAGCAACAGTTTGTAGTAGCAACTGCAAAGTAACAGCAGCAGTTAAACAAGAGCAATAGTAACAGTAGAAGCCAACACTATGGTATGAGTGCGATAGGCATAGGGATGGATGCACAGGCGTTGCATGGACGAGTCTAAACATGTAGCTTCAAGATCTAGGGCAAATGCAGATAAATAAGAATAACCATCCAAGTACTAAATAATCATAGGCATGTGCTCCATATATAGTCATGCGTGCTCGCAATGAGAACTTGCACAACATCTTTTGTCCTGCTAGCCCATGGCAACGGGGCCTCAAGGGAACTACTGGCTATTAAGGTGCTCCTTTTAATAGAGCACCGGAGCAAAGCATTAACACTCCGTGAACACATGTGATCCTCACATCACAGCCATCCCCTCCGGTTGTCCCAATTTCTGTCACTTCGGCGCCTTTGGATCCGGACAATGATATGTGTACACAACTTGTAGATAAGATCACAAACAATACTATCATAATGATTCAATAAAAAGTTCAGATCTGAGATCATGGCACTCGGGCCCTAGTGACAAGCATTAAGCACAACAAATTGCAACAAAGTCAAATAGCACTAATAGAGATACTAGGCACCATGCCCTAACAATCTTATTCGATTACATGATAGAACTCATCCAATCCCTACCATCCCCATAGCCTACAGCGGGGGATTACTCACTCATGGATGAGGGAAACATTGATGGTTGATAGAGAGGCGTTGGTGATGACGATGGCAAGGATCATTTCCAAATTCGCCGCCCCGACAGGGTGCCAGAACTGAGTTTCTGGATCCGAATCGCGGTTTCTAGTGGTGGCGGCGCAACGGAACTCTTTCTGGAAAAACGTTGAACCCTCCAGAGTTTTTAGGTCAGAAGGCATCTTATAGGCGAAGAGAGAGGCCGAGGAGGGCTTGGGCTGGCCACACCCCTCCTAGGCGCGGGGTGGGCCCACCCGCGCGGCAGGGGGTGTGGGCCACCCAGGGCTCCCCTCTGTCTCGTATTCTGGCTCTATGGATCTTCTGGTGAAATAGGATTTTTGGCATATTTTCCGGGATTTTTCCTGATAGTTGTTTTTCTGCACAAAAACTAGACACAAAGGTAATTCTGCTGAAAACAACGTCAATCCGTGTTAATTGTATCCAAATCACACAAGTTTAGAGGAGAGACAATAGCAAAAGTGTTCGGGAAAGTAGATACGTTTTGGACGTATCAACTCCCCCCAAGCTTAGCATATTGCTTGTCCTCAAGCAATTCAGTTGAAAACTGAGTGCGATAAAAAAACATTCATGAACACATTTGCTTCATATGATGTATATATTTTCAGCACATGAGTAGATACTTAAACCATTCATAATAAGAAGTATGCAACTAAGTCTACTCAATAGTCATTGCAAGCTATGAAGAGAAACCAACTCAATAATAATAAGTAGCATGAAACATAAACATAAGCAACATTATCATGCTCATAATAAGGTATGATAGAGTGGTATCTCGCTTGCCTTTGTTTGTAGAGCACAATATAAATGCCAAGGCACCTCTGAAGTTGAAGTGAAGACTAGAAGTAAGGATATCAGAGATACAAGCATCAAAGTCATGACATAATTAATCAAGTTTTGAGACAAACACAAGAATGACAACTATAATCTCAAGAAGGTGCTCATAGAATAAGTGGTGACTCAACAAGGAGGTGAAAATGTTTTGAAAAGTTTTAAAGGCTTCCAAATGCTGAAAGAATGGTACTCATTAGCTTTGAGCTTGCATTGCCCCTATCATAGGCATCTTTATGTGGTTAATGGTGAAAGTGAGGTCCAATATGAGTTATATGCTTGAAAGACCATAAACTGGAAAATTCAAGTCCCTTGAGTACGAGGGCCGCTCCTCGTGCTACTCAACTTTAGTTACCTATAAGTTCTTGTCATTGTAAATAAATGCATATCATAGAGAACCGCCAACGGGGTACCACTTGCACATGATACAGGAGATATCCCATAATCAAAATGACAAGGCAAGTAGACAATGAGCATCTCAGCAATATTTTTATTTTCTATTTGCATAGGTTTTTATTGAGGATGCTTCACAGATGCTCATTATGGTGATGCTGCAAGTTTCCACCATGATTAGGAATGGCTTAGGCTAGCGGCCCAGGCGTTTCTCTAACACATATATATAACTCCATGAACTCACAAGCTCCTCTTTTATTTCACACCGACGGCATCCCCAAACAAAAGAGCATGGTATCAACTGGATATATATCCATGAGTGTTGAAAGTGTTCCCCGTGACACCACGATCCTGCTAACTCCCAGCCTATAATTTGCAAGCATATAACTTTCATGGACAGTCACAATGTTTTGGGTTTACTAAGCGCAAGAAATAAAGTGTGCCATCAAGTTCATGAGAGCTTTACTAACTAACTTTCTCAAAACAGTCAAACATTTTATTTGGAAGAAAACAAGGCATAATGAATATGCACTGAAATAGCAAATGATGCTAATAGGTAGGTATGGTGGACACTGTTGGCAATATTGGTTTTGGGGAGTTGGATGCCCAAGTAGAGCTCATACTCAGTGCAAGTGAAGGCTAGCAATAAAGAGGGAGAGACAAATGAGAGAGCAATAACTGTCATAATCATGCTTGCAACAAAACAGGACTAATTATGGCATGAAAGTGATACAAGAACTCTGAGGCAAAATAAACCATCGAGGCTTAATGACTATTGTTTAGTCATATGCACGCGTGAGCATGTTCCAAGTCGATTCACATGAAACATTCAGAGGAGGATACCACAATATCATACCAAGCTATGAGTAGAACAATGCAAGCTAACATTCATATGACATGCTACAAACTATTAGCAAGCTGGAGCTAATCACAAGAAAGCAAGAACTACTAAGCATCCATCAATAACATACACCTTACACGAACAAACTAAGCATGCTCACAATGATGAGTATATCTACAATAATGAAACAAATAGAGTTCGTTACCAGCCTCTTACCACACCTCAAGTTGTCTCAATCTTCATTATTGCCCTTCACACGTGTGACTTGAATAATAGCATGAAACCAAACTCCACTGAGGACGGTTGAACCCTGCAAAGAAGTCACAAAACCAAAGAAGAACAACAAATATTTTTGGTGTTTTCGATTTTTTAAAGCAAGCAAAATAAAGCAAAAACAAACCAAGCAAAATCTTTTTGGATTTTTGTTTAAGGCAAAACAAAGATAAAAAGCAAAGAAACAAACCAAGAGAAACAACGAAAATATTTTTGGTATTTTTGTGTTTTAAGAAAGCAGAAACAAAAACCAAAAAGAAAGAGAAATAATGGATATACAAAGAACCGACGAAACATGATATATAAATGAGTGTGATATCGGTGTACCTCCCCCCAAGCTTAGGCTTTTAGACTAAGTGGGGCTCAATAATGCGGGTAGTAACCCCAAGCTGGTGGGTCATCATAGGAATGATCATAGTCAGGCGCTTGCGACGAAGAAGAAGACGCGCCCCAATCATTGGAGGGCTGCTGGTATGAAGACTCTCCCAAGTTGGAGGGGTGAACCGAATCATCTTCGGCATCCTCTCCAACATTATCTTGCTGGGAGAGCTCCGCCACGTGTACGTCAAACTCCTCCTTTGTGAGCGACCATCCTTGCCTGTTATCAAAATTAAACAAAGCAGGTGCAGGAAAATAAACTACTTTCTTAGTCCTACCCCCTCTCCAACCACGCTTAACAAAGGATAATTCATACGGTAAACTACTCACAGTAGCCCCTAGAGAAACAAAGTTATGCTAAACCGTGGAATCAAGATCAAGTCTCTCTATGGGGAACCGATAGTCTGAATGGTGAGGCTCTAAACCATGGAAAGCTAGCAACCTAGAGGCAATGAGACCTCCACAAATTCCACCCTTCTCGCGGTTAGTGGTAAGACGGTAAGCTATCAAAGCACCCAGGTTATAAGATCTATCCCTATTCAAAGCAGCTGAGATAAAATCTAGATCAAAATAAGATAACTTTCTAGCAAGAACACATCTGGTAATGAAATAGGCAAAATATCTAATGGCTGGGAACTGAATGTTCCGAATTTTACCACTTTCCATCGAGAAGTTGAAACCTTGGCAAATTTCAGCATATAAATCCATAAGTGGCATAGGCCTCTCCTTGATCTTGTCAGAAGATCCCCAATGAGGTACTCTAATTGCTGCACAGAAATCAGCAAAAGGCAGGTCGACAACTAGATTATATATTTTATAATGGACCATGGTTAGATGAAGACCAAGTAAACCAGAAGTCCTGCACCATAGCCATGGTTATCTTAACATATTGAAAAGGTTCACCTTCAACAAAGTGTTCCAACCCTGCATTGGTAATCATAGTTTGGAAATCATGGAAGATACCTGCGGCTCTCATAAATTCAGGGCATGGATAAATAGAAGGGAAGACTCCTTAATCACGATGGACTTTCATTGGCTTAGGTACCATCAAATCATATTGATTCAGTGGGTATGCACTCATCTTCCTTTCTGAAATTTTTAGACAAACATCAAACCAAGTGATTTCCAAGTTGATAAATGATGAGAAACTACTATAGGAACTTGCTAGAGGGCTACACATGCATCAAAATGAAATATCTAAGCATAGAACAAGCATGCAAGCTCACACAACCTTTCACCTATAGCAGCAAAATACTCAAGATACAATCTACCAATCACAAATCTAATTGGATAAGCGGAGGAGACACATATCAAGGAGCAATCCCTCCAAAAATCAGCAGCAAAGATGGGCTGAGAAAGGAGATCGAAAATCGGGAGCAAGAACAGCAGGAACTCTAGCTTGAGAAAGTTTTCTGGTGTTTTTCGGGAGAGAGAAAGAAGATGGTTGGGAGGAGGCACTTTGGAGGGCCACACCCCTGTTAGGCGCCACCTAGGGGTGTGCTGGCCTAGGGTGCCCCCCTGGGTCATTCTAGGTGTCCCTCTGCCCCTTTTTTCGAGGAAAAATTTATTTTGAATTTACTGGAATTTTTCAGGAAACTTTATTTTTGGCCAATTTTCAGGATATGAAAATTGATTTTCTCATAGAAAATATTTTTTTAGAAGAAGCACAAGCAAACAAGAACCAAAACTACAGAAGTTCTAAGACACTCTAACAAGCAAACAACTAGCAAAACCAAATCTAACAAGAGAGAAAGCAAAGACTAGGAAGGAGAAAAGTAAAAGAAAACAAGTATAACCATAGTGAAAACATTATTTTGTTCATTAAAATCCTTTTGTTAACAAGGTTGATCAAGTATTGTTACCAAAACAATCTTATATGAAACAAAACTTTGAATTCCACAAAGTGATTATGTTACCTCAAACCTGATAGCAATGGTCCCAATCATAATAGTTTCAAAATTTTCTTGTGGAATGGGACAATATATTTCTCCAACCTTGATGCTCTCAATATTTCAATGGAATTCAGGCAATAGCTCTTAGCAACCTTCTTGGAGAAATAGACAGTATGCTCTTTGTCATTAATATTGAAAGTTACTTTCCCTTGATTACAATTAATGACAGCACCTGCAGTATTAAGAAAAGGTCTCCCAAGAATAATATACATATTATCATCTTCAGGCATTTCAAGCACAACAAAATCAGTTAAAACCAGGCAATTATGAGCCACTTGAACAGGAACATCCTCACATATACCAACAGGAATAGTAGTTGACTTATCAGCCATTTGCAAAGATAGATCAGTTGGTATCAACTTTTCTAGCTGGAGTCCCTTGTAGAGAGAAAAAGGCATAACACTAACTCCAACTCCCAAATCACATAAAGAAGTTCTAACATAATTATTCTTAATAGAGCAAGGAATACTTGGTATACCTGGATCACCAAGTTTCTTTGAACCTAACCATTGAAGGAATAATTAGGAAGCAGAGTAGAAATTTCCTCATTAGGAATCTTCCTTTTATTAGAGACAATATACTTCATATACTTTGAATAAGGAGGCATATTAATGGCATCAGTCAAAGGAATTTGCAAAAATAAAGGTTTCATCCACTCACAAAAATTGTTATAGTGTTCTTCCTCCTTTGACTTGTGTTTCTTACCTAGAAAAGGCATAGGTTTCTGCACCCAAGGTTCTCTCTCTTTACCATGTTTATTAGCAATAAAATCCTCCTTAGTGTGCTTCTCAGGTTCTTCTTTAACTTCCTCTGTATCAGGAGCATCATTTTTATCATTGCCACTTTTAGTTTTAGCATCAGAGACAGATATACTATTAGGATCTATAGCATGTTCAAGTGGTTCCTCAACTATTTTATGTTTCTTTTTCTTTCTCTTATGAGGACTACCACAACTTTCACCTTGTTGAGAATCCTGCTCAATTCTTTTAGGGTGTCCTTCAAGATATAAAGGATCTTGAGTAGCTATACCACTCCTAGTTCTAATTCCATAAGCATGTTTATCTCCTGAGGCATTAACTAGCATATCTTTTTGTACCTTAGCAAGCTGATCACTTTGAGTTTGAACCATTTGAAAGTGTTTACAAAGCATTTTAATATCTTTAGCAGTTCTTTCCACAATATCTTTCAACTCATTGATAGCTCTAGAGTTTTCCAATAAATGATTCTGACCTTGTTTATTAAAATTACCTTGTTTAACAATAAATGTGTCAAGTTCCTCTAAGCATTTATCGGGAGGCTTACCATAGGTAATATCACCTTCATCAAAGTGGAGAGAGTGTACCTCAATAGTAGATGAGTGGGGAATTTGCTTGCATAATTCTTCTATAGGAGGTAGATTCTTCACATCTTCAGCTCTAAAACCTTTCTCCTTTAGACATTTCTTAGCTTCCTTCATCACTTCATCATTTAATGCAATAACTCCCCTCTTCTTTGGTGTTGGCATTGGAACTGGTTCAGGCACAACTGGTTCAGGAGTAATAGGCTCAGGTGTATTTAGCTCTGTTGAAGTCCAATCATCATAATTCTTGCTTATTTTAGCCATTAATTCTTCAGCATCTGTAGGAGTTCTTTTCCTGAAAACACAATCAGCAAAGCCATCTAGGTATGTCCTAGAACCATCAGTTAATCCATTATAATAAATATCAAGAAACTCATTTTTAGGTAATGGACATCCATGATGTGCATGAATCAAGGCACATAACCTTGTCCATGACTCAGGCAATTTCTCTTCTTCTCCCTGTTTAAAATAAAAAAGTTTCTACAAAGCAGCATGTCTAGCACTGGGAGGAAAATATTTCTGGAAGAAAGAAGTAATCAAGCAATCAGGGCTATCAATGGAACCAGGAGGTAATCTATTAAACCAAGCCTTAGGTTCTCCTTTTAGTGAAAAATGGAAGATCTTAGTAACAAAGTACTTGCGCATCTTAAAATCATCAGAGAATAAAGCACTCATAGTGGAAAGCTCATTCATATGAGCCACAACACTCTCATTTGCAGTCCCACAAAAGGTTCTTTCTCAACAATGTCCAAATAGGATAAATCAAGAGAGAAATCATAATCTTTATCTTTAATATTTATGGGAGCGGTGGCAAACTTAGGATCAAAGGAAAGTTTAGGAATAATGGTACATCTCTCAAGGAGACTCTTAATAGCACTAGAACCATGTGTGTTTCGGCACTCCTCAACAAATTTATCAGTAAACTCAATGTAACCATCATTAATATCATATCTCTCTCTAGACTCAGGTAAGCTAACAGGTGTAATAGTGTCTTCACTAGGAGTTTCAGTATTTCCTAGACTAGCCATAGTAGCATCTAGGAAAGGACCTAATGAACCACTCGCATCAAGCACAGTAGAAGTAACATCATGAGTATCAAAAGCAGTTTCAGATTCAAGAGTAGTAGCAGTGTGTGTAGCATGAGTATGTGGTGGTGGTGTAACAAGCTTACTTATAACAGAAAGTGAATCAAGAGCAGCTGTGAGATCCAAGGACATGACATAATAGGATTGATAGGATACTCATACCAACAAGTTGCAACTTCTTTTCTGGAAGCTCATTCGAAAAGAACTCTAAGGTTAAGTGTGCTTGGCCTAGAGCAATTCTAGGATGGGTGACCGACCGGGAAGTGGGTAACCGGGTGCGCATGAGTGAGGACAAAGTGCGCAGAAAAGACTAGTGTTGGTTTGTGGGGCTAGTCTAGATATCTTATTAAGCTATCAGGAGTGACACCCCCCAGTCCCAGTGGACGGGGTGTTACAAGTGGTATCAGAGCTAGGTTCTCGCGGTTTAATGGGTATGTGTGGGTTAGTGGCGGGACATGTGGAGCATGGCACGTGTGGCACGGGGTGGACACAGCATGGCACATGTGCCGGCACTAGACGCACATACGCGTGCCGGGTGTGTGCGGATCAGTAGAGGGACATGTGGAG
The DNA here is from genome assembly GCA_910589765.1 of Avena atlantica. Lineage (NCBI taxonomy): Eukaryota > Viridiplantae > Streptophyta > Magnoliopsida > Poales > Poaceae > Avena > Avena atlantica. Next base: position 217,330,923 of record OU342738.1, read on the forward strand.
CCCGACGTGTGTGGCCCAAAGTGGACACGGCATGGCACATGTGTCGGCATTGGATGAACATACGCGTGCCAAGAGGGAACGTTCCTGGGTTGTGCTTGATCGATGAGGGCATTGATCTTCTAAAGGGTGGGTGTATGTGAGATCCAAGCACATGACTTAATAGGATTGATAGGATACTCATACCAATAAGTTGCAACTTCTTTTCTGGAAGCTCATTCGAAAAGAACTCTAAGGTTAAGCGTGCTTGACCTAGAGCAATTCTAGGATGGGTGACCGACCGAGAGGTGGGTAACCGGGTGCGCATGAGTGAGGACAAAGTGCGCATAAAAGACTAGTGTTGGTTTGTGGGGCTAGTCTAGATATCCTATTAAGCTATCAGGCGTGACACCTCCTGGGCCCAGTGGACGGGGTGTTACAGCAGCATAGGTGTTTAGGACTGTACCTCTTCTTGTAGTGGATGGTAAAATAGGAAAATTTCCATCCCGGGACTTTCCCATGATGGACGGAGTAGCAGTGAACAATAGTAGATCCAAGTGAACTTACAAATAAAGTTATGCCCCCCAACAACGGCGCCAGAAAATATTCTTGATGACCCACAAGTATAGGGGATCGCAATAGTCTTCGAGGGTAGTATTACCCAATTTATTGATTCGACACAAGGCGAGCCAAAAAATACTTGCAAGCCTTAGCAGCTGAGTTGTCAATTCAGCTGCACCAGGAAATAGTTCTTGATCACAGAAGTTTATCAGTAGCAACAGTTTGTAGTAGCAACAGCAAAGTAACAGAAGTAGTAAAACAAGAGCAATAGTAATAGTAGAAGCAAACAGTATGGTATGAGTGCGGTAGGCATAGGGATGGATGGACGGGCGTTGCATGGACGAGTCTAAACATGTAACTTCAAGATCTAGGGAAATTGCAGATAAATAAGAATAAGAATCCAAGTACTAAACAATCATAGGCATGTGCTCCATATATAGTCATGCGTTCTCGCAATGAGAACTTGCACAACATATTTTGTCCTCGCAGCCCGTGGCAGCGGAGCCTCAAGGGAACTACTGGAAATTAAGGTGATCCTTTTAATAGAGAACCGGAGCAAAACATTAACACTCCATGAACACATGTGATCCTCACATCACAGCCACCCCCTCCGGTTGTCCCAATTTCTATCACTTCAGGGCCTTTGGATCCGGACAATGATATGTGTACACAACTTGCAGATAAGATCACAAACAATACTATCATAATGATTCAATAATAAGTTCAGATATGAGATCATGGCACTCGGGCCCTAGTGACAAGCATTAAGCACAACAAGTTGCAACAAAGTCAAATAGCACTAATAAATATACTAGGCACCATGCCCTAACAATCTTATTCGATTACATGATAGAACTCATCCAATCCCTACCATCCCCATAGCCTACAGCGGGGGATTACTCACTCATGGATGATGGAAACATTGATGGTTGATGGAGAGGCATTGGTGATGACGATGGCGATGATCCTCTCCAAATTCCCCGCCCCGACAGGGTGCCAGAACAGAGTTTTTGGATCCAAATCACGGTTTCTGGTGGTGGCGGCGTAGCGGAACTCGTTCTGGAAAAACGTCGAACCCTCTAGATTTTTTAGGTCAGAAGGCATCTTATAGGCGAAGAAAGAGGCCGAGGAGGTGCCTAGGCTGGCCACACCCCTCCTAGGCGCGGGGTGGGCCCACCCGCGTGGCAGGGGGTGTGGGCCACCTAGGGCTCCCCTCCGTCTCGTATTCTGGCTCCGTGGATCTTCTGGTGAAATAGAATTTTTGGCATATTTTCCGGGATTTTTCCTGATAGTTGATTTTCCGCACAAAAACTAGAAACCAAGGTAATTCTGCTAAAAACATCATCAGTCTGTGTTAGTTGTATCCAAATCACACAAGTTTAGAGGAGAAACAATAGAAAAAGTGTTCGGGAAAGTAGATACGTTTTGGACCTATCACATAGCATGCTGGGAGCGGCTATTCAGGTATGTCCAGTCCCCGAGGATCTGGTCGCTGAATTTCAGCGGGCAGATTCTTATTGCTTTTTGCTATCTAGTCCCCGAGTGGCTAGTCGCTGAATTTCAGTGATTAGGCACTTGGGAATTTTCTTTGATGTCCAGTCTCCGAGTGGCTTGTCGCTAAATTTTAGTGACTAGGCACTTAGGAATTTTCTTTGATGTCCAGTCCCCGAGTGGCTAGTCGCTGAATTCAAGAGACTAGGCACTTAGGAATTTATTCGATGTTTGCTTATGTTAGTTGTGTCTGTGCAGGGCCTCCAGCGTGAGTCGGCAGAGCGGCTGGCCGCAAAAGAGCAGTTGGAGCGCGACCTCCGCTCCATGCAGGAGGTGAACAATCAGTTGCAAGTGACCGCGGGTAGATTTTCGAAATACCCTCTCCGCCGCTATCTTGTTTTTGACTGTGATCTCACCCTTGCGTTGCTGCAAAGGAGCATTCGGCCGCGGTTGCGAAGGCTCACGAGGGTTTGTTTCCCGACAGCGAGTTGACGGCTGCCCAGTCGTCTTTGGCCATCAAGGAGAGGCGGGTGGCCGAGCTGGAACGAGAGCTCAAGGCCGTGAAGGCGGAGGTGAGCTAGGTGGAAGAGAGGGTTAAGGCAGTTGTCACTGCCGGAGCGGAGGAGCGGAATATGTTTGACGCTCTCGTTGCGGGGCTACAAAACGATTTTTCGGGTCTTCAAGATTTCATCACAGGGCGCTGCCGTCCCCTCATTGGTGAGTTCCTTGGACTTGTATTTGTTTGAATCAGCGAGTCCCCGAGCGTGCGGGTCGCCGTTGTCATTGAGTCCCCGATGTGGTGGACTCGAATCATGCGTCCTTCTGACGCTAAGTTTCTTGTTCTTCTGTAGGGAAAATTCTTGATGACGATCCCGAGGCACTGTCGTATGATGCTCGGCAGTGTGTCACCATGCTGGTGGATTTTGACGCCCTTTCGGCGACCTGCATTCACGTGTACCTCCAGGAGATATCGCCGACGGAGGTGATCCCCAGCGAACTCACGGAGTTGTGGCGCTACCTGGAGAGGGCTCCAGCGGTGGTGGAGTACATGTAGCGGTCGGCCTTCTGCCGTGGAGCCGCGACTGTGCTGAGCCTTGGGCTCACCCACTTCCCTGATGACTTCGACCTTGACGACGTCACCAGCAGGTATCCCTCGGCGACTGGCTCGGTCGATATCTCTGACGTGCTGAAGTTGACCGATCGGGCCGCGGTATACTCCAAGCAGGTGCTGGCAATGGGCGACCTTCTGCCGTATTAGGAGATGATCGTTGCTCCGAACGACCCCGAGCCAGTGCATCACGACTTCAAGGTGGAGCAGCTGTTCCGATCGGTGATGGCAGACACCTTGACGACATACCCGTCGAACCCGTGGGTCCCCTTCATCTGTGTTCACGGTACCGATGGCGCGTCATCTTTGAAGCCTGCAGAGTAGATGACTTTGTTGTTTGGCGTAAATCGAAAGAAGTGTATGCCTGCCCTTGTAAGTGAACAAAATTTGTTGCCGTAAGAAATGCATGTATGCTTGTGTGAGCTTTTATTTGAGTTTGCATTGTTTTGTTGTGCGAGTCCTCGAGCGCGTCCGCCCTTTTATGGGGTTTACCTCATTTTTCTTTGTTTATGTTTGTTTGTATATTGTTAGTTAGTAGAGGTCGACTCGCCGTGGCTTGAGAAGCCAGTCGCTTGGCGACCCCGAGGGGTGCTCGGTACTTATCCGTTTTCCCGGACGCGAACGGGGTCGGTTTGGGCGAGTCCCCGAGTGTGGTAGCCGTTCTAGTCGCATGCCCAAGGTAGGTGAGGACAGAGAGCGTCGTGCTTTGCGTGTCTCTCCGCCTGACTCGGGGAGCCAGTCGCGTGGCAAGTCCAGGGTGCGTTCTCATACTTGGTGTTTTTTCCTAGCCGCTTAGGTTTGGACTGACGCTAGTCCCCGAGCGTGGTACTTGACAATTTGAGTCACTGTGCCGAGGATGCGGAGGACTTGGTCGTGTAGGGGTTCATGGCATGGAAAACAAAAAAATTCTACCGCATTCACACAAACAAGCCAAGATCTATCTACTAGATTGTAGCAACGAGTCGATAGAAGCACTCACACTCGAAGATTCCAAAGCAGTTAACGAGAGCAGATTCTCGTGGGTGATGTAGTCATACACTTGTCGATCTCAAGATCGCGTTGACGATCCTTCCGGCACTGCGTTTTGGCAGTGCTTCCGTAGTCGGTCACACATTCGGTACTCGATGAAGACCTTCCTCTCCCTTGTTCCAACAGGCAGCGGAGGTTGTAGTTCTCCCCTCGCGATTCCGGTAGCACGATGGCGTGGTGTCAGAAGTAGAGGAAAGATCCCGCAGGGCTTCGCCTAAGCTGGTGCGAGTTATGGTGGATCTAGGGTTTCCTGCTGATCTAGGGTTTAGAAGACCGGGAGGAGGTGGAGGTGTCGGCGGCGGCGACGGACCGGCGGCGGCGACGGACCGGCGGCGGCGACGACGGACCGGCGGCGACGGCTAGGCGCAGGGAGGGCTTGTGCTTATGGTGTTGGGGCAGCCCTCCCCCTCTATTTATGAGAGGGGGGCAACCTTGAGTGAGGGGAGTTTGAAACCACTTCCAAACCCAAGTTGGAAGGACTCTTTCCTTCTTCCACTAGGAAACCATTGTTCCAGTTTGACTTTTCAAACCTCCCGTTTGACTTTCAATTTAGAGATTTAATTCTCTCTCACATATGTCCACACCAAGTGACCTAAGATATGATCCAATCATTCCACTTACCCATGAGACATTCATGGACCATTCCCCTTCCAGACCGGTGAACCTTCTAGAACCTTCTAGAACCTCTCCAATGAAAACATCGGAATCTTTCCTGAACTCTGGAATCGGACTTTCCTTATATGATCTTATTCTCCGGACCATTCCGGATCTCCTCGTGATATCCTGGATCCCATCCAAGACTCCGAACAACATCCGGTATCCCTACTAACATTCCATATGTACTAAACAACATTGAATCCTTAAGTGTGTCTCCCTATGGTTCGTGAATTATGCGGACATGACCGAGACACTTCTCCGATCAATAACCAATAGAGGAATCTGGAAATTCATATGGCTCCCACATATTTCTACGATTACTTTGCGCTCGAATGAACCACTTACATACGATACCAATTTCCCTTTGTCTCACGATAGTTTACTTATCCGAGGTTTTGATCGTCGGTATCTCTGCATACCTAGTTCAACCTCGTTACCGATAAGTACTCTTTTCTCGTTCCCATGATATGTGATCCCTTGTGAGCCAGTCACATGCTTGCAAGCTAATTGGATGACATTCCACCGAGAGGGCCTAGAGTATATCTATATGTCATATGGATGGACAAATCCCACTCTTGATCCATGTGCCTCAACCCATACTTTCCGAACACTCAATGCCACCTTTATAGCCACCCAGTTATGGTGTGGTGTTTTATGTCATCAAAGCATCCTTCTGGTGATGGTGATTAGCATGATCTCATGGTCGAAGGAATTAGGTTACTATGTATAAGAAAGCTTATAGAAAACGAACTATTGAAATGACTTGATCTTTATGCTACACTTATCTATAGGAGTATGTCCATCATACCATTCTCCTAATGATATGATCTTGTTATTAATAACATCTCAATGTTCATGATTGAGAAACCACGATCATCTATTGATCAACAAGCTAGTATTATAAAGAGGCTTTACCAGGGACTCTAATTTAGTTTACAAATCACACAAGTATTAATGTTTCCGGTTAATACTGTTATAGCATTAATGTAAACATTTATCATAAACACAAAGATATAATAATAACCACTTTTATTATTGCCTCTAGGGCATATCTCCAACAGTCTCCCACTTGCACTGGAGTCAACTAATCTAGATTACAAGGTAATATACCGAACAACCATGGCGGTTTGGTGCTGGTCATGTTTTTCCCTCGGGAGAGGTTTAGTCAACGGATCCGCCACATTCAGATCTGTGTGTAGTTTGCAAATCTTTATGTCACCATCTTGGACATGCTCTCGAATAGCATGAAAATGTAGCTTGATATGATTTAGCTTCTTGTGTGACCTTGGTTCTTGCGCATTGGCTATGGCGCCCATGTTATCACAATAGATAGACATTGGGTCCAGCGCACTTGGAACCACGCTGGGCTCTATAATGAACTCCTTCATCCATATCGCCTCTTGTGAAGCCTCCGAAGCAGCTATGTATTCCGATTCAGTTGAAGATCTCGCCACAACGCTTTGCTTTGCACTCCTCCAGCGAATTGCTGCACCATTCAAAGTTAATACATATCCAGATTGTGATTTAGAATCATCCGGATCGGTGTTCCAACTAGCATCGGTGTAACAATTAACAACAAGTTGTTCATCACCTCCATAAGAAAGAACCATATCCTTAGTTCTTCTCAAGTACTTAAGGATGTTTTTGACCGCTGTCCAGTGATCTACTCCTGGATCACTTTGATATCTGCTAGTCAAACTAACAGCATATGCAATGTCGGGTCTAGTACATAGCATGGCATACATTATAGATCCTATGGCTGAGGCATAGGGAGTCTTACTCATCCTTTCTCTATCTTCTGCCATTGCAGGACTTTGAGTTTTACTCAAGGTCGTATTGGGAACATGGGCAAGAACCCTTTCATGCTAACTTCCATTCCAAACCTCTTTAGAACTTTGTCCAAATATGCACTCTGTGACAATGATATTAGGCGTCTTGATCTATCTCTATAAATATTTATGCCTAATATGTAAGCTGCTTCACCAAGATATTTCATTAAAAAACTATTATTCAAATAATCCTTGACACTATTAAGAAGGTCTACATCATTCCCAATCAACAATATGTCATCTACATATAGTATTAAGAATGCTACATAGCTCCCACTCACTTTCTTGTAAATACAAGCTTCTCCATAAGTTTGTATAAAACCAAAGCTTTTGATCACCTTATCAAAATGTTGATTCCAACTTCGGGATGCTTGCTTCAATCCATAAATGGACCGTTGAAGTTTGCATACCTTGTTAGCATATTTAGGATCGATAAAACCTTTGGGTTGTACCATATACAACTCTTCATTAATGTCTCCATTGAGGAACGCCGTTTTGACATCCATCTGTCATATCTCATAATCATAATATGCAGCGATTGCTAACATAATCCTCACAGACTTTAGCTTCGCTATCGATGAGAAAGTCTATCGTATTCAACTCCTTGAATTTGTCGAAACCCTTTTGCGACAAGTCGAGCTTTATAGACAGAAACATTATCATCAGCATCTGTTTTCTTCTTGAAAATCCATTTGTTCTCGACAGCCTTCCGGCCATCCGGTAAGTCCACCAAAGTCCATACTTGGTTTTCGTACATGGATCCAATCTCGGATTTCATGTCTTCTTGCCATTTATTGGAATCTGGGATCATCATCGCTTCCTCATATGTCACAGGGTCATCGGTGTTGTCCACCAACATGACACTCATAACGGGATCATACCAATCAGGAGTGGTACGAGTTCTCATTGACCCGCGAGGTTCTGTAGTTACTTCAACCGAAGTTTCATGATCAACATCATTAGCTTCCTCTCTTATTGGTGTAGGCGCCACAGGAACTACTTCCGGTGCTGCGCTACTCGCAAGTTCGAGAGAAGGTTCAACAACCTCGTCGAGCTCTACTTTCCTTCCAGTCACTTCTTTCGAGAGAAACACCTTCTCTAGAAAGGATCCATTCTTGGCAACAAATATTTTGCCCTCAGATATATGATAGAAGGTATACCCAATAGTTTCCTTCGGGTATCCTATGAAGACGCATTTTTCCGCTTTGGGTTCAAGCTTGTCGGGATGTAACTTCTTTACATAAGCCCTGCAAGCCCAAACTTTAAGGAACGACAATTTAGGTTTCTTACCAAACCATAATTCATACGATGTCATTTCAACGGATTTATATGGTGCCCTATTTAAAGTGAATGCGGCTGTTTCTAATGCATAACCCCAAAATGATAGCGGTAAATCTGTAAGTGACATCATAGAACGAACCATATCTAAGAGAGTTCGATTACGACGTTCGGACACACCATTATGTTGTGGTGTTCCCGACGGTTTCAATTGTGAAAGTATTCCGCATTTCTTCAAATGCTCGCCAAACTCGTAACTTAGATATTCACCTCCACGATCAGATCGTAAAAATTTAATCTTCTTGTTACGTTGATTCTCTACCTCACTTTGAAATTCCTTAAACTTCTCGAAAGTTTCGGACTTATGTTTCATGAAATAGATATACCCATATCTACTTAAGTCATCCATGAAGGTAAGAACATAGCGATAACCACCGTGCGATGCTACACTCATTGGACCACACACATCGGTATGTATGATTTCCAACAAGTCCGTAGCTCGCTCCATCATACCAGAAAATGGAGTCTTAGTCATTTTACCCATTAGACATGCTTCCCATCTTTCAAGTGATTCGTAATCAAGTGATTCAAAAGTCCATCGGAATGGAGTTTCTTCATACGCTTCACTCCAATATGACCAAGACGACAGTGCCACATATAGGTCGAGTTATCACTCAATTTCAAACGTTTAGCTTCAATGCTATTAATGTGTGTATTACTACAATCGAGATTCAATAAGAATAGACCATCTATCAAAGGTGCATGTGCATAAAACATATTACTCATATAAATCAAACAACCATTATTCTCGGACTTAAACAAGTAACCGTCTCGCAATAAACATGATTTGGATATAATGTTCATGCTCAACGCAGGCACCAAATTACAATTATTTAAGTATAAAATTAATCCCGATGGTAGATGAAGAGGTAGCGTGCTGACCGCGATCACATCAAACTTTGATCCATTTCCAACGCGCATCATCACCTTGTTCTTCGCTAGCTTCCGTTTATTCTGCAGCACGTGTTTCAAGTTACAAATATGAGCAACCGAACCAGTATCAAATACCCAGGCACTACTACGAGTACTAATGAGATACACATCAATAATATGTATATCGGATATACCTTTCTTCTTGATGTTGCCGTTCTTCAAATCCACCAAGTACTTAGGGCAATTCCGCTTCCAGTGACCCTCTCCCTTGCAGTAAAAGCACTCAGTATCAGGCTTAGACCCAGCCTTGGTTTCTTCGCCGGAGCGGTAACTTTATGACCGCCCTTCTTGAAGTTTCCCTTTTTCTTAGACTTGCCTTGCTTCTTGAATTTGGTGGTCTTATTGACCAACAACACTTGGTGCTCTTTTTTGATCTCCACTTCTGCAGACTTCAACATGGAGAAGAGTTCGGGCAACGACTTATCCATGTTTTGCATATTGTAGTTCATCACAAAGTTCTTATAACTTGGTGGTAGTGATTGGAGGACACGGTGAATCCCCAAAGCATTAGGAATCACTATACCTAAGCTTTGAAGCTTGCTTGCATGCCTAGACATCTTAAGAACGTGCTCACTAACAGAGCTGCCCTCTTCCATCTTGCAGTTAAAGAACTTTTCGGAAGCCTCATCACTCTCAACTGCCGCGTGAGCCTCAAATATCATTTTGAGTTCACGGACAATATCATGTGGGTCATGGTTCTCAAACCTTTTCTGAAGCTCCGATTCCAAACCATACAAGATAGCACACTGAACTGTGGAGTAGTGATTCTTCCGAGCGAGGAAAACATTCTTTACCTCATCGGTAGCATCAGCTGCAGGCGGGTCACCTAGCGGTGCATCCAGCACATAGGTCAAATTACCAGCATTGAGGACAATCCTCAAATTGCGGAACCAATCCGCGAAGTTGCTTCCATTGGTTTTCAACTTTTCTTTCTCTAGGAATGCATTAAAATTGATGGTAGGGGACGCCATTGATCTACAACATATTTACAATAGTTTAGACTAAGTTTATGACAAATTGAGTTCTAATTAATAGTTAAATTAATCTAGGTGAACCCCCACTCAAAACAATATCCCTCGCATTGTTTTAGTGATCACACAAACCAAATCCACCACATCAAAATCGATCATCACGAGAGTTGATGTAGCTTCAATGGCGAACAATCAACATGTTCATCATATCTACTATATGACTCATGCTTTACCTTTTGGTGATCCGTGTTCTGAGACCATGTCTGTACATGCTAGGCTCGTCAAAATCAAACCTTATCTTCCGCATGAGCAAATCTATCTTGCTCATGTTGTATACACTCGCAGAATCTAACACACCTGATCATCACGTGGTGCTTCGAAACAACGAGCTTTAGCAACGGTGCTTACTAAGGATGAACACTTTAAAACTTGAAATTTTGTGCTTGAGGGATCATCTTATAATGCTACCGTCATGAACTAAGCAATACAAGATGCATAAAAGGATTAACATCACATGCAATTCATAATATGTGATATGATATGGCCTTTCTTCTTGTGCTTTCGATCTCCATCTTCAAGCACGAACATGATCTCCATCATCACCGGTATGGCACCAAGGTCAATGGCGCCACTTTATGGTTGTCTTCCACCAGCATCAACTATTACAACTACTTTGAATAGACACGCAGGTCTTAACGGAATTTAAAAGACAACCATACGGCTCCTGCCGGTTGCCAACTTACAATAAGGAACATTGCATACATCATATATAATCACAATCATGGCCATATCACATCACAGCACACCCCTGCAAAAAATAAATTTAGACGCCTCTAATTTTCTTTGCATGTTTTACGTGGTTTGGGGCTTTCAATAAGTGTCGTTCTAACTTACGAACAAGGACCACAACGTTGATGCTTGAACTATCAAGTGGCCATTGTAAATTGCATCTATACTATGATGGGAGAGACAGACACCCGCAAAGCCACTTATGCAATACAAGTTGCATGTTAAGCGTGGAGCAAGTCTCATGAACGATGTCATGTAAGGTTAGCCTAGGCCGCTTCATCCCATCATACCGCAAGATGCAAAGTACACAAAAAGCAATTGATAATAAAAGCACCACCGCCCATAATGACCATTGTGTTCTACTCGTGCAACAAATCTAAGTATAGACACGGCTCTGATACCACTGTAGGGGTTCATAGCAAGGAAAACAAAAAAATTCTACCACATGCACACAAACAAGCCAAGATCTATCTACTAGATTGTAGCAACGAGTCGATAGAAGCACTCACCCTCGAAGATTCCAAAGCGGTTAACGGGAGCATATTCTCGTGGGTGATGTAGTCATACACTTGCCGGTCTCAAGATCGCGTAGACGATCCTTCCGGCGCTGCGTTCCGGTAGCAGTTCCGCAATCGGTCACACGTTCGGTACTCGATGAAGACCTTCCTCTCCCTTGTTCCAGAAGGCAGCGGAGGTTGTATTTGTCCCCTCGCGATTCCGGCAGCACGACGGCGTGGTGTCGGAAGTAGAGGGAAGTTCCCGCAGGGCTTCGCCTAAGCCGGTGCGAGTTATGGTGGATCTAGGGTTTCCCGGTGATCTAGGGTTTAGAAGACCGGGAGGAGGAGGAGGTGTCGGCGGCGGCTAGGGCGGCGGCGAAGGACCGACGGCGGCGACAACGGCGGCTAGGCGCGGGGATGGCTTGTGCTTGTGGTGTTGGGGCAGCCCTCGCCCTCTATTTATGAGAGGGGGGGGGCAGCCTTGAGGGAGGTGAGTTTGAAACCACTTCCAAACCCAAGTTGGAAGGACCCTTTCCTTCTTCCACTTGGAAACCATTGTTCCAGTTTGACTTTTCAAACCTCCCGTTTGACTTTCAATTTAGAGCTTTAATTCTCTCTCACATATGTCCACACCAAGTGACCTAATATATGATCCAATCATTCCACTTACCCATGAGACATTCATGGACCATTTCCCTTCCGGACCGGTGAACCTTCTAGAACCTTCTAGAACCTCTCCGATGAAAACATCAGAATCTTTCCCGAACTCTGGAATCGGACTTTCCTTATATGAATCTTATTCTCCGGACCATTCCGGATCTCCTCGTGATATCCCGGATCCCATCCGAGACTCCGAACAACATTCGGTATCCCTACTAACATTCCATATCTACTAAACAACATTGAATCCTTAAGTGTGTCTCCCAACGGTTCGTGAATTATGCGGACATGACCGATACACTTCTTCGATCAATAACCAATAGAGGAATCTGGAAATTCATATGGCTCCCACATATTTCTACGATTACTTTGCGATCGAATGAACCACTTACATACGATACCAATTTCCCTTTGTCTCACGATAGTTTACTTATCCGAGGTTTTGATCGTCGGTATCTCTGCATACCTAGTTCAGCCTCGTTACCGACAAGTACTCTTTTCTCGTTCCCGTGATATGTGATCCCTTGTGAACCAGTCACATGCTTGCAAGCTAATTGGATGACATTCCACCAAGAGGGCCCATAGTATATCTATCCGTCATATGGATGGACAAATCCCACTCTTGATCCATGTGCCTCAACCCATACTTTCCGAACACTCAATGCCACCTTTATAGCCACCCAGTTACGGTGTGGTGTTTTATGTCATCAAAGCATCCTTCCGGTGATGGTGATTAGCATGATCTCATGGTCGAAGGAATTAGGTTACTATGTATCAGAAAGCTTATAGCAAACGAACTATTGAAATGACTTGATCTTTATGCTACGCTTATCTATAGGAGTATGCCCATCATACCATTCTCCTAATGATATGATCTTGTTATTAATAACATCTCAATGTTCATGATTGAGAAACCATGATCATCTATTAATCAACAAGCTAGTATTATAAAGAGGCTTTACCAGGGACTCTAATTTAGTTTACAAATCACACAATATATTAATGTTTTCGGATAATACTGTTATAGCATGAATGTAAACATTTATCATAAACACAAAGATATAATAATAACCACTTTTATTATTGCCTCTAGGGCATATCTCCAACAGGTCGCTGTGAGAAGCGAGTGCAGTTGTCTTGGCCCGTCGGGCCAGTCGAGCGTGATGACTTCGATGGGGGCTCTAGGTTGGCATTTTCATGGACAACGCAAGGCCCAAATTTTGTCGATGCCCTTGCGTCGCACTACTTAGTCATGCCGGTCGCGCAACCAAGGGTTGACTTCCGTGATTAGCGTAATGCTATTTTACGAGTGCGAGAGGCACAAGGGTTGGAGAGTAGACACAATTTGTGCGAGTCAAATATCTTTATTGCATGGAGGGGGCAGTACAGGTCGGAGTTCTAGGTGTAGAACTTCCTTAGGAGGTTTACATTCCACGGCCGCTTGACATCGAGTTGTCTGTCGCCTCGGATGTCTATGAGGTAGTAGGCGTCGTTGCCTAGGACTCACCCTATGGCGAATGGTCCAGGTCCACGGGGGAGAGAGCTTGTGCATACCCTTATTTTCCTGGATTTGTCGCAGGACCAGGTCGCCTTCCTGGAAGTTGCGAGTCCAGACTCGGCAGCTGTTGTAGCGGCGGAGTCCTTGCTGGTAGATGGAGGTGCGGGAGCGAGCTAGGTCATGTTTCTCGTCGAGATGGTCGATACCGTCTTGGCATGCGAGCTCGTTGTCGGCCTCCGCGTAGTTGACGACCCGAGGCGAATCGTGCTCGAGGTCAGTTTGCATGAAGGCTTCAGCGCCATACACCAGAAGAATGGTGTGAACCCGATCGATCGGTTGACGGAGGTGCGGATGCCACAGATAACGGAGGGGAGCTCCTCGACCCAGCATCCCGGGGTCCGCTCGAGGGGAACTTGCAGTCGCGGCTTGAGGCCATGGAGGATGCTCTGGTTGGAGTGTTCCTCCTGGCCGTTGGACTCCGGGTGGGCGACTGAGGCAAGGTCGAGCCATATGTTATGCTCTTCGTAGTACTCAGCCATGGCACCCTTGGTGAAGTTGGTGTCGTTGTCCGTGATGATGTTGTGCGGGAATCCATAGCGGTAGATGAGCTCGTGTAGGAATTTGGCAGTGGTCTTCCCGTCGCACTTGTGGACTGGCTTGGCCTCCACCCACTTGGTGAAATTGTCGACTGCGAATAGGAGGTGGGTGTAGCCGGAGGGGGCCTTCTTGAAGGGACCCACCATGTCCATGCCCCAGACGGCGAATGGCCAGGTGATGGGGATGGTCTTGAGCACCGAGCTTGGTACGTGCGTTTGATTGGCGTACTTTTGACACCCAACGCAGTGCTGGACGATGTCGACCGCGTCGGCGTGTGCAGTGAGCCAGTAGAAACCATGTTGCATGGCTTTGGCGATCAGGGACCGGGCGCCAGAATGGTGGCCGTAGTCGCCGGCGTGGATGTCTTGGAGGATCTTGCGACCTTCCGCAGGTTGCACGCAGCGTTGGAACACGCCAGTCACGCTGCGCTTGTGGAGCTCGCCGTTGATGATGATGAAAGATTTTTATCGGGGCACGATCATGCGCGCCTCTATCTCGTCCGCTGGAAGGGTCCCTCCTTCAAGGTAGGCGATGTATGGCGTGGTCCAATCGCTTGGCTCCATGATCATGGCGACCAGAGCGGGTTCTGGTTGCAGCGGGACCCCGAGGTCGATATCCTTCGATGGAGAGACGGAGGTCTTGGTGATGGTGTCGAGGAAAACGCTGGCGGGTGGCGCTAGTCGAGTCGACCCGATGCGAGAGAGGGTGTCGGCCTCCTCATTCTTTCGCTGGTCGATCCACTCGACAAAGTAGCCGGCGAAGTGACCCCCCAGCTGGTCCACTGCTTGGCGGTATGCCGCCATGGTGCGGGAGATGACGTCGCAGGTGCCAGCAACGAGGTCAGAGTCACCGTAGCACCGTAGGCGGTTGATGTTCATATCCTTGGCGGCTCGCATGTCGTGAAGGAGGGCCTCGTACTCGGCCATGTAGTTGGTGCAGGGGGTGAAGTCGAGGTACAGCACGTAGCGCAGCTTGTCGCCCTTGGGAGAGGTGAGTACGATCCCTGCCCCCGCGCCGTTTGCGTTCTTGGACCCGTCGAAGTGGAGCGACCAGTATGGAGGTATGGCAGCTTCTCTGGTTGTTGCGCCTCCTCCCAGTCAGCGAGGAAGTCCGCCAGGGCCTGCGAATTGATTGCCTTGCACGGCTCGTACTTGATGTTGTGGACACCGATCTCGACGGCCCACTTGGCGACTCGTCCAATCGCATCGCGGTTGCGGATGATGTCCTACAATGACGCGAAGGAGACGACCGTGATCGGGTGCTCCTGGAAGTAGTGTGGAAGCTGGCGGGTAGCACAGTCGCGACTCGGTGAGGACCTCGCTGATATAGTAGACGGGGCGCTGCACCGGGGTCTCCTTGCCCTCTTCTGGCAGCTCGACGACTGTAGCATCCCAATTGTCTAACATTTGTAATGCTACTTGATCTAGTAATATAATGACTACTTCCTAGACATAATTATTGCATCATCATTATATCATGCTCATGTCATCATGCCACCTTGCATTTAAGCATCATATAAAACCCCCTTTTGATTTGGTTCTTCTCTCATATGCATTGTAAATTGTATTTGCCTCTTGATATTGTATTTGGTTCTTGATATATTGTCTAAATGCCCAAGTTGAGTTGGGGGCATATCTTTTATTCCTTTACACCACCTTTCTTTGTCACCACCTTATACTTCCACCATTCCAATAACCCATGAGCTTGTAATTCTTTTCTTTGGGTTTTTATTCTAGCTCATGTTGGTTGGGTGGACCCAACTCTAATTTCTTTTGCTTGGTCTTATTCCAACCTTTGGAAATGCATGGAATCATGCCATGTGATTTTATTTTGTTTTCACAAGATTAACACATGGCATTAAATGCTTGCATGGGCCATGCAACCATCATCATCCTTTGATCTCCTTTGGTTTTCTTTGGTCATTTTGAGTGGATCATCTCTCTTCTCTCTCTCCCTCCTTAGGTTTGATCATGTGTTGTCCATGATCATGTGCTTGCTCATGGTCACCTCTCTCTACCCCCTCATCTTGGTCTTGTGTTTGGGTCATGTTGACACCTCACCACCATTTAGCTCACCCTCTCTTTTCCTTGTCTAATTCTTGCTTTATCTTTGCTTGATCTTGCTTGAGCTTGACAAGACAATAAACCTCAACCTCATCTCTCTCTCATCTCACCTCTCTCTCCAAACCACACCCATATCTAACCCTAACCCGAGCCATACCCCCTCTAGCTAACCCTAGTTCACCTCCCCCTCTCTCTTGGCTTCCCTCCCTCTCTCTGCCAGCAGGCCCCACCTAACCACCCCCTCCCATGTGCATCCCCCTGGTCCCCCCTCTCTCCAAACCCCAGCCAAACCCGAGCCACCCTTCTCCCTTTTTGCATAAAAGTGGCCACCACCTCCCATGTGCCTCTCCCCTCTCCCTCATCACCCCAACCACCCCGGGCATCCCAGATCAAGATCTGGAGGAGCCCTGACCCCTCTCCATCCTCCCTTCTCCTTCCCCTCCCCACCATGAACACCACCATGCCCCAAAACCCTAGCCTCGGCCACATCTCCCTCTAGAAGTTCCCGAGCACGCCAAGGCTATCCAGGAGCACCCAGGGCGTCCCCTGCTTCCTCTTCGACGACTAGGACCGCTGGGAGCCGTTGGACCTCGCCGGAGAAGCGTCGTCGCCGCCGTGTCCGTGAGCACCAGGAGCACTCCGGCCGCCAGCCTCGTCGTCGATCGCCAGCTCCTCTGGCCGAACCATCACCATCAACCTCCTCCTGGTGAGCCCCTTGACCTCCCAGACATGCCCCCTTTCCCTCTCGTGCACCGTAGCGCCGCCGTCGTCCGTCGAGCACCTCGCGCGCACGCACGGCCGCTCGCCGCGAGCAGACAGACAGCAGAAGCAGCCGCAGCAGCCCCGTCCTGCCTCTGTTCCTTCGAAGCCCGCGCGCTGCAGCCCATCCCAGTAGATGCCACCTGAACGAAAGTTGTAGGCCTTCGTCGCATCTGTGTTTTATGTTTCTAGGGTCTAGCCAGATTCGCACGAGATTCGTCGCCATCGATCTCCAAACTTGGCTCCAGATGCTGTCCTTCCCAGACACGAGATTCAGTTCGACAGACCTGCGCAGATGCTTTTCCAGAAAACCCCCTGGCCTTTTTCCCGCCTAAACCCGCAATCCCGCGTGGCCCGCTAGTCAGCCTCCCAGTGAGTTTTGCAAAGCCACCCCTCAGCTCTTCAGCGCCTCAACCCACAGTCCCCTGGATCGCCCACGTGACACCCACCGATAGCCGCGCGCGCGCTGTGGCCCCGCCCCCTTGCTGGCCCACCAGTCAGCGAGTGAGGGTAGATCAACCCTGGGTGACAGAAGTGTTTCTGTGTGCGTGTTGCCCAGTCAGCACTGAGGCCCACTTGGCAGTGACAGTGGCTAGCTCCCTCTGAGTATAAAAATTATTTTCTGTTATCTGTTTCAAATTCAAATCTTTCCAATTTAATTCAAATTCAAATTTCAAATCTGTTTAAATACAAACTAATTCATAACTTTCAAATGGTTTGGAATTTGAATTCAAAACTTATATGAAATATGTTTTGTTTTTGAATGTTAATTCAAATCTTTAATCAAATATTTTCAAAACTACTTCAAACTAGTCAACCTTTGACTTTGACCCTATTTAATAATTTTGACTTTAAAATAAATTTAAATTCATAATTCCAAATAATACAAATAATATATGTTTTTGAATCAGAAAAATGTGAGGATTTCAAATATGCCATCCAAAATATATTTTGCACATTTTAAATTTCAAAATGACAAAAATTACAAGAAAATGCCCTTCCCCTTAATTAATTAATAACTTTTGATTTATAACTCCAAATTTAACAAATGATATGTCTAAAATGATTAGCTTGACGAGACCTTTCTGTTTATGCATTCCTTGTTCTGAATTACAGCATGCATCATACAAATATAATGTAAACAGCAACTAATATGAGGATAACATGCGACCAAAACTCAATAAAAATGATTTATTCTTGTATTCCAAATCTCACCCATGCCATGCTACATTATTGCCATGCAACTTGTGCATCATTCATCATGGCATGAATTGTTTGCTTGTCGCATTTTAATCATATGCTTGTGCACTTTATTTATGTTGGCCCCTGTTTGTTTGGTTCTTCTTCGAATAGACGCTGAGCAGGGGATATATCAAGAGAACCAGGAGCACTACCCAGATCCTTCTCCCGCTTCAACTGAGCTGCCAGGCAAGCACTACCACATGCTTGCATACATATAGTACCTATTGCCTCTATCTTATTCTTGCATCATTGAGTCGCGATTGCATTAAATTGAATCCCAAGTATTGCATAGCCTTTACCTTTAAACCCCACCAAAGCTTGTTCCTCCATCCCATGAGCCATTACTATAGGAGTTGTTTGAGCCATGCGAGTCGTAGAACAGCATGTGTAGGGTAAGTGAGTGTCTGTTGGATAACGAGGTACCTAAACAACTTAACTTGAGTAGTAATGGGATAACTAATGAAAGTGGCACCGGTGAGCAATATCTGCTATTTGGTTTTTCCTGCTCACTTGTGTCCCGTAGGACCCCGAGTACTTGATTCCTGTTCCTTGATTATTCGCGCTATCCATATCCGGGAGGCTTATGGGACCCCCCTGAGCCAGAGCTTGATTCATTCTTATTTCTTGGGGCCACAAACTAGTTTGAGGTTTTATTTACTATCCTGTACTTATGCCATGCTTTACTGCTTAATTTACGATTGTGCGCGGAGCACCTGTACTGTTTAGGTAAGCGGAGTGTTTTCGCGGTATCGACAAGCCTAGTCACATTTTCGGGTTCCCAGTCGTTTACAGCCACTGACGCAAACCTTGAGTCCGTCTCGAAGTCAGCTAAATTCGTTGAGGGTAGCTTAATGGGGTGCCCCCCTGAAATATTTCTGAATCTTGTGATTGCTTTGTCGTGAAGGCCTCGTTGGGTTTTGATTTGGTTTTTCCGAGGTTGATCGAGTGTGTGTTGCTATTTGTGCACCCCTGCAGGGTAAAACTTTCTGAAAGCCGTGTCCGCGGTTATGGACGACTTGGAGCACAGTTTCTCGATCATAGACAAGCATAACTAAAGTACCGCTTTTAATTTGACTAAGTAACTGACTAGTAAATAGCGCAACACTCATGGAATGGATAATAAAACTGCCAACGGATGGGGGTTGTTCGTCCGCTTCCTCGTTGGTAAGCGAGGAGGAGGATGGATCTGTTGATATTACTGTTACAACTGTTGTCATTAATTCACGGACATCCGTCTATCTTTGGTTAGGCGGATGGTTAGCGAGTATCTATAGAATTGCTAGGTATTATCTTTTGCTGCAATTGCGTCACCCCAGGTTGTGTCCCCTTTAGAGGCATAAAGACTTGCTGAGTACCCCTAGGGTCTCACATGATAAATTGTTTGATTCAGATGGACAGGTACACTCACAAGATGGATACTGGGTGGAGGAGGCAGACGATGTGGGCAATGATCGTTCGGTGTAGAGATTCCGGGAACGGGGATCCGTGAGATCTGTGGGCGGGATGTGTTTATTTATGGGGCATCTTATGCCGATTTTCTTCTTATGCGTACTCGGATCTTGTTTGTCGCTTCCGCCTGATACTCTGATGTTTGATGTATGAGGAGAGATCCTAAACTATTATATCTATCTAGGACATTTGAATCTTGCCGTATGGCGTTGCTATATTTCATTTCTTTATAGATGGAATGGCTCTGATGTACTGTTGTATGGTGGCTTGCATACATACTCATTTGTGTATGTAGTTGATCCCTTCGCCTGCCGATTACGCCGCCCGTTCTTGTCCCGATGTTTGGAAATGGTTGGGACGGCCGAAAGGTCTACCTGTGAGTGGCATTTGGGCCCCACCGTACTATTTCAACCATTTCCGCTCATCCAGGCTTGTAACTAGGAGTGTAATTCACCGAGGTAGTTACAATTGGTATCAGAGCCATCCCGCCCTTCAGGGTCTCAGCCAAATGGTCGTTGTCAGTCTAGCAAATATTTTGGTAGTTATGTATACTAGGGAAAAACAAAACGCGAGAGTAGGACTGCTTCCACTTTTCTTCTTACCCACCCACCCACCCTTTTCTGGTAAGGAAGTGTAACGTTTTCAATCCTCTTCTTAAAAATTCAAACTAGGATTCACGTGTTCTGGGTTTCCGTAGTACCATAGGTTGTGTGTTTGTGTGTGTGTGTGTGTGAGTGTGTAATTCCTTGTCTATCTGTTGCATCCAAGTTGTTATCTTAATCGGCCTTTTGGTTATCAACTGTTGGTACATTCCATACCGACAGGATTTTGCAAACCGACGAGATCTATCTGATTCGTTGTATACCGCCGCGATCTATCTTACTCTTTGTTATCCGACATTATCTTGTTTGGGGTGTTCGTTTTCGTAGTTACTAATCTTTAGGTTCATCGTGAGAAGAAGGTGTTGGGATATGTGTTTTACTTATTCATGTGCGGAGTAATGATTTGAGTGCGGGATGGAGTCGCGACCATACCACTACTCTTATCATTCGCTTTTGTATATTGAATTGGTAGAGTCACTAATCTTGATTCGTTAAGCGATTTTGCGCATCTATTGGTATTTTAATGCCGAAATTTGTGGAAAATTTTTCTTTGATATATCTGTGTACCACACTCCTTTTCAGTCGTGTGTGATATGCTTAATATCTTCTAGGTGCTTTGAACTTTGTTGATATTTTAATATCATCTTAGTAAATTGTATCCTTTAATCTTGGTTAATTCCATCTTGGTACTATTTTGGATTATTATTATTCTCCATTATAGTACTGAGTTGTGTTTTATATCAATCACAGGATGGCACCACCACGCCGTTCTGATGAGGACATACCACCTGAACTGGGGTCCGCGTTGTCAAACATCGCCAATGCCTTGGCAGCAATGCAGCAGAACCAGCAGCGTTTTGAAGAGAGTGTTCGGAGGAATGAGTTTGCTCCGCTGCCTCCACCTCCCAAGCGAGGAGACATCAAAAGCTTCCTGAAATTCAACCCACGCCAATTTGATGTTTCTGATCAACCACTTGATGTTGATGATTGGTTGCGTGAGATGTTAAGACTACTGGAGACTGCTGATGTTCCTGAGCAAGAATGGGTAAAATGTGCTACTCACCTTCTGAAGGGAGATGCAGCTCTCTGGTGGGAGAATTACCTGAAGGCAAACTGCATTGGTTTTTAGCCTACTTGGGAACAGTTCACTGGAGCCTTCAAAGAGCAGTATCTGTCAGAAATTGTCATGGAAAGGATGAAGGAAGTGTTTCTCAACCTTAAGCAGGGAAATGACAATGTCAATACCTACATCAGGAACTTCATGAATCTTTCTCGTTATGGTGGCGATGAGATCTCTGATGACAAGAAGAAGCAAAAGAGATTCCGGCAAGGGCTCAATGCATCGATTAAATATGCAATCACACATGCAAGGCCGACGTCTTTTCTGGAACTTCAGCATACAGCTCTGCAGGAGGAAGCAAGTAGGCAAGTGTTTGAGGAGTCAAAGAAACACAACCGTGATCCACCAAGCTCTTCAGCTATGTCAGCTCCTTCTAAGCGTCGTGTCTGGGTTCCTAACACCCCACCGTCGCTCCCGGCTCCACCAAGACCTTCAAGCTTCGCGGCAAGGCCAACAAACTTCCTCACTGCTGCTCCCAGGGGCGACAACCACCACTACCCTGGAGCGCCTGGCGGAGTCCCTGGCTACGTTGCTCCACGTCCACCTGGTGCTTGTTTCACGTGTGGAGACTCTGGGCATCTAAACTGGAACTGTCCGTTGAAAAACAAAGCTCTTCCTCCACCCCCTCCAAGATCTGCGGAAAGCTCTCCTTTGGTTCGTCCACCACCACCTCGGGCTCTCAACATCAACACCAAGCCCGGGTCTACTGTTGTTCGTGCCAACTGTGTCAACGCCGCTCAAGCTGAGCATGCACCTGGAGTTGTGATGGGTATGCTACCCGTTAACTCAGTCCCTGCACAAGTTTTGTTTGATTCTGGTGCATCGCATTCTTTCGTTTCTCACAAGTTTGCAAATGAGAATGAGTTAGCGTTGTATCCTCTCCTTAAGCGGTTAATGGTCCTTTCTCCTGGAGCAAAGATGGCAGCTTCTAAAATCAGCCATGGCAATCAAATTGAGATTGGTGGCTCTTCGTTCTCGGCGTCCTTAATTGTTCTGGGCAATTCTGACATTGATGTCATCTTGGGCATGGATTGGTTGACAGCAAATGCAGCTGTGATTGATTATGCTGAACGCGCGGTTTCTCTGAAGATTCCTGAAGGCCATATAGTTTTTTCTCCAAGTCTGACTCCTGCTATCCAGCTTTTCTCTTTGGCGGCTCTGAATGATGATGCTATGGAAGCTATTCAGAGTGTTCCGGTGGTCTGTGAGTTCCCAGATGTCTTTCCTGAAGAGTTGTCGGGTATGCCTCTGGATCGTGAGGTTGAGTTTGTAATTGAGCTTGAACCTGGAACGGCTCCTATCTCCAAGCGGCCTTATAAAATGGGTCCTGCTGAGTTGGCTGAACTCAAACGTCAGCTTGATGAACAAGAGAAGTTGGGTTTCATTCAACACAGTACTTCTTCTTGGGGTAGCCCAACAATCTTTGTGAAGAAGCGAGACAGGACTGATAGACTTTGTGTTGACTATCGGGCTCTCAATGCTAAAACCATCAAGAATAAATATCCCCTTCCGCGGATTAATGATCTCTTCGATCAGCTAGCTGGAGCGGTGGTGTTCTCTAAGCTTGACTTGAGAAGTGGTTATCACCAAATCAAGATTCGCAAGGAAGATGTGCCTAAAACAGCTTTCACCACCCGCTATGGCCTGTATGAGTACACAGTCATGTCTTTCGGTCTCACCAACGCACCTGCCACCTTCTCGAGGCTCATGAACTCGGTTTTCATGGAGTATCTTGATAAGTTCGTTGTGGTCTATCTGGATGACATCTTAGTCTATTCAAAGTCAAAGGAAGAGCATGAAGAACACCTTCGGTGTGTCCTAAACAAGCTTCGTGAGAACCGCTTGTATGCAAAGTTCTCCAAGTGTGAGTTTTGGCTGCCTCAAGTAACCTATCTTGGTCACGTCATCTCTGGCAAGGGCATTGCAGTCAACCCGGAAACTGTGAAGACAATTGTTGAATGGCTTCCTCCTGCAAATGTTAAAGAAGTGCGGAGTTTCCTTGGTTTGGCTAGTTATTGCCGTCGCTTCGTTCAGAACTTTTCGAAGATAGCGAAGCCTCTTACCGATCTCCTCAAGAAAGGCAAGAAATACCTTTGGACTCCTGCATGTCAAGCAAGCTTTGAGACACTCAAAGAGAAGCTCACTTCCACACCAGTCTTGGTTCCTCCGGACACATCTAAGCCTTTCCAGATATTCTGTGACGCCTCTTTGCAAGGATTGGGTGCGGTCCTTATGCAAGAAAAACAAGTTGTTGCTTATGCCTCTCGACAGTTGAAGACGCATGAGATCAACTATCCTACACATGACCTCGAGCTCGCAGCAGTTGTCTTTGCTTTGAAACTATGGAGGCACTACTTGCTTGGCAACCGTTGTGAAATATTTTCTGATCACAAGAGTCTGAAGTATATCTTCACTCAGCCTGATCTCAACCTTCGGCAGAGAAGATGGATTGAAGCAATCAATGATTTTGATTTGACCATCAACTACACTCCGGGCAAAGCTAATGTCATGGCTGATGCTCTTAGCCGCAAAGCTTATGTCAATAACCTCATGATGGAAGAACAACAGCCTCTCTTGTGCGAGGAATTCCGTCAGCTCAACCTTGAAATTGTGGAACAAGGGTATCTTCTGAACCTTCTAGCAACCCCTCTCTTGGAAGAAAAGGTTCGCTCTCGTCAGCTTGGGGATCCGCACACCAAAAAGATCATCTCCAAACTTCAGCTCCCGAAGTATGAGTCCTTCCACGTCGATGATCAAGGCACGCTTTTCTTTGAACACCGGATGTTTGTTCCGAACTACCCGGGTTTGAGAGAGCAAGTTCTCAAGGAGGCGCATGATTCTGTTCTTTCTATTCACCCTGGCAGCACAAAGATGTACATGGACTTGAAAACACAATATTGGTGGCCGGGTTTGAAACGATATTGTTCCAAGTATGTCTCGGAGTGTGATGTCTGCCGCAGAGTGAAAGCTGTCCATCAGAAACCTTTCGGTCTTCTACAACCATTGAAACCCCCGGAATGGAAATGGGAGAAAGTAGAGATGGACTTCATCACTGGTTTTCCAAGGTCGCAGAAGGGCAACAATGCAATCTTTGTTGTCATTGACAGGCTTTCCAAAGTGGCTCACTTCTTCCCCGTCAAGGAAACAATTTCTGGAATTCAGTTGGCTGAGCTCTATATCAACAGAATTGTCTCTCTGTATGGGGTTCCGCTTGAGATCAGTTCAGACCGTGGGAGCATCTTCACTTCCAAGTTCTGGGAAAGTTTCCAAAATGCTTTGGGAACAAAATTGAACTTCAGCACAGCTTACCACCCTCAGTCGCAAGGACAAGTTGAAAGGATCAATCAGATTCTGGAGGATATGCTTCGTGCTTGCGTCATCTCTTTTGGCATGAAGTGGGAGGAATGTCTTCCTTATGCTGAATTCTCTTACAACAACAGCTTCCAGAAGAGTCTAAAGATGGCACCATTTGAGGCTCTCTATGGTCGCAAGTGCAGAACTCCGATTGGTTGGTCGGGTGCAGGAGAAAGAATTTGGGTTGGCCCTGACATTGTAACTCAAGCGGAGGAGAAGGTGCACATCATTCTTGAAAATCTGAAGATTGCTCAAAGTCGCCAGAAGAGCAATTATGACAGGAAGCACACGGACATGGTGTATGCCCCTGGTGACCTCGTTTACCTTCGTGTCACTCCCATGAAAGGCATGCACCGTTTTGGTATCAAAGGAAAGCTGGCTCCTAGATACATCGGTCCTTTCAAAATTCGTGGTAGAAGAGGAGAAGTTGCTTATGCTCTTGAGCTCCCGGAAAAACTCAAGGTCCATGATGTATTCCACATCTCTCAACTCAAGAAGTGCTTCAAGGATCCCGGCAGGACCGTGGATCATGAGCTAATCAATATCCAAGAAGATCTGTCTTATCAAGAACACCCCACCAAAATCCTTGAGACCGCAGAAAGAAGGACTCGCAACAAGTCCATCAAGTTCTGCAAGGTGCAGTGGTCGCACCATTCTGTTGATGAAGCCACTTGGGAGCGTGAAGATGAACTCCGTGCCAACTATCCTACCCTCTTTGAGTCTTCTTCTTCTTCCTAGAATCTCGGGGCGAGATTCCTGTTTAGTGGGGGAGAGTTGTAGCATCCCAATTGTCTAACATTTGTAATGCTACTTGATCTAGTAATATAATGACTACTTCCTAGACATAATTATTGCATCATCATTATATCATGCTCATGTCATCATGCCACCTTGCATTTAAGCATCATATAAAACCCCCTTTTGATTTGGTTCTTCTCTCATATGCATTGTAAATTGTATTTGCCTCTTGATATTGTATTTGGTTCTTGATATATTGTCTAAATGCCCAAGTTAAGTTGGGGCATATCTTTTATTCCTTTACACCACCTTTCTTTGTCACCACCTTATACTTCCACCATTCCAATAACCCATGAGCTTGTAATTCTTTTCTTTGGGTTTTTATTCTAGCTCATGTTGGTTGGGTGGACCCAACTCTAATTTCTTTTGCTTGGTCTTATTCCAACCTTTGGAAATGCATGGAATCATGCCATGTGATTTTATTTTGTTTTCACAAGATTAACACATGGCATTAAATGCTTGCATGGGCCATGCAACCATCATCATCCTTTGATCTCCTTTGGTTTTCTTTGGTCATTTTGAGTGGATCATCTCTCTTCTCTCTCTCCTCCTTAGGTTTGATCATGTGTTGTCCATGATCATGTGCTTGCTCATGGTCACCTCTCTCTACCCCCTCATCTTGGTCTTGTGTTTGGGTCATGTTGACACCTCACCACCATTTAGCTCACCCTCTCTTTTCCTTGTCTAATTCTTGCTTTATCTTTGCTTGATCTTGCTTGAGCTTGACAAGACAATAAACCTCAACCTCATCTCTCTCTCATCTCACCTCTCTCTCCAAACCACACCCATATCTAACCCTAACCCGAGCCATACCCCCTCTAGCTAACCCTAGTTCACCTCCCCCTCTCTCTTGGCTTCCCTCCCTCTCTCTGCCAGCAGGCCCCACCTAACCACCCCCTCCCATGTGCATCCCCCTGGTCCCCCCTCTCTCCAAACCCCAGCCAAACCCGAGCCACCCCTTCTCCCTTTTTGCATAAAAGTGGCCACCACCTCCCATGTGCCTCTCCCCTCTCCCTCATCACCCCAACCACCCCGGGCATCCCAGATCAAGATCTGGAGGAGCCCTGACCCCTCTCCATCCTCCCTTCTCCTTCCCCTCCCCACCATGAACACCACCATGCCCCAAAACCCTAGCCTCGGCCACATCTCCCTCTAGAAGTTCCCGAGCACGCCAAGGCTATCCAGGAGCACCCAGGGCGTCCCCTGCTTCCTCTTCGACGACTAGGACCGCTGGGAGCCGTTGGACCTCGCCGGAGAAGCGTCGTCGCCGCCGTGTCCGTGAGCACCAGGAGCACTCCGGCCGCCAGCCTCGTCGTCGATCGCCAGCTCCTCTGGCCGAACCATCACCATCAACCTCCTCCTGGTGAGCCCCTTGACCTCCCAGACATGCCCCCTTTCCCTCTCGTGCACCGTAGCGCCGCCGTCGTCCGTCGAGCACCTCGCGCGCACGCACGGCCGCTCGCCGCGAGCAGACAGACAGCAGAAGCAGCCGCAGCAGCCCCGTCCTGCCTCTGTTCCTTCGAAGCCCGCGCGCTGCAGCCCATCCCAGTAGATGCCACCTGAACGAAAGTTGTAGGCCTTAGTCGCATCTGTGTTTTATGTTTCTAGGGTCTAGCCAGATTCGCACGAGATTCGTCGCCATCGATCTCCAAACTTGGCTCCAGATGCTGTCCTTCCCAGACACGAGATTCAGTTCGACAGACCTGCGCAGATGCTTTTCCAGAAAACCCCCTGGCCTTTTTCCCGCCTAAACCCGCAATCCCGCGTGGCCCGCTAGTCAGCCTCCCAGTGAGTTTTGCAAAGCCACCCCTCAGCTCTTCAGCGCCTCAACCCGCAGTCCCCTGGATCGCCCACGTGTCGCCCACCGATAGCCGCGCGCGCGCTGTGGCCCCGCCCCCTTGCTGGCCCACCAGTCAGCGAGTGAGGGTAGATCAACCCTGGGTGACAGAAGTGTTTCTGTGTGCATGTTGCCCAGTCAGCACTGAGGCCCACTTGGCAGTGACAGTGGCTAGCTCCCTCTGAGTATAAAAAGTATTTTCTGTTATCTGTTTCAAATTCAAATCTTTCCAATTTAATTCAAATTCAAATTTCAAATCTGTTTAAATACAAACTAATTTATAACTTTCAAATGGTTTGGAATTTGAATTCAAACCTTATATGAAATATGTTTTGTTTTTGAATGTTAATTCAAATCTTTAATCAAATATTTTCAAAACTAATTCAAACTAGTCAACTTTTGACTTTGACCCTATTTAATAATTTTAACTTTAAAATAAATTTAAATTCATAATTCCAAATAATACAAATAATATATGTTTTTGAATCAGAAAAATGTGAGGATTTCAAATATGCCATCCAAAATATATTTTGCACATTTTAAATTTCAAATTGACAAAAATTACAAGAAAATGCCCTTCCCCTTAATTAATTAATAACTTTTGATTTATAACTCCAAATTTAACAAATGATATGTCTAAAATGATTAGCTCGACGAGACCTTTCTGTTTATGCATTCCTTGTTCTGAATTACAGCATGCATCATACAAATATAATGTAAACAGCAACTAATATGAGGATAACATGCGACCAAAACTCAATAAAAATGATTTATTCTTGTATTCCACATCTCACCCATGCCATGCTACATTATTGCCATGCAACTTGTGCATCATTCATCATGGCATGAATTGTTTGCTTGTCACATTTTAATCATATGCTTGTGCACTTTATTTATGTTGGCCCCTGTTTGTTTGGTTCTTCTTCGAATAGACGCTGAGCAGGGGATATATCAAAAGAACCAGGAGCACTACCCAGATCCTTCTCCCGCTTCAACTGAGCTGCCAGGCAAGCACTACCGCATGCTTGCATACATATAGTACCTATTGCCTCTATCTTATTCTTGCATCATTGAGTCGCGATTGCATTAAATTGAATCCCAAGTATTGCATAGCCTTTACCTTTAAACCCCACCAAAGCTTGTTCCTCCATCCCATGAGCCATTACTACAGGAGTTGTTTGAGCCATGCGAGTCGTAGAACAGCATGTGTAGGGTAAGTGAGTGTCTGTTGGATAACGAGGTACCTAAACAACTTAACTTGAGTAGTAATGGGATAACTAATGAAAGTGGCACCGGTGAGCAATATCTGCTATTTGGTTTTTCCTGCTCACTTGTGTCCCGTAGGACCCCGAGTACTTGATTCCTGTTCCTTGATTATTCGCGCTATCCACATCCGGGAGGCTTATGGGACCCCCCTGAGCCAGAGCTTGATTCATTCTTATTTCTTGGGGCCACAAACTAGTTTGAGGTTTTATTTACTATCCTGTACTTATGCCATGCTTTACTGCTTAATTTACGATTGTGCGAGGAGCACCTGTACTGTTTAGGTAAGCGGAGTGTTTTCGCGGTATCGACAAGCCTAGTCACATTTTCGGGTTCCCACTCGTTTACAGCCACTGACGCAAACCTTGAGTCCGTCTCGAAGTCAGCTAACTTCGTTGCGGGTAGCTTAATGGGGTGGCCCCCTGAAATATTTCTGAATCTTGTGATTGCTTTGTCGTGAAGGCCTCGTTGGGTTTTGATTTGGTTTTTCCGAGGTTGATCGAGTGTGTGTTGCTATTTGTGCACCCCTGCAGGGTAAAACTTTCTGAAAGCCGTGTCCGCGGTTATGGACGACTTGGAGCACAGTTTCTCGATCATAGACAAGCATAACTAAAGTACCGCTTTTAATTTGACTAAGTAACTGACTAGTAAATAGCCAACGGATGGGGGTTGTTCGTCCGCTTCCTCGTCGGTAAGCGAGGAGGAGGATGGATCTGTTGATATTACTGTTACAACTGTTGTCATTAATTCACGGACATCCGTCTATATTTGGTTAGGTGGATGGTTAGCGAGTATCTATAGAATTGCTAGGTATTATCTTTTGCTGCAATTGCGTCACACTAGGTTGTGTCCCCTTTAGAGGCATAAAGACTTGCTGAGTACCCCTAGGATCTCACACGATAAATTATTTGATTCAGATGGACAGGTACACTCACAAGATGGATACTGGGTGGAGGAGGCAGACGATGTGGGCAACGATCGTTCGGTGTAGAGATTACAGGAACGGGGGTCCGTGAGATCTATGGGCGGGATGTGTTTATTTATGGGGCATCTTATGCCGATTTGCTTCTTATCCGTACTCGGATATTGTTTGCCGCTTCCGCCTGATACTCTGATGTTTGATGTATGAGGAGATATCCTAAACTATTATATCTATCTAGGACATTTGAATCTTGCCGTATGGCGTTGCTATATTTCCTTTATTTATAGATGGAATGGCTCTGATGTACTGTTGTATGGTGGCTTGCATACATACTCATTTGTGTATGTAGTTGATCCCTTCGCCTGCCGATTACGCCGCCCGTTCTTGTCCCGATGTTTGGAAATGGTTGGGACGGCCGAAAGGTCTACCTGTGAGTGGCATTTGGGCCCCACCGTACTATTTCAACCATTTCCGCTCATCCAGGCTTGTAACTAGGAGCGTAATTCACCGAGGTAGTTACAACGACCATGACGGCACTTACGACTCGCTCGGATGCCGCCACGTAGACGAGCATTGGCTCCTTGTTGATGGGGACGGCGAGCAGTGGGGCCGTGAGTAGCACTTCTTTGAGCGCCTGGAGCGCGTCGTCCGCCTCCTTGTCCCACCAGAACGTGGGGTTCTTGCGCATTAGACGGTAGAGAGGCATTGCCTTCTCACCTAGCCGGGGGATGAAGCGGCTGAGAGCCGCGACTCACCCAGCCAACTTCTGGACATCGCGGAGGCACTCGGGTTTGCCGAGCCGGGCAATCGTATTGATCTTGGTGGGGTTTGCCTCGATGCCTCGCTTGGAGACTACATACCCCAGTAGTTGTCCAGTGGGTACACCAAAGGTGCACTTTACTGGGTTGAGTTTGATCTTGTACCTCCGTAGATTTGCGAAGGTTTCGGCCAGGTCAGTGAGTAGATCGCTCTAGAGAGTGGACTTTACCACCATTTCGTTGATGTAGACGTGGATGTTGCGGCCAATTTGGCTCGCAAGGCACTCCTGCATGCACCGCTGGTAGATCGCTTCGGCGTTCTTGAGACCAAATTTCATGGTGGTGTAGCAGAAGGCACCGAATGGCGTGATGAACGTCGTCTTCTCCTCGTCCTCGACCACCATTTTGATATAGTTGTAACCAGAGTAGGCGTCAAGGAAACACATCGACTCCAAGCCCGCGGTCGAGTCGATGATTTGATCGATTCGCGGGAGGACGAACTGTTCCTTTGGGCAGGCGCTATTGAGGTTTGTGTAGTCGATACACATTCTCTAGGTCTCATTCTTCTTTTCGACCAGGAATGGGTTTCCCAACCACTTGGAGTATTTGATGGGCTGTATGAAGCCTGCAGCGAGTAGATGTTGCACCTCCTCGGGGATTGCTCGGCGGCGCTCTTCATTGAAGGGCCGCAGCGACTGCTTGATAGGGCGTGCTTTGGGGTCGGCATTGAGTTTGTTCTCAGCAAGTTCCCTCGGGACACCTGGCATGTCGGATGGCTTCCATGCAAAGATGTCGCGATTCTCACAGAGGAACTCGATGAGCGCGCTTTCCTATGTGGGTCTCATGCATGTCCCGATCGTCACCGTCTGGCTAGAGTCGCCTGGGACCAGCTCGACGGAGTGTGTGTGCGTGGTGGCCTCGAACGCGGTTGAGCCACCGTTCTCCGAGTTGGGCTTCTTTAGTATTGTGGGGTCGTCATTGTCGACCCCGCTCGTGTATCTAGCGAGCTCCTCGACGTGGTTAGCCTCCGCGGCGATGACGGTGTCCGCGAGCTCGGCACCCTTTGCCTCGCACTCCGCGGCCAGGTCGGGGTTGTCGTGGACGGTGATGATGCCGCACGGCCCTGGGGGATTCATCGCATTGTACGCGTAGTGCGGCTCCGCCATGAACTTGGCGAACGCTTGTTGCACCAAGACGCAATGGTAGGGGCTGTTGAAGGGAACTAGCTCGAAGACGATCTGCTCGGTGCGGAAATTTTCTGGTGTGCCGAAGGTGACTGGCAGCGTCACCTTACCGATCGGGTACGCCTTCTGACCGGGGACGATGCCGTGGAAGGTGGTGAAGGTCGTCCCGATCATCGACTACGGGAGCCGCAGCCGCCTAAACGTGTCCAGGTAGAGTATGTTGATGGAGCTCCCGCCATCCATCAATGTCTTGGGGAGCCAGTAGTCGCCCACTTTGGGATTGACCACTAGGGCAACTCTCCCTGGATATTCGATCTGTGGCGAGTGGTCCTCGCGGCTCCATGTGATGCGCTGTTCGGACCAGTTGAGGAAGCGGGGGACGTCGACCTGGGACACTGCGTTGACGGGGACGGCGCGGGCGATGACCTTCTTATCGCTCTTGGTGCTGAACCCGGTGAAGGTGTGGAGCGACTCGACGTTGTTGCTGAATTCCCCGCCGTTTGGCGGGTTGTTGTTGGGGTCCTCCCTTGCTCGTCGTGCCTTCTCGATCTCCTTCAGGGAGTGGAAGTCGGCGGTCGTGTGTGTGGCGGGCTTCCCCTTCCTGCTGTGGAACACACAGGGTTGGTTAAGGAGACCTGGGGGGGGTCGAATTTTGGCCTCGCTCGGAAGTTTCCACCGTCGCGGTGTTGGCCTCCGTCTCGGCGGAAGATCTTGGGGTCGCCTGGAGCGTAGCCGGCGTTGGCGACGAAGTCGACTCGACCATCACCGTGGCGCTTGCCGGTGAGGCGAGTGTTGCTGTAGCACATCTCGCACTGCCTACCGTTGTCGTGGCCGCTCTGGCGGCGATGTCCACCCAACTAATCATCGATTTCTTGGTTCGGATCCTCCTCCGCGTACCTCTTGGCGATCTCGAGGACGTCTGGGATGTTGTCGAGTGTCTTGTACACCCGCTTGAGCTTGGCGACCAGGAGTTCATAGCGGCATGAGGTCTTGAAGAAGTGGATTTCCGTCTCTGGGTGGATACCGGCCGCGTTGAACCACAGATCTTGCCACCTTTGGAGCCAGTTGCGGGTCGACTCGTGGTGTCCGTGGACGCATCGTTCCAGGTCCTCGATGCTAGTGGCGCGGGTGTAGGAACCCTCGAAGTGCCTGACGAAGGCGTCGCGCATGTCCTCCTAGGAATCGATGCTGTCCGCGGGGAGGGTGTTGATCCATTGCTGAGTCGCTCCCTCCATCATCAGGGGGAGGTAGCGGGCGAAGAGTAGTTTGGTGTGGCCGGCGATTCCGCTCGCCATGAGGTCTGTGTCCAGCCACACGGACGGGTCGTACGAGGGATCGTACTTTTCGATCTCCTTTGGTGCTTTGAAGTTCGCCGGATATTTTTCACCTTGGATCATTGGTCCGAAGCACTAGGAGCCGACTCGGCTGAGCGAGCCCCTTGGCTTGCCGTCACGGCGGTTGGTGAGGGTGTGCCTCAGGTCGTCGGGCTGGCGTGCGCACCAACTTTGGTTGTTGATGATGTGGGTTCGCGCGTCGACTGGATACCTGTTGGCGGTGACCATATTGTTCATCGGTCGCGAGTAATTCGTGGAGAGCTCCGCGTGCGCGACGCGTGGTTGGAGCTGCAGGGGCTCGGGTTGTGGGCAGTTGAGAGTGTTTGCCATTGATGGGCGGCCGCACGAGGTCGCCCTGTTTCCTGAGGAGGGGGAGTACATGCGCCCCCGCGAGTCGGCTCCTGCGACAGCCTTGACGAGTATGGCTTTGGCGTATTGGATCTGCAGCATGCCTTCCCCCATCACGTTGAGGTTGGCGACCGCGGCTTAACCCGCGATGACGTTGTCCATCGGGGTGGAGTACAGTGGGAGGCCGTTTGCGTCCCGCTCTTGCGGGGAGATGAGGACCCTTGGCTGGTTTGGAGGGGGCGTGCGACCGTCCGGCGGTGGGGGAGCGCCATTTGCTATTGCGCCTGGCGGTACTCGGGCGCTTCCTCCCGGTGGCGCATTCTCGCAGATCACACGATCATCCATGCGAGCCGGATAGTTCTCGTCGTCGAAGTTCAGGGCGCGGCCCTGAATGGTGGAGTTCAGGCGCAACCTGATGCGGCGCTGGTGGTAGAGCAAGAGATCCTACGCCATCGCCTGCTCGAGGCGAATTTTTTCGCGGTCGGCATGTTCCTTGCGAACCGCCTCCTCCAGGCGCTGGCGGAGTTTCTCGACTTCCCTCGCCGTCGTGGTAGGCAGGATCGGCATGGAGAAGAGGTCTGGCAGGGCACTCCCACCGCGTGCCATGTAGGATGCGACGAAGCGACCGGACCCGACATAGAGCTCGCAGGAGTTCTCCGACCCGGAATCGGAGTCGAAGATCCCGAGGATAGATGGGTCCTCGAAATCCCCGATGTTGGAGACTTGGGTGATGGAGACAGCTGGCGATGCGGCGGTGATTTATCCGGCGAATGAGGCCGGGGTCGCCGAGTTGGCATCGTCGCTGAGGGCCACGTCATCCGCGGCCGCACTGGTCTCGGCCATGTTGCTGGTGGTTGAGTCGTACTCGGAGGCGAGGCGATGGATGGTGTGGAACTGACTCTCAGAGAGCCGATCGCGTGGTGGCGACTCGCGGATGTGCACCGAGTCCTCCGATACGATGACGTCGGTGAAGCCGACGAAGAGGTTGATCATGTCGACCGGCATGATCATGCTATGCGTGACCGCGCATGACGCCGGGACGTAGCTGCTTGGCAATATCTGGAGGATCTCGTTGATGGCGATCGTCTGGTTGATTGGCAAGTAGGGTCTCACCGCAGAACACAGGCCTGACCCGCCAGGCCCCACGGTGGGCGCCACTGTCGTGGTAATGGCCACAACAGATGCTACGATTGGCAGCGAGTAGTAGAACAAGGGGAAAGGGCGGCCAGCCATCTGCGGTGCGAGATGATGGCAAAGACACAGGGATTTACCCAGGTTTGGCCCCCGAATGGTAAAGACCTACTCCTGCTAGATTGCATTGATGAGAGAGTACAATGGGCGAACTCGGCGGCTAGGCGGCGAGTTGGGGGGTGTATGATGGAACTTAAGTGCTATGCGTGCCCTAGGGAGGTTTATATAGAGTCAACTTGCTAGGGTTTACAGATCTACAACCGAGTTGGATAAGGATTCAGAGGGTTTTGACCTAATCCGACTGGGCCTAGCTACGCTTCTGGGCCTTCAGCATCCAGTTGCCTGGCTTCCTCTTGGGTCGCGGTCCAGTCGCCGTCCTGCAGGCCCACTCGCTGGGGGTGTGATCCGGTAGGGAATGTCCTGCTGGGTATACCCCACTCGGAATATCCCCATCAGAGGTACTTCTTCTAAGAGAAATAAAAAGAAACATAAATCAGTTGTAGAGTCTTCTGAACCTTCTATAGATCCTAATAGTACGTATGTCTCTTATGTTGAAACTAAAAGTGGTAATGATAAAAATGATGCTCCTGATAAGGAAGAAATTGAAGAGGAATCTGAAAGGCACACTAAGAACACTAAGTACACTAAGGAAGATTTTGTTGCTAATAAACATGGTAGTGAAAGAGATCCTTGGGTGCAAAAATCAATGCCTTTCCCTGATAAGAAACACAAGTCAAAGGAGGAAGAACACTATAACAAGTTTTGTGAGTGGATGAAACCTTTATTCTTGCAAATTCCTTTGACTGATGCTATTAAGTTGCCTCCTTATTCGAAGTATATGAAG
Organism: Avena atlantica; assembly: GCA_910589765.1. Taxonomy (NCBI): domain Eukaryota; kingdom Viridiplantae; phylum Streptophyta; class Magnoliopsida; order Poales; family Poaceae; genus Avena; species Avena atlantica. The sequence goes on from OU342738.1 coordinate 217,365,925, forward strand.
GATATTGTCTCTATTAAAAGGAAGATTCCTAATGAGGAAATTTCCACTCTGCTTGCTAATTACTCCTGCAACGGTAAGGTTCCAAAGAAACTTGGGGATCCAGGTATCCCAACCATTCCTTGATCTATCAAAAATAATTATGTTAGAATTGCTTTGTGTGATTTGGGAGCAGGAGTTAGTGTTATGCATTTTTCTCTCTACAAGAGACTCAAACTGGAAAAATTGATACCAACTGATATATATTTGCAAATGGCTAATAAGTATACTACTATCCCTATTGGTATATGTGAGGATGTTCATGTTCAAATGGCTCATAACTGTTTGGTATTAACTAATTTTGTTGTTCTTGAAATGCATGAAGATGAATATATCTATTATTCTTGGGAGATATTTTCTTAATACTGAAGGTGATGTCATCAATTGTAATCAAGGAAAAGTAACTTCTAATATTAATGACAAGGAGCATACTGTTTATTTCCCTAAGAAGATTGATAGGACCTATGACCTAAATTCAATTTAAAATATTGAGGTCATCAAAATTGGAGAAATATATTGTGCCATACCATAAGAGTATTTTTAAACTATTATGATTGGGACTATTGCTATCAAGATTGAGGTAACATAATCATTAAGTGAAATGCAAAGTTTTCTTTCATATAAAATTGTTTTGGTAACAAGAATTGTTCAACCTTGTTAACAAAGGGATTTTAATGAACAAAACAATGTTTTCACCATGATTATCCTTTCCCACCTTTATTTTCTCTCCTCCAATCTTTGCTATTCGTTTTGTTCGTCTTTGTTTTTCTAGTTTCTTGCTTGTTATAGTGTCTTAGAACTTCTATAGTTTTAGTTTTGGTTTGCTTTTGCTTCTTTCCAAAAAAAATCTTTTTCTGCGAGAAAATCAATTTTAGTTACTTCAAAATTGCCCAAAAATAAAGTTTCCCAAAAAATTCTAGAAAATTCATATTAATTTTTTACGCAAAAGGGGCAGAGAGGTGCCTGGAGTGACCCAGGGGGGCCCACTAGGCAGGCACACCCCCTAGTGGTGCGGCCAGATGATGACCCACAAGTGTAGGGGATCGCAACAGTCTTCGCGGGTAGTATTACCCAATTTATTGATTCGACACAAAGGGAGCCAAAGAATACTTGCAAGCCTTAACAACTGAGTTGTCAGTTCAGCTGCACCTGGAAATAGTTCTTGCTCACAGAAGTTTATCAGTAGTAACAGTTTGTAGTAGCAACAGCAAAGCAATAGCAGCAGTAATAGCAACAGCGGAATAGTAGCAATAGTAACAGTAACGGTAAGAGTAGGATTCGAGTGCGGTAGGCATAGGGATGGATGGACGGGCGTTGCATGGACGAGTCTAAACATGTAAATTCAAGACCTAGGGCATTGCAGATAAATAATAACAAGCATCCAAGTACTAAACAATCCTAGGCATGTGCTCCAAATATAGTCATACGTGCTCGCAATGAGAACTTGCACAACATATTTTGTCCAGCCAACCCGTGGCAGCGGGGCCTCTAGGGAACTACTGGCAATTAAGGTGCTCCTTTTAATAGAGCACCGAATCAAAGCATTAACACTCCGTGAACACATGTGATCCTCACACCACATCCATCCCCTCCGGTTGTCCCAATTATTGTCACTTCGGGGCCATTGGATCCGAACAATGATATGTGTACACAACTTGCAGGTAAGATCACAAACAATACTATCATAATGATTCAATAATAAGTCCAGATCTGAGATCATGGCACTCGGGCCCTAGTGACACGCATTAAGCACAACATGTTGCAACAAAGTCAAATAGCACTAATAGAGATACTAGGCACTATGTCCCTAACAGATCTTATTCGATTACATGATAGAACTCATCCAATCCCTACCATCCCCAAGCCTACAGTGGGGGTTTACTCACTCATGGATGAGGGAAACATCGGTGGTTGATGGAGATGCGTTGGTGATGACGATGGCGATGATCCTCTCCAAATTCCCCGTCCCGATAGAGTGCCAGAACGGAGTTTCTGGATCCGAATCTTGGTTTCTGGTGGCGGCGGCAGAGCGGAACTCTTTCTGGAATACTATCGAACCCCCCTGAGTTTTTAGGTCAGAAGGCAACTTATAGGCGCGGAGGGAGGCCGAGGAGGTGCCTGTGGTGGCCATACCTCCCCCAGGCGCGGGGTCAGTGGGCCCACGCCTGGGGTGGGTCTAGGCCCCCTAGGCCTCCCCTCTGTCTCCCCTTCTGGCTCCGTGGATCTTCTGGTGAGAAATAGTTTTTGGCATATTTTCCAGGATTTTTCCTGATAGTTCATTTTCTGCACAAAAACAAGACACCAAGATAATTCTGCTGAAAACAGTGTCAGTCCGTGTTAGTTGAATCCAAATCACACAAATATAGAGGAAAAACAATAGCAAAGTGTTCGAGAAAGTAGATACGTTTTGGACGTATCACCAGACCAGGGGTGCCTGGCCTAGGTGTGGGCCACCCCTGGCCCTCCACTTACTCTCCTTCTATCCACTTCTTTCTCTCTCCCAAAAAACACCGGAAAATTTCTCAAAGCTAGAGTTCCTGCTGTTCTTGCTCCTGATTTTCGATCTCCTTGATCAGCCCTTCTTAGCTGCTGATTTTTGGAGGGATTGCTCTCCGGTGTGTTCCTCCTCCGCTTGTCCAATTAGATTTTTGATTGTTGGATTGTATCTTGAGTATTTTTCTACTGTAGGTGACAGGTTATGTGAGTTTGTATGCTTAGAGAATTCATTTTGATGCATGTTTAGCCCTCTTGCAAGTCCCTATAGTAGTTCTCCATCATCTATTATCTTGAAAATCACTTGGTTTGATGTTTGCCTAAATTTTTTAGAAAAGAATATGAGTGAATACCATCTCAATAAACATGAATTGAGGGTACCGGAGATTATGAAAGTCCACCGCGAGGAGGAAGTTTTCTCTTCTATATATCCATGCCCCGAATTCATGAGAGCTGCAGGGATTTTTCAAGACTTCCAAACTCTAATTTCTAATGCAGGGTAGGAGCATTTTGTTGGAAATGAACCTTATCAATATGTGAAGCTAACCATGTCTGTGATGCAGGATTTTCGATTTAGTTGGTCATTGTCTAACCCCATGGTTCTATAAAATTTACATTATAGCTGTCAATCTTCCTTTTGATGATTTTTGTGCAGCTATCAAGGTGCCACAGTGGGGTTCATGTGAGAAGATTAGGGAGAGGCCCACGCCACTCATGGACCTATATGCGGAGATTTGCCAAGGAAGCAGTTTCTCAAAGGAGAGTGGTAAAATTCAGAATATTCACCTCCCATCTATTCGATATTTTGCCTATTTTATTGCAAAATGTGTTCTTGCTAGGAAGACTGCTACTAAATTAACTTCATTTGATCTAGCTTTTATCTCAGATACTTTGAATAGGTATAGTTATGAAATAACCTTTCTCAAGAAAGGATGGAGAGGGGGTAAGTCTGAGAAAGTAGTCCCTTTGCCTACACCTTCTTTGTTTAACTTTGATACCAGGAAAGGATGGTCACTCATGGAAGAAGAACTCGACACATACATGGCGGAGCTCTCCCAGCAAGAGGAGAATGTTGGAGAGGAAGCCCAAAATAATTCAGTTCAGCCCTCTGACATAGGGGAGTCTTCATACCAGTAGCCCTCTTATGATCGGGGCGCTTCTTCTTCATCACAAGGGTCTGAATATGATCATTCTTACGATGATCCCCCAGCTTGGAGTTACTCCGCATTATTGATCTCCACTTAGGCCAAAAGCCTAAGCTTGGGGGGACGTATACCGACACCACACACATCTGAACTTATTATTGAATCATTATGATAATATTGTTTGTGATCTTATCTGCAAGTTCTGTACACATATCATTGTCCGGGTCCAAAGGCCCCGAAGTGACGGAAATTGGGACGACCGGAGGGGATGGCTGTGGTGTGAGGATCACATGTGTTCATAGAGTGTTAATGCTTTGATCTGGTGTTCTATTAAAAGGATCACCTTAGTTGCGAGTAGTTCCCTAGAGGCCCCGCTGCCACGGGCTGGCAGGACAAAAGATGTTGTGCAAGTTCTCATTGCGAGCACGCATGACTATATATGGAGCACATTCCTATGATTGTTTAGTACTTGGATGCTTTATCTCATTTATCTGCAATTGCCCTAGATCTTGAAGTTACATGTTTAGACTCATCCATGCAATGCCCGTCCATCCATCCCTATGCCTACCACACTCATATCCTACTGTTTGCTGCTACTATTACTATTGCTCCTGTTTTACTGCTGCTGTTGCTTCATTGTTGCTACTACAAGTTGTTGCTACTGATAAAGTTCTATGAGCAAGAAAGGTTTCCAGGTGCAGCTGAATTGACAACTCAGTTGTTAAGGCTTGCAAGTATTCTTTGGCTCCCCTTGTGTCGAATCAATAAATTGGGTAATACTACCCGCGAAGATTTTTGTGATCACCTATACTTGTGGGTCATCAAGACTATTTTCTGGCACTGTTGCCGAGGAGCATAGCTTTATTTGTAAGTTCACTTGGATCTATTATTGTTCACTGCTACTCCATTCATCATGGGTAAGTATCATGATGGAAAGTTTCCTATTTTACCATCCACTACAAGAAGAGGTATAGTCCTAAAAACCTCTGTTGCTCTTGATTCACCGTCTATTATAAGTAATCTTGTTACACGACCACCACATACTCATGCTACACACACTCCTACTACTGCTGAATCTGAAACAGCTTTTGATGCTCATGATGTTACTTCTACTATGCTTGATGCGAGTGGTTCACTAGGTCCTTTTCTAGATGCTACTATGGCTAGTCTAGGAAATACTGAAATTTGTGAAGACACTGTTACACATGTTAGCTCACCTGAGTCTAGAAATAGTTATGATGTTAATGATGGTTACATTGAGTTCACTGATGAATTTGTTGAAGAGTTCTGAAACACACATGGTGCTAGTGATATTAAGATTCTCCTTGCTAGACGTACCATTATTCCTAAACTGTCCTCTGATCCTAAGTTTGCCACCTCTCCCATAGATATTAAAGACAAAGATTATGATTTCTCTCTTGAGTTATCATATTTGGACTTTGTTGAGAAGGAACCTTTTTTTGGGACTGAAAATGAGATGTTGTGGCTCATATGAATGAGATTTCTACTATGAGTGCTTTATTCTCTGATGATTTTAAGATGCAAAAGTACTTTGTTACTAAGATCTTCCCTTTTTCACTAAAAGGAGAAGCTAGGGCTTGGTTTAATAGCTTACCTCTTGGTTCCATTGATAGACCTGATTGCTTGATTGCTTCTTTATTCCATAAATATTTTCCTCCTAGTGCTAGACATGATGCTTTGCGGAGACTTTTTGATTTTAAACAGGGAGAAGAAGAGAAATTGCCTAAGTCATGGAAAAGATTATGTTCCTTGATTCATGCACATCCTGGATGTCCATTGCCTAAGAATGAGCTTCTTGATATTTATTATAATGGACTAGCTGATGATTCTAGGACCTACCTAGATAGCTTTGCTGATTGTGTTTTCAGGAAAAGGACTCCTACAGATGCTGAAGAATTAATAACCAAGATAATCAAGAATTATGATGATTGGACTTCAACTGAGCTGAATACACCTGAGCGTATTACTCCTGAACCAGTTGTTCCTGAACTAGTTCCAACAGCAACAACAAAGAAGAGGGGAGTTATTGCATTAAATGATGAAGTGATGAAGGAAGCTAAGAAGTCTCTAAAGGAGAAAGGTATTAGAGCTGAAGATGTGAAGAATCTACCTCCTATAGAGAAATTATGTAAGCTAATTCCCCACTCATCTACTATTGAGATACACTCTCTCCAATTTAATGAAGGTGATATTCCTTATGGTAAGCCTCCTGGTCAATTCTTAGAGGAACTTGACACATTTATTGTTAAACAAGGTAATTTTAATAAACAAGTTTAGAAGCATTTATTGGAAAACTCTAGAGCTATTAATGAGTTGAAAGATATTGTGGAAAGAACTTCTACTGATATTAAAATGCTTTGTAAACACTTTCAAATGGTTCAAACCCAACTTGATTAACTTGCTAAGGTACAAAAAGATATGCTAGTTAATGCCTCAGGAGATAAACATGCTTATGGAATTAGAACTAGGAGTGGTATAGCTACTCAAGATCCTTTATATCCTGAAGGGCACCCTAAAAGAATTGAGCAGGATTCTCAACAAGGTGAAAGTAGTGGTAGTCCTTGTAATAGAAAGAAAAAGAAACATAAAATAGTTAAGGAACCACTTGAACCTGCTGTAGATCCTAATAGTATATCTATCTCTGATGCTGAAACTGAGAGTAGTAATGATAAAAATGATGCTCCTGATAAGGAGGAAGTTGAGGGAGAACCTGAGAATCACACTAAGAATACTAGGTACACTAAGGAAGATTTTATTGCTAAGAAACATGGTAGTGAGAGAGAACCTTGGGTGCAGAAACCTATGCCTTTTCTAGGTAAAAACACAAGTCAAAGGAGGAAGAACACTATAACAAGTTTTGTGACTGTATGAAACCTTTGTTTTTGAAAATTCCTTTGACTAATGCGATTAAGTTGCCTCCTAATTCAAAGTATATGAAGGATATTGTATCTAATAAAAGGAAGATTCCTAATGAGGAGATTTCTACTTTGCTTGCTAATTATTCCTTCAATGGTAAGGTTCCAAAGAAACTTGGTGATCCAGGTATACCAACTATTCCTTGCTCCATTAAGAATAATTATGTTAGAACTGCTTTATGTGATCTGAGAGCTAGACTTAGTGTTATGCCTTTTTATCTCTACAAGAGACTCCAGCTAGAAAAGTTGACATCAACTGATATATCTTTGCAAATGGCTGATAAGTCAACTACTATTCCTGTTGGTATAGTGAGGATGTTCCTGTTCAAGTGGCTCATAATTGCTTGGTTTTAACTGATTTTGTTGTGCTTGAGATGCCTTGTAGAGGTCCCAACCTTTAATAAGATTGATCCCTCCCGTGTTTCACAATGCTAGTCCCTGGATCAATAGCTAGCATCCACAGTTTAGATGTAATATCAAGAAACAAGGGTCATAATATAACTTTATAACCAGGAATAACATAATTTTATTACATCAAACATAGCTCATTAGGCTATTACATTACATTGCAGCGGAATAAATATAGTCATGGGTCCTTCATCTTCAAAGTGCCACAGGCAGATGTTGGTTGTAGACTTTGTAATCCTAAACAATCAATCTTCACTAAAATCAATCAAACCTGCAACATACAAGTTACAGCCACAAAGGGTCAATACATTTAAATTGTATTGGCAAGTGATACTATGATAGTAAAGTGGAGTCTATCCTCTATATGCATTTGGCTAAGTGGGGTTGAGGCTTGCATTGCTCAAAATAGATTTTTCTTATCATTTTGAAAATACTAAGTTTTTGCTTGACAAAATCACTTCCTCAATCAAAGATTTCAAGATCCTTGTACCAAGCCATCTCTCCATCAATGATTGAAGAATTCAAACAACCCTTGTTCAAACCACAAGATTTTAATTTAGAAATTTGAATGATGAGATTCTTGATTGCTTCCATGTCTTGATGCTCAAAATTGTCCTTCACCAGGGACATGGATAAGTACTTAGATTTTACACTCTGCAGAGGTGGTGCACTTTCCCCACAAGACTTGGTTTCCCAAGACAAGATCTTTCAGAAGCTTTCCCTTAGACCAAAATGGACGCGCTCCAACCTATCATACACTACCACCCACTGTCCATATGGCTAAGTTCTTGCAACCTATATGATCATGGCAGAGCCCATATTGCCAAGTGGTTGCACTTGAAGCTTCTCAACATTTGACATCTCAAATCCCTTTGTTCCTGGGTGGCATACCACAAGTGAGATGCACAAGTCTAGTCCATGACCTTGTGAACCACTCAACCAATCTCCACCAAGCAAGCCCATTCCACCCAGGGGATTCATTAACTTAGTTGTTTTATTAAACAAAACATAAGTCCTCAGACCTAGAATATTTTCCATAGTGTGAATATATTTTCCACCCATGTTTTCTATTAGCTAGGCTAAGCTTGGTAGTAATAGGAATCTTAACTTAGGAAATCCTACTAAGGATTCATCTACTAGGTTTTCCTATAGTAAGATCTATACTTAGCAAAATCCATGCAAGTTTACTTAGCAAAATCACTAATGCATAGAGAAAGTAATGGGACAGAAGTATGAAGCATCACTTGCCTTTTTGGTAGAGAATGGTGGTTCACTCCTTGATCTTTCTAGTCTCACACTTCACTACAAGTTCAATCAAGCAAACACCAATTCAATTTACATTCCAACCAATAATCACTCAAACAAATTCACACAAACACAAGACAAAGGAAACCAATTCATGCATGGGAGCATGCACAAGATAGTTTTATTTTGCAAAGGGGTCTCTATGGGGTTTCTAAACTTTGTAAGATCCAAATTGGTCATTTACCAAAGTGGCAAAGTCTTTAGCAAGAGGGTTTTGTCCAAAAATTATTTTTAAATCCATTCATCATTTCATGTGGTGAAAAATGTTTTTATTAAGGCAAAACTCTTAAGTTGTTCACCAAATGAGTTGCTAATTTGCAAAACTTGGTGTTTTCGGTCAGTGGGTTTAATCAAACCATTTTCTTAAAGTTTTCTTTCCATAAATATTTTTATAACAAAAACCATTCTTTTTATCTGGCTAGAAAATGACTAAGTCAAGTAATCCAACCTAAATCTTTCCATAATCATTTTTAACACCAAGGGTTGGTTCCTAGGGTCAGTAAGGTCACAACAATTCAATTTGCAAAGGTTTTACTTCAAAATTATTTTCAATAAATAAATTACATTTCTATTTGACTAGAAATGGTTTTAAATCAAAGAATCATTTCTTAATTCCTACAAATACATTTTTGAGTCCACAAAGTGTTTCCTAGGGTCAGTAGGTTCAAATCAATCCAATTGTCAAAGATTTTAACCCTAAATTCAATTTAAAACAATTTTTACATTCTTAACAAGCATACAAATGTTTCTACAATTTCAAACAAGCTAACAGCTACTATTTGCTAAACTAAGGGCATGGTTGGCTAGGGTTTGTTCTCCTGAATCCAACGACATAAAATTTGTAATTTTTGGACGTGTGGTTTGAAAGTTGCAATGGTTTGAAAATCATAACATAATCAGATTTCAAATCTGTTTTTAAACCGAGCAGGTGACACGCGGCGTTATTCTACTGGTTGATACCGGTTCGGCCGGATCGACATCGTGAACCACAGGATCTAACTGGAACGTGCGGCGCAGATCGACGCATACCCCTTCGCTCACTTTCTTTCCTAGCCGCCGGATCAAGATCGGACGGTTGCTGCTGCCTGGCCAAGGACTGGCGGCGCGATGACAACGGCGAGCGGCAGAGCGGCCAATTGGCGGCGGCGCTGGCGAGGCAGGAAGCGAAACAGGGAGGGAACAAGCTCAGCGAGGTCGCGAGGATGAGGTGATGCTGTTCGTGTGGTCGTCGTGGCAAGGGGCGCACTATGCTGGCTTGAATCGCTCGCCGGAGTTCGTGTCCGCGTCAGGCTTCTCTGTTTTTCGTCGGAGGCGACGACACAAGCCACGGGAAAGCAAGATAGCAGTTGCGTTAGATGCGTACGGGGTCGGTGATCGTGTGTGCATCAATGATACGGAAGGGGGTGGTCAGATATTACCTGGAGGACTCGCCGGAAAAGTAGCAGACGACGGCGGCGTTCGGGTGTCGTTGTTGTCGAGGCACTGGGGCGTGCGTGAGCGAGCTAATGCCTCTGGAAGGTTCGCTAGGATGTGGGGATCAGGTGAGGGTGGTCGAAGAGGCAAGGGGCGGTGAGAGGCTGCCGGAATTGATGAGAATGGTCGCCGGAGTCTGCGGCGGTGCAGGGTAAAATCGAGTAGCCTGGGGGCGTACTAGGGTGGGGAACTGAGGGGGAAACCGACAGGGGGAAGAGGCGGTTAAGAGGGAGTGGTCACTGGTGGGGGTTACTCGGCCAGTAAAGAGGATTTACGCCGGCATTCAACGGCAGAGGCGAGGAGGAACGGGTCGCTGCGGGGAGGACGAAGAACAGTAGGGTGTGGGGTCCGCTGGCAGTGAAAGAAAGGGAGAAGGGGAGGGGTCCACATGTCTGTTGCTCCGCGGGTCAGAATATGGGTGCAAATCGTTTTCCTTCGGGGAGGGAGGAAGCTGGGCTGGATTGGGCTGTGTTGGGCCAGATTGGTGGGTTGTTCTATTTTTTTCTGTCTGAATTGTTTTTCCTTTTCTATTTCTATTTTTCCTGTTTTGGTTTTCAAACAAACAAACAATGTTCACATCAATTCAAATAACACCCAAACTTTGTAAGTTTGACTTGGTTCTGTTCAGTAGCCTAAACCTAAATCTAAAATCCATAATTTTTAAATAAATAAAGTCCATTATTAATTAAATAGTTGTCCATTTCTAATTAATCAAATTAGGATTTGATTTATTTCAAACTCTATTTAAATCCATATATTTTCCAAAACCAAAATAGTGGGTTGTATTTGAAATAAGGTATATTTAGAAAGCTTGTTTTAAAATAAATAACAATTTTTGTTAAAGGTTCCATTTATATTCAAAATAAAATGGACCATGGTTTATTAAATGAATAGGGTTTGGTTTATTTTATAAAATCTTCATTTGAAATCCAAATGCTTTCAAAACCCAATCAGTAGGTTTTATTTGGAAATAAAGAATATTTGGAAAACTTGTTTAAAATAAAATAATCTTTTATTTTAGGGTCCATTAATAATTAAATAAAATGGGCCTTAGTTATTAAATCAAATAGAGTTTGATTTTATTAATAAAATCCTTATTTGAAACCTAAATATTTTCAAAACCAAATCAGTAGGTTTTAATTAAGAAAATAAAATACTTAGAAAACTTATTTAAAATAATTTAATAAGTTTTGATATTTTAATTAAAATGATAAATCCTTTTATTTAAATAAAGTTGGATATTAAATCCTTATTATTTTATTTGAACAATCCTTTATTATTTTTAAATAAACCTTTATTATTTTGTTTAAAATAAAATGTTTTAATTTCCAAAGCTTATCCAATGTTTAATTTGGCTTTATAAAATATTCTTTATTTATAAACTTCTATTTCATTTGAAAACAAATCTTTTCATTTAATTGTTTCAAAATAATATTTCCAAATGTTTTTATTTTTTCCTTTTATTAAATGTTTATCTTTTTAAATCCCTTTAGGTTTTATTTAATTCAAATGGGTTTAAAGTTCCAATTGAATTCAAAAAGTTTCTTCTGGCCTTGAGAGTCAAACAAAGTTTTTATTTTATTACTTTATTTTCACATTACAAGATTTGGAAAATCTTGGGATGTGACATGCCTAGAGATGATAATATGTCTATTATTCTTGGGATACCTTTTCTTAATACTGTAGGTGCTGTCATTAATTGTAATCAAGGAAAAGTAACATTGAATATTAATGACAAAGACCATACTATTTATTTCCCCAAGAAGGTTGCTAGAAGCTATTGTCTGAATTCCATTGGAAATTTTGAGAGCATCAAGGTTGGAGAAATATATTGTTCCATTCCACAAGAAAATTATTAAAATATTAGGATTGGGACCATTGCTATCAAGTTTGAAGTAACATAATCACCTTGTGGAATGCAACATTTTGTTTCATATAAGATTGTTTTGGTAATAAGAATTAATCAACCTTGTTAACAAAAGGATTTTAATGAACAAAGCAATGCTTTCACTTTGGTTATATTTGCTCACTTTTACTTTTCTCCTTCCTAGTATTTGCTTTTTCTCTTGTTAGCTTTGGTTTTGCTAGTTGTTTGCTTGTTAGGGTGTCTTAGAACTTCTGTAGTTTGGTTTTTGGTTTGCTTTTAGCTCTTCTAAAAAATCTGTTTCTGCGAGAAAATCAATTTTCATACCCTGGAAATTGGCCAAAAATAAAGTTTCCCGAAAAATCCCTGGAAATTTAAAATAAATTTTTCCTCGAAAAAAGGGGCAGAGGGACACCTGGAGTGACCCAGGGGACACCCTAGGCCAGCACACCCCTGGTAGGCACAGCCAGCCCCCAGGTGGCGCCTGGCTGGGGTGTGGCCCACCTAGGCCCCTCCAAGGTGCCTCCTCCCAGCCATCTTCTTTCTCTCTCTCGAAAACACCTGAAAACTTTCTCAAGCTCGATTCCCTACTGTTCTTGCTCGCGATTTTCGATCTCCTTGCTCAACCCATCTTTGTTGCTGATTTTTTGAGGGATTTCTCCTTGGTATGTGCCTCCTCCGCTTGTCCAATTAGATTTGTGATTGGTAGATTGTATCTTGAGTATTTTTCTGCTATAGGTGACAGGTTGTGTGAGCTTGCATGCTTGTTCTATGCTTAGATATTTCATTTTGATGCTTGTGTAGCCCTCTAGCAAGTTCCTATAGTAGTTTATCATCATTTATCAACTTGGAAATCACTTGGTTCGATGTTTGTCTAAAAATTTCAGAAAGGAAGATGAGTGCATACCCACTGAATCAATATGACTTGATGGTAACTGAGCCAATGAAAGTTCATCGTGAGGAAGGAGTCTTCCCTTCCATATATCGATGCCATGAATTTATGAGGGCCGCGGGAATCTTCCAGGATTTCCAAACTATGATTACCAATGCAGGGTTGGAACACTTTGTTGAAGGTGAACCACTTCAATATGTTAAGCTAACCATGGCTGTTGTGCAGGACTTCCGGTTTACTTGGTCTTCATCTAATCCCATGGTCCATTATAAAATATACAATATAGCTATCAACCTGCCTTTTGTTGATTTCTGTGCAGCAATTAGAGTACCTCAGTGGGGATCTTGTGAGAAGATCAAGGAGAGTCCCAAGTCACTTATGGATTTATATGCTGAAATTTTCCAAGGTTTCGACTTCACAAAAGAAAGTGGTAAAATTCGGAACATTCAGTTCCCAGCCATTAGATATTTTGCCTACTTCATTACCGAGTGTGTTCTTGCTAGAAAGTTATCTTCTTTTCATCTAGATTTTATCGCAGCTGCTTTGAATAGTAATAGATCTTATAACCTAGGTGCTTTGATAGCTTACCGTCTCACCACCAACCGCGAGAAGGGTGGAATTTGTGGAGGTCTCATTGCTTCTAGGTTGCTAGCTTTCCATGGTTTAGAGCCTCACCATTCAGATTATCGGTTCCCCATAGAGAGGCTTGATCTTGAATCCATGATTCAGCATGTATTTGTTTCCTTGGGGGCTACCGTGAGATGCTTACCGTATGAACTATCTTTTTCCCAGCGAGGTTGGAGAGGGGGTAGGACTGAGAAAATAGTTTATTTGCCTGCACCTGCTTTGTTTAATTATGCTAACAAGCAAGGATGGTCGCTCGCGGAGGAGGAGTTTGACACATATGTGGCAGAGCTCTGCCAGCAAGAGGATAATATTGGAGAGGATGCCGAAGATGATTCGGTTCAGCCCTCCAACTTGGGAGAGTCTTCATACCAGCAACCCTCATTTGATTGGGGCGCATCTTCTTCTTCTTCGCAATCGCCAGACTATGATCATTCCTATGATGACCCACCAGCTTGGGGTTACTACCCGCGCTATTGAGCCCCACTTAGGCCAAAATCCTAAGCTTGGGGGGAGGTATACCGACATCACACTCATCTATATATCATGTTCGTCGGTTCTTTGTATATCCATTGTTCCGCTTTCTTTTTGGTTTTTGTTTCTGCTTTCTCAAAACACAAAAATACCAAAAATATTTTTGTTGTTTATCTTGGTTCGTTTCTTTGCTTTTTAGCTTTGGTTTGCCTTAAATAAAAAAATCCAAAAAGATTTTGCTTTGTTTTTGCTTTGTTTGCTTGCTTTGAAAAATCGAAAACACCAAAAATATTTGTTGTTCTTCTTTGGTTTTGTGAGTTCTTTGCATGGTTCATCCATCCTCGGTGGATTTTGGTTTCATGTTATTATTCAAGTCACACAAGTGAAAGGCAATAATGAAGATTAAGACAACTTGAGGAATGGTAAGAGGCTGGTAACGAACTCTATTTGTTTTCATTTTTGTACATATACTCATCATGGTGAGCATGCTTAGTCTGTTCATGTAAGGAGTATGTTACTGATGGATGCTTAGTAGTTCTTGCTTGTTTGTGATTAGCTCCAGCTTGCTAATAGTTTGTAGCATGTCATGTGAATGTTTTCTTGCATTGTTATATTCATATTTTGGTATGATATTGTGGTATCCTCCTCTGAAAGTTTAATGTGAATCGACTTGGCACATGCTCACGCATGCATATGACTAAACAATAGTCAGTAAGCCTCGATGATTTATTTTGCCTCAGAGTTCTTGTATCACTTTCATGCCATAATTAGTCCTGTTTTGTTGCAAGCATGATTATGACAGTTATTGCTCTCTCGTTTGTCGCTCCCTCTCTATTGCTAGCCTTCACTTGCACTGAGTATGAGCTCTACTTGTGTTTCCAACTCCCCAAAACCAATATTGTCAACAGTGTCCACCATACCTACCTATTAGCATCATTTTCTATTTTGGTGCATATTCTATATGCCTTGTTTTCTTCCAAACAAAATGTTTGTCTGTTTTGAGAAAGTTAGTTAGTAAAGCTCTCACGAACTTGATGGCACACTTTATTCCTTGCACTTAATAATCCTGAACCATTGTGACCTGTCCATGAAAGTTATATGCTTGCAAATTATAGGCTGGGAGTTAGCAGAACCGTGTTGTCACGGGGAACGCTTTCAGCACTTATGGATACATATCCAGTTGATACCTTGCTCTTTTGTTTGCCGATGTCGTCGGTGTGAAATAAATGGGGAGCTTGTGAGTTCATGGAGTATAGATATATGTGTTAGATAAATGCCTGGGCCGCTAGCCTAAGCCATGCCTAATCATGGTGGAAACTTGCAGCATCACTATAATGAGCATTATGTGAAGCATCCTCAATAAAAAGCTATGCACATAGTAAATAAAAAGATCGCTAAGATGATCATTGTCTGCTTGCCTTGTCATTTTGAACACGGGATATCTCCTGTATCATGTGCAAGGGGTACCCCGTTGGCGGTTCTCCATGATATGCATGTATGTACAATGACAAGAACTTGCAGGTAACCAAAGTTGAGTAGCATGCGGAGCGGCCCTCGTACTCAAGGGACATGGAATTTCCAGTTTATGGTCTATCAAGCATATAACTCATATTGGACCTCACTTTCACCTTAACCATATGAAGATGCCTATGATAGGGGCAATGAGAGCTCAAAGCTAATGAGTATCTTTCCTTTCAGCATTAGGAAGCCTTTCAAACTTTTCAAAACCTTTTCACTTCTTTGTTGAGTCACCATTTATTCTATGACCACCTTCTTGAGAGCATAGCTATCATTTTTAGTGTAATGTGCTTGCCCTAGAACACGGTTAATTAATTGTGGCATAACTTTGATGCTTGTATCTTTGATATTTTTATTTCTAGTCTTCACTTGAACTTCAGAGGTGCCTTGGCATTTATGTTTTTCTTCACAATTAAAGGCAAGCGAGATACCACTTTATCATACGTTATTATGAACATTCCAATGTTGCTTATGCTTATGTTTCATGCTGCTCATTATTACTGTGTTGGAATCTCTTCATAGCTTGCATGACTATTGAGTAGACTTAGTTGCATACTCCTTATATGAATTGCCTAAGTATTTGACCATATGTTGAGAATATATACATCTTATGAAGCAAATGTGTTCGTGAAAGTTTATTTAATCGCACTCGGTTTTCAACTAAATTGCTTGAGGACAAGCAATAAGCTAAGATTGGGGGGAGTTGATACGTCCAAAACGTATATACTTTCTCGAACACTTTTGCTATTGTTTCTCCTCTAATTTGTGTGATTTGAATCCAACTAACACGGACTGACGCTGTTTTCAGCAGAATTGCTTTGGTGTCTAGTTTTTGTGCAGAAAATCAACTTTTAGGAAAAATCCCGGAAAATATCGCTAAACTCCTATTTTACCATAAGTCTCACGAAGCCAGAAGACGAGACGGATAAGGGCCACGAGGGGCCCATGCCACCCCCTATCGCGGGCCAGGCTAGGCCGCGCCAGGGGGTGGTGTGGCCACCTCGGGCACCCCCTCGACCTCTCCCTTCGCCTACATAAGACCTCTGACCTAAAAATAGAGGGGGGTTCAATGTTTTTCCTGATAGAGTTCTGTTGCGCCACCACCACCAGAAACTGCGATTCGGAACCAGAAACTCCGTTTTGGCACCCTAACGGGACGGGGAATTGGAGGATATCATCGCCATCATCATCACCAACGCTTCTCCATCAACCATCCATGTTTCCCCCATCCATGAGTGAGTAATCCCCCGATGTAGGCTATGGGGATGGTAGGGATTGCATGAGATATATCATGTAATCGGATAAGATTGTTAGGGCATGGTGCCTAGTATCTATTGTTAGTGCTTTTTGACATTGTTGCAACTTGTTATGCTTAATGCTTGTCACTAGGGCCCAGTGCCATGATCTCAGATCTGAACATTTTATTGATTCATGATGGTAGTATTGTTTGTGATCTTATCTGCAAGTTGTTTACACATATTATTGTCCGGAACCAAAGGCCCCGAAGTGACAGAAATCGGGATAACCGGAGGGGATGGCTGTGATGTGAGGATCACATATGTTCACGGAGTGTTAATGATTTGCTCTAGTACTCTATTAAAAGTAGTACCTTAATTGCCAGTAGATTCCCTTGAGGCCCCGCTGCAACGATCTGGCAGGACAAAAGATGTTGTGCAAGTTCTCATTGCGAGCACGTATGACTATATATGCAACACATTCCCATGATTATTTAGTACTTGGATACTTTATCTTATTTATCTACAAATACCCTAGATCTTGATATTACATGAATAGTCTTGTCCATGCAACGCATGTCCATCCATCCCTATGCCGACCGCACTCAAATCTTACTGTTTGCTACTATTGTTACTACTGCCTTTACTTTACTTTTGTTGTTACTTTGCTATTGCTACTATAAAACTGCTGCTACTGATAAACTACTGTGAGCAAGACTATTTCTAGGTGCAGCTGAATTGATAACTCAGTTGTTAAGGCTTATAAATATTCTTTGGCTCCCCTTGTGTCGAACCAATAAATTAGGCTTTACTACCCTCGAAGACTGTTGTGATCCCCTATACTTGTGGGTCATCAAACACCCATGTCTATTTATTTATATATCCAAATACGACCGATAGGTTTTCACACCTTTCCGGAGGGTCTTCCAAGTTCAAAAAACTTGATTTCTCGTGTACGGAACTATCACGGATTATATGTCTTCAATCCATTTGATGGAGTCAAGGCCCATCATCGCTTCTTTGCATGTATTCGGTTCATCATTGTCAAACAATACTGATTTACTCTCAAATCTTAGTATTTGATTGTTTACCCGACCTACTTGGTTAAATAGGAACTTAGATCAACCTTTGAGGCACATAAGTTATGAGCATTATGGCTGCCTCCGGAATGATTTCCGGCGCTGGGCAACTCAGCACATTTATCTAAGGTCCATCAATCTTATCAAAGTTCTATTGTCCTCCCACTTAACTTTTACGAAAAATTCTTTTTCAAGAAACTTGACGTTTAAAGCGACAAACTCTTTTGTCCTCGGTGTTATGGAGGAATACCCAACGATTATTCGAAATAACCTACAAAGACATGCTCATTCGACTTTGGTTGTAAACATCTTACTTATGCTTGGCATACCAAAATTTAAGAAAGGACAACTTGGGTTTTATCCCAAACCATAACCTTTATGGTGTCATTTCAACGGATCACGATGGTGCTCTTTTTAATGTAAAAGCGGTAGTCTCTAAAGCTTTAATCTTTTAAAATATAATGGCAATTTTATAAATAACACATTTGATCTAACCATGTCAAACAAGGTTTCATTACAAATCTCGAACATGCCATATTCCTATGGTGTTTCGGGAAATGCAAATCTAGGTGTTTTGCTAAACTTGCAACCCAAATAAATCCCTTTATTTTCTTGTTACAATAATTTTCCACTTCATCTTGAAAGTCTTTGAACATTTTAAAATATTTCATACTTCTTCCTCATTAAGTGAATATTCACTCAAATTTACGGAGAAATCATATGAAGTTGAAATCCATCGCTTACGACTACACATAATGGACTACATACATCGATATGTATAAATTCTAATAATTTAGTCGTTCGTTCTTCTTTGGCCTTTGAACGAAGTTTTAATTATCCCGAGGAAAGTCTCACAAGCGTCATTTGATCAAATCAAAGACTCCAAAAATCCATTAATATGGAGTTTCTTCATGTTTTTCTTTCCAAAATAATTTAAACGGCGATTTCACTTTGTAAGTGATCTTTCAATCATTTGGCTTGTGACATTTTAGCATTAGGTTTTATGGATGTGATTTCTCCAACTAGATTTGTAAATCATCCATCTTCTATGGAAAAACGGTAATTATTTGAAAAATCTTTGTTCTCATAATACCTGATTTAAATAACAATTATTAAAACAAATCTTGAAGGCAAGCTTTGATGTCAACGAGAAATACAAACAACCGTTTGTTATCACATATTCTCTTGCTAGTTACTTAGGCCATTGTAGTTCATGAATTGTGTTGTTCTTATGATATTTCATACCAAACAATTCGGTATCCAATACCCAAAAACCACATTGTTTAACAAGCAAAGAATACAACCATAACATGTATATCATCTATATACCTAAACTGGGTATTTCCAGTCTTTTCTTTTCTGCCAAATATATTTTATAGATTCTCTTTCAACATTTTCTTTTCCTTTTAAAAGAATCTATCAACATCAACAGCGGAACCATATACATGACACATAGTCCAAAGTGTGTATAGTAAAATACTAATACCTTTGGACTTGCACTTTGAAGTAGATTACCATCATCAAATGTTTGGCATTCTTTCAAAATCCATGCTTTAGTAATCTTTTAGTGTAGTAAACACTTTACCTACATCTTCTATTCATCCTTATCGTGACACATTTCATGATCAAGCTAATGTATCTTATAAAGGCGAAACATGAGTATAATGTTACTTTCCAAAACCTTTTTGGATGATTAGGATGTCTAGCATATCCAACCTTTGCAAATTATCATCCAATATGAGAACATAAATTATACTCTATCATACTGCAACCAAAAATATTGTTTCAGATATTGTTATATCTGTCACACATTATGGTTTCTGAAACAATTCTTTCAGCTCCTAGATAATCTCGATATTTAAATCAAGAATCATGGAGGCAAACATGATACTTTAGATACTAACACTGGAATTGTCACTCTTGATTTTATACTAATTATTAAATTTCACGGAGTAAACAGAGTTTGCTGAAACTTTGCAATAGGACTTTAAACTTTAGATTAACACTCAAAATAATACGATACCACTTCAAGTAAATATCTAGAATTCTATAGTTCTATTATCTCAATTACAACTAAGCATAAAGTGGTGAACGAATGCCAAAGACTACAAAAATTATGCAAATTCACTTTGATTTAATTATTGATAAATTGAGTTCTACTAATCCAAATTAGAAATGAAATCCCACTCAAAAACGACATCCATCATGTCTTTTTGGTGATTACATGAACCAAATCCACTACACCAAGTCTGATCATCACGTGAGTCGGTGTAGCTTCAAAGGCGAGCATCTATATGGGCATCATATCAAACATATGACTCATGATTAACCTTTAGGTATGTGTTCCGAGGCCATGTATGTACATGATAGGCTCGCCAAGTAAGAATCTTAGTATTCGTGTCTGTAAAACTGTCTTACACCCGATGTATGTTCGTGGATTCTGAAGGGAATATGCCCTGAGAGGCAATAATAAAGTGTTTATTATGTATATTCCAAGTATATGATAGATGTTTATTTTGCATGCTATAATTGTATTAATACGGAAACGTTAATACATGTGTGTTTAATAAACAAACAGAAAGTTCCTAGTTATGCCTCTCTCATAAACTAGCTCGTTAATTAACAAGATGATCAAGGTTTCCTGATCATGGACATTGGATGTTGTTAATAACGGGATCACAACATTAGTGTAATGGTGTGATGAACATTCATCCGAAGTATAGCATTACGATCAAAGTCATTGAGTTTATATTGCTATAACAACTTACGAAGTGATCCTAATCCTTAGACCATGAGATCATGTCAATCACTAACACCGGAAGAGTTTCTTGATAACATCAAACGTCACACCATAACAGGGTGATTATAAAGATGGATTCAGAACTATTAAAGTGTTATGTTGAGGCTCATGGATCGAGAGTGGAATTTTTTCATCCCGATGACGGATAGATATACTCTGGGCCCTCTCGGTGATATCACATTGATTAGCTTGCAAGCAAGTGATTTGATCACTAGAATGTTATATCACAGGAACGAGAAAAGAGTGCATGTCGGTAACGAGATCAAACTAGGTATGGAGATACCGATGATAGAATCTCGGACATGTAATATATCGTGAAACAAAGGGGTTAAGATACTAGCGTAAAAGGTTCCGACGATCACAAGAAAGTCATCGTTGAATGTGTGGGAGTCAGTATGGGTCTCCAGATCCCGCTTCTGATTATTGATTCGAGAGGGGTCTCGATCATGTCCGCATTATTCACGAACCGTAGGGTGACACACTTAAGAGACACCGACATCCAATTGGAGCAAATGTTTCATGCCGAAAGAATGAACAAGCGCAGGAATTTATTTCACTAGATACCGAAACAGGTTTTCGGGTGAAATTGCATAAAGTGGTTATGCATGTGAAATAGAATTCTAGCAAGGGGTTATTTGTGAATGTTTGTCATTAAAGTAATTGACAAAATTCTGCATAAAATAAAAGAGTTTTATTTAATGAGAGTTTGCATTAAATTTGGTGGAAATTTAATGGGAATTTGAGTGGACTTTTGAGTGGAGGGAATTAAGGAGATTTGTGAGTGGAGTGTCCACCCACATGAAGAGGGGAGGGCAAGGGGGCAGCCCCCATGCGCCGGCCACCCCCTTGGGGTCCCCCCCTCCTCCTATAAAAGGAGACCCCTCCTCACTTGTCTCTCACACCTCCTCGTGAAGGATCTCTCTCCCCCTCTAGAATTTATTCCCCATGGTCTCGGACTAGCGAGATACATGTTCCCGATGGCTATTCGGCAAGAAAGAGTTGTGCTTCTGCTACATCGCTGGAGCGAGGAGGCGGAGGTTGCTCGGTGCCTCGAACGTGTGTGCGAGCACGGATGCGCTGCTGATTTGCGGCGCTAGGACTTCCTCTCGATCTTGAGATCGGCAAGAGATCGTCTACATCAACCACGAGTTGAACTTGTTAAGCTTTGTCGGTCTTCAAAGGTATGTTCTCTACGGATATACATCCGCCCGTTGTTTGTATCTAGTAGATAGATCTTGGTATATAGTTCACATCGTAGGAAAAATTTTGTTTTCTATGCTGCGAACCCTACAGTGGTATCAGAGCCGGATCTATGCGTAGATACTTTACACGGGTAGTACACATATGAGTATGTGGGCGATGATGATCATGTTGTTGCTCCTTTGTTGTAATTTTGGATATTGGTGGCATAGTGGGATGAAGCGGCCCGGACAAACTTTACATGTCCTCGCACAGGAGACCTGTTCCACGCTTGACATGCAACTAGTTTGCATAAGTGGCTAGCGGGTGTCTGTCTCTCCTACTATAGTCAATATCTATTTTGCAAGCGAGTTGTCAACAATTTGATTATCCTCGTTGTGGTTCATGTTCGTAGGTAAGAACGGTTCTATCTCGAAAGCCCTAAGCCACGTAAAACTTGCAATGGATAAATTAGAGGCGTCTAGTTTAGATTGTTGTTGGGCTAGTGTTATGATATGGTAGTGTTGTAAGTAGAAGTATGAGATGATACTCTTACAACACACATAGCGTGTAAAATCCATAGACCTTGGATTTACACATATAGGTATGATAGTGATCATACCACGATGCACATGATAGAGATCATCTGCGGAAACCATATCATTTCACTAATAAACATATGATGTTTGATAGCATCTTATATTGCTTGTTTAGCGCTTTGTTAGCATAATAAGATGATCCCTCATTTAAATATCAAGATAAGAATGTGTTCTTCCTTTAGTATGCACCGATTATGTTTTCGTCGCTCCAAGACATCACGTGATGATCGGGTGTTCTTGGATCCACGACCATATTTCGGGTGTAAAACAGTTACACACGCGAATACTAAGGTTCTAACTTGGCGATCCTAGCATGTACAGACATGGCCTCGGAACACGGACCGAAAGGTTAAGCATGAGTCATATAGTTGATATGATGCCCATTTGATGCTCGCCTTTGAAGCTATACCGACTCACGTGATGATCGGACTTGGTGTAGTGGATTTGGTTCATGTAATCACCAAAAAGGCACGAGATATGTCGTTTTTGAGTGGGAGTTCATTCGTAATATAGATTAGTTGAACTCAATCTATCATACACTTAGTCTAAACTTTACAAATTCTATTGTAGATGGCACCACCTGCTTTTAATTTCAATGTGTTCATGGAGAAAGAGAAACTAGCAACGAACGGTAGCAACTTTAGATGATGCCCCTGATGAGGAGAAGAATGTCTATCAGACTCGTCAGGAGGACCACAACTTAGTTCATTGCGGCATATTGTATGGGCTAGAGCCGGAACTTCGAAAGTGTTTCGAAAACGGCAATGCATTTGATACAATGGGTGAGTTGAAAATGATTTTCGACACACATGCTGCTGTAGAGAGCTACAACGCTTCAGAAAAGTTCTTTAGCTGCATGATGGAAGAGCACAGCTCCGTTAGTGAGCATGTACTCAAGATGTCGGGTTATGCCGATAAGCTTGTGTCCTTGGGAATATCGATTCCCATTGACTTAGGCATCCATCGTGTTCTGCAGTCTCTGCCACCTAGCTATAAGAGCTTCGTGATGAACTATAATATGCAAGGCATGAAGAAGTCTCTCCCCGAGCTTCTGTCAATGCTTAAAACTGCAGAAGTGGAGATCAAAAAGGAACATCAAGTGTTGATGATCAATAGGAACACTGGTTTCAAGAAAGACAAGAAGGGAAAACGGAAGGGAAGTAAGGGCGGCAAGCCGGTTGCCGCGCCTGAAAAGAAACCCCGAGTTGGACCTAAGTCTGATTCCGAGTGCTACTATTGTAAGGGGACTGGCCACTGGAAGCGCAACTGCCCCAAGTATCTGGCAGACAAGAAGGCCGGCAAGGCAAACAAAGGTATATATGATATACATGTTATTGATGTGTAATTGACTAGTGCTCGCGGTAGCACCTGGGTATTTGATACCGGTTCAGTTGCTAATATTTGTAACTCGAATCAGGGGCTGCGGAACAAGCGACCGCTAGCAAGGGGTGAGGTCAAGATGCGTGTCGGCAATGGATCAAGTGTTGATGTGATCGCCGTCGGAACGCTGCCTCTCCACTTGCCGTCGGGATTAGTTATAAAATTGAATAAATGTTATCTGGTGCCTGCACTGAGCATGAACATTGTATCTGGATCGTGTTTGATGCGAAGTGGTTATTCATTTAAATCCGAGAACAATGGTTGTTCCATTTATATGAATGAAATCTTTTATGGTCATGCACCGATGATGAATGGTTTATTTCTATTAGATCTCGATGATAATGTTACACATATTCATAATGTTGATGCTAAAAGGATTAAACTTAATGATGATATATTCGCATATATGTGGCACCGCCGTCTAGGTCATATTGGCGTTAAACGCATGAAGAAGCTCCATTCGGATGGACTTTTGGAATCACTTGATTATGAATCATTTGATACATGTGAGCCATGCCTTATGGGCAAGATGACTAGAACGCCGTTTTCCGGTTCAATGGAACGGGCGACAGATTTATTGGAAATCATACATTCTGATGTATGTGGTCCAATGAGTGTGTCGGCGCGAGGTGGATATCGTTATTTTGTTACTTTCACGGATGATTTGAGTAGATACGGTTATATCTACTTGATGAAACACAAGTCTGAAACCTTTGAAAAGTTCAAGGAATTTCAGAATGAAGTGGAAAAATCATCGTAATAGAAAGATCAAATTTCTACGGTCCGACCGTGGAGGTGAGTATCTAAGTTACGAGTTTAGCACTGACATGTAAGAGTGTGGAATTGTTTCACAACTCACACCTGCCGGAACACCACAGCGAAATGATGTGTCGGAACATCATAATCGTACTTTATTAGATATGGTTCGATCTATGATGTCTCTGACGGACTTGCCGTTGTCATTTTGGGGTTATGCACTAGAAACTGCTGCATTCACTTTAAATCGGGCACCATCTAAATCCGTTGAAAAGACACCGTATGAATTGTGGTTTGGAAACAAACCTAAGCTGTCATTTCTTAAAGTTTGGGGATGCGATGTTTATGTGAAGAAACTTCAACCGGATAAACTCGAACCCAAAGCAGAAAAATGCGTCTTCATAGGATACCCTAAAGAAACTATTGGGTATTCCTTCTATCACAGATCCGAGGGCAAGGTTTTTGTTGCCAAGAATGGATCCTTTCTAGAGAAAGAGTTTCTCGCGAAAGGTGTGAGTAGTCGGAAGGTAGAACTCGAAGAGGTTGTGGAACCTTCTCTTCGAAGTATGGCGAGTAGCGCAGCACCGGAAGTTGTTCCGGAGTTGGCTCCACCTGTTGAAGAGGGAACTAATCATAATGATCATGAAACTCCAAAAGAGAGTACTACCGAACCTCGCAGGTCAAACAGGACGCGTGCAGCTCCCGAGCTGTACGGAAAGCCTGTCATGAATTTCATGGTTGATGAAAATGATGACCCTGCGACGTATGAAGAAGCGATGATGAGCCCGGATTCCAACAAATGGTTAGAAGCCATGAAATCCGAGATGGAATCCATGTATCAAAATCAAGTTTGGAACTTGGTGGAATTACCTCACGACCGAAAGGCCATGGAGAACAAATGGATTTTCAAAAGGAAAACAGATGATGATGGTAATGTGGCCGTCTATAAAGCTCGACGTGTCGCAAAGGGGTTTCGACAAATTCAAGGAGTTGACTATGATGAGACTTTCTCTCCCGTAGCGATGCTAAATTTAGTTAGGATTATGTTAGCAATTGCTGCATATTTCGATTATGAGATATGGCAGATGGATGTCAAAACCGCGTTTCTCAATGGTAATATTGAAGAAGAGTTGTATATGATACAACCAAAGGGTTTTGTCGATCCTAAGGATGCTAACAAGGTGTGCAAGCTTCAGCGATCCATCTATGGATTGAAGCAAGCATCACGAAGTTGGAATCTCTGCTTTGATGAGGTGATCAAAGAGTTTGGATTTGTCCAAACTTATGGAGAAGCTTGTATTTACAAGAAAGTGAGTGGGAGCAATGTGGCATTTCTGATATTATATGTGGATGACATATTATTGATCGGAAATGATATAGATCTTTTAAACAGTGTTAAAAGTTATCTAAACAGCAAATTTTCAATGAAGGACCTAGGTGAAGCGTCATACATATTAGGCATAAAGATCTATAGAGATAGATCTAGGCGCCTAATAGGGCTATCACAAAGTACATACCTTGATAAGATTTTAAAGAAGTTTAAAATGGACGGAAGTAAGAAGGGGTTCTTACCTATGTTGCAAGGCAAGACATTGAGTAAGACTCAAAGTCCAGCTTCGGCGGAAGAAAGAGAGATAATGGACAAAGTCCCCTATGCTTCAGCCATAGGCTCTATAATGTACGCCATGCTATGTACAAGACCGGATGTGGCACATGATATTAGTTTGACTAGTAGGTACCAATCAGATCCAGGTTCGAAACACTGGATAGCGGTCAAGAATATCCTTAAGTACTTATGAAGAACTAAGGATATGTTTCTTGTATACGGAGGTGAAGAAGAGCTCGTCGCTAAGTGTTATGTCGACGCTAGCTTTGACACCGATCCGGATGACTCTAAGTCTCAATCCGGATACGTATTTCTCATGAATGGCGGAGCGGTTAGTTGGAGGAGCTCCAAACAACCTGTGGTAGCGGGATCAACAACGGAGGCCGAATATGTTGCTGCTTCAGAAGCGGCTCAGGAAGCAGTTTGGATGAAGGAGTTCATATCCGAACTAGGAGTGGTGGCAAACGCGTTGGACCCAATGGTGATCTATTGTGACAACAATGGTGCCATTGCCAATGCCAAAGAGCCAAGGTCTCACAAGCATTCCAAGCATATTAAGCGCCGGTTTCACTCCATCCGCGAGCATGTCAAGGATGGAGATATAAAGATTTGTAAAGTACATACGGATCTCAATGTAGCAGATCCGTTGACTAAAACTCTCCCTAGAGCAAAACATGATCAACACCAGAACTCAATGGGTGTTAGATTTATCACTATGTAACTAGATTATTGTCTCTAGTGCAAGTGGGAGACTGAAGGGAATATGCCCTGACAGGCAATAATAAAGTGTTTATTATGTATATTCCAAGTATATGATAGATGTTTATTTTGCATGCTATAATTGTATTAATACGGAAACGTTAATACATGTGTGTTTAATAAACAAACAGAAAGTTCCTAGTTATGCCTCTCTCATAAACTAGCTCGTTAATTAACAAGATGATCAAGGTTTCCTGATCATGGACATTGGATGTTGTTAATAACGGGATCACAACATTAGTGTAATGGTGTGATGAACATTCATCCGAAGTATAGCATTACGATCAAAGTCATTGAGTTTATATTGCTATAACAACTTACGAAGTGATCCTAATCCTTAGACCGTGAGATCATGTCAATCACTAACACCGGAAGAGTTTCTTGATAACATCAAACGTCACACCATAACAGGGTGATTATAAAGATGGATTCAGAACTATTAAAGTGTTATGTTGAGGCTCATGGATCGAGAGTGGAATTTGTTCATCTCGATGACGGATAGATATACTCTGGGCCCTCTCGGTGATATCACATTGATTAGCTTGCAAGCAAGTGATTTGATCACTAGAATGTTATATCACAGGAACAAGAAAAGAGTGCATGTCGGTGACGAGATCAAACTAGGTATGGAGATACCGATGATCGAATCTCGGACATGTAATATATCGTGAAACAAAGGGGTTAAGATACTAGCGTAAAAGGTTCCGACGATCACAAGAAAGTCACCGTTGAATGTGTGGGAGTCAGTATGGGTCTCCAGATCCCGCTTCTGATTATTGATTCGAGAGGGGTCTCGATCATGTCCGCATTATTCACGAACCGTAGGGTGACACACTTAAGAGACACCGACATCCAATTGGAGCAAATGTTTCATGCCGAAAGAATGAACAAGCGCAGGAATTTATTTCACTAGATACCGAAACAGGTTTTCGGGTGAAATTGCATAAAGTGGTTATGCATGTGAAATAGAATTCTAGCAAGGGGTTATTTGTGAATGTTTGTCATTAAAGTAATTGACAAAATTCTGGATAAAATAAAAGAGTTTTATTTAATGAGAGTTTGCATTAAATTTGGTGGAAATTTAATGGGAATTTGAGTGGACTTTTGAGTGGAGGGAATTAAGGAGATTTGTGAGTGGACTGTCCACCCACATGAAGAGGGGAGGGCAAGGGGGCAGCCCCCATGCGCCGGCCACCCCCTTGGGGTCCCCCCCCCCTCCTCCTATAAAAGGAGCCCCCTCCTCACTTGTCTCTCACACCTCCTCGTGAAGGATCTCTCTCCCCCTCTAGAATTTATTCCCCATGGTCTCGGACTAGCGAGATACATGTTCCCGGTGGCTATTCGGCAAGAAAGAGTTGTGCTTCCGCTGCATCGCTGGAGCGAGGAGGCGGAGGTTTCTCGGTGCCTCGAACGTGTGTGCGAGCACGGATGCGCTGCTGATTTGCGGCGCTAGGACTTCCTCTCGATCTTGAGATCGGCAAGAGATCGTCTACATCAACCACGAGTTGAACTCGTTAAGCTTTGTCGGTCTTCAAAGGTATGTTCTCTACAGATATACATCCGCCCGTTGTTTGTATCTAGTAGATAGATCTTGGTATATAGTTCACATCGTAGGAAAAATTTTGTTTTCTATGCTGCGAACCCTACAGATTCAAGTACACCCGATCATCACGTGACGTCTTGAAGCGGAAAAACATAGTCGATGAATACTTAAGGGATAACACATTTTTATCTTGATATCAAAATGAGGGATCATCTTATTATGCTAATAAAACACCAAACAAGCAATATAAGATGCAACAAACATCATATGTGAAAAGTGAAATGATATGGTTCTTGCACTTGATCATCATCATGTGCATCGTGGTATGATCTCTATCATTCCTTTGTGTGTAAGGCCAATGTCTATGGAACTTACACGTTAGGTGTGTTGTAAGAGTATCGACTATACTTTTACTTACAACATTACTATATCATGACACTAGCCCAGCAACAATCTAAACTAGACTCATCTAATTTATCCATTGCAAATTTTATGTGGCTTAGGGATTTTGAAGATAGAACCGTTATTACCTATGATCATGGAACCACAACGAGGATAACCAAATTATTAACAACTCGTTGTAAATTAGATATTGACTATAGTAGGATAGATAGACACCTGCTAGCCACTTATGCAAAACCAATTGCATGTCAAGCGTGGAACATGTCTCATGTGCGAGGACATGCAGAGTTTGTTTGGGCCGCTTCATCCCATTATGCCACCAATATCCAAAGTACAACCAAGAATAAATAACATGATCATCATCGTCCACATACTCATATGTGTACTACCCATGCAAAGAATCTACGCATAGATCAGGCTATGATACCAAAAAATATCCTACAATGGGAACAACTAAGTACCAAGATCTTTCTACTAGATACAAGCAATGGGTGGATATACATCCATAGAATACATACCCTCGAATACCTAATAGCGTTAATGAGGTTGTACTCATGGATGATGTAGTTGAACGCTTGCCGATCTCAAGATAGAGAAGAAGTCCATCCGGTCCAGCAGGTCCAGCACCATCAAGTCCAGCACCGCAAAACAGTGGTGCATCCGTGATCGCACACACATTCGGGTATCCCGACAACCTCCACACCCTCGCTCTAGAGAAACAGCAGAAGCAACAAATCCTTTTAGAAAAAGCCACTGGGAACATGTATCTCGCTGATCCGAGAGCATGGGAAAATTCTAAAGGGAGGACAGAGATCCTTCACGAGAAGGTGTGTTGTGAGAGGAGGAGAGGGGGGCCTTTTATAGGGACAGGGGGAACCCAAGGGGCATGGCTCCAAGCCATGGTGGCTTCCCCCACCTCTTCCACATTCATGTGGGTGGAGCTCCCACTCAAAATGAAAAGCCTCCACTCACATAAACATGCCTCCACTCAAAAATCCACTCACATGCATTAAATTTCCACTAAATTTAATGCAAGCTCTCATTTAAATAAAACTCTTTTATTTATTTATTCAGATTTTTTTAATTACTTTAATTAACAAACATTCACATAAAACCCCTTACAACATTTTAATTTCACATGCAGAACCAGTTTCAACAATTTCAACCGAAACAATTCCGGTGTCTAGTGAAATAAATTCCTGCGCTTTCCTTTTTCTTTCTCTGGCATATTATTTGCTATGAATGATGTCAGTATCCCTTAAGTGTGTCACCCTACGGTTCAAAAATAATGTAGATATGATCAAGAGCCCTCTCCTATCAATAATCAGCAGCGGGACCTGGAGATCTATACTGACTCCCACACATTCAATGATGTTTTATGTGATCGTGTGAACCTTATACTCATGTAACTCAATCCCTTTGTCTCACGATATATTACATGTCCGAGATTCGATCATCGGTATCTTCATACCTAGTTTGGTCTCGTTATCTACATGTACTCTTTTCTCGTTCCCATGATATAACATTCTAGTGATCAAATCACTTGCTTGCAAGCTAATTAATGTGATATCACCGAGAGGGCCCAAAGTATATCTATCCGTTATTGGGATGGAAAAATTCCACTCTTGATCCATGGGCCTCAACATAACACCTTCTTTTACTGAACCCACCTTTATAGTCACCCTGTTACGGTGTGACATTTGATGTTATCAAGATACTCTTCCGGTGTTAGTGATTGACATGATCTCATGGTCTAAGGACTAAGATTACTTCATTTGATGTTATAGCAATATAAACATAATGACCTTGATCGTAATACTATACTTTGGATGAACGTTCATCACATCATCCCAACAATGTTGTGACCTCGTTATTAACAACATCCAATGTCCATGATCAGGAAACCTTTGATCATCTTGTTAATCAACGAGCTAGTTTATAAGAGAGGCATAACTAGAAACTTTATTTTTGTTTATCAAACACCCATGTATTAATGTTTCCATATTAATACAATTATAGCATGCAAAATAAACATTTATCATAAACTTGGAATATACATAATAACAACTTTATTATTGCCTCTCAGGGCATATTCCCTTCATATCAACCAACAAGCTAGTATTATAAAGAGGCTTTACTAGGGACTCTATTAAGTTTACAAATCACACAAGTATTAAGATTTCAAGTTAATACAATTATAGCATGAATGTAAACATTTATCATAAACACAAAGATATAATAATAACTACTTTTATTATTGCCTCTAGGGCATATCTCCAACATCCCCTTCATGAAGAGATAATTTTCCGGATGCATGTAATGGGGTGGAGAATGCCTTACAGTTGTTCATACCAAGTTTCGCCAATAGTTTGGAGGCATATTTTGCTTGAGTGAGGATCAATCCATCTTGTATTTTGTGAACTTCAATGCCCAAGAAGAAATGTAAGTCACCGAGATCCTTGATGGTGAAGTGAGTGTTCAGATTTCGCACAAGTGTGGAGATAGCCTGGCTGGAGGACCCTGTGACAATAATATCATCCACATAAATCAATGCATATACAGTGATACCTGACTTGTTGTAGATGAAGAGAGATGTGTCTCCTTGCGATGGAAAGAACCCTAGTTCCTATAGTTCCTGTAGTTTGAGCCCATACAAAGATTTGTCAAGTTTGCACACATAATGAGGTGCATTCTTGTCTTCATACACAGGGGGTTGTTTCATGTATACTTCCTCTTCCAGAACCTTGAAATTGAGTTGACAAAGATCCCAGTCCTGGAGACAGAAATAGTCAAAACAAGTCTAATAGTGGCAGCTTTAACTATAGGGCTAAAGGTATCCTCATAGTCTATGACATAGCGTTGTTTGAACCCCTTTGCCACAAGGCGATCTTTGTACCATTCAATGGTACCATCTGGATTTTTCTTTATGCGGTACACCCATTTGCAGTCAATTAAATTTTTGTTACCGTGATGCGACGGAACCAAATGCCATGTGTTGTTGATACGTCAGAAACGTATCTATAATTTTTTATGCTCCATGCTTGTTTTATATCCGCTTTGCTTTGCTTAGTATACACTTTGAGGTATTTTTATATGTTTTTCTGGACTAACCTATTAACAAGATGTCACAACGCCAGTTGCATTTTTCTTCTGTTTTTGGTTCCAGAAAAGGCAGAAAATCAATATTTTCGGAATTGGACGGGACAAAAGCCAAAGTCATTATTTTTCCCGGAGCAACACGGAACCACGAAGCAGAGACGGAGTAGGGCACCAGGGTGGCCACACACACCCCCAGGCGCGGGCAAGCCATGGTGCTGCCTACAGGGGTGTGGGCCCCCTGGCCCTCCATCGACCTTGCCTCCTTCGCCTATAAGAAGCCTCCGACCCAAAAACCCTAAATCATCCATCATACTTCCAGAAAAAGTTCCGCAGCGCCGCCGCCACCGAAGGGGAGATTCGGGGGATAGAAAGTCTCTGTTTCGGCACCCTGCCGAGACGGGGAAGTGCCCTCGAAGCCATCTCCGTCAATCTACACCACCATCTTCATCACTGTTGCTAATTCCCATGATGAGGAGGGAGTAGTTCTTCCTCGAGGCTAAGGGCTCTACCGGTAGCTATGTGTTCATCTCTCTCTTTATGCATGATCTTGTTGTGGTCATGAGCTTTGTAATCAAGTAGATCTACCTTGCTACTCAAGTGCTTCAATAGATCTCTGCTCTCCCCATGTGTGTGAAAGTGACAGCATGCACGCCATGGTGGCACTTAGGCTAGAGTCTACATAAATACTCAGCGTGCTTTAATAGATCTATGATTTTCCCCACATGTGTGAAAGTGACAGCATGCACACCGTGTGTGGCACTTAATCTAGGTTACATATATATTCATGAGTTATATTTGGAGTTGGATGTCTTTATGAAATTGTGGTGTTTGTTGGAACCATCTAGCGCTCAAGGTGACAGTGTGGGGTTATCTAGATTGGGGAAGACCCTACCGTGGATTAGAGTGTCCAACCAGAGAGTAGTTAAGAGTAGTATCATAAAGAGAAGATATTTATATGAGAGGGTGTTCACTAGTGAAAGTATGATCCCTAGGCCTTGTTTCTAAACATTAAAACACCGTTTGCATCTAGATATGTTGCATGTTTGCTTGCTGCTATCTTTATTTCAGTTTGCCTTTAGTCTCTCCCACGTCAACAACAAGTTAGAAGCTCTTTTCTGGCGTTGTTACCACTTGTATTTTACTATCTCTTCGCCGAACTAGTGCACCTATACACCTGACAAGTGTATTAGGTGTGTTGAGGACACAAGAGACTTCTTGTATCTTGATTGCAGGGTTGATTGAGAGGGATACCTTTGGCCACTTCCTCCCTGAGTTCGATAAACCTTGGGTATTCCACTTAAGGGAAACTTGTTGCTGTTCTACAAACCTCTACACTTGGAGGCCCAACAACTATCTACAATAATAGAAGTGCATAGACGTCAAGCTATTTTTTGGCGCCCTTGCCGGAGAGGTAAGGTAAAAGGTACTCACATCCTCCGGTGTGAGTGCTCGAAGTTATTTCCTTTAGATTCTACAATTTTGTCTTTTTGTTTCTTTTTTTCACTAGTTAGGCTTAATGGAAAACAACAACAAAATTAGAGAGGTTTATAGTGTTTATCTTGAGTTAGGACATGAAGTGTTTGAAGAGAAAATTAAAAAACCTATGGAACTTTATTTGCATGCTAATAGCAACGTTATTAATATGAATTCTTTGTACACCATTATTGCTAATGCTATGAAAAAGTCTAAGCTTGGGGAAGCTAGTTTTTATGAAAATGATCTTTTTAGTCCCCCGGCTTTAGAGGAGAAAATTTTATTTGATGATACTTTACCTCCAATATATGATGATTACAATGATTATTATGATATTTTAAGTCCACCTACTATTGAGGAGGAAATTATTTGTGATTACAATATGCCTCCTATATTTGATGATTATGGTGATGAGAATAATAGTGATAGCTATTTTGTTGAATTTTCTCCCACTACAATTAAAAAGAATGACTATGCTTATGTGGAGAGTAATAATTTTTGTATGCATGTAGGTCATGATAAGAATGTTTTATGTGATAGTTATATTGTTGATTTTATTCATGTTGCTACTGAAAGTTATTATGAGAGAGGGAAAGATGGTTTTATGCATCTCAATAATATTTAGTTTCCCCTCTTTATGTTGAAAGTCTTGAAATTGCACTTATTTTGCTTTCATATGCTTGTTGATTTGTGCTTTCGTGACTTGTTTATTTACAAGGTTCCTATGCATAGAAAGTGGGTTATACTTAAATGTGTTCTGAATTTTCTTATTGATGCTCTCTTATACTTCAATTCATATTTATTATGTGAGCATCTTCTCAAACTATCAAGCCTAACTTAAAGACGTTAAAGAAAAGTACTTCTTGGGAGATAACCCAATACTTTTTTGAGTCTTGGAAGTTATTACGTCTGTAATGACCTCTCCTTATCCTTTTTGTTTGCTTTTTGTGCCAATAATAACCTCTAATGAGAGGGAAGTAAGATTTGGGGAGTTGCTGTCCCGAAACAGATTTTTGTGCTCTACCATAAAAATTCGTGAGGAATCTCTGTAAGTAGGATTGAGCTGATATTTTTTGAATAAATCCACCAGTATGTTATATAACTTTCGTTAGTTCAACACTTTTTTATTTGATAAACAGAAGGTCTTCGAAACAATCAATTTCTAACTACTGGTCTGTTTTGACAGATTTCTGCCATTATTTGCATTTGCTTCGTATTGATTCCTTTTTGGGTTCTTTTGGGGAAAATTGAACTTTTTGAGGGAATTGCTACAGTATATTGTGTTTTTAGTGAAAGTTTTGTTGTTCTAAAGCTAAAACCAAAGGTCTATTATCTTTTGAATACACTAATGTTGCTAATGAAGATTGTGTGAAGTTTTCTATGAAGGAAAAATTTCAGGTGTAGAGAAAGAATGATGTAATAAGATGAAGAATGGACAAAAGCTCAATCTTGAATATGCCACGCCATGTCACCCCAATAAATATTCAAGAGGTACAAACATCAAACCTTGGGGATGCCCAAGGCATCCCCTTCTTCATCAATAAAAATCTCAGGTCTTTCTAGACACTTCGTTTTTATTGTTTCATGCATAGTTGTGTTGTTCTTGGAGCGTCTTAGTTTTTTTTGTTTTTTTCTTGGTTTTCTGCAATAAGTTGGTTGGATGTAAGATCCCTACTTTGTAAAGGAAAGGATCCCTGTGATTGCAATGCTAGTCCCTGGATCAATGCTAGCATCCATAGTTTAAGATGAAGTACGCATAAACAAAGGTCATTATTACAAGTCATTCCAGAGACAAACATAGTCTTTTACAAACTCCAAGGCCACAGGCCTAATACAAGAGTTCAAATTTATAATAATATAAATAAGTCTTCATCTTCATGTGCCACAGGCAAGCATGTTGGTGTAGACTCATAACTCCTAATCATCATCAGAATAACCTGCAACATCGCAAGTTACAGCCATAGTGGGTCAATACATTGGAACAGTATTGGCAAGTGACACCTTAATAGAATATTGGTGGACCAGATACTACATGCATTTTGGCTAAGTGTAGCTTAGGCTTGCTTTGCTCAAAATAGGTTTTACCTATTAGTTGAAAACACTAAGTTTTTCTTTGATAAAATCTTTCCCAAGGAACCACCAATAGACATTGGGGTCCTTCACCCTTGTTCAAACCACAAGTTTTTACTTAGAAATTGGGATGAGGAGATTCTTGATAGCTTCCATGTCTTGATGCTCAAGTTGTCCAATACCAGGGACATGGCTAAGTACTTAGATTCTTCCATCAACAGAGGTTGTGCACTTTCCCCACCAGACTTGATTTTCACCAAGACAGGATCTTTCAGATGCCTTCCCTTAGACCAAATGGACGCGTTCCAACCTATCATCCCACTACCACCAAATGTCCAAATGGCTAAGTTATTGCAACCTATGTGATCCAGGCAGAGCCCATATTGCCAAGTGGCTGCACTAGAAGCTTCTTAACATTTGGCCTCTCAAATCCCTTTGTTCCTGGGTGGCTTTCCACAAGTGACATACACAAGGTAAACCATATAAATGGGCCTTGTGTAACCACTCAACATAACCCATTCTTTCCATTCCACCCAGGTGTTTCATTCACTTAGTTGTTTTATTAAGCAAAAACATAGTCCAAATACTTAGAAATAATAATTCATAGCATGAATATAACCACCCTTGGTTGCTACTAGCTAGGCTAAGAATGACATTGATAAGACTTAGAAATATTTCTAGCAATTCTACAACTACTAGGATTTCCCCAAGCATAGCATATAGATCAAAAATAACCATGCAAGACTAGAAAAATATTTCTAATGCAAAGTTGAAAAACTTAGGAATAAAATCATGAAGCACCACTTGCCTTGGTAGTTTGGAGAGTAGCTACAATCCTCACAATCACAATCACTATTTGCACCAAAATCTACACATAAAATAATAGCACCAAAATCACATACATAATAAATACAAGCAAAAATATATGGATGCATGCATAATGCCATGTGATGATTTTCTACACCAAACAAGACAAGTGCACAATACTGATTCATAAACAAGTTCAAAACTTGCCAAACAAACTTTATTTGAACATTAAAACATTTCCCAAATAATTATTATACACAAAATAGGCCTACACATGTTTCTGTAAAAACAACCATTTTAACAGAGGCAAAACATTAAACACATTGCATAGATGGAAAGGATTTTCTCTCCTGATTCCATTGATATAAAAAATTTCAAATTTGGACGTGGAATTCAAAAGTTATGATTTAAACAAGTTTGACATCTAATAGATCTAATTCAAACTTTTTAAAACAAATCTCGTGCCACGCGGCGCTTTCTTACTGGCTGGTACCGCTTCGCGCTGGATCGCGCTTCCGAGCCGTTAGATCTAAGTAAAACGCGCGGCTCAGATCTCTACTTACCCCTTCGACTATGTTCTATCGTGCTCGTCCGATCCACATCGCACGGCTCTCAGCGACTGACCAACAAGTGGCGACGCTGGCGGCGGTGACAGGTGGCGGCGCGCTCTGTCAGCGGCGGAGCCGACGACTAGGTCGCGCGGGGAGGTGGGAGGATGCTCACCAGAATCGTCGTGACGAGGAGATGCTCAACGTGTGCTCGGTTGGCGAAGGGGCGCTCGGAGTCGTCGCGGATTGCTCATCGGAGAAGTCCCTGGCGACGGTGTTCTCTGTTGGCGACGGAGTCGATATTCTGGGCCACGCTAAGACGAGAGAAGGGTGCCGTTAGATGCGCAGGACATTGGGGATATCATGCGTATCAAACAGAGGAAGAGGGGAAGCTAGGACTTACGGGGAACGGTCGCCGGAGTTCGAGCAGAGGGTGGCGGAGCTCAGTCGTTGACGCTGCCAAGGCTACAGATCATGCGCAAGCAAACGGAGAGAGTCAGTAGGTGCGCACGGAGATGTAGAACAAGCCATTATGAACCATAGACAGAGGGGAGAGCGGTGCTCACCAGAATTCGACGACGAACTCGTCGGAGCAGAGGGCGTGCAGAGAGAAATTCGAGCAGCCTGGTGGCTCCGGTGAGGTGTGGTTTGGGGGAAAAGGAGGAGGGCGGCATGGTGCTTAAATAGGCGAGGACGGGGGCATGAATTACTCAGGCATTGCACGGTAATTGAAGCCGCGAATTAAATAGGAAACGGCTGAGTGATTTGGGGAAGAACTCGTCGTCGGGTGGAGACGATGGCCGTTGCGTGGGCCGCGTTGTCAGCGAGAGAAAAGAGGAGGGGGTGGGTACAGACAGTCAGCGACTCTGTGGGTGTGGGTGCGAGTAAAGAAAAATGATTCGCGGGAGGGAGTCGCTGGGCTAGCTGGGTCGAGTTGGGCTGGATTGGGCCAGATTGGTTGTTTGCTTATTTTTTTCCTCTTTACTCCTTTTCTTTTTCTGTTTGATTTTCTAGAAATGGTTTTCAAACTCTATTTCAAATCAGTTTGATTTCAAACCTTCTCTGGATTTTTGTACAGTGAACTTTGTACTCAAATAAGTGTCAAACACTTCTGTTTACTCAAACATACTTGGGTCATTTGAAAAATAAAATAAAACCAAGCCTTTATGAGATATAAAAATAGGTATAAATTTGGTTTTATTTCATACTTTGTTTTGAAACTTTGTTCAAGCTTTTGGAAGCACTTAAGTTTGAATTCAAAACATTACTGAATACAATAAGTACCTTTCTCAAAAGAAGGTAGCACTAAGGTTAGGACATACTCACATAAAATAATGAGCAACATATGCTCCTGATTTTGAAATGGTTTTGAAAAGGAACTCTAAATGATCATGGATGCATGAATAATACGCATGAGTTTTGAAACATGATTTTAGGGATGTTACAAATCTAACCCCCTTAAGGTGAATCTCACCCTCGAGATTCGGGTTGGCTAGCAAATAGGTGAGGGTGGTCTTTTCGAAGATCATCTTCTCTTTCCCAAGTTGCTTCTTCTTCGGAATGATGGTTCCATTGAACTTTGTAGAATTTGATAGTCTTAGTCCGAGTAACTCTTTCTGCAGTCTCAAGAATCTTGATAGGTTTCTCCTCATAAGTGAGGTCACTCTCCAATTGAACCTCTTCCAAAGGTATAGTATCCTTCAAAGAAGTTTCTTTCATTTCTGGATGACATTTCTTAAGCTGACTCACATGAAACACATTGTGAACAGCTGACAAAGACTCTGACAATTCAATCTCATAAGCTACTTCTCCTTTACGACTCAGAATCTTGAATGGTCCAACATATCTTGGGGCCAATTTACCTTTGACACCAAACCTCTTCACCCCACGAAGTGGTGATACTCTAAGATAAGCTCTATCACCTACTTCATAGGTGACTTCTCTACGCTTAGGATATGCGTAGCTCTTTTGTCGGGACTGTGCTATCTTCAACATGTCCTTAACTAGCTTGACTTTCTCTTCAGCCTCTTTGATTAGTTCTGGTCCAAATAGACTTCTTTCTCCCACACCATTCCATAGTAATGGGGTGGTACACTTTCTCCCATAGAGAAACTCAAATGGTGCCATCTCAATACTGGCTTGATAGCTGTTATTGTAAGAGAATTCTGCGTACGGCAGACTTTTATCCCAACTGGCTCCATAGTCTAGAGCACATGCTCTCAACATATCTTCAAGAATCTGATTGGTCCTTTTTGTCTGTTTATCAGTCTGAGGATGAAAAGCAGTGCTGAATTCCAACCTCGTTCCTAATGACTCATGTAATTGCCTCCAAAAATGATAAGTGAATTGAGTTCCCCTATCAGACACAATACTCTTGGGTACTCCATGTAGACATACAATTCTACTCATATAGATCTTGGCTAACTTAGCACTTGTGTAAGTTGTCTTCACGGGTATGAAATGAGCCACTTTAGTTAGGCGATCCACTAGTACCCAAATAGAATCATATCCTGACCGGGTCCTTGGCAATCCGGTGATAAAATCCATACCAATCTTGTCCCATTTCCAATCAGGAATAGGTAGTGGTTGTAACAATCCTGCTGGTTTCTGATGTCCCGCTTTCACTCTACTACAAAGCAATATGTTCGGCAATGTCCTACTTGAGATTATTCCACCAAAATCTTTCTTTCATATCCATGTACATTTTGGTGTTACCCGGATGAATAGAATATGGTGAGTTGTGTGCTTCTTGTAAAATCAGTTTCCGAAGCTCCGGATCTTGTGGAACACAGATAAGTTTCCCATACCATAAAGTACCATGTTCATCTTCATGGAATCCTTTGGCTTTTCCCTTACCAATCTTTTCCTTAATCTCTTCAATTTCCTTATCTGTCTTCTGGGCTTTTTTGATCTTGTCCAACAAAGTGGGTTGAACATCCAAAGACATGAGATGTCCCTCAGGCACAATCTCTAATCTGAGATCTCTGAATTGGGCACACAGATCATCTAGCAATTCTCCCTTAGTAAGGCCATTCACAAAAACTTTACGGCTTAGAGCATCCGCTACAACATTTGCTTTACCGGGGTGGTATTGCAGACTCAAGTCATAGTCCTT
Organism: Avena atlantica; assembly: GCA_910589765.1. Taxonomy (NCBI): domain Eukaryota; kingdom Viridiplantae; phylum Streptophyta; class Magnoliopsida; order Poales; family Poaceae; genus Avena; species Avena atlantica. The sequence continues at coordinate 217,405,543 of OU342738.1, forward strand.
GATGAGTTCTAGCCATCTTCTTTGTCTCATGTTAATTTCTTTCTGGGTGAAGATATACTTCAAACTGTTGTGATCTGTGAACACTTCACATCGCTTTCCCAAAAGATAATGTCTCCATGTTTTGAGTGCATGGACAACAGAGGCTAACTCTAAATCATGAGTAGGGTAGTTTACCTCATGAGTTTTGAGTTGTCTCGAGGCATAAGCTACAACTTTCTCCCTTCTTGCATAAGTACTGCACCTAATCCATGATGAGATGCATCACAATACACTTGGAAATCTTTCTCCAAATCTGGCAAACATAAGACTGGTGCTGTCACTAGTCTCTTCTTCAATTCTTGAAAGATGAGTTCACATCCTTCAGACCAAGCAAATTTCTTGTCTTTATTTAGCAATTATGTCATGGGCTTAGCTACCTTGGAGAAATTCTCAATGAACCTTCTGTAGTAACCTGCTAAGCCAAGGAAACTACGAACCTCTTTCACTGACTTGGGAGATTCCCATTCAGTTACAGCTGAAACTTTAGCAGGATCAACTGCTACACCATCTCCTGACACAACGTGTCCAAGAAAACCAACTTCATTCAACCAAAACTCACACTTGCTGAATTTGGCATAGAGCTTATGCTCTCTAAGTTTCTCAAGTATCAAACACAAATGTCCTTCATGCACTTCTTTGCTCTTGGAGTAGATCAAAATGTCATCAATAAAAACGACAACACACTTATCAAGGAATTCCATGAACACCTTGTTCATCACATTCGTGAAGTATGCTGGTGCATTGGTCAAACCAAATGGCATCACGGTATACTCATACAATCCATACCTTGTGGTGAAAGCTGTCATAGGTATGTCTTGTTCCCTTATCTTGAGCTGGAAATAACCTGACCGAAGATCAATCTTTGAGAACACACAAGCTCCTTCTAACTGATCAAACAAGTCATTGATTCTAGGCAAAGGGTATTTGTTCTTGATAGTCACCTCATTGAGTGAACGATAATCTATGCATAACCTTTGACTTCTATCTTTATTTTCCACAAACAAAACTGGTGCTCCCCAAGATGAAGAACTTGGTTGAATAAATCCTTTCTGCATCTGTTCTCCAAGTTGTTTCTTGAGTTCTTTCAACTCATCAACTGACATCTTGTACGGTCTTTTTGCTATTGGTCCAGATCCTGGTAGCAAGTCAATAAGAAACTCCACATCTCTATCTGGTGGCATTCCTGGCAATTCTTCCGGAAACACATCCGGATATTCACTCACAATTGGCACACTGTCCATGCTAACCCCCTTAAGAGAATTTAGCTTATTCCTTTTTGCTTCAAAGTTGGTCTTGAATCTGATCCTTTTGTTTTCTGGAGTTGTGAGTGAGACAGTATGGTTGGCACAATCTATTACTCCCTTGTGCTTAGTCATCCAGTCCATTCCCAAAATAACATCCAATCCTTGGGAGTTTAGGATTATCAGGTTAACGGGAAACTTATACTTCCCAAACTCTATGACTAGATCATGACATCCTGAATTCACTATCATTTCTCCGCCAGGAGAACTTACTTTTATAGGACACCCAATAGTTTCTACCGGTAGTTCATTTCTTTCAACAAATGCTCTTGATATGAATGAATGAGATGCACCAGTATCAAAGAGAACAAATGCTGGAACAGAATTGAGTTTGAACTTACCAACAACAGCATCAGGTTCCTCATAAATTTCCTCCACATTGATGTGGTTCACTTGTCCCTTTTGAAAAGGGTTGTCTTGTTGGGTCCTTCAACTTTCTTTTCTGGGCATTCATTTGCATAATTCCCCATCTTCTTGCACTTGAAAAATTCAACCTGACTAAGATCCTTCTTAACAGGCTGGCTTCCACTGCCACTTCCACTTCCACTGTGGTGGCTCTTATATCCACCCTTGTGATTCTTGTACTTATCGTTGTCATGACTACGGTGGTGTTTGTTGTCATGATAACGGTTATGGTTGTGGTGCTTGTTGAACTTCCCATGCTTGTGGGATCCAGAACTCCCACTGTCATCATAATGGGAATGCTTGTGAGACGATCCCGAGCTATGCTTGTCAGAATGCTTTCTCTTCCTGCTTTCAACTTGTTTCATCTTGCTCTCCAAAATAGCAGTCTTGTCACAAAGAGACTGGTATGTGGGAACATAGGCCACAGCTAACTGCAGATTCAATTCATCATTCAACCCTTCAAGGAACTTTTCCATCCTCTTAGCATCAGTGTCAACTTCATCCGGTGCATAACGCGCCAAATTGTTGAACTCCTCAATATATTCAGCCACGCTGCGGTGGCGCTGCTTCAAGTTATGAAACTCTTTCTTCTTCAAACTCATCACTCCGGATGAGATGTGAGCAGTACGGAAACCATCTTCAAAGATAGCCCATGTCACATCCGCAATGGGAGTGGTGATCTGGAAGTTATCCCACCAAGTGGCTGCTGGTCCTTCCAACAAGTGAGCTGCAAATCTGACTTTCTCTTCATCAGTACAACCAACAGTTACCAAGTCCTTGTTCACAGAGCATAGCCAATCATTGTCCACCATAGGATCAGTAGTTCCTAAGAACTTTGCTGGCCTCAGTCTTAAGAACCTGGTAAGCATGTCAAAACCCGGTGGGTTGTTCTGATTGTTGTTGTTGTTATTGTTATTATTGTTGTTGTTGTTGTTCTGATTCTGGATGAAAGTAGTCATCATTTGCATCAACTGAGTTTGAGCTGTCATCATCTGCTGCATCTCAGGGGTGATGTTGTTGTTATTGGGGTTGGGATTGGCACGTCGGGGAGGCATCTGTGGTTTTCAATAAGGATAAGAATGAGATACCCATAGATGCTAACATGCACAATACATCACATAACAAATCACAATCATGCATCATAGTAATAAAAGTTCAACAACATAGACAACAAGTTCTGAAAAGTAAACACACCAATAGCAAGCCATCCACATGTTGGATGGTCACTGCGACTCAATAATCAAAGACATGATAAATAAAGGTAAATGAGTAGTCATCACTACTCCTCTGCATCAACCTCCTCGTCAACAAATGTAAGACCTGCATTCTCCATTGCGGTCTTGTATTCCTCGACATTGGTGGCCAAGGTCTCTACTTTGGCTTTGAGATCCCTCTTCTGTGAACGAAGTCTCTCAATCACAGTCTGCCGATGCTTGAGCTCGAAGTCCTTGGCCTCTAGTTCTGTAGTCATGTCTTGAATCCTCTTGTTCCTATCTTGGACTCGCTTCTCTTGACTCTTGAACTTTATATCCTGACTCTCAAACTTAGCCTCCATCTCCTTGACTATCTCATCTTGCTCCGCGAAGAGCTTGTCCTTCTCACGAAGCTGCACCTGGAGTTCGTCATTGCTAAGCATGACGTTGGTCCTATCAGTGTCTATGTGCCTAAGAAGAACCTCTAAGTCCTGGAGGTATAGGCGAATCGGCTCTGCCGTCTCTCTCGAAGTATCCTCAAAGTCAATGGCCTCACCATCATCATCACGTCTACCAAAGGTGTGGAAGTGAGTACCTCTAACCTCTCGAGAGTGTCTCCCTAGTAAACGTCCAATCAAATCCTGCATGACTACCTCTAGGCCTCTCTCCTTGTCATCATGCATGAGCTTGAAGATGATGGCCTCCGTGGCTGGCTCAGTCTGGCGTCCTGGCTGATTAACCTTGAAGCCCCAAAGGTCTCTCCTCTCAAACTTGGTGAGGGGAAGCATCATGATAGTAGGAATAGGGAGATTGAGCAGACTAGTGAGCTCAATAATACGAGGGCCAAAACGAGTTCCCTTGAACTCTTCAGCCGTGCTGATAGTAACATTAGGCATCTATTTAATAAGATAGAAAAATTTAGAATCAACACAATTCAAGACAAATCACAAGACAAGGCATCACATGCATAACTTTGGAAATCAAAACACACAAGTCATGGCATACATGGATGCATTACAAACAACCAAGGTTCAACTTATTTTAAACATCATTTGGGAAATAAAATGATAAGTGTGGTGGTCCAACTAACGAAGTACGCTTACAATCCCATCTCACTTGCCAAGTTGGCTAAAAGGGCATCCCTAGAGGCAATCTGTTTATCTAGATCACATGAATCCATTGCTAAGTCTATGATGTCCTTCCTTAAGCTTTGGTTGGTAGCCTCTAACTCTTGGGTATGCTTCTTTTCTTCCCTAAGGTCATTCTGGGTGTTAAGAATTCTGCACTTGATTCTATCACCAAGTTCTTTGATGGCCTTCCAAGCTGCATCCCTTGCTGAATCAAAGAATGTAGTGTGCATCACTGAGTTGGTGACCATGCAGAATCCTGAGTCCTTGTGGTTGTCTTCCTTGTTTTTATACAAGTGAAGTTGCACCCACCAGTACTCAACTCCTTCATCCATCACAGGAAAACCTTTGTACACAACTGCACCATGTATTCCCATGGCAACCATGAGGTCCTTGAGAGCCTTTGGGAATTCTGTCTCACATTCCAAAGTCATAGTCATGAGTGGTCCCTTCTTCACGGCTTTGTTGATGGAATTCATATACAATAGAGATGATAAAGAAGATTAGAAAAGTTTACGAGAAGAAAAGACAAGTGTGGAAGTTGTTAAAAATTTTCCTTAGTGGTTTCCAATCCTAGGGTCATAATCCTACAGGCAACACAGTGCTCTGATACCATCTGTAAGATCCCTCCTTTGTAAAGGAAAGGATCCCTGTGATTGCAATGCTAGTCCCTGGATCAATGCTAGCATCCACAGTTTCAGATGAAGTACACATAAACAAAGGTCATTATTACAAGTCATTCCAGAGACAAACATAGTCTTTTACAAACTCCAAGGCCACAGGCCTAATACAAGAGTTCAAATTTATAATAAGATAAATAAGTCTTCATCTTCATGTGCCACAGGCAAGCATGTTGGTGTAGACTCATGACTCCTAATCATCATCAGAATAACCTGCAACATCACAAGTTATAGCCACAGTGGGTCAATACATTGGAATAGTATTGGCAAGTGATACCTTAATAGAATATTGGTGGACCAGATACTACATGCATTTTGGCTAAGTGTAGCTTAGGATTTCTTTGCTCAAAATAGGTTTTACCTATTAGTTGAAAACACTAAGTTTTTCTTTGATAAAATCTTTCCCAAGGAACCACCAATAGAAATTGGGGTCCTTCACCCTTGTTCAAACCACAAGTTTTTACTTAGAAATTGGGATGAGGAGATTCTTGATAGATTCCATGTCTTGATGCTCAAGTTGTCCAATACCAGGGACATGGCTAAGTACTTAGATTATTCCATCTGCAGAGGTTGTGCACTTTCCCCACCAGACTTGATTTTCACCAAGACAGGATCTTTCAGAAGCCTTCCCTTAGACCAAATGGACGCGTTCCAACCTATCATCCCACTACCACCAAATTTCCAAATGGCTAAGTTATTGCAACCTATGTGATCCAGGCAGAGCCCATATTGCCAAGTGGCTGCACTAGAAGCTTCTTAACATTTGGCCTCTCAAATCCCTTTGTTCCTGGGTGGCTTTCCACAAGTGAGATACACAAGGTAAACCATAGAAATGGGCCTTGTGTAACCACTCAACATAACCCATTCTTTCCATTCCACCTAGGTGTTTCATTCACTTAGTTGTTTTATTAAGCAAAAACATAGTCCAAAGACTTAGAAATAATAATTCATAGCATGAATATAACCACCCTTGGTTGCTACTAGATAGGCTAAGCATGGCATTGATAAGACTTAGAAATATTTCTAGCAATTCTACAAGTACTCGGATTTCCCCAAGCATAGCATATAGATCAAAAATAACCATGCAAGACTAGCAAAATATTTCTAATGCAAAGTTGAAAAACTTAGGAATAAAATCATGAAGCACCACTTGCCTTGGTAGTTTGGAGATTAGCTACAATCCTCACAATCATAATCACTATTTGCACCAAAATCTACACATAAAATAATAGCACCAAAATCACATACATAATAAATACAAGCAAAAATATATGGATGCATGCATAATGCCATGTGATGATTTTCTACACCAAACAAGACAAGTGCACAGTACTGATTCATAAACAAGTTCAAAACTTGCCAAACAAACTTTATTTGAACATTAAAACATTTCCCAAATAATTATTATACACAAAATAGGCCTACACATGTTTCTGTAAAAACAACCATTTTAACAGAGGCAAAACATTAAACACATTGCATAGATGGAAAGTATTTTCTCTCCTGATTCCATTGATACAAAATTTGTCAAATTTGGACGTGGCATTCAAAAGTTATGATTTAAACAAGTTTGACATCTAATAGATCTAATTCAAACTCTTTAAAACAAATCCCGTGACACGCAGCGCTTTCTAACTGGCTGGTACCGCTTCGCGCTGGATCGCGCTTCCGAGCCGTTAGATCTAACTAAAACGCGTGGCTCATATCTCTACTTACCCCTTCGACTATGTTCTATCGTGCTCGTCCAATCTACATCGCACGGCTCTCAGCGACTGACCAACAAGTGGCGGCGCTGGCGGCGGCGGCACGCTCTGTCAGCGGCGGAGCCGGCGAACTAGGTCGCGCAGGGAGGTGGGAGGATGCTCACCAGAATCGTCGTGACGAGGAGATGCTCAACGCGTGCTCGGTTGGCGAAGGGGCGCTCGGAGTCGTCGCAGATTGCTCGTCGGAGAAGTCCCTGGCGACGATGTTCTCTGTTGGCGACGGAGTCGACGTTCTGGGCCACGTTAAGACGAGAGAAGGGTGTCGTTATATGGGCAGGACACTGGGGATCTCATGCATATCAAATAGAGGAAGAGGGGAAGCTGGGAATTACGGGGAACGATCGCCGGAGTTCGAGCAGAGGGTGGTGGAGCTTAGTCGTTGACGCTGCCGAGGCTACAGATCATGCGCAAGCAAACGGAGAGTGTTAGTAGGTGAGCACGGAGATGTAGAACAAGCCAGTATGAACCATAGATAGAGGGGAGCGCGGTGCTCACCGGAATTCGGCGACGAACTCGTCGGAGCAGAGGGCGTCCAGAGAGAAATTCGAGCAGCCTGGTGGCTCCGGTGAGGTGTGGTTTGGGGGAAAAGGAGGAGGGCGGCATGGTGCTTAAGTAGGCGAGGACGGGGCATGAATTACTCGGGCATTGAACAGGAATTAAAGCCGCGAATTAAACAGGAAACGGCCGAGTGATTTGGGGAAGAATCGTCGCCGGGTGGAGACGATGGCCCTTGCGTGGGTCGCGTTGTCAGCGAGAGAAAAGAGGAGGGGGTGGGTCCAGACAGTCAGCGACTCTGTGGGTGTGGGTGCGAGTAAAGAAAAACGATTCGCGGGAGGGAGTTGCTGGGCTAGCTAGGTCGAGTTGGGCTGGGTTGGGCCAGATTGGCTGTTTGCTTATTTTTTTTCCTCTTTACTCCTTTTCTTTTTCTGTTTGATTTTCTAGAAATGGTTTTCATACTCTATTTCAAATCAATTTGATTTCAAACCTTCTCTGGATTTTTGTACAGTGAACTTTGTACTCAAATAAGTGTCAAACACTTCTGTTTACTCAAACATACTTGGGTCATTTGAAAAATAAAATAAAACCAAGCCTTTATGAGATATAAAAATAGGCATAAATTTGGTTTTATTTCATACTTTGTTTTGAAACTTTGCTCAAGCTTTTGGAAGCACTTAAGTTTGAATCAAAACATTACTGAATACAATAAGTACCTTTCTCAAAAGAAGGTAGCACTAAGGTTAGGGCATACTCACATAAAATAATGAGCAACATATGCTCCTGATTTTGAAATGGTGTTGAAAAGGAACTCTAAATGATCATGGATGAATGGATAATATGCATGAGTTTTGAAACATGATTTTAGGGATGTTACATTGGATCCCAAAACACTTATTTTGGAGAGAGAGACACTCTGTTTTCATTGCCTAGAACACTCTAGTTTTCATTCTTATTGTCTTGTGAGTGTTCTGTTTTGCTAGCACTGTGTTTAGCCTTAGTTTTCTTGTGCTTTATGCTTAGAACTTTTTAGTTCTTCTTTGTGGATTTGTGAGACAAGCTCACTGATCTTTATTGATTATTATCTTTGTGAGTTGTTTCAAATAAGTCAATTGGTGTTGGAAAAGAGTAGAAAGTTGGTACAAAAGGGAGCTTGCTTTGACTGTGGCTTAGACTTTACCATGTCATGCTAGATGTTTTTTTGACCTTATGCTTAGTGATTATTGTTGTATCATGACTTGTTCCAAACAATTAGGATGGCTTAATGTGCCTTGAAAGAATCATGCGTTGTTTTAGCATACAAAAGCATAGTATTTTGGTATTCTCCTTTGATGCTTTTTTGGGTTGACTTGGCACATGATCACACCATGTTATGACTATGAACAAGTCACCATAGCCTATATGATCATTTAGTCCTTGAATTGTAGTGCCACTTTATGCTTTCATTAGTAATGTTTTGTCGCTCTACATGATTATGGCCATTATTGCTCTCTTAGTTGGTTGCTCCCAGTCTTTTGCTAGCCTACACTTGTATGAGTAAGCTCTACTCATGCTTCCAACTCCCAAGAAACCAAGTTACTCCAAAGTGTCCACTATAAACTCCTATGCATGGTGTGTTACTGTTGGAGATATGCCCTAGAGGCAATAATAAATGTAGTCATTATTATATCTTTATGTTTATGATAAATGTTTACATTCATGCTATAATAGTATTAACAAGGAAACATTGATACTTGTGTGATTTGTAAACTTAATTTGAAGTCCCTAGTATAGCCTCTATACATCACTAGCTTGTTGGTTGATAAATGATTGTGGTTTCCCTATCATGAACATTGAGATGTTATCAACAACAATATCATATCGTTAGGAGAATGATATGATGGACATACTCCTATAGATAAGCGTAGCATAAAGATCAAGTCATTTCAATAGTTCAATTGCTATATGCTTTCTGATACATAGTAACCTAATTTCTTCGACCATGAGATCATGCATATCACCTTTACCGGATGGATGCTTTGATGACATCAAACACCACACCGTAACTGGGTGGCTATAAAGGTGGCATTGAGTGTTCGGAAAGTATTGGTTGAAACACATGGATCAAGAGTGGGATTTGTCCATCCATATGACGGATAGATATACTCTGGGCCCTCTCGGTGGAATGCCATCCAATTAGCTTGCAAGCATGTGACTGGCTCACAAGGGATCACATATCACGGGAACGAGAAAAGAGTACTTATCAGTAACGAGGTTGAACTAGGTATGCAAAGATACCGACGATCATAACCTCGGATGAGTAAACTATCACGAGACAAAGGGAAATTGGTATCGTATGTAAGTGGTTCATTCGATCGCAAAGTAATCGTAGAAATATGTGGGAGCCATATGAATTTCCAGATTCCTCTATTGGTTATTGTTCGGAGAAGTGTCTCGATCATGTCCGCATAATTCACGAACCGTAGGGAGACACGCTTAAGGATTCGACGTTGTTTGAGTAGTTATGGTATTATGAGAAAGAGACCGAATGTTGTTCGGAGTCTCGGATGGGATCCGGGATATCACGAGGAGATCCGGAATGGTCCAGAGAATAAGATTCATATAAGGAAAGTCCCGTTTCGGAGTTCGGAAATGATTCCGGTGTTTTCATCAGGAATGTTCTAGAAGGTTCCAGAATGTCCGGCACTCTGGAGGGGAAGGGGTACATGAATGTGTCATTGCATATTGGAATGATTGCATCATGTACTAAGTGTCATCGCTGTTCCAAATAAAGGATTAATTCAAATCCTAGTTTGAAAAGTCAAATAGCTAGTTTGAAAAGTCAAACGGCCAAAATTGGAAAGAGGAAAAGAGGAGGAAGTGGGAAACCGAGTTGGGGAGGGAATCCCTCCTCCAACCGGCGGCGCCCCCTCCAAGCCGAGTTGGGGAGGGACTCCCCTCCCTCCCCTTGGCCGCCGGCCCCTTCACCTATATAAGGAGGGGCAGGGCTCCCTCCTCTAGACACACAAGTACCTCTCCTCAAACCCTAGCTTGGCGCCTACCACCATAGCCGCCGCCGCTCCCTAGGGTTTTGCCCTAGCCGCTGACTTGGGGGTCCCCGGAACCCTAGCCGCCGGCTCTAGCACCTTCTCCTTGGTGTGTCTAAACCCTAGATCGCCGAGGAGCTCTCTCATACTCCACCATACTCGCTCCGGCTTAAGGCGAAGCCCTGCGAGATCTCCCCTCTACTTCCGATACCACGCCGTTGTGATGCCGGAATCGCGAGGAGAGTACTACAACCTCCGCTGCCTGCTGGAACAAGGGAGAGGAAGGTCTTCGTCGAGTACCGAACGTGTGACCGACTGCGGGAGTGCTGCCGGAACGCAACGCCGGAAGGATCGTCTACGCGATCTTGAGATCGGGAAGAGTACGACTACATCACCCACGAGAATCCGCTCTCGTTAAACACTTTGGAATCTTTGAGGGTAAGTTATTCCACCGACTCGTTGCTATAATCTAGTAGATAGATCTTGGCTTGTTTGTTTGTATGCGATAGAAATTTTTTGTTTTCCATGCTACGAAACCCTACAGTGGTATCAGAGCCGTGTCTATATGTAGATCTGTTGCACGAGTAGAACACAATGGTCATTGTGGGCGCTGATGCTTTTATTGTCGATTGCTTCTTGTGTACTTTGCATCTTGCGGTATGTTGGGATGAAGCGGCCCGGGTTAACCTTACATGACATCGTTCATGAGACTTGCTCCACGCTTGACATGCAACTTGTATTGCATAAGTGGCTTTGCGGGTGCCTGTTTCTCCTAGAATAGTTAAGATCCAATTTACAACGGGTGATTAACAATACTAGTATCAATGTTGTGGTTCATGTTCGTAAGTTAGAACGACACTTATTGAAAGCCCCAAACCACGTAAAACATGCAAAGAAAGTAGAGGCGTCTAACTTTGTTTTGCAGGGGTGTGCAGTGATGTGATATGGCCATGATTGTGATTATATTTGATGTATGCAATGTTCCTTATTGTAAGTTGGCAACGGGCAGGAGCCATATGGTTGTCTATAATTTATGTTTAGACCCGCGTGTCTATTCAAAGTAGTTGTAATAGTTGAAGCCGGTGGACGACAACCATGGAGAGGCTTCATTGACCTTGATGCAATGCCGGTGATGATGGAGATCATGTTCGTGCTAGAAGATGGAGATCGGAAGCACAAAGAAGAAAGGCCATATCATATCACATATTATGAATTGCATGTGATGTTAATCCTTTATGCATCTTGTATTGCTTAGTAGACGACGGTAGCATTATAAGATGATCCCTCATGCACATGAATTTCAAGTCATAAAGTGTTCACCCTTAGTTAGCACCGTTGCTAAAGCTTGTTGTTTCGAAGCACCACGTGATGATCGGGTGTGTTAGATTCCGCAAGTGTATACAACGTGAGCAAGCCAGATTTGCTCATGCGGAAACTAAGGTTTGATCTTGACGAGCCTAGCATGTACAGACATGGTCTCGGAACACGGATCACCGAAAGGTAAAGCATGAATCATATAGTAGATATGATGAACATGACGATTATTCGCCATTGAAACTATATCAACTCTCGTGATGATCGGTGTTGATGTAGTGGATTTGGTTCGTGTGATCACTAAAACAATGTGAGGGATGTTGTTTTGAGTGGGAGTTCACCTAGGTTAATTTTATTATTAATTTGAACTCAATTTGTCATAAACTTAGTTTAAACTATTGCAAATATGTTGTAGATCAATGGCAGCCCCTACCATCAATTTTAATGTGTTCCTAGAGAAAGAAAAGTTGAAAAACAATGGAAGCAACTTCGCGGATTGGTTCCGCAATTTGAGGATTGTCCTCACAGCTGGTAATTTGACCTATGTGCTGGATGCACCACTGGGTGACCCACCTGCAGCTGATGCTTCCGATGAAGTAAACAATGTTTACCTCGCTCGAAAGAATCAGTACTCCATAGTTCAGTGTGCTATCTTGTATGGTTTGGAATCGGAGCTTCAGAAAAGGTTTGAGAATTCAGACCCATATGATATTGTCGAGGATCTCAAATTGATCTTTGAGACTCATGCGGCAATTGAAAGTTATGAGGCTTCTGAAAAGTTCTTTAACTGCAAGATGGAAGAGGGCAGCTCCGTCAGTGAGCATGTGCTTAAGATGTCTGGGCATGCAAACAAACTTCAAAGCTTGGGTATAGTGATTCCTAATGCTTTGGGGATTTACCGTGTTCTCCAATCACTGCCACCAAGTTACAAGAACTTTGTGATGAACTACAACATGCAGAACATGAACAAGCAGTTGCCAGAACTGTTTGCTATGTTGAAGTCTGCAGAAGTGGAGATCAAGAAAGAGCACCAAGTGTTGTTGGTCAATAAGACCACCAAATTCAAGAAAGGCAAGTCTAAGCAGAAGGGACACTTCAAGAAGGGTGGTAAGAAAGTTACCGCGCCGGCGAAGAAGACCAAGGCTGGACCTAAGCCTGAAACTGAGTGCTTTTACTACAAGGGAGAAGGTCACTGGAAGCGGAATTGCCCAAATTACTTGGCGGATTTGAAGAACGGAAACATCAAGAAGAAAGGTATATCTGATATACATGTTATTGATGTGTATCTCACTAGTACTCGTAGTAGTGCCTGGGTATTTGATACTGGTTCGGTTGCTCATATTTGTAACTCGAAACAGGTGCTGCAGAATAAACGGAAGCTAGCGAAGAACGAGGTGACGATGCGCGTGGGAAACGGATCAAAGGTTGATGTGATCGCGGTCGGCACGCTACCCCTTCATCTACCATCGGGATTAGTTTTATACTTAAATAATTGTTATTTGGTGCCTGCGTTGAGCATGAACATTATATCGGGATCTTGTTTATTGCGAGACGGTTACTTGTTTAAGTCCGAGAATAATGGTTGTTCGATTTATATGAGTAATATGTTTTATGCACATGCACCTTTGATAGATGGTCTATTCTTATTGAATCTCGATAGTGGAAATACACATATCAACAACATTGAGGCTAAACGTTTGAAATCAAGCGATAATTCGACCTATATGTGGCACTGTCGTCTTGGTCACATTGGAGTGAAGCGTATGAAGAAACTCCATTCCGATGGACTTCTTGAATCACTTGATTTCGAATCACTTGAAAGATGCGAAGCATGTCTGATGGGTAAAATGACTAAGACTCCATTTTCTGGTATGATGGAGTGAGCTACGGACTTATTGGAAATCATACATACCGATGTGTGTGGTCCAATGAGTGTAGCATCGCGCGGTGGTTATCGTTATGTTCTTACCTTCACGGATGACTTGAGTAGATATGGGTATATCTATTTCATGAAACATAAGTCCGAAACTTTCGAGAAGTTTAAGGAATTTCAAAGTGAGGTAGAGAATCAACGTAACAAGAAGATTAAATTTCTACGTTCTGATCGTGGAGGTGAATATCTAAGTTACGAGTTTGGCGAGCATTTGAAGAAATGTGGAATACTTTCACAGTTGACACCGCCGGGAACACCACAGCGTAATGGTGTGTCCGAACATCGTAATCGAACTCTCTTAGATATGGTTCGTTCTATGATGTCACTTACAGATTTACCGCTATCATTTTGGGGTTATGCATTAGAAACAACCGCATTCACTTTAAATAGGGCACCATCTCCGTTGAAACGACACCGTATGAATTATGGTTTGGGAAGAAACCTAAATTGTCGTTCCTTAAAGTTTGGGGTTGCGAAGCCTATGTAAAGAAGTTACAGCCGGACAAGCTTGAACCCAAAGCGGAAAAATGTGTCTTCATAGGATATCCGAAGGAAACTATTGGGTATACCTTCTATCATAGATCCGAAGGCAAAATCTTCGTTGCCAATAATGGATCCTTTCTAGAGAAGGAATTTCTCTCGAAAGAAGTGACTAGAAGGAAAGTAGAACTCGACGAGGTTGTCGAACCTTCTCTCGAAATTGCGAGTAGCGCAGCACCGGAAGAAGTTCCTGTGGTGCCTGCACCAATTAGAGAGGAAGCTAATGATGATGATCATGAAACTTCGGTTGAAGTTGCTATAGAGCCTCGGAGGTCAACGAGAACTCGTACCACTCCAGATTGGTATGATCCCGTTATGAGTGTCATGTTGGTGGATAACACCGATGACCCTGAGACATATGAGGAAGCGATGATGAGCCCAGATTCCAATAAATGGCAAGAAGCCATGAAATCCGAGATTGGATCCATGTACGAAAACCAAGTATGGACCTTGGTGGACTTACCGGATGGCCAGAAGGCTGTCGAGAACAAATGGATCTTCAAGAAGAAAACAGATGCTGATGGTAATGTTACTGTCTATAAAGCTCGACTTCACAAAAGGGTTTCGACAAATTCAAGGAGTTGACTACGATGAGACTTTTTCACCAGTAGCGAAGCTAAAGTCTGTGAGGATTATGTTAGCAATCGCTGCATATTATGATGATGAGATATGGCAGATGGATGTCAAAACAGCATTCCTCAATGGAGACATTGATGAAGAGTTGTATATGATGCAACCCAAAGGTTTTGTCGATCCTAAAGATGCTAACAAGGTATGCAAACTTCAACGGTCCATCTATGGATTGAAGCAAGCATTCCGAAGTTGGAATCAACGTTTTGATAAGGTGATCAAAAGTTTTGGATTTATACAAACTTATGGAGAAGTTTGTATTTACAAGAAAGTGAGTGGGAGCTCTCTAGCATTCTTAATACTATATGTAGATGACATATTGTTGATTGGGAATGATGTAGACCTTCTTAATAGTGTCAAGGAATATTTGAATAATAGTTTTTCAATGAAGGATCTTGGCGAAGAAGCTTACATATTAGGCATAAAGATCTATAGAGATAGATCGAAACGCCAAATATCATTGTCACAGAGTACATATTTGGACAAAGTTCTAAAGAGATTTGGAATGGAAGATAGCAAGAAAGGGTTCTTGCCCATGTTGCCCAATACGACCTTGAGTAAAACTCAAAGTCCGACATCGGCAGAAGATAGAGAAAGGATGAGTAAGACTCCCTATGCCTCAGCCATAGGATCTCTAATGTATGACATGCTATGTACTAGACCTGACATTGCATATGCTGTTAGTTTGACTAGCAGATATCAAAGTGATCCAGGAGTGGATCATTGGACAGCGGTCAAAAACATCCTTAAGTACTTGAGAAGAACTAAGGATATGGTTCTTTCTTATGGAGGTGATGAACAGCTCGTTGTTAATGGTTACACCGATGCTAGTCGGAACACCGATCCGGATGATTCTAAATCACAATCTAGATACGTATTTATTTTGAATGGTGCAGCGGTTAGCTGGAGGAGTGCAAAGCAAAGCGTTGTGGCGAGATCTTCAACTGAATCGGAATACATGGCTACTTCGGAGGCTTCACAAGAAGCGATATGGATGAAAGAGTTCATTACAGAGCTGGGTGTGGTTCCTAGTGCGCTGGACCCAATGTCTATCTACTGTGATAACATGGGCGCCATAGCCAATGCGCAAGAACCAAGGTCACACAAGAAGCTGAAGCACATCAAGCTACGTTTTCACGCTATTCGAGAACATATCCAAGATGGGGATATAAAGATTTGCAAAGTACACACAGATCTGAATGTGGCGGATCCGTTGACTAAACCTCTCCCGAGGGAAAAACATGACCAGCACCAAACTGCCATGGGTGTTCGGTATATTACCATGTAATCTAGATTAGATGACTCTAGTACAAGTGGGAGACTGTTGGAGATATGCCCTAGAGGCAATAATAAATGTAGTTATTATTATATCTTTGTGTTTATGATAAATGTTTACATTCATGCTATAATAGTATAACAAGGAAACATTGATACTTGTGTGATTTGTAAACTTAATTTGAAGTCCCTAGTATAGCATCTATACATCACTAGCTTGTTGGTTGATAAATGATTGTGGTTTCCCTATCATGAACATTGAGATGTTATCAACAACAAGATCATATCGTTAGGAGAATGATATGATGGACATACTCCTATAGATAAGCGTAGCATAAAGATCAAGTCATTTCAATAGTTCAATTGCTATATGCTTTCTGATACATAGTAACCTAATTCCTTCGACCATGAGATCATGCATATCACCTTTACCGGATGGATGCTTTGATGACATCAAACACCACACCGTAACTGGGTGGCTATAAAGGTGGCATTGAGTGTTCGGAAAGTATTGGTTGAAACACATGGATCAAGAGTGGGATTTGTCCATCCATATGACGGATAGATATACTATGGGCCCTCTCGGTGGAATGTCATCCAATTAGCTTGCAAGCATGTGACTGGCTCACAAGGGATCACATATCACGGGAACGAGAAAAGAGTACTTATCGGTAACAAGGTTGAACTAGGTATGCAGAGATACCGACGATCAAAACCTCGGATAAGTAAACTATCGTGAGACAAAGGGAAATTGGTATCGTATGTAAGTGGTTCATTCGATCGCAAAGTAATCGTAGAAATATGTGGGAGCCATATGAATTTCCAGATTCCTCTATTGGTTATTGTTCGGAGAAGTGTCTCGATCATGTCCGCATAATTCACGAACCGTAGGGAGACACACTTAAGGATTCGACGTTGTTTGAGTAGTTATGGTATTATGAGAAAGAGACCGAATGTTGTTCGGAGTCTCGGATGGGATCCGGGATATCACGAGGTGATCCGAAATGGTCCGGAGAATAATATTCATATAAGGAAAGTCCCGTTTCGGAGTTCGGAAATGATTCCGGTGTTTTCATCGGGAATGTTCTAGAAGGTTCCGGAATATCCGGCACTCCGGAGGGGAAGGGGTACATGAATGTGTCATTACATATTGGAATGATTGCATCATGTACTAAGTGTTCTTGCTGTTCCAAATAAAGGATTAAATCGAATCCTAAAACTGAAAAGTCAAATGGCCAGTTTGAAAGTCAAACGGCTAAAACAGGAGACTGTGGGAAACAAGCAAGAGGAGGTTGAAACCGACTTGGGGGAGGGAGGGACTCCCCTCCCTCCCCTTGGCCGCCGGCCCCTCCACCTATATAAGGAGGGGCAGGGCTCCCTCCTCTAGACACACAAGTACCTCTCCTCAAACCCTAGCTTGGCGCCTACCACCATAGCCGCTGCCGCCCCCTAGGGTTTTGCCCTAGCCGCCGACTTGGGGGTACCCGGAACCCTAGCCGCCGGCTCTAGCACCTCCTCCTTGGTGTGTCTAAACCCTAGATCGCCGAGGAGCTCTCTCATACTCCACCATACTCGCTCCGGCTTAAGGCGAAGCCCTGCGAGATCTCCCCTCTACTTCCGGTACCACGCCGTTGTGCTGCCGGAATCGCGAGGAGAGTACTACAACCTCCGCTGCCTGCTGGAACAAGGGAGAGGAAGGTCTTTGTCGAGTACCGAACGTGTGACCGACTGCGGGAGCGCTGCCGGAACGCAGCGCCGGAAGGATCGTCTACGCGATCTTGAGATCGGGAAGAGTACGACTACATCACCCACGAGAATCCGCTCTCGTTAAACACTTTGGAATCTTCGAGGGTAAGTTATTCCACCGACTCGTTGCTACAATCTAGTAGATAGATCTTGGCTTGTTTGTTTGTATGCGATAGAAATTTTTTGTTTTCCATGCTACGAAACCCTACAGTTACACCATTCCAAGTATATTCTTGCTTTCAGCTATCTTCCAATTAAAAAGTATTTTGTTATGTGAAAACTTAGTAATTAAAGCCCTCACAAACTTGATGGCACACTTTATATCTCTTTGCCCATAATAAACTTGAACCATTGTGTCATCTATGTTGTATATCCTTGCACTTATACGTTGGAATTAGCAGAACCGTGTTGTCACGGGGAACGTTTTCAACATTGCACTTGTACTTTGTACATAGTTGATATCATGCTCTTTTGTCTATGGATGTCACCGGTGTGAAATAAAGAGGGAGCTTGTAATTCCATGGAGTTATGTATTTTGTGTTAGAGAAACGCCTGGGCCGCTAGCCTAAGCCATGCCTAATCATGGTGGAAACTTGCAGCATCACCATAATGAGCTATCTGTGAAACATCCTCGATAAAAAGCTATGCACATAGTATATAAAAAGATCGTTGAGATGCTCATTGTCTCCTTGCGCTGTCATTTTGGTTATGGGATAGCTCATGTACCATGTGCAAGGGGTACCCCGTTGACGGTTCTCTATGATACGCATGTACTTACTATGACAAGAACTTACGGGTGACTGAAGTTGAGTAGCATGAGGTGTGACCCTCGTATTCAAGGGACTTGAGATTGCCAACATATACTTTGTCAAGCATATACTCCATAGTTTGTTCACTTTAACCTTAATAACTTCAAGATGCTTATGATAGGGGCAATGAGGCTGAAAGTTAACAAGTACCATAATTTTTGGAAGCTCTTTTTGAAACTTGAAATCCCTGCTTCCCTTTATGAAGGGCCTTTCTTCCACCATTATATTGAGTCTCCACCTTCTACCTTTAGGCACCATTAAGAGAGCATAGTTGCCATTCTTAGTTCTATGTGCAGTGTCCCAAAACTTATTGATTGATGCATATTGTTGATATTACTTGTTCTTGTGCT
Source organism: Avena atlantica (assembly GCA_910589765.1). NCBI lineage: Eukaryota > Viridiplantae > Streptophyta > Magnoliopsida > Poales > Poaceae > Avena > Avena atlantica. The sequence goes on from OU342738.1 coordinate 217,424,169, forward strand.
ATTTGTATCTAGTCACTCTTATGAACTTTGAAGGTGTCCTATGCATCTATTTGATACTCCATGAGGGACAAGCTGAATGCCACTATGTTATGTTTTCTATATGTGAAACAAACAAAAGTATTTCAATGCATTGTTATTCATGATCTTTGTTTATAACCTTTCATGTTGCATACATAGTTACTTTGTCTTACTGTTAGAACTCCATCTTTCATTCTCATGTTTAGAGTTTTTTGATCCCAGCTTTCAATGCTTGCAAATGGTTTGATCTTGGTTTTGATGGTGCATGTCACCTCAAAAATTATTCTTTTATCACTTACCTACTCGAGGACGAGCAGGAGTTAAGCTTGGGGATGCTTGATACGTCGGAAACGTATCTATAATTTTTGATGCTCCATGCTTGTTTTATATCCACTTTGCTTTGCTTAGTCTACACTTTGAGGTATTTTTATATTTTTTCAGACTAACCTATTAACAAGATGTCACAGTGCCAGTTGTCTGTTTTTTTCTGTTTTTGGTTCTAGAAAAGGCAGAAAATCAATATTCTCGGAATTGGACGAGATAAAAGGCAAAGTCATTATTTTTCCCGGAGCAACACGGAACCACGAAGCAGAGACGGAGCAACAGGTTACATATATATATTCATGAGTTATATTTGGAGTTGGATATCTTTATAAAATTGTGGTATTTGTTGGAATCATCTAGCGCTCAAGGTGACAATGTGGGGTTATCTAGATTGGGGAAGGCCCTACCGTGGATTAGAGTGTCCAACCGGAGAGTAGTTAAGAGTAGTATCATAAAGAGAAGATATTTATATAAGAGAGTGTTCACTAGTGAAAGTATGATCCCTAGGCCTTCTTTCTAAACATTGAAACATTGTTTGCATCTAGATTTGTTGCATGTTTGATTGTTGCTATCTTTATTTCAGTTTGTCTTTAGTCTCTCCCACATCAACAACAAGTCAGAAGCTCTTTCTGGCGCCATTGCCACTTGTATTTTACTATCTCTTCGCTGAACTAGTGCACCTATACACCTGACAAGTGTATTATGTGTGTTGGGGACACAAGAGAATTCTTGTATCTTGATTATAGGGTTGCTTGAGAGGGATATCTTTGACCACTTCCTCCGTGAGTTCGATAGACCTTGGGTAATCCACTTAAAGAAAACTGTTTGTTGTTCTACAAACCTCTACACTTGGAGGCCCAACAATTGTCTACAAGAATAGAAATGCATAGACATCATTTGTTCTTCATAAGAGCCATGTATTCTTCATCCATCGCGTGATGCTAATTTTGGTCTTGTAAAGCTCCATGTAGATTTGGAGGTTCTCTCGTGGAAATACAAGAAAAATTATAGCGTACAGTGTCATCAATATATCTTTTAGGATGTAGGATACCCTTCTTAAATCTTGTCTCAGCTGCAGGTGGTGAAGATTGACGCGGTGCGGAGGGTCCAGGTGGTTGTGTCCTATCTACAGGTGGTGATGTTGAGTTGCTTGGTGCAGCCGATCCGCACGTGTGTGCACGTCCGCATCCTGGGGAGTGCACCGTGGCGTCTATTGCTGACGCAGGTGCTGCATGATCTGCCAACATGGGCCCCACAGAGGAGCAATTCGTTGGAGAGGACATGTCGATGGGGCGCACACGCGATGGAGTAATTTCCACGGCGTCTGGCGCTGATGCTGCAGTGCCGATGGATGTGGGCCCCAAAGCGGAGCCAAGAGTTGGTGCGGCAGCCCTGGGCCCATCAGTCGTGTCATGCGCGAGCGGGAGGGGGCTTGATTGGCGCGGGTCAGAATCGGTCGAGGCAGTTGAGGTGGGCGACGCAGACGAGGCAGGTGATTTTATTCCCGTGTGTGCCCCGAGATCAACGCGATCAGGTGACAACGGATTGCCAAGGGAATCGGTGTTGTCAGTTTCCAGAGGATCCGCCTTGGATCGGGAGCCGTTGTCATTTCCTTCCATAAAATCATGGTCGGTTTCATCATTGTTTTTTCCCGTACGTCCATCAAATTGAGCCAAATTTTCGGGAGCTTCCCGCGACATAAGGTAATGGCACATAAAAATTAGTCACATGATTGTCTACATTCGCATCCCTTCGATCATGAGGTAGGAGGTGATTTGTAAGTAAAAGAATTTCTTTTCGAAGGAGGGCACCGACATTTGGATAGAGAGATTCAAAAGAAAATATATTTTCATCAAATATGACGTCACGGGAGATTAACACATGGCCTATAGATGGTTCAAGGCACTTGACATCTTTGTGTTTGGGACTATAGCCAAGAAAAATGCACCGTTTGAGCGAAAGACAATTTTCAATTGTTGTAAGGGGAGATATTAGTCCAACATGCACAACCAAAAACACGTAGAGATTTGTAATTTGGGGTGGTGTTGAGGAGGCGTTCAGTAGGGGTGTCATTTTGGATAACTTTGCTTGGAATGAGATTGATAAGATAGGTGGAAGTGAGAAACGCTTCATCCCAAAATTTTAGTGGCATATATGAATGGGCTAAGAGGGCCATGCCAACTTCTACGATGTAACAATGTTTGCGTTCGGTGAATCCATTTTTTTGATGGGCATGGGGACACGAGACATGGTGTGATATGCCTAGTTGTTGAAAGAAGGGATATACTTTTGTTGGGTTCGCAGCATAGAAAACAAAAAAATTCCTACGATGGGAACAACCATGTACCAAGATCTATCTACTAGATACAAGCAACGGGTGGATATACATCCATAGAATACATTCGAAGACCGAATAGCTTTAACGAGGTTGTACTCGTGGATGATGTAGTTGAACGCTTGCCGATCTCAAGGTCAAGAATAGGTCCATCAGGTCCAGCAGGTACACCATCCAGTCCAGCACCGCAAAGCAGTGGTGCATCCGTGATCGCACACACGTCCGGATACCCCGACAACCTCCGCTCCCTTGCTCCAGCGAAGCAGCGGAAGCAAAAAATCCTTCCAGAAAAATCCACCGGGAACATGTATCTCACTGATCCGAGACCATGGGGAAATTCTAAAGGGGGGAGAGAGATCCTTCACGAGGAGGTGTGATGTGAGAGGAGGAGACGGGGGCCTTTTATAGGGAGAGGGGTACACCCCAAGGGGCATGACGCCCATCCATGGTGGCTGCCCCCACCTCTTCCACATTCATGTGGGTGGAGCTTCCACTCAAAATGAAAAGCCTCCACTCCCATAAAAATTCCTCCACTCAAAAATCCACTCACATGCATTAAATTTCCACCAAATTTAATGCAAGATCTCATTTAAATAAAACTCTTTTATTTATTTATTTAGAATTTTGTTAATTACTCTAATTAACAAACATTCACATAAAACCCCTTACAACATTTCAATTTCACATGTAGAACCAGTTTTAGCAATTTCAACTGAAACAGTTTCGGTGTCTAGTGAAATAAATTCCCGCGCTTTCCTTTTTATTTCTCAGGCATATCATTTGCTCCGAATGGTGTAGGTATCCCTTAAGTGTGTCACCCTAAGATTCTCTAATAACGTAGACATGATCGAGACCCCTCTCCGATCAATAATCAGTTGCGGGACCTACAGATCCATACTGACTCCCACACATTCAACGATGACTTCTGTGATCGTGTGAACCTTATACGCATGTAACTCAATCCCTTTGTCTCGCGATATATTACATGTCCGAGATTCGATCATCGGTATCCCCATACCTAGTTTGATCTCGTTACCGACATGTACTCTTTATTCATTCTCGTGATATAACATTCTAGTGATCAAATCACTTGCTTGCAAGCTTACTAATGTGATATCACCGAGAGGGCCCAGAGTATATCTATCTGTCATCGGGATGGACAAATTACAATCTTGATCCATGAGCCTCAACATAACACCTTTGTAGCACTGAACCCATCTTTATAATCACCATGTTACAGTGTGATGTTTGATGTTATCAAAATACTCTTCCGGTGTTAGTGATTGACATGATCTCATGGTCTAAGGACTAAGATTACTTCATTTGATGTTATAGCAATATAAACATAATGACCTTGATCGTAATGCTATACTTGGGATGAATGTTCATCACATCATTCCAACAATGTTGTGACCTCGTTATTAACAACATCCAATGTCCATGATCAGGAAATGTTTGATCATCTTGTTAATCAACGAGCTAGTTTATAAGAGAGGCATAACTAGAAACTTCCTTTTTGTTTATTAAACACACATGTATTAACGTTTCCGTATTAATATAATTATAGCATGCAAAATAAACATTTATCATAAATAAGGAATACAATAATAACCACTTTAATCATTGCCTCTCGGGCATATTCCCTTCAGCCTCCCACTTGCACTAGAGACAATAATCTAGTTTGAAAACTTTGCGTATTGAACACCTATGGCTTTCTGGTGTTCCATATACACGATTGCAAGTGGTTAACATAATCTACGGATCTTACGCTTTCAGGTCCGTGTGTATTTGCATGTCTTTGCATCTTCACGCATCACTCATTCTCCAGTGAGATGGCATTGTATAAATTTGGTCTTTTGGTGAGACCTTTAGTTCCTTGGGGTTAAAACATGTCGATACTATTGTCATACAATATATCTTTAGTGTTAGCCCATTGCGAACCACACCTTAATTTGATAACAAACTACTTGACACAAATGCCCTCCTTTGCTGCTACTATAGCAGTCATATACTTAGCCGTTTTGTTGTAGCATCCATCACAATGTCTTAACTTTGGAATTCATCCAAATCCATCATGGAAACTCCTTTCCATTTCATTGTACCACCCATAGTTTAAATTGAGATAAATTTAACTTGTATCTTGTGACAAAACTAGTATCAATGTAACGCTTTACAATGAACTATTTATAATTTATACAAATGGAATATATTCTTAATTCTTCCAAAAGATTATAAGAATATCCTTACTATCGTCCAATGATCATTTTATGATTCATTATGGTATATGCTCATAACACTTAGAGCATAGGACATATCTGGATGTGTACATATCATGGTATGATTGATCAAAACATTCTTGTGGTTTCACTCATCAAGTGTCAAGGCACTTGAATCTTGTTTCACTTATCAAGTATCAATACACTTGAATCTTGATTCAATTCTTTTCCATGCGACAAGATACTTTTCTCATCGTTTCTATATTGAACCCCTTCAATATCCCATATATGTACATTTGGCACGACCATATTAGCGTCATTATCTATCCATGTAGACATTCATGCTAAATATTCGGGTCTTGCCTAAGTCTTTCATCGAAATGAAATTCTTAACCTTTGTTAATAAAAGGTACATCATTTCCAATAAACAAGATGTCCTCCACATAATGTATTAGAAATATGTCTCAACGCTTCCACTTAATTTCTTGCAAATGCAAGCATCTTCATCGTCTCCTGATGAAAATTCCTTTAACAGTTTCATCACGGGGAAGATTCCAACTCCGCGATGCTTACTTCAACCATTGAAGTTTGCATGCCTTTTTTAGCATCCTTTTAATTAACAAAACCCTTTGGATTGTGTCATGCACACGTCCTAGGTAACCATTCTATTAGAAGAACTTTGTTTTGTTTATTCATCTACCATATACCAAATTATATGTAGTGGTTGCTACTTTAATCCGTCCAGACTAAATATTGCTATGAAAGATCAAATCTTGTCATAGTTAACTCCTTGAACATTATCGTAAAATAATTTACGACATGTCGACTATTTCATAATGTGAAATGTCCATGTCTGTTTCTTTATATATCCAAATATGACCGATAGGTTTTTACACCTTTCCGGAGGGTCTTCTAAGTTCAAAACTGGATTTCTCGTGTATGGAACTATCACGGATTTTATGGCTTCAAGCCATTTTATGGAGTCAGGGCCCATCATCGCTTCTTTGCATGTATTCGGTTCATCATTGTCAAACAACAATGATTTACTCTCAAATCTTAGCATTTGATTGTTTATCCGACCTACTTGGTTCAATAGGAACTTAGACCTCCGTGACCACAACCTTTGAGGCACGTGATCCATGAGAATTTTGGCTGCCTCCGGAACATTTTCCGGCGCTGCGCGACTCAGCACATATAGCTAAGGTTCGTTAACCTTATCAAAGTTCTATTGTCCTCCAACTTAACTTTTTGTGAAAAAATCTTTTTTCAAGAAACTTCACATTTCAAGCAACAAACCCTTTTGTCCTCGCTGTTATGGAGGAATACCCAATGGTTATTTGAAATAACCTACAAATACATGCTCATCCGACTTTGGTTTTAAACATCTTACTTATGCTTAGTATACCAAAATTTAAGAAAGGACAACTTGGGGTTTACCCCAAACCATAACTTACATGGTGTCATTTCAACGGATCAAGATGGATCTCTTTTCAATGTAAAAGCGGTAGTATTTAAAGCTTTTAAACTTTTAAAACATAATGGCAGTTTTATAAATAACACATTTGATCCAACCATGTCAAACAAGGTTTCATTACAAATCTCAAATACTCCATATTCCTATGGTATTTCGGGAGATGTAAATCTGGGTGTTTTGTTAAACTTGCAACTCAAATAAATACCTTTATGATAAAATCATAAATCATTTATTTTCTTGTTACACTTGCAACTCAAATAAATCCCTTCATGATAAAATCATAAATCATTTATTTTCTTGTTACAATGATTTTCCACTTCATCTTGAAAGTCTTTGAACATTTTCAAATATTTCATACTTCTTTCTCATTAAGTGAATATTCACTCAAATTTCCGGAGAAAGCATATGAAGTTGAAATCCATCGCTTACGACTACACATAATGGACTACATACATCGATATGTATAAATTCCAATAATTTAGTCGATCATTCTTCTTTGGCCTTTGAAAGAAGTTTCAATTATCCCAAGGAAAGTCTCACAAGCGTCATTTGATCAAATCAAAGACTCAAAAAATCCATAAAAATGGAGTTTCTTCATGTTTTATTTCCAATATAATTTAAAAAGCGATGTCACTTTGTAAGTGATCTTCCAATCATTTGTCTTGTGACATTTTAGCATTAGTTTTATGGATGTGATTACTCCAACTAGATTTGTAAATCATCCATATTATATGGAATACGGTAATTATTTGAACAATCTTTGTTCTTATAATACGTGATTTAAATAACTATTATTAAAACAAATCTTGAAGGCAAGCTTTGATGTCAACAAGAAATACAAACAACGGTTTGTTTATTTTCGATGATCATCATCACATATTCTCTTGCTAGTTACTTAGGCCATTGTGGTTCATGAATTGCATCGTTCTGTATGAAATTTCATACCAACCAATTCGGTATCCAATACCCAAGAACCACATTGTTTAACTAGCAAAGAATACAACCATAACATGTATATCATCTATATACCTAAACTAGATATTTCCAGTCTTCTCTTTTCTGCCAAATATATTTTATAGATTCTCTTTCAACATTTTCTTTTTCTTTTTAAAATAATCTATCAACATCAACAGTGGCGCCATATACATGACACATAGTCCAAAGCATGTATATTCAAATACTAATACCTTTGGACTTGCACTTTGAAGTAAATCACCATCATCAAATGATCGGCATTCTTTCAAAATCCATTCTTTAGTAATCTTTTAGTGTAGTAAACACTTTACATACATCTTCTATTCATCCTTATCATGACGACATTCATGATCAAGCTAATGTAGCTTATAAAGGCGAATCGTGAGTATAACATTACTTTCCAAAACCCTTTTGGATGATTAGGATGTCTAGCATATCCAACCTTTGCAAATTCTCATCCAATATGAGAACATATATTATACTCTATCATATTGCAATCAAAACATTATTTTAGATATCGTTATATCTGCCACACATGATGGTTTATGAACAATTCTTTCAGCTCCTAGATAAACTTGATGTTAAAACAATCAAGAATCATGGAGGCAAACGTGATACTTAAGATACTAACACTGGAATTGTTACTCTCGATTTAATACCAATTATTAAATTTCATGGAGTAAACAGAGTTTGCTGAAAGTTTGCAATAGAACTTTAAACTTTAGATTGACACTCAACACAATACGATACCAGTTCGTAAAGTAAATATCCAGAATTCTATAGTTCTATTATCTCAATTACAACTAAGCATAAGGTGGTGAACGAATGCCAATGACTACAACAAATTATTCAAATTCACTTTGATTTAATTTATGATAAATTGAGTTCTACTAATCCAAATTAGAAATAAACTTCCACTAAAAAACGACATCCCTCGTGTCTTTTTTGGTGATTACCTGAACCAAATCCACTACACCAAGTCCGATCATCATGTGAGTCGGTGTAGCTTCAAAGGCGAGCATCTACATGGTCATCATATCAAGCATATGACTCATGCTTAACCTTTCGGTCCGTGTTTCGAGGCCATGTTTGCACATGATAGGCTTGCCAAGTAAGAACCTTAGTATTCGCGTGTGTAAAGTTGTCTTACACCCGAGATATGCTCGTGGATTCAAGTAAACCCAATCATCACATGATGTCTTGAAGCGACGAAACATTGTCGGTGCATACTTAAGGAAGAACACATTTTTATCTTGATATCTAAATGAGTGATCATCTTATTATGCTAATAAAACGCCAAACTAGCAATATAATATGCAACAAACATCACATGTTAATAAGTGAAATGATATGGTTCTTGCTCTTGATCTGCATCATGTGCATCGTGGTATGATCTTTATCATTCCTTTATGTGTAAGGCAAAGGTCTATGGCACTTACACGTTATGTGTGTTGTAAGAGTATCGACTTATACTTCTACTTACAACATCACCATATCATGACACTAGCCCAGCAACAACCTAAACTAGACGCCTCTAATTTATCCATTGCAAGTTTTACGTGGCTTAGGGCTTTCGAAGATAGAATCGTTTTTACCTACTAACATGAACAACAACGAGGATAACCAAATTGTTGACAACTCGTTGCAAATTATATATTGACTATAGTAGGAGAGATAGACACCCGCTAGCCACTTATGCAAAACTAGTTGCATGTCAAGCGTGGAACATGTCTCATGTGCGAGGACATGTAAAGTTTGTCTGGGCCGCTTCATCCCACTATGCCACCAATATCTAAAGTACAACTAAGAAGCAATAACATGATCATCATCGCCCAAATACTCATATGTACTACCCGTGCAAAGCATCTACGCATAGATCCAGCTCTGATACCACTGTTGGGTTCGCAGCATAGAAAACAAAAGAAATTCCTACGATGGGAACAACCATGTACCAAGATCTATCTACTAGATACAAGCAACAGGTGGATATACATCCATAAAATACATACCCTCGAAGACCGAATAGCGTTAACGAGGTTGTACTCGTGGATGATGTAGTCGAACGCTTGCCGATCTCAAGATCGAGAAGAAGTCCATCCGGTCCAGCAGATACACCATCCAGTCCAGCACCGCAAAGCAGTGGTGCATCCGTGATCGCACACACGTCCGGGTACCCGACAACCTCCGCGCCCTCGCTCTAGCGAAGCAGCAGAAGCAACAAATCCTTCCAGAAAAAGCCACCGGGAACATGTATCTCGCTGATTCGAGACCATGGGGAAATTCTAAAGGGGGAGAGAGATCCTTCACGAGAAGGTGTGATGTCAGGGGAGGAGAGGGGGGCACCCCAAGGGGCATGGCACCCAGCCATGGTGGCTGCCCCCACCTCTTCCACATTCATGTGGGTGGAGCTTACACTCAAAATGAAAAGCCTCCACTCCCATAAAAATGCCTCCACTCAAAAATCCACTCACATGCATTAAATTTCCACCAAATTTAATGCAAGCTCTCATTTAAATAAAACTCTTTTATTTATTTATTCAGAATTTTGTTAATTACTCTAATTAACAAACATTCACATAAAACCCCTTACAACATTTCATTTTCACATGCAGAACTATTTTCAGCAATTTCAACCGAAACAGTTCCGATGTCTAGTGAAATAAATTCCCGCGCTTTCCTTTTTCTTTCTCTGGCATATCATTTGCTCTGAACGGTATCGGTATCCCTTAAGTGTGTCACCCTATGGTTCAAGAATAATTTAGACATGATCGAGACCCCTCTCTGATCAATAATCAGCAGCGGAAACTGGAGATCTGTACTGACTCCCACACATTCAACGATGACTTTTGTGATCGTGTGAACCTTATACGCATGTAACTCAATCCCTTTGTCTCACGATATATTACATGTCCAAGATTCGATCATCGGTATCCCCATACCTAGTTTGATCTCGTTACCGACATGTACTCTTTTCTCGTTCCCGTGATATAACATTCTAGTGATCAAATCACTTGCTTGCAAGCTAACTAATGTGATATCACCGAGAGGGCCCAGAGTATATATATCCGTCATCGGGATGGACAAATTACACTCTTGATCCATGAGCCTCAACATAACACTTCGTAGCACTGAACCCATCTTTATAATCACCATGTTATGGTGTGACGTTTGATGTTATCAAGATACTCTTCCGGTGTTAGTGATTGACATGATCTCATGGTCTAAGGGATAAGATTACTTCGTATGATGTTATAGCAATATAAACACAATGACCTTGATCGTAATGCTATACTTGGGATGAATGTTCATCACATCATTCCAACAACGTTGTGACCTCGTTATTAACAACATCCAATGTCCATGATTAGGAAACCTTTGATCATCTTGTTAATAAACGAGCTAGTTTATAAGAGAGGCATAACTAGGAACTTCTTTTTTGTTTATTAAACACACATGTATTAATGTTTCCGTATTAATATAATTATAGCATGCAAAATAAACATTTATCATAAATAAGGAATACGATAATAACCATTTTTATTATTGCCTCTCGGGCATATTCCCTTCAAATTTTTCATACTCTCCTCTCCAATCGGTTTGCATGGTGATTATTTTGTGAGAGAATTTACATTCAACAAGATTCATAAAGTTCTTGAATACTTCAAAGTCATAAGATTTATTTTTGATCAAATAGATCCATGTGAACTTACTAAAATCATCAATGAAGCTCACATAGTATTTGTGATGATTTATAGAGGGAATAGCCGGTCCCCAAACATAGGATAATATTTGTTGCAAATGTTCGGTTGAAATAGTAGTGGTCATAGGATATGGAAGTTGATGGCTTTTGGCCTTTTGACATGAATCACAAATAGACTCAACACTAGAAATTGTAGAACAAGGAAGATGAAATTTATTCATAATTTGTTGAACAACTAGACTTGAAGGATGACCTAGGCGACTATGCCACTTTGAAGGGGTTCGCTTGGTGACAACACACACTTGTTTTTTATTTGAGGATGATGATGGTGATGATGATGACACGATTGGGTAGAGGCCTCCTTCACATCTCCCCCTTGAGAAGTATTTTCTGCATGGCTCGGTCCTTTATAAAAAAATGCCATGGGTAAAATTCAAGAAAACATCATTATCAAGAGAAAGTTTATGAACGGATAGAAGATTTTTTGTCGCACTAGGTACATTAAGAATATTGTTGATATGAAGATCATGATCGTGATTAGGGATTTGAATAATAGATTTACCAATATGACTAGTTTTCATACCTTCACCATTTGCGGTATGCACCTTGTCATTCCCGTGGTACTTGTCTTGAATCATCATCTTTTGGAGGTTGCCGGTGAGGTGATGGGTGGATCTGGTGTTGGGATACCAATTGGTATCAACACCATAGGCCCAATTGGCCCCCTTCTCATGGGATTTGTTGTTGTCGTCTCCATAGCGTCACCAACATTCGCTAGCGGGGTGGCCATGCTTCTTGCAAATTTGACATGTAACATCGGTGAATTTTGATGGAACTCAGTCTCTGTGTCCTTGTCCTCGTTCTTGGGAGTGGCCACGGTAGTTTCTACCACCACCATAGCCTCTGTCTTCATGGCGGCGGTCTCCACCACCACCATAGCCCCTGTCCTCATTGCGGCCATTGGAGTAGCCATGAGGGGCTGCTTTTTCTTGTATGGGTTGTTATTGTTGTTGTAGTGCCCACGGCTTGCCACGTTCGCCAATGATTCGAACCCTTTGGGATTCTCATCAGCGAGCCTCTCCTGCCTCATGTCATAGGCTGCAAGTAAAGTGTGAAGATCGCTCACCAAGCATGTATTCATGGCATGGATGGAGGCCACCAAGGCATTGTGCTCTTCACCTAGCCCATTGAGGATGATCTCGACGAGTTCTTCTTCGTCAAGAGTGCGGCCGTTTGCAGCGAGGGCCATGGAAAATCCACGCATCTCGGCGATGAACTTGTCCGCCGTTTTGTTGATCTTCTTGTTATTGGAGAGTGCCCCACGCAGATGTATGATGACTGCCTTGGATTTTGATGCAAAAAAGGAGTTAATCATCGTCCATACCTCTGCAGCGTGCTCCATGCCGACGGCTTGTGTAAGGATGTCGGGCGTCAACGAGGTGAGTAAAAAACTCAGAACTCGCTGGTCCCTCTCGATCCAGCTATCATAAGCCGGATTGGGTACCTTCATCGTCTTCCCCTCCTTCTCCATGGCGAGTTGTTCTAGGGGCGCCGGTTCTGATCCGTCCAGGAGGCCAAGCATCCGTGCTCCTCTCAGAGCCGGAAGTACTTGTGCCTTCTGTTGGAAACAGTCTCGTACACGTGTTGTATACGTGTACTTGTCGTATTGTAATTGTAACTCTGTAGGTTGGTGACATGGATATGCCCTACGGGTACCCGATGTTAGCCTACCTGGTCCGGCTCGACGGAAGGCCCACTCAACGACCTACCAAGGTCCATGACACCTATGACGGTTTGACTGATATGAAGCCCATATGGACAAGGAGTCCCAAGCGCACAAGACAAGGAAAGCTCAAGACTAGAGTTTGAATACAACTTGAAACCTTCTCATATCGGTACCTGAGACCTAGCCTCCCCATATATAAAAGCTAGGAGGGTCCAACGAGGAGGATCACGATAAAATAGACACCATAACCCCCAATAGACAGATCTACGATCTCCAACTCCACGATAGATCTACAGATCTAGATCTCAACTTACCTCATATGCACCTCACGCCAGAATGCATTTGCGCACCCATGTAACCTTCGGTTCCGCCGTAATTAAAAGCAGATAAGCAGGAGTATGGTTTTCCCTCGGGGTCTGGTCTATTAACCGTTCCGCGATCTCCAACATCCCCATCTTCTCCAAAACCCAAGTCCATAACAATGGGCATTGAAGAGATCGAACCTCGTTAATTGGCGTCGTCTATGGAAACTGAGGACATTGATCGTGTGGTCGTGACGGTTCCATCACCTACGATCTACGATTCGACGACTACCGGGAAACAGATCTACTTCACTTGGAGTCATCATCTGGGCAGGATCCCTCTTCATAAACGGTGACTATACCACACCAAATCATCTCATCTGCGTCGGGCACGCTGAAGCATCATCAACGAAAAAGTCGGCGGCTTCATCACCGCGCCAGTCTAGGCGATTCGAAAGCCTCAATTTATTTGCTCACAAGATCGGAAAGTTTTTGCTCGCGGTCTGCAGAGATAGCGGCGCAAGTCTTCCGTATCACTTTGTGCAAGATCGTGTTCATGGAGACAAAATATCACGTGAACTGCAGCCGCCTCAAGAGTTTCTTTTTGCATATGATTCGGGACCTAGCAATCGTATGGAAGATGAGTTTTAGTGGAAGGCAAAATCAATTGATTGACGGCCGGGACGCTCGGATCGATCGAAACTGTAGAGTAGTACTTAATTTTACTACTGCCGTCCCACGCACATGAAGATAGGAAATCGATTGCTCCCCAAGCAATTAGACCAAGTGCATGTCCACGTGATTCATCCAAAAAAAAGGGATCACTCGAAGCTAGCTAGCGTGGCCTCCTTGCGCTTGGGCATCCGTATGAGTTTCATGGATCCGATTCGTTGCGGCAAATCTATCTTTACTATTAAAAGGCTTATGGTCTTGGTGGCATGTCTTTTTCTTTGACCCTTTTACCCCTGCAAGTCCGTCGTGGTGACGCAGGAGACTCCAACTCGATCTAATTTTCCTATCGGTGGCCAGGCAGAGTTTAGCTCGAATACGATCCCTTCATGATGAAGGCTGTTAAGCTTCATGCACTAGCCAACGCAACCAAAAGTCTGAACTGATGGAAAGAGCTAGTGCAATCCACTTATACACTTCAACACCCCATCTCACGTGTGATGGAGAGAAGTCAACACGTGCAACCGGAAGAGAGCGACGGCGCGCGAAACTCACGTATGACTAAACAAGCCTATATGTGGACAGAGGGGTCTACAACAATTTTAGGATAAATTGCGAAAGTCAGGTGCTGACTTCTCTCCGTCACACGTGAGAGGGGGCGTTGAAGTGTATGAGTAGATTGCACTAGCCCTTTCCATCAGTTCGGACTTTTGGTTGTGGTGGCTAGTGCATGAAGCTTAACATGGTATCAGAGTCTAAGGTCTCGAGTTCAAATTTTGGCTTTCACAATTTATACTAAAATTGCTGTTGACCCCTCTGTATCCACGTATAGGCCTCTTAAATCATACCTGAGGCAAGCGCAGAATACTCCGACTCGATCTGAACCTTCGTATCGCTAACTAACAATCATCTAAAAATCCCTTGAAGCTTCTCCGCATTGCCTCCTCGGCTCGCTGCTAAACATTTGCGGGCTTGCAGCCCAATTGACTTCGGACGCTCCTAGAGCAAGTTCCAGGAGCCAGGTGGTGCACAGCTACCAGACTCTAGCTGCATTTCCTAAGTAACAACGACCAGGCCAAGATCGAGTTGGGGAAGGGGTGCCTGCTTTCCGGGCCGCCTAGGACCGAGAAGACATTGCTTGCTCGCGCCGTCGCAGGGAGGCCGGGGTGCTGTTCTTCACGGGCGCCGTGTCGGAAAACATCGAGCTCTTCGTCGGCGCGGATGCGTCCAGGGGCGCGGCGCCCGCTGGAAGGAGGCGAACATGGTGCGAAACGCGGGTGCCGGGGCCATAAGGAGGAAGTACCCCGAGCTTGGCGAGCATGGACGTCGGCATCGCGCGGATCTTGGAGGCCAGCGTTGACGTCGATGGCAGCCAGGACGGAGTAGAGGTGCGGAGGCCAGAGAGCTGGCCGACTACCGGAGCAGAGCGGGGTGCGGCGGCCGGAGAGTTGGCCGACTACCGGAGCAGAGCGGGATTCGGCTCGCAGCCAACGGCGTGGCTTCCCCTGCGAGAGAGGCCCCATGGCGCGCGATCTCGACCTCTGGCAGCAGTGCCTGCAGGCGTGTGTGGCCTCGCTGGATGGCGACGCCCCGTGACCACAGAAGCAGCCGGCGGCATCAAACGCGGCCTTGCGGTGGTGGGAAGCGCCCTCCTGCGCACCAACTCTCCGTGGTGGCGTTTTGGCCGGCGCTTCCAGCAATGGTCGGGGAAGTCCTCCGATCTGGAATCACAGGGGAGAGAAATTCCGGTCAATAGACATTAGTATATCTGTTCAGTCCTTTTGTAAAACGATCCCTGTAATCACAGAAATTTGCAAATGATGGAAGCAGCTTATACTTCTTTGTCCCACTGTCAGACCTAAAGGCTATGCCACCAATGTGTAGGATACCCTATAGACAGTGGTGGCTCCAGGTTTTTGGTGATAGGTATTCATTGTAAAAAAATCCAATGCACTACATAAACTAAAAAATGATAGGAATACAGAGAATGGTACGACAATAACAAATTTCTAGTAAAATAACAACCCATAAGAGCTAAGATTATAATTTCACAATAACTATCAATACTATAATAGTATAATAACAATTCAACATTGAGGCATTACCTCTTGATTGAATAATTTATCATATCATCTTCTTACAAATTACAATATAACTTAGCGATCACCTTGTTGGAAAAGATTGATGTCATCCTCATCCTTCACTTGATTGAAGAATTCTCTCTCAATAAATGTAACCATACAATTGTTCAAGTATTCATCGCCCATTTTGTTTCTTAGCTTATTCTTCACATAGTTCATTGAGGAGAATACTCTTTCAACACTGGCAGTAGCTACTGGCAAAATCAGTACCAACTTGAGAAGCTTGTATACAACAAAATATTGTTCATGCTTGTTTTTCTCCACAAGCATAACTGAAAGCTGAACTAGATTCTTCAAGTTTTTAAACCTTTCATCTTTGCGCACATGACTAATATACATGTCTAATTGCCATGGAAGTCTTGCTAGTTCATCACTTGTGAAATCATTAGCATAAAACTTTGTAGCAAGCCTAACCAACTTCTTTTGATCATAAGCAGCAAATAAACGAAGTGGACTGAATGCTGCCATGCAAGAAAGTAGATCTGTGTTTACCTTATCAAATCTGTCATTCAGCTCAGAAAGTTGCCTATCAATGACACTCACAAACATATCAACATGGAAGCGATGGAAATTCATTACACCATTATAGAAACCCCTTCTAGGTCGCCCAACAGGGTAGTAAGGACCTTCCATATCAACAACTTTGATCTTATGCTTCGTACAAAAAGATGTTACCTTTATAAGAAAATCATCCCATCCAGGATCAGTCCTCAGGCCTTCCAAGTGATACTTTGTGAGATCAATCAGCTCAATAGCATGAACAATATCTTGGTCTTGCTTTTGCAAAGCTCTGCTCAAATCATCCGTGTATCCAAATATTTCTTCCATCAAGTGTGCCATGAAAACAAACTCAAATGACTGAAATGATGTTAATACAGTTAGAGCCGTTACAGCCTCCACACCATGGTACTCTTTTCCAATCTTGACAAGGACTCGTCGTATTGCAGCATACATAGAGATGACATGGCTCACGGTTCTGAAGTGAGAGCCCCAACGTGTATCACATGGCCTTGCCAAACCCATTTCCTGATTGAGCCCACTACCCGTTTCTATTTCTTCCAATTCCAATGCATCAATCAATTCCTCGGCCTGAGCTATTCGAAGCATTCTCATTTTTTTACAAGACATTCCAAGAGCATTTAACAAGTTTGCAAGCTGCTGAAAGAACCAAGTACAATCACCACTCTCCTTAGCAACAGCAACAAGAGTTAACTGAAGTTGATGGGCGAAACAATGAACATAATAGGCGGAAGGAGACTCATCCATAATTAGTTTTTTTAGGCCATTAGCATTACCTTTCATGTTACTAGCTCAATCATATCCTTGCCCACGAACCATCGCAAAGGTCAAATTGTACTTCATAAGCATTTGTTGAATTGCAGCTTTAAGTGTCAAAGAAGTAGTATCCTCAACATGAGCAAGACCAAGAAATCTTACAACCGCACTTCCTTTCTTATCAACATAACGCAAGCAAACAGCCAACTGTTCATTCTGATACACATCACTAGACTCATCTGTAAGTATTGCAAAATGACCACCATCAAGTTCTTCAATGACTAGTTTAGTAGTCTCCTGTTCACAACATTTTATTAACTCATGTTGTATATCATGGTGAGTCATCTTGCAGTTTTGTGGGGCATTGTTGAGAACGACCCTGTCAACATCTTCAAAGTTTCCTGCTATCCAATTTAAAAGCTCAAGAAAATTTCCTTTATTTAGTGAGTCTTGACTTTCATCATGTCCTCTAAATGCCAACCCTTGGCACAGTAGAAACCTCAAACACTTGAGTGTCCATGTCAAAGGAGCTTATACAAAGCCTTGTATTGTGAGGTGTTTGAAGCAAGGGACTCTCGGATTGATGCTTTTGGTGTAGTGAACATATTAAATTTCTCTTGAGCTTCAGCATGAGCACTACTAACACCACCTTCATGTCTCTTCAATCTCGATTTCAAGTTCCAGTTTCTAAACCCATTCTTCACAAATGAATCTCCACCGGGACATTTTGTTTTATCCTTGAACAGATAGCAAACAAAGCAGAAAGCGGCATCTTTTTCCACACTATACTCAATCCATGGAAATTCTTTAAACCAAGCACGGCCAAAGCGACGATCAATTCCACTTTTATTTGTAAACTCAAACTTATGATTCTTTGGTTGACACGGACCCATCTCAATGTATCTCCTTCTCACTCTATCCTGATCATTGACATCATACCTTGAGATCGGAATCCGCTTCGCAGGATCATGTTCGAGTGCCCCCAAATCTGCCACCTCTTTTGGTTCATCCTCTTCATCAATCGTTTCATCATCTTCTATAGTTGGGGCTGGGGTTGCGCCTCTACTCTCCGATTCATGTTCTGTATCCGGTGCTTGCACTAGCGCCACTTGCATATTGCTCTCGAGCTGAACAGGAGAAATAGTCGAGTGTGCAACAGTCTGATTTGGAGTTGATGTTTCATCTCTCTTTTTTGATTTCGATGCCTTTTCCCACATTGCAAAAATGCTACTGCTACTGGCAGCACTCTTCTTCATCTATATTACAAGAAAACAAGGAATAGAAAATTAGAAATTTGAATCGCATCCAATCTACGAGATCCAAGTCAGATTACATCTGCTATTCTACTAAAAATCTACGTGAGTAATCAACTATGTCAATAATCAAATTATACTATTCCTCCCGACTCATATTTGTCTAGATTTAGATGAATCTAGACACTATACTACTTCCTCTGACCCATATTAGTTAACTCATATTTGTCTAGATTTATATAAATCTAGACACTATTCAGTATATAGATTTATCTAAATTTGGACAAATTCAAATCAACTAATATAGATCGAAGAGAGTATTATACTAATTCGATTACATATGCTAGACCACTACTCTAATGCTAATGCTAATATGCTAATGCTAGGTGTTCCGTACTACGTGCTCCATCTATGAACAGGGGAAGACTGGAAATTACCTGGCCTGGCCGCGTGCGCGTGCTCGCCTCTCCTGTCGCTGCTGGTGATCCGATCACCGGTGCATATCCCTGCCGCCGCCAATGCCTATAAATGCGCTAATGTCCGCTAGATGGTGGAGATCCAGGACATGGTATATAGTATGATTCTCGGTGTGTATCATTAAAGCAAGTACAATAAGATCTAGTCAGCTGACTATAAGAACTAAAATAATATATATACTTAGTTGGAGAAAAGAGAATAGGAGAGAGAAGGGGAGTGACTCTCATGCAAGAGCCAACTCTAGCACGTGCTCCTAAGCATTGTGTGAGAGTGTCAAATAGCCATATATTTATAAAGTAGTAAACTTTTGTAGCTAACTATTGTACATGTTGGCTATAAGGTTGGCTCTAGATAACGTGACATTGTCTTATAGTCAGCAGCTGGCTCTACTATTGTTCTTGCTCTTATGTGCATTAGTCAATGCAGGCGGAGCCAAGGGGGGGATAGCAGGCTAGACCCCCCTAACCATCAACCCACCTTAATAGATAGATGTAGATTTTAGTACTAAACTAATGGCCTCATAGGCTTAATTAACACTAAGCCCAAATTTAATTGATTTGTCGTGCTTCTCTATACCCAAAGCCAAATATAGTCCATAAATTCGTTTTATTAGTCAACCGTAGTAACATGTCCCACATTCTTCATTTAAACTAGACCTAAAAGCTAGCACTATATGCAATTGTTTAGATCAACTGATTCGATGTCTGCCACCATCGCTCGCTCCTACTCAGTAGCCATATGCCACACGATGCCGTGGCCGCGGTGCCATGCTAGCTAACCATGTTGTTTGCCAGTTTATACCTTTGTTAATCATGTCGCAACGCCAACAATAAGCATGTTGTGCCGGTCGAGTGTAGGAATCAATCTTTCTCACTCTGATTGAAGGTACCAAATCATTAGTATTTTATCGATAGATTGCATAATCTATAGTCTAATTGATTAATTTACAGAAAAATATGCGTCTTTTGTTTGATATTTGCTCGGTGATGACGACAACTTATTGCAAAATAATTGGAAAATAATATTAGGAAGGTCACCTGCAATGGAATTATTAGGCTTTATACTCGTAGAGATAAAGTTGATCCAATATAAACTAATCATTTGTTTTCTATTATCTAAGATTTAGTGATACATATTAATATTAGTTATATGCCGATACTTTGATATATTGTTATGATTTTTATCCAAACAGTTCTTCCAACACAAAATAATAGCTAATTGTTGTCTTCATGAGAAAAAAATCTTATATATGATCATTGATATCTTCGCCCCTCTCAATGTCAAATCCTGGCTCCGCCCCTGAGTCAATGTATCCGACAACGGCCATCTGTTTCAATATTAGTTGTGTGCCAAGTACTGAACTCATGGTCTTCTTGCTGGGTTTGACCCGAGCCAGGCCACGCCGGACCGGCCTCATGGGCTAATCGATCGTGTCCAACTAGACCAGTTGGTGACAACAAAATTAGCTATAGATATTTTTTAAAAAATGCCTATAGAACGCATTTAAGAGATCATGTAGATCCCTACAGAGTGCAAAATTGATAGGTCAGCCTAGCCTGAATAATTAAAATTTTGTGGATGTGACACTACAGTGGACATAAAAGATAAACTTCTAATGATTGGATCTCGGTAAAGACCAATGGACGAGAAGATCAACTATGGAATATGAAAGTTATAGACATTTGTTGAGAAAAGTTAAACAATGATGTTAGAGCATTGAATTTTTTTCTTGTATGAACTTTTAAATTACATCTCAACTTAATCTGTGTAACTCGATTCTCTCTATTTGCATGTAATTAGATAAATTAATTATTAGGCCGAATTGTTTGAGCTATGGATTTATATATAATAAGATGAGATAATTACAAGGTTAACTGTTTGTAGAAATATTTAGACCCGTGTCTTTTATCATTTCTAATATTCCATCCGTCCCAAAATAGATGTCTCAGATTTTTTAAAATTTAGATGAATTTAGACATTATTTAGAATATAGGTTCATCTAATTTTTTACAAATTTAAGACATCTATTTTGTGACCGAGAGAGTAGTAATTTGTAACCACCAATTCTATTGACTTCGGAACACTATATGGTTATCTCTTTCTATACTCGTGCATTTTCATGTGTTATTTTTTAAATACATGATAGAAAAACTGAAAACCGTAGCAACACACGGGCATTGAGCTAGTACCTAATAATAAAGGACGAAGTGTTTTTTCAGTCCAACACTTATTTAGACAGATTTGTTCTCCCACCAAACCCTATATTACTAACAATGCTCAAAAATATATCAAAAGAACCATCAGTCTGTGCCGATCAAGAAAAACGCTATGGAATAGATATCAATCGACTAGGCCACCGTGCACGTAGGTGGCTTCCTCCAAACTATGACTCTGTAGGCATCGACGAGAGCATTCAATAATCCCATCTCGCTCCTGTATATTAAATTCCACCGATTCATATACTTTTCAGGGTGAATGGAATCAGCAAGCCAACCGGGAACCAATAAACTCTACCGTTGATTGATCACCGAAATCAAATGAGAGGAATTAAGTCCCTCATGTCCCAATGGGAAGAGAGGATAAAAACGGCCTAGACGGACAGAATCAGCGTGGAGCAGAGATGGCATCGAGAAGGAGCGAGGTGGGATGGAAGAAGTGGAGGAGAAAGCAGAGCAGTAGAGGAAAGGGACGGGAAGGCCGCTTCTGCTGCGTTGCCTGACGCGTGGGGGCTGCAGGGCACCATCGAGGCCACACGTTTACACGCAGTACACCTCCCGTGACCGTGTAGCGGTATCAAATGGACATGTATTGCTGCACAATATTTTTGTACATTTTTCAAGCACTTTGATATAAGAGCTCTCTCATTCCATTGCTTGTTATACTGTATGAAATGTTTGGTGCAAGTTCTAGAGGATACATTTGCAATATGATATGTTTTATTACTCTCCTCTCATTTTGCTAAACTATATAATTCAGTTTATAGACATTTGGAGATATTGATAATAAATTATCGTTGAAAAAATACTTTCAAATCGAACAATAAATTATCATTATTATATATTTTTATTATTTATAAAAAATACATAGACCGATTAAATACAAAGACCGAAAATTAGATATTTCATCAAAATATCAGTGCAAACCAAAGTTACAGTTTATTAAGAGAGTTCTCCAAATAGATACATATAGAGATGAATTAACCCATTTTAATTGGACTTGCTATAAAGATAGAAGCTACCATTCATGCTCTTCTCAAGGAGAGAATGGAGAAAGGGCAAACCAAGCATAGGGCTATGCGGATAGAATAGCGCTACATAATGACATAAAAATCAGTCCGTAGCAACGCACGGGTATGTTTCCTAGTCAGTATAAAAGAGGCAAACGCAACACAGTACAAATGATGTGGAGTCAACTCCTGACTCCTTCTGCCAGCGAACCGCCACCGCTTTGACTCCGTCCACGGCGGGATATGCTACCACTTCGACTCCATCCACACGCGGCTCACGGCTGTATCGACTCCACCCGCCGCGCGACTCCTTGTCTGCCGTGCGACTCCGACGAGTCCACCGTACCAATTTTAGATGCCAAAATCGAGTGACTTCATTGTGTGACTCTGTTTGCCACACAACCCTCTGCGTCCTTCGACTGCGGTGGTCCACTACAATTTTCGGCTGCGGCGACCCGCTACAGTCTTCAGCTACGGTGAATTCGCTCCGGCGACCCGCCGCGGTCTTCGACCTGATGTGATCTTCGGCTCCAACGACTCGGGGGCTCGGAGGCTTCCTCCGCTTTGGCGACCCTCCTGTAGGGTTTCGTAGCATGGAAAACAAAAATTTTCTACCGCATACAAACAAATAAGACAAGATCTATCTACTAGATTGTAGCAACGAGTCGATGGAATAACTCACCCTCGAAGATTCCAAAGTGTTTAACGAGAGCGGATTCTCGTGGGTGATGTAGTCGTACTCTTCCCGATCTCAAGATCGCGTAGACGATCCTTCCGGCGCTGCGTTCCGGCAGCGCTCCCGCAGTCGGTCACACGTTCGGTACTCAACGAAGACCTTCCTCTCCCTTGTTCCAGCAGGCAGCGGAGGTTGTAGCACTCTCCTCGCGATTCCGGCAGCACAACGGTGTGGTACCGGAAGTAGAGGGGAGATCTCGCAGGGCTTCGCCTTAAGCCGGAGCGAGTATGGTGGACTATGAGAGAGCTCCTCGGCGATCTAGGGTTTAGACACACCAAGGAGGAGGCTTGGCCGGCGGCTAGGGTTAGCTAGGCGGCGGCGGCTTGCCCTAGGGCGGCGGCGGCTGCAGGAGGGCCGGCGGCTTAGGGCTAGGGTTTGCGGGTGGAGGTGTTGGGTGCTAGGAGGGACAGCCCTGCCCCTCCTTATATAGGTGGAGGGGCCGCGCCAGGGAGGGGAGTCCCTCCCCAAATCGGTTTCCCAAGTGGGCCGGCGGTGGAGGGGGGAACTCCTCCCCAAGTAGGTTTCCTACTTCCCCTCTACCTCACAAAATAGCCGTTTGGCTTTTCAAATTGGCGTTTGACTTTTCAAACTAGGATTTGATTAAACCCTTTATTTTGTTCAGCGATGACACGTAGTACATGATGCAATCATTCCAATTTGTTATGACACATTCATGTACCCTTCCCCTCCGGAGTGCCGGACATTCTGGAACCTTCTAGAACATTCCCGATGAAAACACCGGAACCATTCTACAACCCCGAAACAGGACTTTCCTTATATGAATCTTATTCTCCGGACCATTCCGTATCTCCTCGTGGTATCCCGGATCCCATCCGAGACTCCGAACAACATTCGGTCTCTTACTCATCATTCCATAACTACTCAAACAACGTCGAATCCTTAAGTGTGTCGCCCTACGGTTCGTGAATTATGCGGACATGATCGAGACACTTCTCCGAACAATAACCAATAGAGGAATCTGGAAATTCATATGGCTCCCACATATTTCTACGATAACTTTGCGATCGAATGAACCACTTACATACGATACCAATTTCCCTTTGTCTCACGATAGTTTACTTATCCGAGGTTATGATCGTCGGTATCTCTGCATACCTAGTTCAACCTCGTTACCGATAAGTACTCTTTTCTCGTTCCCGTGATATGTGATCCCTTGTGAGCCAGTCACATGCTTGCAAGCTAATTGGATGACATTCCACCCAGAGGTCCCAGAGTATATCTATCCGTCATATGGATGGACAAATCCCACTCTTGATCCATGTGTCTCAACCAATACTTTTCGAACACTCAATGCCACCTTTATAGCCACCCAGTTACGGTGTGGTGTTTGATGTCATCAAAGCATCCTTCCAGTGAAGGTGATATGCATGATCTCATGGTCGAAGGAATTAGGTTACTATGTATCAGAAAGCATATAGCAATTGAACTATTAAAATGACTTGATCTTTATGCTACGCTTATCTATAGGAGTATGTCCACCATATCATTCTCCTAACGATATGATCTTGTTGTTAATAACATCTCAATGTTCATGATAGGGAAACCACAATCATTTATTAACCAACAAGCTAGTATTATAAAGAGGCTTTACTAGGGACTCTATTTTAGTTTACAAATCACACAAGTATTAATGTTTCCTTGTTAATACTATTATAGCATGAATGTAAACATTTATCATAAACACAAAGATATAATAATAACTACATTTATTATTGCCTCTAGGGCATATCTCCAACACCTCCGTGGTCTTCGGCTCCGACGGCCCGGGGTCTTCTTCGAATTTGACGACCCTCCACGGTCTTCGGATGCAGCGACCCGCCATGTCTTCAACTGAGGTGACCCACCACATCCTTCGACTTTGATGACTCGTCATCACGCTGACTCCGCCGCGTCGATTACGTCCGCCACGTGACTCGCTACCGCATCAACTTTGTCCATGACAACTACTAGTAAAGCTAAGTTTCCCTCTACTTAGAGCTTATTCTTTTTTAACTCGCACTCGAAACACTCGGGGGTTGCGCCCTCTTCGAGAAACCTAATGTGCCATCGATTCCACACACTCAAGCACCTCAAACGCGACAGCCCGAGTAGATGATTCTGCTTGATCGTCGAATCCTTGAACTCCGAGTGCCTCGGCAAGGTACTGATACTAAGGGTAATAATGCTAACGAAAAGGCCTAGCATACAGTGCAAAAGTGTCGACTCGATCGGCACCATAATCTTACTATACAAGTCGACATGCAAATATTTCTTACAAGATATAAGTACTTCACAATTATTTATATTTTCTACAACCTACAAGGTCGTCGACTGCCTTAAGATATTCTATCGGGTCCTCCAACAGGATTCGACAAAACAACTGGCTACGCCATAAGCTCAAAACCTGAGTCAAGTCCCTCTTCGGATGGTTGCATCGCTCGATGCTACACAGACGCGACGCTGGCCGCGCACCCGACAAAGCAACGGCGCCGACTTAACCGGAACGTCGAGTCCTTTCGGCTAAACATCGCGCGACTCCGCTGCGTCGACTCCTGGCTCCTTATGCGTGAGATGCTGACTCTACGTACTTTCGGGTCAATGGTTTTTCCTTGCACGAGTCTCCACTCGAGTCTGCGACTCGACTAGACACTCGGGAGGCTACTTCTATCAGGAGCGCTGGTCGCGCACCCGATGTACTTCCGGGTTAGCGGTATGCCCACGAGATTACCGACTATAGCTGCACGATACAAGACTCAAGTCTCTGCCCGAATCTGTGACTCCGCCAGACACTCGGGGGCTACTCCAAACTGGAGCGTTGGTCGCGCACATAAAAGATCTTCGAGTGGCACGCTTCGATTCCTCGAATCAACGATTCGACTGAGGACTCGGGGGGATACTCCCATAGGGAGCGCTGGTCGCGCATTCGAGAAATGAAGCCATTCAGGGCATCTGCATGGTCATCCGAAGAACGTCTAGATCACCGTATTGCGCAAACGATGACTATAAGTCTCTGCTCGAGTCTACGACTCGAACAGACACTCGAGGGCTACTCCCATAGGGAGCGCTGGTCGCGCACCCTATAGTCCATTGTGTTGATTACTTCCATAATGGCGACCCATTTACAACAACCGAACAAATTCAGCTGGCCCGATGCAAGGTTCAAGACAACTAAGTCTCCACCCGAATCTATGTTTCGTATGGACACTCGGGGGCTATTGACATGGATATGCCCTACGGGTACCCGATGTTAGCCTACCTGGTCCGGATCGACGGAAGACCCACTCGACGACCTACCAAGGTCCATGACGCCTATGACGGTTTGACTTATATAAAGCCCATATGAACACAGACTCCCAAGCGCACAAGACAAGGAAAGCTTAAAACTAGAGTTTGAATACAACTTGGAACCAACTCGTATCGGTACCTGATACCTAGCCTCCCCATATATAAAGGCTAGGAGGGTTCAACAAAGAGGATCAGGATACAATAGACACCATAAACCCCCCAATAGACATGTCGGGGATATGACCCCAGGTACCCTAGAGTTGAGGTATCAGATGATTGCATAAAGGGATATGTGATTCAATAAGTAATGAGATAAATGTCATTTGATATAAGACAACAAGGAAAAGAATAAACAAAGGGAAGGAAAAAACCCAACCAAGCCGAATTGGACTAAACTCGGCCAGGATAGGATCTCACCAGGCCGAATCTGACCTTCAATAGCCGAATAAAGGGCAACCGGGCCGAATCACCCTGTTTGGGCCGAACCAACTACGTCAGCCCACCGCGATCTGGCTCCTACCTCGCCACATCGCCCGAACCACAACACCATCTCCTCCTTGCGCCGAGGCTCCCGCATACGTCGATCCCCCTGCCTCAATCGCTTCCCCCGGGTGGGCCGGATTCGGCCCACTGCGGGGAACCTTCTGCTCTGACGCCACAGGCCTCCACCAAGCCACCTCAGAACAGTGACCCGGCTGGGCCTTATCCCTGCTCCTGGGCCGAGATAATTACCAGGTCGAATCAAGCAGAGTACCCCGGACGGGCTGCCACCAGTTTGGGCCGACTAAGGAGGAAACCTGGCTGGGCCCTCAATAATTCGCCTGGGCAGCTCTCCCACCCCTGGCCGAATTAATTCCTTCCCAGGACGAATTTCCCCTACGCCCTAGGCACTTGGGCCGAGTTATAATGACCTAGACACCTCGTTATTCATCTCCAGGTGCCTCCACGGTCTCCACAAGAACACGCCATCAAACTAAGACAAGCTCCACCAGTATCGTGCTAGTCTTGGGAGCCCACCAGCTCAGACTGGCACATGGCGTATGGAATATGCCCATGGAATCTAGCAAGATGCTAGGGATATGCTCTTGGCATCAAATAAGATGCTAGGGAATATGCCTGACATCTCCAAAGATGCCAAGGCATATGCTGAGCATCTCTAGGAGATACCCAGAATATGCCATCTAGATGCCAAGTGTGTAGAACAAATCTTGTCCCCTGGGCTCCCCTTTATAAGTAGCACCAGGGGGATCGTTACAGGAGAGGCCCCGAAGGGATCCTCCCCTCTCTGCTCAATAGGATCTCTCCTTCTTTTTCTTCACCCACTCTCACAGAGAGATCTAGATAGAGGCATAGGAGATACAACTCCAGGAGCATGATTGTAGCCACATGTATGGCAAGATTATAAGAGATTAGATGTAGAGGAAGAGGTGTTATCTCCACATGAGAGCCTCAATCCTAGATACATTGTATTTCTCTTTGTTCATACGAGTGCGGTCTTCACTGCATCATCCCTCCCCGGATTCCTCCACGTCCATCGGCCCCAACTTTAGCCTACCCATGGCATATGTCGTGATACCACCACGACATTTGGCGCCCACCGTGGGGCCTTTTAGTGGCGTTGGTTGGGTTTCCATACGGACGTGAGCATCTTCTTCAACCTCATCTTCATAGAGCATCTGCAGCTCCTCCAGGCGAACAGAGAACAGAGAGGTAAGCAAAGGGGTCTCCAAGTCTGACTCAGCAAGGCAGGTAAGACTCAGCAAGAATGAATCAGACTCTTCTCCAAGCATATTGTAAGTAACAGATAACTCAGCCACCAACATTCGATCCTTCACCCCGGGGAGAAAATAACTCAACCCGGGGACTAGCCAACGTATCCATAGAATCACCTTTAGATGGAGAAAAACTTATGTTGATTTGGGTATGTATTTTCCAGCTTATTTATAATTCGGATAGAATTTGAGTCAGCTTATTTATAATTCGGATAGAATTTGAGTCATCTTATTTATAATTCGGATAGAATTTGAGTCAGCTTATTTATGATTCGGATAGAAATGGATTCAGTTTATTTATGCTTTGTATTAACCTTTAACTCAGCTCACCAGCCAGCTTATTGATGATTCAGATGTAATTTGAGTCAGTTTATTTATGCCTTAGATTAACCTTTAACTCAGCTCAGTAGCTTATCTCTGATTCGGACTAACATTTGATTCAGCTTGCCATGCTATATTATAATTCGGATTTGTATTCGGACTTGGCGTACTAGCTTATCTCTGACTCGGACTAAAGTTTGATTCATCTCGCCAGATTGCCAGGTTATGTTATATCTCGGATTGATATTTCACTATCTTGCCAGGTTATCTCGTATCTCGGATGACTATTTGCCAGCTTATCATATCTCGAATCTATATCTCATATCAACATCTCGAATCAGATCTCTCAGGGATTAGCCCTATTATCATATCCCAAAACTTAATCTCGGATCTATATCTCGGATCCATATCAGAGGCAGATTGACATCATCTCATCGGATCAAATTATATCTTGGCAAATAGATAACTCGAATTTGAGTCATATACCTCGGATTTGAGTCAGATGACTCAGATTTGAGATGTAAGTCAAAATTGAGTAAAGTAACTCGGATTTGGAATAAGATGAATCAAATTTGAGTCATATACCTCGGATTTGAGTCAGATGACTCAGATTTGAGATGTAAGTCAAAATTGAGTAAAGTAACTCGGATTTGAAATCAGATGACTCGGATTTTAGTCATATACCTCGGATTTGAGTCAGATGACTCAGATTTGAGATGTAAGTTAAAATTGAGTAAAGTAACTCGGATTTAGAATCAGATGACTCGGATTTGAGTCATATACCTCGGATTTGAGTCAGATGACTCAGATTTGAGATGTAAGTCAAAATTGAGTAAAGTAACTCGGATTTGGAATCAGATGACTCAGATTTGAGTCATATACCTCGGATTTGAGTCAGATGACTCAGATTTGAGATGTAAGTCAAAATTGAGTAAAGTAACTCGGATTTGGAATCAGATGACTCGGATTTGAGTCATATACCTCAGATTTGAGTCATATGACTCAGATTTGAGATGTAAGTCAAAATTGAGTAAAGTAACTCAGATTTGGAATCAGATGACTCGGATTTGAGTCACATACCTCGGATTTGAGTCAGATGACTCAGATTTGAGACATAAGTCAATTTTGAGTAACATAACTCGGATTTGGAAACAGATAACTCCAATTATGACTTGACCAAAAGGGTTATGACCAGTGCCCAAGAAGGCCAGAAGTCAAAAACTTACCCCAAAAGGGTTATGACTAGTGCCCAAGAAGGCCAGAAGTCAAAAACTTACCCAAAAGGGTTATGACTAGTTCCCAAGAAGGCCAGAAGTCAAAAACTTACCCAAAAGGGTTATGACCAGTGCCCAAGAAGGCCACAAGTCAAAAACTTACCCAAAAGGGTTATGACCAGTACCAAGAAGGCCAGAAGTCAAAAACTTACCCAAAAGGGTTATGACCAGTGCCCAAGAAGGACAGAAGTCAAAAACTTACCCAAAAGGGTTATGACCAGTGCCCAAGAAGGCCAGAAGTCAAAAACTTACCCAAAAGGGTTATGACCAGTGCCCAAGAAGGCCAGAAGTCAAAAACTTGCCCAAAAAGGTTATGACCAGTGCCCAAGAAGGCCAGAAGTCAAAAACTTACCCAAAAGGGTTATGACCAGTGCCCAAGAAGGCCAGAAGTCAAAAACTTGCCCAAAAGGGTTATGACCAGTTCCCAAGAAGGCCAAAAGTCAAAAACTTACCCAAAAGGGTTATGACCAGTGCCCAAGAAGGCCAGAAGTCAAAAACTTACCCAAAAAGGTTATGACCAGTGCCTAAGAAGGCCAGAAGTCAAAAACTTGCCCAAAAGGGTTATGAGTAGTAGGAGTCAAAAAATTACCCAAAAGCGTTATAAGACATAGAAGTATACAGTCAAGGTACCACAAGTCGAAAAACAACTCTGGGAACATTTTAATATGAAGCCTATGAGCGATCCTACGTATCCCACATAGCCTCGGGGACTAATGTCGGGGATATGACCCCAGGTAGCCTAGAGTTGAGGTATCAGATGATTGCATAAAGGGATATGTGATTCAATAAGTAATGAGATAAATGTCATTTGATATAAGACAACAAGGAAAAGAATAAACAAAGGGAAGGAAAAAACACAACCAGGCCGAATTGGACTAAACTCTGCCAGGATAGGATCTCACCAGGCCGAATTTGACCTTCAATAGCCGAATAAAGGGCAACCGGGCCGAATCACCCTGTTTGGGCCGAACCAACTACCTCAGACCACCGCGATCTGGCTCCTACCTCGCCACATCGCTCGAACCACAACACCATCTCCTCCTTGCGCCGAGGCTCCCGCATACGTCGATCCCCCTGCCTCAATCGCTTTCCCCGGGTGGGCCGGATTCGACCCACCGCGGGGAACCTTCTGCTCTGACGCCACAGGCCTCCACCAAGTCACCTCAGCACAGTGACTTGGTTGGGCCGGTTTGGATTGACCAGGCCCACCGCGGGAGACAGCTCCATCCTGTGAAATCAAACCCGGTTGGGCCTTATCCCTGCTCCTGGGCCGAGATAATTACAAGGTCAAATCAAGCAGAGTACCCCGGACGGGCTGCCACCAGTTTGGGCCGACTAAGGAGGAAACCTGGCTGGGCCCTCAATAATTCGCCTGGGCTGCTCTCCCACCCCTGGCCGAATTAATTCCTTCCCAGGCCGAATTTCCCCTACGCCCTAGGCACTTGGGCCGAGTTATAATGACCTAGACACCTTGTTATTCATCTCTGGGTGCCTCCACGGTCTCCACAAGAACACGCCATCAGACTAAGACAAGCTCCACCAGTATCGTGCCAGTCTTGGGAGCCCACCAGCTCAGACTGGCACATGGCGTATGGAATATGCCCATGGCATCTAGCAAGATGCTAGGGATATGCTCTTGGCATCAAATAAGATGCTAGGGAATATGCCTGGCATCTCCAAAGATGCCAAGGCATATGCTGAGCATCTCTAGGAGATACCCAGAATATGCCATCTAGATGCCAAGTGTGTAGAACAAGTCTTGTCCCCTGGGCTCCCCTTTATAAGGAGCACCAGGGGGATCGTTACAGGAGAGGTCCCGAAGGGCTCCTCCCTCTCTGCTCAATAGGAGCTCTCCTTCTTCTTCTTCCTCCACTCTCACAGAGAGATCTAGATAGAGGCATAGGAGATACAGCTCCAGGAGCATGATTGTAGCCACAAGTATGGCAAGATTATAAGAGATTAGATGTAGAGGAAGAGGTGTTATCTCCACATGAGAGCCTCAATCCTAGATACATTGTATTTCTCTTTGTTCATACGAGTGCGGTCTTCACTGCATCATCCCTCCCCGGATTTCTCCACGTCCATCGGCCCCAACTTTAGCCTAACCATGGCATATGCCGTGATACCACCACGACAAGACAGATCTATGATCTCCACCTCCATGATAGATCTATAGATCTAGATCTCAACTTACCTCATACGCACCTCACGCCAGATTGCATCTGCGCATCCCTATAACCTTCGGTTCCGCCGTAATCAAGAGCAGACAAGCAGGAGTAGGGTTTTCCCTCCGGGGGCCTGAAGCTGGGTAAACCTCGTGTCCCTGCGTTGCTTGTCTGTTAACCGTTCCGCGATCTCCAGCATCCCCATCTTCTCCAAAACCCAAGTCCATAACAATGGGCATTGACGAGATCGAACCTCGTTAGTTGGTCCCTTTTATATATACGAGATATTGTGGAGGCTTTGCCCCACGAAACCCTAAACTTGATTTGGTATCAGAGCTAAACCTGCTCCTCGTTCCGCCGCCGCGTCGCCCCACTCTCTCCGCCGCCGCACTACTCACCGCCGCCGCCGTTGCTCTGTTTTCGACCACCATCACCGCCCTCTCGGAGATGGATACGTCTTCCTCCATCGTCGCCTCCGCACTGATTGGTCCGATCTTCTCCGCTGCGGGAGCATCGGCATCGGCACCCTCCTCCTTGACTGCCATATCCGTGTGGCTCAATCGGGGGAACTTCATGCTGTGGAAAGGGATCGCCATCTCGATCCTCGCTGGTGCTAGCCTCCACGGCCATCTCGATGGCACCACTGCAGCCCCGGCTGAAACCCTAACTCAGGGGACCGGTGATGCTATGACCTCCGTCGCCAATCCCGACTACCTTTGTTGATGGACTCAGGATCAGAAGGTCAAGGACCTTCTCTCCATGATGGACGATGACATCGCATGCCAGCTTGTCGGCTGCAATACAACACTTGTCGTCTGGGCGTCCGTCACCGCCATGTTCGGTGCGCAGAGCCACGCCAACGTTTGCCACATTAGGCGGCAACTCTAGTCGTTGCCCAATGAGGATCTGTCTATGGTGGAGTGCATGCATAAGATGAAGGGCCTTGCCGATGTCATGGCGACTGTCGGTGCCCCCATCACTGATGCCGAGCTCATCGAACACATCCTCATCGGAGTTTCGGCTGGCACTGTGATGGTGCATGTCACCTCAAAAATTATTCTTTTTATCACTTACCTACTCGAGGACGAGCAGGAGTTAAGCTTGGGGATGCTTGATACGTCATAAACGTATCTATAATTTTTTATGTTACATGCTTGTTTTGTATCAACTATCTTATGTTTTTTCTACACTTTGAGGTATTTTTATATATTTTCTGGAACTAACCTATTGACAAGATGCCGCAGTGTTAGTTGCATGTTTTCTGCTGTTTTTGGTTTCAGAAAAGCTAGTAAGGAAATATTTTCGGAATTGGACAGGACAAAAGCAAAAGTCAATATTTTACCAGAAGGAACACGGAGTCCGGAGGGCAGCCGAAGTGGAGCCACGAGGCGGCCACACCTAGTGGCGGCGCGGCCAGGGGGTGCGCCAGCCCTAGGTGTGGGGCCCTCGGGCGCCCACCGGCCTTGCCCTTTCGCCTATAAAAGCACCCCGATGCAGAAACCCTAAGTACCCGATCAAATCTCCACGAAACAGTCTGTAGCCGCCGCCATCTCCATCCCTAGATCGGGGGGATCTGAAGCTCTTCGCGGCACCCTGCCGGAGGGGAGAGTTCATCCCGGAGGCCTTCTTCATCACCATGCCAGCCTCCGGAGTGATGCATGAGTAGTTCACCCTTGGACTATGGGTCCATACAATAGCTAGATGGTTCTTTCTCCTCCTTTGTGCTATCATGTTTAGATCGTGTGAGCTTCGTTCATGATCAAGATCATCTATTTATAATCATACATGTTGTGTTTGCAGGGATCCGATGGATATTGAGATACTATGTCAGATTGGTTATTGATTCTATCATGTCTATGTTATTTGTGATCTTGCATGCTCTCTGTTGTTCGTAGATGCTTTGGCCAAGTAGATGCTTGCAACTCCAAGAGGGAGTATTTATGCTCGATAGTAGGTTCATGCCTCTAGTAATCTGGGGAAGTGACAGGAATCTCTAAGGTTGTAGATGTGTTGTTGCTACTAGGGAGAAAACAACAATCCTTTGTCCATGGGGCAATTGTATTGTTTACTTTACACACATTGCTTAATGCAATTATCGGTTGCTTGCAACTTAATACTAGAAGGGGTTCGGATGATAACCTGAAGGTGGATTATTAGGCATAGATGCAGTTGGATTACAGTATATGTATTATGTTGTAATGCCCAATAAAATCTCGTAGGAGTCAAGTTATCTAGTATGTGCATTGTTATGCTTTCTCAATCTGTCAATTGCACCTCTGTAATTTGTTCACCCAACATGCTATCTATCTTATGGAGAACACCTCTAGTGAACTGTGGACCCCGGTCCATTCCTTTATCATTGATATACCATCTACTGTTTACCGTTTACTGTTAACTTTCTACAAGCAAATCACTATCTTCCACACTATACGTTTAATCCTTTGTTTTTAGCAAACCGATGAGATTGGCAACCTCACTGTAAGTTGGGGCAAAGTATTGTGGTTTGTGTTGTGCAGGATTCCAAGTTGTTAGCAACACCTTGGAGTTGTTTCCTTACTCCTACTGGTTCGATAACCTTGGTTTCATGACTGAGGGAAACTTGTTGTTGTGCTCATCATACCTTCCTCTTGGGGTTCCCAACGAGCTATACATATCTGAGCCATCACGGCCCAACCCAGCCCTTCCCGCCAGCCCATGTCGCCCTCTGCTGGGGAGCTCTTGGAGCCCCTGGCCGTGACGCCCTTGGCTGAGCCGCCTTCTGGTTCGTCGGAGGCTCCGACGCCTGCCCCCGTTCACGACATGGTCACTCGTAATCGAGATCATACACGGCTCTAGAATATCTACCACGATGGCATTGTCCGGTATAACCCTAGCCGTCGTGCGTTTTTTGCCTCTCCCACCTCACACCGGGATGCTCTTCGGGAGCCGGTGTGGCATGCGACGATGGCTGAGGAGCTCGCTGCTCTTCGTGATACTCACACCTAGACTTTGGTGCCTCACCCAGCTGGAGTTGATATTGTTGGAAGCAAATGGATCTTCAAGACCAAACACCATCCCGATAGTTCGATTGACAAGCATAAAGCACGCCTGGTCGCCCGTGGATTCACTCAGCAACATGGTATAGATTATGGTGATACCTTCAGACTAGTTGTCAAGCCATCCACTGTTCGTTTGGTGCTCTCTATTGCAGTTTCCCGTGGTTGGACTCTTCGTCAGGTGGATGTCAGTAATGCGTTTCTCCATGGATACTTGGATGAAGATGTCTATATGCAGCAGCCTCCTGGTTTTGAGGATGCCCGCTTCCCCTTGCATGTCTGCAAGCTGCAACGGTCCCTCTATGGCCTCAAGCAGTCCTCGCGTGCCTGGTATGCTCGGCCGAGTTAGCTACTTCTTCAGCTTGGGTTCATTGCCTCTAAGGCGGATACATCATTGTTCATCTTCTCTCGAGGTACTACTCAAATTTACATTCTTGTCTATGTCGATGACATTGTCATTGCTGGCTCTTCTCCTGCCATGGTGGATCTTCTGGTATAGTCCCTGGCAGCTAGTTTTCCTATCAAGGATTTGGACAAGCTGGAGTACTTTCTTGGATTGTAAGCGTCCTTCCATTCAGGGTGCATGGCATTGACTCAGCGAAAGTATGTGCTTGATCTCCTTCATCGAGTCAATATGGAGAATTGCAAGTCCACTTCCACTCCGCTTGTCACGACAGAGCCACTGTCTTGTGAGTCTGGTGCTCTTCTTAGTGCTGATGATTCTTTCCGGTATCGCAGTATGGTCGGAGCACTTCAGTACCTGGCACTCACTCGCCCAATATTTCTTTTGTTGTGAACAAGGTGGGCCAGTTTCTCTCTCAGCCGACTAAGGTTCATTGGGAAGCTGTTAAGCGTATTCTGAGATATGTCAAAGGTAGGCTGGATATAGGACTACAGATTCGCAAGTCTAATTCCACCGATGTTAGCATATTCACGGATGCAGACTAGGCAGGCTGTGTTGATGACATACGATCCACTGGTGGTTTTGATATGTTTGTTGGACCGAACCTTGTCTCCTGGAGTTCGAAGAAGCAGCCTACCATTTCGAGATCTAGCACCGATGCTGAGTACAAGGCGCTGCCGAATGGCGCTGTCGAGGCCATGTGGGTTGAGTCGGTTCTAAGGGAACTCGGTGT
The DNA here is from genome assembly GCA_910589765.1 of Avena atlantica. Lineage (NCBI taxonomy): Eukaryota > Viridiplantae > Streptophyta > Magnoliopsida > Poales > Poaceae > Avena > Avena atlantica. Next base: position 217,460,004 of record OU342738.1, read on the forward strand.
ATCACGGAAGCGAGCACCTATTTTATGGTGTGATAATTTTGGGGCTACTTATCTGACTGCTTAGTTTTCTTAGATTGATCTCTCTACTGTCTTTCACTCTCGTACCAAGCACATCGAGATCGATTTCCATTTTGTGCAGGAACGAGTTGCTACAGGCGTCCTAGATGTCAGATTTATCTCGACTAATGACCAACTGGCTGATGTATTTACTAAACCAGCCACACGACAGATGTTAGAGCGTTTCCGGTCCAATCTAAGTCTTGTATGTAGTAGTAGTTCAGATTGAGGGGGTGTGTTGGAAACGGTCTCGTATAGGTGTTGTATACCACTGGTGGAAAACAGGGTTGTAGTCTCGGTCCGCAACGGGCTCTAGTCCCGGTTTTGGGCCCGGGACTGCAAAAACGGGACTAGAGGCCCCCCTCTAGTCCCGGCTCGCAACGGCCCGCGACTGATAACAGCCACGTGGCTGTTTCAGCGCCGCGGGGGGCGGAAACCCTCTAGTCCCGGGTTGTAACACCACCCGGGACTAAAAGGTTTCCTGTCGCGGCAGAGAAACACCACATTTCTCTGTCGCGGCAGAGATTGTGTATTTCCTTTTTTTGCCATTTCGTTCCTTTTTCGTTTTGTGTTTCACTATAATTCAAACATATATTTCAGTATACATATTATACGCTACTACATACACACTACACGTCGATGCATTTATATAATTAATTGATCCCTTGCAAGCATATATATAATCAATCATATCAAAAGGAAGAAATGTTTTGAAATTACATGGTCATTGATGAATATATATATATATCATATCAGCTACATGAAGATGACTAAGGCAAATCGAGTTCCACGTCTCTCTCCATGTACATCAAGGACTTCCTTCATCATAAATCCCGCTATCTCCTCTTGAATTGCTCTTATGCGCTGGTCTGGCTCTAGTTTCTCCCGCAAATCATAAATATAATGTGAGTCAACTTTCCGCTCACTGTTCAACTCGCGGATGTACTCGCAGACGTAGTATCCACATAAATGAGTTCCCGGTGGCTGTTGTAAACTCTTCACCATTTTATAAGTTAACTCCTCTTTGAATGGACCTGGTATTTTCTGTCTGAACCGTGTCCAACACCTGCTCGGCAAAGAAAATGAACAAAGAAGTTATTAGTTACTTGATATCAGGAAATGAATGAAAGAGGACGATATAATGCGATAATGATTGAAATTACTTATGGAGTATTGCTTTCATGTCGCTCCACTGCTCTTGGTCCCAACTTAATGAGTCGTGGACTTCAACTAGGGAGTTGTCAACTTGAATGTTTAGCAAGATCCAGTGGAATCTGCGGACATTTACATAAGCATACATGCATAGCTCATCCAGTAAGCAAAAATAAAATATGTACAAGATATAAACACTCACTTGAAGTTGTAAGGAAATAGTATTTCCTTAACAAAATTATGCTCGGTTAAGAACCTGCACAGGTCTTCCTCCACATCTTTGGGGTGATTCTTTAATGTATATTCATTAATGATATATGGGTCAATGAACCCAACGTCGTATCTTCTAGCTCTTTTGCATTCAAGCATCTTCATTCTGCGGAATATAATATCATCATACAAAAGGATATATAGTTAGGATAATATATTAAATGCAATGAATGAGCTAAAGCTACAAACTTAATTATAGAAATAAATAACTTACAGACAATAGCAACCAATGATAGATTTGTCGAGGGCGCGCTGGTTGTATAACTGAAACAATTCGGTCATTTGAACCAGTATCGAGTATGGTTTGAAGTGATGCTCCTTTCTAAGGTCCACCAGAAACCAATCTTTATGATGCTTTTTTTCTGCTTGCGACATGTACCATTCATGCAGATTTCGCATATGTGTGGATAGACGCGCGAGCTCCTCATTACTGACTAGAGGCTCCCCTTGGACATACTGACGTACTATCTGACCCACTGGCATATCTTCATAGCCTAAATATTGACCAAGAGACATATTTGCTTTGTTAGCAAGTGCTTTGGCCTGCGATACAGTGATTCCCATAAGTGCAGCATTATTACGGGCTCTAGGGTCCATTATTTGCATGTCCATATCCATTTCAGCTCTGAAGGCCTTGTCGAGGTCTGAAATGACTTTGAGCGGGGCGACCGATTGATTCTTCTGTGCTCCGAGCTGGGCAACTTGCTTCCCGCTTTTTGCACTTGTGACTTTTTTCTTCTGTGCTTGCTTAATAATCTCCCGGTCATAGTCTGATTCCAGATTCATCGATATCTGGGATGGTTGCTCTAGAAAGGACTTAGCCCACTTTTTGTTTTTTTCGTTATATACAGGCTTTGGCTCAGGCTTTTTGGGTGCAAAATGCGCCTTAACTTGGGCAGCCACATCCGCGTTAGTTTCCTCATCGGTCTTGTCATAAGGTCTCTTTGGAAGAGCCGGCGGGATATCGACTATCTTCGGCGTTTGAACTTTCTTCGATATGGGGCGCGGGGGACTATCGAACTTCCGTTTCTTCGATGAGGTAGTAGTATTGCACAGAGGCGGAGGTGGAGATCGAGTTGATGTACTCCTACTGCGGCGATTGTCAGCGGGGCGGGGTGGACTTGGAGGTTGGCGATAATCGGGTTGGGGTGGACTTGGAGGTTGGCGATAATCGGGTTGGGGTGGACTTGGAGGTTGACGATATTCATGCGGGGTGGATTTGGATTCCTTGGAGTCGGTGGCCTTGGCGCCGATCCTGGAAACTTGATGTACTTATTATTCCATAGAATGATGTTGCGCTTGACATCTCCTAGTTTCGAAAAGGCCTTCAGGCGTAGCGATTTCAATCTCTAGGTCCGCAAAATCCTCCACTATGTCATCCACCGTGACATGAGCATAGCCTAGTGGAATCGAAAGTGAATGGTGGAGTGCTCCAGGTAGACAAGGTAAAGCAGTGCCGATCGCCACCTTGAAGGACGGGTTGTTCATTGGCTGATGTAGCTCACATTATGCCATCTCTCTGACATCATCCACAAGGTAGTGAGGAGATGATGCATCATCCAGCAGTGCTTGATCATCAGCACGGACCTCCGTGGAAGCCACGCCGCTTCTCCGTTGGCTAATATCCAATGCAGGATCATCAGACCGCGGGTGAGTTGACGATGGCGGCCTTTGTCTAATTTCATGCATGAGGTTCTTCAGATCAGCTAGGTCCTGCTCTACCCTGGAGATCCGGTCTGCCTCCCGGCCCTTCTTTCTCTGACGGCTTCTGTAACTGGCATCGTACTGAGGAAACCCTTTCTTCCACGAGACACCGGCGCCTTTGCCTCGTGTTCGTCCTCCCTTTTCAGGATTCCCTAGGGCGCGTGTCAGCTCGTCGTTCTTTCTCTTGGGACGGAACAATCCCAATTGAGCATCGTTCATTGCTTGAATAAGGTCTTGGGAGGGTTTTAGAATTTTCTCATGAAATAATGTCTTCCCTATTTCTGGGTCCAAGGATACCCCGTGCCCGTACCACCAGTGCTTTGACCTCTCAGGCCATCCATCTGTACCAGGAGTGATGCCTCTAGCCCTCATGTTCTTCTCCATAGTTTCCCACTTAGGGACGGCACTCTTGTAGCCACATGTCCCCATTTTACGATGCTATTTCTTGTTGGCAGCATTTAACGCGTTCTTTGCCGACTTTGCCTTTGCTTTATCAGATTGCTCGTACTGTACAAAATCGGGCCACTGTTCTCTCAACTTCTCGTTTACTCCTTTGAAGTCTGGAGTTTTCTTTTTCACGACATATTTCGCGTATAAACTTTTCTTGTGGTTCCGGTACAGTTCATCCATCTTGCTCAGTGTCCACTCCTTGACTTTCGCTCTATTTTCAAGCCCACCCGGCCTTGGGGTAATACCATCTACCTCAAATTCCTCATACTCCGGAGGTAGTATGAAATGCGCTATGAGCTTCTGCCAAAGGTCATCTTTGGCATCATCGGTGACACAGCTGTTGGATTCTTCACCGGCTTTCTTTGACTTATTCCATTCTTGGATGGTGATCGACAGGTTGTCCCTAACAAGCACCCCGCATTGATTTATAAACATCCTCCGGTGCTTCTCTGGAGCAATCGGTTCACCATCATCATCTATTTCTTCGATGGTGAACCTCTGATTACCATCCAACTTTTTGTTCGGCCCTTGTTTCGTTCGAGCTGTCGATTGCTTCGATCTGGTGGGCTAAAAGAAGAAGAGAGAGTGATTAATATATATCTAGATCAGTTAATGAATAGAGGTAACACGAGACTTTATATATATATGTACCTCGCCGGATCCCGTCGAGGGGCCATCATTATTATTGTTATTTGTTTGCCCTTCGTCCATCTGGTCTTCCCCTTGGTACATTAGGTTTTCCTCTAGTCCATCACCGGATGGATTCAGATATGAGGATATCTCTTCCTCGAGCAAAATATCTTCGGCGCCGGTAGTAATACTAAGAGGAATTTCACCTCTTATCATGCCCTGAAGAAAACCTTCACCGATGCGACCAGGATCTTCGGATGGATCCATGACTTAATTATCTATAAAAAAAGAGTTAAACAGGTTAGAAAAAAATAATCCTAATAACTAAAACAATATAATCCTAATTATAATAATCCTAATATTATTTGTGCTAAAACAATAATCATAATAACTAAAAAAATAACCCTAATCCTAATCCTAATTCCAATCTTAATAAATAAAACAAAAAAATCACTAAAACAATAATTCTAATATTTTAATTAAAACAATAATCCTAATACTAAAACAAAAAACCCTAATATAAAAAAACTATAAAAAACTATAGAAAAAACTATAACATTTCCTAATATTAATTGTGGTAAAACCTAATATTATTTGTGGTAAAACAATAATCTTAATATTAATTGTGGTAAAACAATATAATCCTAGCTAATAAATAAAACAAAAAATAACCCTAGCTAATTACAATAATTAATAACCCTATCTAACCAATAATTACAAAAAAAAACCTAGCTAATTCTAGCTAATTACAATTACAATAATTAATAACCCTAGCTAACTGATAATACTAATCCTAGCTAATTACAATTACAATAATTAATAACAACTAATAATTACAAAAAAAAACACCCGCCCGTACTCCCTTCGAGCTCTCACCGATCGAGGCACGGCGGGGCTGCGCATGGCGGGACGGCACGTAGCAGGGCGGCGCACGGCGGGGCGGCACGCAGAGGGGAGGTGCGCGGCGGCACAGCGAGGCAGCGCCCGGCGAGGTGGCGCGCGGTAGCACGGCGGAGCGCCGGCACGATGGAGCACGTACGCACGGCGGAGCGGCGGCGGAATCGGATATCACCTCCCCTGCTTCGTCTTCGTCTGTGTGCTTCGTCTTTGTCGAGAAATGCGAAGTGTTGGGGCAGCAACTCCCCTAGCGCCAGAATATATAGGGACCCCCCTTTAGTCGCGGGTCAAGCCACGGGACGGGACTAAAGAGTCTTTAGTCCCGGGCCGTGGCTTAACCCGCGACTAAAGACCCCCCTTTAGTCGCGGGTTAAGCCACGGTCCGGGACTAAATGGTTTTTTCGGCCGCTTCGTTTTTGCGCGCGCAGGCACCCTTTAGTCCCGGGTCCAGCCACGACCCGCGACTAATTGCTTTTTTGTAAATTTTCTTTTTTAATTCAAATCAAATATAAAAACTTTGGAAAATCATCTCTTTTATTGTAATAATCCAAATAATACAAATAATATGTCTATTATTATCAGAAAAATATAAAGAATATTAATATAATATCCATTTATCTGTTTGCATCATTTATAAATTATTTCATTTGTAAATTTTCTTTTTTTAATTCAAATCAAATATAAAAACTTTGGAAAATCATATCTTTTATTGTAATAATCCAAATAACACAAATAATATTTCTATTATTATCAGAAAAATATAAAGAATCTTAATATAATATCCATTTATCTGTTTGCATCATTTCTAAATTATTTCATTGGTAAATTTTCTTTTTTTAATTCAAATCAAATATAAAAACTTTGGAAAATCATATCTTTTATTGTAATAATCCAAATAACACAAATAATATGTCTATTATTATCAGAAAAATATAAAGAATCTTAATATAATATCCATTTATCTGTTTGCATCATTTATAAATTATTTCATTTGTAAATTTTCTTTTTTTAATTCAAATCAAATATAAAAACTTTGGAAAATCATATCTTTTGTTGTAATAATCCAAATAACACAAATAATATGTCTATTATTATCAGAAAAATATAAAGAATCTTAATATAATATCCATTTATCTGTTTGCATCATTTATAAATTATTTCATTTGTAAATTTTCTTTTTTAAAATTCAAATCAAATATAAAAACTTTGGAAAATCATATCTTTTATTGTAATAATCCAAATAACACAAATAATATGTCTGTTATTATCAAAAAAATATAAAGAATCTTAATATAATAGGTTAATAGTCTCCTGCCAAGGAGGATAGCTGCCCCCTTCCATTTGTCACCCGATCACCGGCATGGAGATATGTACCAAATCTAATTAGCTTTGCTCCACACATCGATACACGATTAATCTCTCTTCAATAAAGCTGACGACTGACATGATGTCTGTGACAAGAGAAGTGTGAGAAAGAATATGGACAAACTACTGCCTGCCCACACGTCTTTTACCTATATCGACGTTTAGTGTTGCGGTTCCGCACCATGTTGCAGGTGCAACCCAATACCATATGCCGTGTTGTATATCAGAGCAGCTCTGGTACACATCAGCCAATCTCAGCTACAGTAGTCTCACAGACTAGTACTGTCGAAAACTTGCAGATGTATTCTCCATGCAATTACACCTATATGTATCTAGTAACAACTTGACCAAGTCATTTCTTCACAAATCATAACTTACTTATCTTCACTTTAGTCACAACTCACAAACCACTACTAGTTGGTTAGCTAGACAACTCACAAACCACTACTAGTAACGCCTAGCTAGACATGATATGCATGGTCGTGCATAGTGCATAGTGCATAGTGCATACATGCATGTTAGAGTAGCTACCAAAGGATCTGCATGCTTATACTGTTCACTCGTGGAAGTGGCCAGAGCCTCCACACCAGGCTTTATTTGCATGCAATTATGTCATCACAAGGCGTCTTGCTGGAGGCCATTGGCCAGAATGTTTTGTTAGCACCACGCTAGAGTACAAGTTTGTATATAGTATTTTTTCAAACTAAAAGCATTTGCCTTACTGCTTTCTCGGCACATCTGCCAACACAGACACACCATGACAGCTAGGCGTTACTAGCGCAATAGCACTAAACGAGGCAAACATTACACCTGACATATAATGTACAAATAATCTCTCTGATGACACATAACGACAGACGCTGGCTATGGCACAATAATGGCAAGCAAACAACACCTCTAATTGTTGATTAGGATTGATGTCATTACCTTTCATACTGAACGTTTCTTGGACCAAGCACAGATCTCTAGGCACATCGTACGACAAACACATAGGGGGCAGCTATCCCCCTTGGCAGCAAATCCACACTCTAATATAATATTCATTTATCTGTTTGCATCATTTATAAATTATTTCATTTGTAAATTTTCTTTTTTTTAATTCAAATCAAATATAAAAACTTTGGGAAATCATATATTTTATTGTAATAATCCAAATAACACAAATTATATGTCTATTATTAGCATAAAAATATAAAGAATCTTAATATAATATCCATTTAGTCCCGATTGTAGTCACAAACCAGGACTAAAGATATTTCCCGCCATTTCCCACCGCTTCCCGCCAAGATTTCCTGCCCTTTCCTTTCTACGAGAGCTTTTAGTCCCGGATGTAGTCACTAACCGGGACTAAAGATATTTCCCGCCATTTCCCAAAGCTTCACGCCAATTTTTCCTGCCCTTTCCCTCTATATTTAGGGCGACCGCGCCATGGCTATCCACACATCCACACCTTCCTCTCTTAGAACAATGGACAACGCCTACTGGGCCATTCTGACCCTCGGGGAGACCGAGGCGCTGTGCGCCTCCAACTACCCTTGTACGCCGGGCTACCGGCCGCCTGCCGGCTGGATGCTGAGCGCTGGAGGGGTTCCTGTCCCTCCTGTCCCTCAAGGTTCCGCACTCCAGGCGGCCATCACAAACCACTTCTACCACGAGCTCACGCTGGAGCAGCGGATGGATCCCCAGTGGGATCCCGACAACTACGAAACCTGGAAATGCCTTCTTCGCTAATAGGCGGGAAAGGGAGCTCGCCAGGTACGAGGGTGATGGCCCGCCACCGGTGAACCACAACGAAGCCGGCCATCGTCTGTGGTGGGCGAACCGTACTATCATCAGAGTGATGCGCTACATCGCCGGGGGAGACCATCCTCGCCTGCGGTGCCCACGAGTCCACCCGCCACAGAGACACAAAAAGGCCCCACACCGGCCCGGCGGTAGCGGCATCGTCTTCCAGGAGACCCCTCCCCCGCCCGCCGTGAATCCAAGGTTGGAATGGCCCCTGGTATATGCCATGGATGGGCTGAGGATCCCCGGAGTGGCAGGTGACGATGACGATGACGAAGAAGACCCTGAAGCTGCGTACTATAGGACTAGGAATGATTATGACTAAAGGGGGCGGCTTTAGTCCTGAGTGTTAGCTAGTACCGGTTTGTCCCGGTTTTTAATATTAATAAATGTCTTGAGTGTTACCTAATAAATAGAGGGAAATGCCTATATAAAGAGAGGGTTCATCTTTAGTCCCGGTTGGAGAAACCAACCGCGACTGAAGGGATTGCGGCAGACTGGGCCATGCAACACTAATAATAGGGGTGAGTGTCGACATTATGTCGTGCGGCTTGTACCTTGTCCCGGATGGTGTCACCAACCGGGACTAAAGATGAACCTTTAGTCCCGGTTGGAGACACCAACCGGGACTAAACATGAGTCAGCACTAATAATAGGGGTGAGTGTCGACATTATGTAGTGAGTGTCAACATTATGCCGAGTTGCTTGTACTATAAATAGGCATCCTTGTGAGTCCAGTCCTCCAGCCAGTTTGAGGCATCTCCAAGATGGTTTTCGAGAGCAGGGACACCACTACAACCAGTTTCAGGGAGATGCCGACGGAGCCCAGTCCTCCGGCATCTCCGAGAAACTAGTCATAGAGGCACTCCCTAATATGTGAAATTAGTTAGCTCCCAGGCGTATTGATCTAGTTAGACAAGTTACAAGATGCAAGATGGTTTTCGAGAGAAGGGACACCACTACGGCCAGTTTCAGGGAGATGCCGACGGAGCCCAGTCCTCCGGCATCTCCGAGAAACTGGTCATAGACGCACTCCCTAATATGTGACATCACGCGTTTGGATATCAGATCTTAGTGGTAAGTATGAATCAGTACTAAAGGCCCTCCTTTAGTCCTGTTCCAGCCACAAAACGGGACTAAAACACTCAAGATTGTTTGTAGACAACACTATAAAAATGGACACATGCATGGAGCATCTTCACTCATAAAATGTTACATATTACATATCATTTCTTTGCGTGTGTTCCTTTCTGATCCCGTCGTATCCATGGAGCATCTTCATTCATTAACATGATGCTTGGGTCATCATTCACCGCGAAGGGCGGAATTTCATGAAACTTATCACAATCTTCTGACATGTCTGTCTTGTCCTCCACTCCCACTATGTTTCTTTTTCCTAAAAGAACTATGTGGCGCTTTGGCTCATCGTCTGATGTATTCTTTTTCTTATTTTTTCTTTTTCTAGGTTTGGTAGACATGTCCTTCACATAGAAAACTTGAGCCACATCATTGGCTAGGACGAATGGTTCGTCTAAGTACCCAAGATTGTTGAGATCCAGCGATGTCATTCCGTATTTCTTGTCTACCTCAACCCCTCCTCCTATCAACTTGACCCATTTGCACCGAAACAAGGGGACCTTAAAAGTAGGTCCATAGTCAAGTTCCCATATCTCCTCTATGTAACCATAATATGTGGTCTTTGACCCATTGTTGTCTGTTGCATCAAAGCGGACACCACTGTTTTGGTTGGTGCTCTTTTTATCTTGGGCTATCGTGTAAAATGTATACCCATTTATCTCGTACCCTTGGAAAGTCGATATAGTCGAAGATAGTGACCTAGACAACAAGTATAGCTGATCTCCAAGAGTGTTGTTTTTATGGGATGTTGCTGTTGGAATTATGCCCTAGAGGCAATAATAAAGATGTTATTATTATAATTCTTGTTCATGATAATGTTTATATTCCATGCTAGAATTGTATTAAGCGGAAACTTTAATACTTGTGTGGTTTGTGAACAACACCGTGTCCCTAGTATGCCTCTATGGACTAGATCATTGATTAATGATGGTTAAGGTTTCCTAGCCATGGACATGACTTGTCGATTAATAATGAGATCATATCATTGGGAGAATGATATGGTGGACAGACCCAAACTAAGCGAAGCAATTAGATCGTGTCATCGTGTTCGTCTTTGCGAAGCTTTTCTTATGTCAAATATTGTATTCCTTAGACCATGAGATAATACAACTCCCTGGTATCGGAAGAAAGCTTTGAGGTCATCAAACGTCATCCTATGAGAGGGTGATCATAAAGGTGTCTCTCAGGTGATCGGAAAGTATCTGTTGGGTTGTATGTATCGAGATGGGATTTGTCCCTCCCAAGTCAGAGAGATATACTTTGGGCCCACTCGGTAATCGATATCAACACCGCTTGCAAGCATGTGGTTAAGGAGTTAATCACAAAGTGATATCGGATTACGAAACGAGTAAAGTACATGCTGTGAACGAGATTGAACTAGGTATGACGGTACCGACGATCAAATCTCGGACAAGTAAAATATCGCGAGACGAAGGGAATATATATATGGGATTGATTGAATCCTGGCATCGTGGTTCATCCGATATGATCATCGATGAATGTGTGGGAGTCAATATGGGTTTCCAGACCCCGCTATTGATTATTGATAGAAGATCATGTCTGCATATTCTCGAACCCGCAGGGTCACACACTTAACGTGTCTCGACGCTAGGATAGATTGGATAATTGGTTTATGAGTTTTTGTTCGGAGTATCGGATGGGATCCGGGACATCACGAGAGGTTCCAGAATGGTCCGGAGAATAAGATTCATATAAGGCAGTGCAGTTTTTGGAGTTCGGAATTGTTCTGGGTTAATCGGTATTGTACCGGAACCTTCTAGAACCTTCCGGAAGGGGACCAACGTGGCCCCACCTTCCGGGAGGGGGCATGGGCCTATGAGGGAGTGCCCTGGCCGCATTGGGCCAGGGGAACAAGGCCCCATAGGGCCCATCCGGCCAAGAGAGGTTTAAACTCGAGATAAACCTTCTAGAAGGGGGGGTTTCCTTGCCCCCCACTCCTTATCCTTTGGGGTCGCCGGTTTGGGCTTGGGGGAGGAGATAGGGCTGCGCACCCCCCTCTATATAAAGAGGGGTGGGGGCGCACAAACCCCCTACACCTTCCCCTCCAACCCTAGCCGCCCTGCTGCCCTCCTCTCTCCCTCCCGACTGCTTGTAGGCGTAGCCCTGCTGCAGAAATTCTCCACCATATACACCACGCCGTCGTGTTGTAGATCCAATCCGTCTCTCCACCATACTTGCTGGTCCGAGGAAGGAGGAGACATCGAGGTGCTGCACGTGTGCATCTCACGGAGGCACCGCCACTTGTGGTGCTAGATCGGATCGGATCACGAGGAGGAGAAGCGAGTACGACTACATCACCCACGTTCCGACGAACGTTCCGCTGTGCGAATCTTCAAGGGTATGAAGATCTAATCCAATCTCTCTCGTTGTTTGCATCTCCTATATTATATCTTGGATTTCCCTCTGTTCGCATCCGTAGAAAATTTTGATTTACTATGCCGCGAAACCCTTCAGTGGTATCAGAGCTAGATCTATGCGTAGATGTGTTTCACGAGTAGAACGCAACATAGTTGTTGCGGGCGTTGATGTTTTCTGTTGCAAGCCACTTGTTTGTGTTCTTGTTATGACGCGGGATAGTGAGATTGAAGCGGTCCCGGCCAACCTTACACGACGTCGTTCGCGAGACCGGCTCCGCACTTGACGTGTGGCTTGTTCCACACATGCGGCTGGTGGATGTCAGTTTCTCTCACTATAGTTGTCATGGGATTAACACCGGAGTTTGGCAACCATAATATCATTGTTGTGGCTTTCCGTAGGTAAGAATCGTTCTTAGCATCTACTCCCATAAGCCACGTAAAACATGCAACAACAAAGTAGAGGCGTCTAACTTGTTTTTGCATGGAGTGTTTTCTGTGATATGGTATGGCCCAAGATGTGATGTGTATAATGTATGCGATGATCATGTTTTGTAATGTTTCACGACTTGCATGTCGATGAGTACACAACCGGCAGGAGCCATATGGTTGTCTTTATAATTGTGTATGACCTGTGTGTCAACTTCTTATGCGCCATGTAATAGTTTCACTTTATCGCTAAGTAGTTAGCAATAGTTGTAGTTCCTATTCGTGGTGGAGGCAATCATGGTGGAGTGATGGAGATCATGCCGGAACGCACAAGATGGAGATCATTGCACGAAGATTGGCTATACCATGTCACATTAAAGTTATATGCATGTGATGTTTATCCTTTTATGTATCTTATCATGCTTAGATCGCGACGGTAGCATTATAAGATGATTCCTCACTTAAAGATCAAGATAAAAACTATGTTCTCCCCGAGTATGCACCGTTGCGAAAGTTCGTCGTGTCCAAGCATCACGTGATGATCGGGTGCTATAGACTCTACGCTCACATACAACGGGTGCAAGCCAGTTTTGCACACGCGGAAATACTTGGGTCTAACTTGACGAGCCTAGCATGTACAGACATGGCCTCGGAACACATGAACCGAAAGGTTAAGCATGAGTCATATGAATGATATGATCGAAACTTCGTTGTCCACCATTGAAACCACATCAATTCTCGTGAAGATCGGATTAGGTGTGGTGAATTTGGATCATGTTCACTAAACAACTTGAGGGATGTTGAATTTAGTGGGAGTTCATCTAGTAATTTGATTAAAAGTTGAACTAGTTATCATGAACATAGTCTAATTTGTACTTGCAAATACTGTAGATCACATGGCCAAGTCCAACTTCAACTTCAACGTTTTCGCTGAGAAGGAAAAGCTTAAAAACAATGGGTCTAACTTCACCAATTGGTTCCGCAATCTAAGAATCATTCTCTCTGGCGGTCAAAAGGACTATGTCCTTGGGAAAGCGTTAGGTGACCCCCCTGCTGCAACTGCGCCGGCTGATGAGAAAGCTGTCTATCAGTCGCGCAAAGATGATTATGGTGTGATTAAGAGCACCATGTTGTTTGCTATGGAACCGGAACTTCAAAATCGTTTTGAAGACTAGCCCCGGCCCTTTGAGATTCTCTAAGAGCTAAAAACCATGTTTCAGACTCAGGCCCGTTCTGAGAGATATGAGATCTCTGAGAAGTTCTTTAACTGCAAGATGGAGGAAGGGAGTTCCGTTAGTGAGCACGCCATTAAGATGACGGGCTACACTCAACGCCTTGAGCAACTGGAATGCACGATTCCAGAGGAGCTCAAGATTGACAGCGTTCTGCAACCACTCCCTCCCAGCTACAAAAGTTTTGTAGTGACTCATAATCAGATTGGTTCCACTGATACGATCACCGAGCTCTTCGCAAAGCTGAAGGCCGCGGAAGTGGACATCAAAAAGGATAATCATGTGTTGATGGTCAACAAAACCACCTTTAAGAAAGGTAAGGGAGCAAAGAAGCCGTTCAAGAAGGGCGGCGGCAAGCGCACTGCCCCTGCTGAGAAGAAGCTCAAGTCTGGTCCTAAGCCGAACACTGAGTGCTTCTATTGCAAGGACAAGGGTCACTGGAAGCGCAACTGTCCGAAGTACTTAGCGGACAAGAAGGCTGGCACCATCAAAGGTATATTTGATATACATGTTATTGATGTTTTCCTTACTAGCCCTCGTTGTAGTGCCTGGGTATTTGATACCGGTTCAGTTCCTAATATTTGTAACTCGAAACAGGAGCTACGGAATAGACGGCGTCTTGCGAGGGATGAGGTGACGATGCACGTTGGCAACGGATCAAGAGTTGATGTGATGGCCGTCGGCACGCTCTCCTTAGTTTTACCTTCGGGATTAGTTTTAAACCTTAATAAATGTTATTATGTGCCTGCGTTGAGCATGAACATTATTTTTGGATCGTGTTTATTGCAAGACGGTTATTCATTTAAATCGGAGAATAATGGTTGTTCTATTTATATGAGTAACATCTTTTATGGTCATGCACCTATTGTGAATGGTTTATTTCTTCTAAATCTCGAAAAGGATGAAACACACATCCATAACATTAAGGCTAAGAGATGCAAAGTAGATAGTGATAATACTACTTATTTGTGGCACTATCGTCTAGGTCATATTGGTGTAAAGCGCATGAAGAAACTCCATTCTGATGGACTTTTGGAGTCTCTTGATTTTGAATCATTTGACACATGCGAACCATGCCTCATGGGCAAGATGATCAAAACCCCGTTCTCTGGTATGATGGAGCGAGCAACGGACTTGTTGGAAATCATACATACCGATGCATGCAGACCGATGAGAGTTTCGACGCGCGGTGGATATCGCTATTTTCTCACTTTTACCAATGACTTAAGTAGATATGGGTATGTCTATTTAATGAAACATAAATCTGAAACATTTGAAAAGTTCAAGGAATTTCAGAATGAAGTGGAGAACCATCGTAACAGAAAGATTAAGTTTCTACGATCCGATCGTGGGGGCGAATATTTGAGTAATAATTTTCTCACGCATCTTAAAGCAAGCGGAATCGCGAGGAGAGTGCTACAACCTCCGCTGCCTGCTGGAACAAGGGAGAGGAAGGTCTTCGTCGAGTACCGAACGTGTGACCGACTACGAGAGCGCTGTCGGAACGCAGTGCCGGAAGGATCGTCTACGCGATCTTGAGATCGGGAAGAGTACGACTACATCACCCACGAGAATCCGCTCTCGTTAAACACTTTGGAATCTTCGAGGGTGAGTTATTCCATCGACTCGTTGCTATAATCTAGTAGATAGATCTTGGCTTGTTTGTTTGTATGCGGTAGAAATTTTTTTTCTTCGAGGGTGCAGTTTTTGGAGTTCGGAATTGTTCCAGGGTTAATTGGTATTGTACCGGAAGCTTCTAGAACCTTCCGAAAGGGGACCAACGTGGCCCCACCTTCCGGGAGGGGGCATGGGCCTGTGAGGGAGTGCCCTGGCCACATTGGGCCAGGGGCACAAGGCCCCATAGGGCCCAGCCGGCCAAAGAGGGTTTAAACCATATATAGAGCTTCTAGAAGGGGGGGTTTCCTTGCCCCCCACTCCTCCTCCTTTGGGGCCGCCGGTTTGGGCTTGGGGGAGGGGCTAGGGCAGCCGCCCACCCCTCTATATAAAGAGGGCTGGGGGTGCACCAACCCCCTACACCTTCCCCTCCAACCCTAGCCGCCCTGCTGCCCTCCTCTCTCCCTCCCGACTGCTTGTAGGCGTAGCCCTGCTGCAGAAATTCTCCACCATATACACCACGCCGTCATGTTGTAGATCCAATCCGTCTCTCCACCATACTTGCTGGTCCGAGGAAGGAGGATACGTCGAGGTGTTGCACGTGTGCATCTCACGGAGGCACCGCCACTTGTGGTGCTAGATTGAATCGGATCGCGAGGAGGAGAAGCGAGTACGACTACATCACCCACGTTCCGACGAACGTTCCGCTGTGCGAATCTTCAAGGGTATGAAGATCTAATCCAATCTCTCTCATTGTTTGCATCTCCTATATTAGATCTTGGCTTTCCCTCTGTTCGCATCCCTAGAAAATTTTGATTTACTATGCCGCGAAACCCTTCAGTGGTATCAGAGCTAGATCTATGCGTAGATGTGTTTCACGAGTAGAACGCAACATGGTTGTTGCGGGCGTTGATGTTTTCTGTTGCAAGCCTCTTGTTTGTGTTCTTCTTATGATGCGGGATAGTGAGATTAAAGCGGTCCAGGCCAACCTTACGCGACGTCGTTCGCGAGACCGGCTCCGCACTTGACGTGTGGCTTGTTCCACACATGCGGCTGGTGGATGTCAGTTTCTCTCACTATAGTTGTCATGGGATTAACACCGGAGTTTGGCAACCATAATATCACCGTTGTGGCTTTCCGTAGGTAAGAATCGTTCTTAGCATCTACTCCCATAAGCCACGTAAAACATGCAACAACAAAGTAGAGGCGTCTAACTTGTTTTTGCAGGGAGTGTTTTCTGTGATATGGTATGGCCCATGATGTGATGTGTATAATGTATGCGATGATCATGTTTTGTAATGTTTCATGACTTTCATGTTGATGAGTACAGAACCGGCATGAGCCATATGGTTGTCTTTATAATTGTGTATGACATGTGTGTCAACTTCTTATGCGCCATGTAATAGTTTCACTTTATCGCTAAGTAGTTAGCAATAGTTGTAGTTCCTATTCGTGGTGGAGGCAATCATGGTGGAGTGATGGAGATCATGCCGGAACGCACAAGATGGAGATCATTGCGCGAAGATTGGCTATACCATGTCACATAAAGTTATATGCATGTGATGTTTATCCTTTTATGTATCTTATTATGCTTAGATCGCGACGGTAGCATTATAAGATGATTCCTCACTTAAAGATCAAGATAAAACTGTGTTCTCCCCAAGTATGCACCGTTGCGAAAGTTCGTCGTGTCCAAGCATCACGTGATGATCGGGTGCTATAGACTCTACGCTCACATACAACGGGTGCAAGCCAGTTTTGCACACGCGGAAATACTTGGGTCTAACTTGACGAGCCTAGCATGTACAGACATGGCCTTGGAACACATGAACCGAAAGGTTAAGCATGAGTCATATGAATGATATGATCGACACTTCGTTGTCCACCATTGAAGCCACATCTCTTCTCGTGATGATCGGATTAGGTGTGGTGAATTTGGATCGTGTTCACTAAACAACTTGAGGGATGTTGAATTTAGTGGGAGTTCATCTAGTAATTTGATTAAAAGTTGAACTAGTTATCATGAACATAGTCTAAATTTGTACTTGCAAATATTGTAGATCAAATGGCTAAGTCCAACTTCAACTTCAACGTTTTTGCTGAGAAGGAAAAGCTTAGAAACAATGGGTCTAACTTCACCAATTGGTTCCGCAATCTAAGAATCATTCTCTCTGGCGGTCAAAAGGACTATGTCCTTGGGAAAGCGTTAGGTGACCCCCTGCTGCAACTGCGCCGGCTGATGAGAAAGCTATCTATCAGTCGCGCAAAGATGATTATGGTGTGATTAAGAGCACCATGTTGTTTGCTATGGAACCGGAACTTCAAAATCGTTTTGAAGACTATCTCGGGCCCTTTGAGATTCTCGAAGAGCTGAAAACCATGTTTCAGACTCAGGCCCGTTCTGCGAGATATGAGATCTCTGAGAAGTTCTTTAACTGCAAGATGGAGGAAGGGAGTTCCGTTAGTGAGCACGCCATTAAGATGACGGGCTACACTCAACGCCTTGAGCAACTGGAATGCACGATTCCAGAGGAGCTCAAGATTGACAGGGTTCTGCCATCACTCCCTCCCAGCTACAAAAGTTTTGTAGTGACTCACAATCAGATTGGTTCCACTGATACGATCACCGAGCTCTTCGCAAAGCTGAAGGCCGCGGAAGTGAACATAAAAAAGTATAATCATCTGTTGATGGTCAACAAGCCCCCCACATTCAAGAAAGGTAAGGGAGCAAAGAAGCCCTTCAAGAAGGGCGACGGCTAGCGCACTGCCCCTGCTGAGAAGAAGCTCAAGTCTGGTCCTAAGCCGGACACTGAGTGCTTCTATTGCAAGGACAAGGGTCACTGGAAGCGCAACTGTCCTAAGTACTTAGCGGACAAGAAGGCTGGCACCATCAAAGGTATATTTGATATACATGTTATTGATGTTTTCCTTACTAGCCCTCGTTGTAGTGCCTGGGTATTTGATATTGGTTCAGTTGCTAATATTTGTAACTCGAAACAGGAGCTACGGAATAGACGTCGTCTTGCGAGGGATGAGGTGACGATGCGCGTTGGCAACGGATCAAGAGTTGATGTGATGGCCGTCGGCACGCTCTCCTTAGTTTTACCTTCGGGATTAGTTTTAAACCTTAATAAGTGTTATTATGTGCCTGCGTTGAGCATGGACATTATTTCTGGATCTTGTTTATTGCAAGATGGTTATTCATTTAAATCGGAGAATAATGGTTGTTCTATTTATATGAGTAACATCTTTTATGGTCATGCACCTATTGTGAATGGTTTATTTCTTCTAAATCTCGAAAGGGATGAAACACACATCCATAACATTGAGGCTAAGAGATGCAAAGTAGATAGTGATAATACTACTTATTTGTGGCACCGTCGTCTAGGTCATATTGGTGTAAAGCGCATGAAGAAACTCCATTCTGATGGACTTTTGGAGTCTCTTGATTTTGAATCATTTGACACGTGCGAACCATGCTGTAACACCCTCAGAATCGGACCTATGCAAGTTTGAGCAGAATTCGCCAAACCCGCATAGAAACGATTCAAAGGTGCCCACCAGGCACTTTCGTGCGGGTGGAAACGAAGTAATAACATTACACAACAGTCCTCGATGGGACCCACAGAACAGATATATACAACAGCGACTCAAAGAGTCAAGAATACAGGTATAATATACAAAGATCCAAATCACCTTGAAAACGATAGAGCGTCCAGCTACGGACAAGATGCAAATGGGGCTAAGAGCCCTGAAGAATAACCAATGGCGTCCATAACCCTGCCCAGGCCAAGCCGGAAGGGTAACCCTGCTAAAGGCGTCAATCTCAAAACCTGCTTAAACAAAAGGGGTGCCGACAAAGGGCAAAGGAAAAAGAAGGAGCGTCAGTACTGAGGCCAGTACACGGCGAGGCTAGAATTTGGCGGTCCTCGCCTACATAGGTATGGTGGACTGAGCGGCAGCGGCAGCATGCACTAAACAACCTATAGAGACTCGATACAACTGGCGGCTATCAGAGAGGGGTGAGAAAGACCTATTCGGATTCAACATGATACTACCATCAAACAAACCCATCCTGGCGTTTCCCCCTCGAGACCATCGAGGAAGTCAACTGAGGAACTCACACAGTTGGCAGTTTTACTTATGCAGTTATCGTTGCAGCAATTACTAGTCAGGTTTAGATAATCGTCCTGATAAAGTAAGCCGTGGGCATTTTTAGTTAATCATTCCGTTATAGTGGCATCACTTACTAGTCAGATTCAATTAGCGTGAGATAACCCAAACCCAGCAGTTGTTGATACTTTTACTTAGTCATTCCGTTGTAGTGGAGCTGATTACTAGTCATATCGGATACAAGTCAATTTAAAACAGTAAACTTTAGTTATAGTTGTCTATGATCAAACACTGTGCTCCAAGTTGTCCATAACCGCGGACACGGCTTCTCGAAAAGATTTAACCCTGCAGGGGTGCACCAAAGTATCCACAGGCACTTCGACCCTTTTTGCCAGATCAGTTAACATACACCCATCGGTATGTCGGCGGGGCCTAAGTCACGACGTTCCCAGACACAAAGCAAGTACATGGGGGCCACCCCACCAAGTCGACACCCGCAACGAAGTCGGCTGGTCTCCGAGACGGACTTAGGGTTTGGGAAGACGGCTGTGAACGACAGTATGCCCCCAAACGGGGACTGTCGACACCGCGAAATCGTGGCCCGCTCCTAAACAGTACAGTGTGCAGTACCTCGCACAATCGTAAATAAAGCAGTAAAGCATGGCATAAGTACAGGATAGTAATAAAGCCCCAAACTACTTGTGGCCCCCAGTACAATACTTTGAAATCAGGTAATAATCAATGGGGGGCCCATATCTCCCCACCTGTGGTTAGCGTGCTCGATCTCGGAACAGGTGTCAAGAACTCGGGTCCTACGGGACACAAGTGGGCGGTCGGAAACCAAAACTTACCTATCACCCACCGATGCCTCTGCTTAATTCAATTTTAGTTGTTAAACATGAATTAAAGTGAAACAATAATTAAAGCCATGATCATCTCCAACGTCAACATGCGGCAATTCCTCCAACAAAGGCGGTACTTGACGACAAGCAAAACACTTGAGCAAGCGACTACGACACGCGGGCCCAACTAGCTACCAATCAACAGGTAATAGGATGTGTCCAAGGCTATATATGGCTGCAAGGGATATCACGGGTACGAAATCTAGAGCATCGCAACACAGATAGCAAAGATCAACAGGAGGGAAGTAAATACTAGCAAAGTAAGATAGGTAGAAAGGGGAAGATGCTCGCCTGAAAACATTGTCGAAGGTTCAACCGAAGATCGGGGCGAAGCTCACATCAACTCAACGGCCTTATCCGCGAAGAACCAAAACACTAGAAGAAACACCGGATGCAATATTTAATACACGGCAGAAGATCGGCATGATGCATGTATGATGTATGGCATGGCAAGGTGCGATGCAAATAGGTCAAGATTAAGCGGAACCGGGGTCCCGACAATTGATTATATTGTTCAAGTTATTTAATTACCCCGCAGATTAAATGTTGTTTAGCAAGACAACAGATGGAACCGGTTCGCTACACATGTTTAAATGAGGCCAATATAAGGCTAGATTTGCCCGCATATGGGCCCCATATTTAATTATTAGGTGAATCGGCATAAGGCCCCCAAACCACATGATATGCATGCAAGATGAATGTTTAAGATGCGACAAGTTGTTATTATATTATAAGATTAGGGTTTCGGGGAGGGGTTCACACATTGAGGGGTCTCGACGATCTTGGGGGTTCCGGGGTTCGGGGTTCGACAGGGTCCAGGGTCCGGTCTCGGGGTCCAGAGTTCGGCGGGTCCGTTCTCAGCGGGATCGTTCTTTCGTTCTCGGTAACGGGGCAGATCTTGCGTTCCGGGAAGATGTACTTGGCGGTCTCCGGCTCCACCCAGGTCGGGGCCGATCTTGTCGTCGCGAAGGTCTTGTCGGGCCGGCGTATCGGGTCGGTCTTGGCGTCCGGGAAGCGGTACTTGTCACACCTGTGATCTTCGGGTGTTATGGCGACGATCTTGTCGTTTCGATGTCGGGGTCTCGAAAAACGGAGCGAAGCACTTGGCGTTCCTTAGCGATCTTGGCGTCCATGGGTCTAGTTCGGTCTCCGGGGTCCTGCGGGAGAGCTTGGCGTTCTGCGGTCTTCGGCTTCGCGTGGCCGAACTTGTGGATCCGAGATGGAGGCCTCAGCGTTCCGTGTCGTCGACCATCGGGTTCGAGGATCTTCAGCAGCACACATCCATACCTCCAACACGAGAGTTTGCCTTGAGGCCCGGTACCGAGAGGAGGACAGGGGCGTCGCATCAGCGCAGCGGACGGGCCGGAGGCGGACGGTGCGGGACCTGCCTCCGAGCGACGACGGCGGGCAGCAGGAGCGCCAGCGGGGCGACGGAGAGAGGCTCGACGGGCACGGCGATGGCGGGCTCGCCGGGGAGGCTGGGGCGCGGGCGGCTGCGGCCTGAGCGCGACGGCGGGAGGCGGCCGGAGAGGCACGGGCCGGGGACGGCGACGGCGGCGCAGGACGTGGGGCGGCGAGCGGAGCGGGAGCCGGGGCGGGAAGACCGGAGGCGGCGCGCGGGGTCGCGTCGAGGTAGAGGTCGAGGCCGGCTCCGGGCGGGTCGAACGGCGCGGCTCCGGCGACGGGGACGGGCGGTGGAGCTCCGCGGGACGCGGTCGGGGCGAGGAGGAGGGACCCGGCGCGCGCTGGCGAGCGGGCTGGGCGCTGGGCGGCTGCGGCCTGAGCGCGACGGCGGGAGGCGGCCGGAGAGGCACGGGCCGGTGGCGGGTTGGCTCGGTGCGGGGAGGAGGCAGGCGGGGCCGGCGGCGACGCGGCTCGGGGTCGCGCGGGAGCGGCGGAAGGATAGGACGGGGCGGCGGGGTGCGCGCGGGGTAGGTGGAGGCCGGAGGGCGTGCTGGAGGGCGGGGGCGTGGTCGGAGCAGCGGGGCCGGCGGGGTCTGGCCGCCACGGGCTCGCGCGCGGCGGAGGGGAACGGCCGGCCGGGGCGGAGGGGAGCGTGAGGCGAGGGGAGGTGGGGCCGGCTCGCGAGCGGCGGCCCTGGGTGGCGGTGGTGAGCGTCGGGGCCGGGGAGGGAATCTAGCGCGGCGGCGGAGGGCTAGCGGGGGCGAGGTTGGGCGGCTGGTGGCGGGGAGGGCCTCAGGTGGTGGAGGCGCGCGCGGTAGAGCGGTAGGGGCGTGCGGCGCAGACGCGGGGGAGCCAGGGAAGAAGAACAGGGAGGAGGAGGGAGGTGGGCGCGCCAGGTGGGGCCAGGGGCGGTGGGGCCCGGGTGGCGGGGACAGCTGGGCACGCGGGTCCAGGGGAGAGGGGTCTGGGTGCGTGCGTGGGGGGGGGGTTTGGCAGCGTGTAGTGCGTGTGGGGCAGGGGGGATGAGAGAGAGAGGAAAGAAAGAGGGGTGGAGGAGGGGTGGACAAGTGGCAGCTCCTGGTAGGCTAGGGGAAGGGGAGAGGGTGAGGTGGCAGGTTGTCATTGGACAGGGTGAGGTGGAGGGGTTGGTGTGGGTATGTTAGTTGGTAGACTTAGGTGTTAGGGGCGGACCGTTTGTAAAACCTGGGGGTGGTCGTTCGGGTCGAAACGGCCCGTTCGACTGCCCCCGCTAAAATAATTAAATATGTTATTATTTATAAACGGGACTTTTGCAAACCGATGCTAGACAAAATAAATAATCCGGACAAGCCCGGGTTTTGGGGTTTTGAATAAAGACGGGCGTTTAATATAGAAAACAAAAATAGGGTTTTTAGCAAAATGGTTTCAAGCAAATAGATGCATGTTGATGTTATGCTGATGCACCTAGACAAGACATGCGATAATGATGATGCAATGCACAAAAACAACGCGATTTTCTAGTAGTGGTTTTGCGGGATGCCACAATTCGACACCACTAACAATGGATCTCGCCCTCGAGATCCGCCTCATGGTACCGGAAGGAAAGGTTGGCGATCTACGCCTTCTCGCTTCGTGTAGATCCCCGCGACACCACTAACAAGAGGTCGTTGTTCCTGTTCGTCAAGAGAACACTCCGGATAAACAACGGACGAAGTTAAAGGTAAGGCCACCTCTAACTTCCATGGAAGGAGTAAAATTGCATCGATCCACTATTCAATATACCGAGCGAATGATAAGAGTAGTGGTATGGTCGCGACTCCATCCCGCACTCAAAGCATTACTCTGTACACGAGTAGACATATTATGCAACCAACCCTCGGATTCAGACTGAAGATCTCGTCAGGCGAGGTTCGGATCAAAGGAGTGATGCAGAATCTGCATCGGATCTGGCGTAGAGGATGTCGTCGCGTCGGAAAACACCGGAAGGCACAAACAAAGAACAAAGAATGGTACCACAGCAGACGGATTCCTCAGATAGCATGAAGACCCGTTGTAGACACACCGTTATCAGAGGAAGCGAAACCCTGAAGGTACGACGGAAACCCAACCACGAGAATTCCTGGACTCGAAGAAAGAGAAGAGAGCGGATTCAAAACACGTCGAGATAAGAGGAGAATAGCGAAGGGGTAAGGAGTAAAAATCAGACCTAATCAGAACTATCCAACCGATTTTGAAAAATAGTTTTGACACTCTACTTCGGCCGTTAGCTAGGTTATCCTACAGGCTGGACTTGTGGGGTATCGGAACTGCTGAGCTCTGATACCACTCTGTAACACCCTCAGAATTGGACCTATGCAAGTTTGAGCAGAATTCGCCAAACCCGCATAGAAACGATTCAAAGGTGCCCACCAGGCACTTTCGTGCGGGTGGAAACGAAGTAATAACATTACACAACAATCCTCGATGGGACCCACAGAACAGATATATACAACAGCGACTCAAAGAGTCAAGAATACAGGTATAATATACAAAGATCCAAATCACCTTGAAAACGATAGAGCGTCCAGCTATGGACAAGATGCAAATGGGGCTAAGAGCCCTGAAGAATAACCAATGGCGTCCATAACCCTGCCCAGGCCAAGCCGGAAGGGTAACCCTGCTAACGACGTCGATCTCAAAACCTGCTTAAACAAAAGGGGTGCCGACAAAGGGCAAAGGAAAAAGAAGGAGCGTCAGTACTGAGGCCAGTACATGGCGAGGCTAGAATTCGGCGGTCCTCGCCTACATAGGTATGGTGGACTGAGCGGCAGCGGCAGCATGCACTAAACAACCTATAGAGACTCGATACAACTGGCGGCTATCAGATAGGGGTGAGAAAGACCTATTCGGATTCAACATGATACTACCATCAAACAAACCCATCCTGGCGTTTCCCCCTCGAGACCATCGAGGAAGTCAACTGAGGAACTCACACAGTTGGCAGTTTTACTTATGCAGTTATCGTTGCAGCAATTACTAGTCAGGTTTAGATAATCGTCCTGATAAAGTAAGCCGTGGGCATTTTTAGTTAATCATTCCGTTATAGTGGCATCGCTTACTAGTCAGATTCAATTAGCGTGAGATAACCCAAACCCAGCAGTTGTTGATACTTTTACTTAGCCATTCCGTTGTAGTGGAGCTGATTACTAGTCATATCGGATACAAGTCAATTTAAAACAGTAAACTTTAGTTATAGTTGTCTATGATCAAACACTGTGCTCCAAGTCGTCCATAACCGCGGACACGGCTTCTCGAAAAGATTTAACCCTGCAGGGGTGCACCAAAGTATCCACAGGCACTTCGACCCTTTTTGCCAGATCAGTTAACATACACCCATCGGTATGTCGGCGGGGCCTAAGTCACGACGTTCCCAGACACAAAGCAAGTACATGGGGGCCACCCCACCAAGTCGACACCCGCAACGAAGTCGGCCGGTCTCCGAGACGGACTTAGGGTTTGGGAAGACGGCTGTGAACGACAGTATGCCCCCAAACGGGGACTGTCGACACCGCGAAATCGTGGCCCGCTCCTAAACAGTACAATGTGCAGTACCTCACACAATCGTAAATAAAGCAGTAAAGCATGGCATAAGTACAGGATAGTAATAAAGCCCCAAACTACTTGTGGCCCCCAGTACAATACTTTGAAATCAGGTAATAATCAATGGGGGGCCCATATCTCCCCACCTGTGGTTAGCGTGCTCGATCTCGGAACAGGTGTCAAGAACTCGGGTCCTACGGGACACAAGTGGGCGGTCGGAAACCAAAACTTACCTATCACCCACCGATGCCTCTGCTTAATTCAATTTTAGTTGTTAAACAGGAATTAAAGTGAAACAATAATTAAAGCCATGATCATCTCCAACGTCAACATGCGGCAATTCCTCCAACAAAGGCGGTACTTGACGACAAGCAAAACACTTGAGCAAGCGACTACGACACGCGGGCCCAACTAGCTACCAATCAACAGGTAATAGGATGTGTCCAAGGCTATATATGGCTGCAAGGGATATCACGGGTACGAAATCTAGAGCATCGCAACACAGATAGCAAAGATCAACAGGAGGGAAGTAAATACTAGCAAAGTAAGATAGGTAGAAAGGGGAAGATGCTCGCCTGAAAACATTGTCGAAGGTTCAACCGAAGATCGGGGCGAAGCTCACATCAACTCAACGGCCTTATCCGCGAAGAACCAAAACACTAGAAGAAACACCGGATGCAATATTTAATACACGGCAGAAGATCGGCATGATGCATGTATGATGTATGGCATGGCAAGGTGCGATGCAAATAGGTCAAGATTAAGCGGAACCGGGGTCCCGACAATTGATTATATTGTTCAAGTTATTTAATTACCCCGCAGATTAAATGTTGTTTAGCAAGACAACAGATGGAACCGGTTCGCTACACATGTTTAAATGAGGCCAATATAAGGCTAGATTTGCCCGCATATGAGCCCCATATTTAATTATTAGGTGAATCGGCATAAGGCCCCCCAAACCACATGATATGCATGCAAGATGAATGTTTAAGATGCGACAAGTTGTTATTATATTATAAGATTAGGGTTTCGGGGAGGGGTTCACACATTGAGGGGTCTCGACGATCTTGGGGGTTCCGGGGTTCGGGGTTCGACAGGGTCCAGGGTCCGGTCTCGGGGTCCAGAGTTCGGCGGGTCCGTTCTCAGCGGGATCGTTCTTTCGTTCTCGGTAACGGGGCAGATCTTGCGTTCCGGGAAGATGTACTTGGCGGTCTCCGGCTCCACCCAGGTCGGGGCCGATCTTGTCGTCGCGAAGGTCTTGTCGGGCGGCGTATCGGGTCGGTCTTGGCGTCCGGGAAGCGGTACTTGTCACACCTGTGATCTTCGGGTGTTATGGCGACGATCTTGTCGTTTCGATGTCGGGTCTCGAAAAACGGAGCGAAGCACTTGGCGTTCCTTAGCGATCTTGGCGTCCATGGGTCTAGTTCGGTCTCCGGGGTCCTGCGGGAGAGCTTGGCGTTCTGCGGTCTTCGGCTTCGCGTGGCCGAACTTGTGGATCCGAGATGGAGGCCTCAGCGTTCCGTGTCGTCGACCATCGGGTTCGAGGATCTTCAGCAGCACACATCCATACCTCCAACACGAGAGTTTGCCTTGAGGCCCGGTACCGAGAGGAGGACAGGGGCGTCGCATCAGCGCAGCGGACGGGCCGGAGGCGGACGGTGCGGGACCTGCCTCCAAGCGACGACGGCGGGCAGCAGGAGCGCCAGCGGGGCGACGGAGAGAGGCTCGACGGGCACAGCGATGGCGGGCTCGCCGGGGAGGCTGGGGCGCGGGCGGCTGCGGCCTGAGCGCGACGGCGGGAGGCGGCCGGAGAGGCACGGGCCGGGGACGGCGACGGCGGCGCAGGACGTGGGGCGGCGAGCGGAGCGGGAGCCGGGGCGGGAAGACCGGAGGCGGCGCGCGGGGTCGCGTCGAGGTAGAGGTCGAGGCCGGCTCCGGGCGGGTCGAACGGCGCGGCTCCGGCGACGGGGACGGGCGGTGGAGCTCCGCGGGACGCGGTCGGGGTGAGGAGGAGGGACCCGGCGCGCGCTGGCGAGCGGGCTGGGCGCTGGGCGGCTGCGGCCTGAGCGCGACGGCGGGAGGCGGCCGGAGAGGCACGGGCCGGTGGCGGGTTGGCTCGGTGCGGGGAGGAGGCAGGCGGGGCCGGCGGCGACGCGGCTCGGGGTCGCGCGGGAGCGGCGGAAGGATAGGACGGGGCGGCGGGGTGCGCGCGGGGTAGGTGGAGGCCGGAGGGCGTGCTGGAGGGCGAGGGCGTGGTCGGAGCAGCGGGGCCGGCGGGGTCTGGCCGCCACGGGCTCGCGCGCGGCGGAGGGGAACGGCCGGGCCGGGGCGGAGGGGAGCGTGAGGCGAGGGGAGGTGGGGCCGGCTCGCGAGCGGCGGCCCTGGGTGGCGGTGGTGAGCGCCGGGGCCGGGGAGGGAAGCTAGCGCGGCGGCGGAGGGCTAGCGGGGGCGAGGTTGGGCGGCTAGTGGTGGGGAGGGCCTCTGGTGGTGGAGGCGCGCGCGGTAGAGCGGTAGGGGCGTGCGGCGCAGACGCGGGGGAGCCAGGGAAGAAGAACAGGGAGGAGGAGGGAGGTGGGCGCGCCAGGTGGGGCCAGGGGCGGTGGGGCCCGGGTGGCGGGGACAGCTGGGCGCGCGGGTCCAGGGGAGAGGGGTCTGGGTGCGTGCGTGGGGGGGTTTGGCAGCGTGTAGTGCGTGTGGGGCAGGGGGGATGAGAGATAGAGGAAAGAAAGAGGGGTGGAGGAGGGGTGGACAAGTGGCAGCTCCTGGTAGGCTAGGGGAAGGGGAGAGGGTGAGGTGGCAGGTTGTCATTGGACAGGGTGAGGTGGAGGGGTTGGTGTGGGTATGTTAGTTGGTAGACTTAGGTGTTAGGGGCGGACCGTTTGTAAAACCTGGGGGTGGTCGTTCGGGTCGAAACGGCCCGTTCGACTGCCCCCGCTAAAATAATTAAATATGTTATTATTTATAAACGGGACTTTTGCAAACCGATGCTAGACAAAATAAATAATCCGGACAAGCCCGGGTTTTGGGGTTTTGAATAAAGACGGGCGTTTAATATAGAAAACAAAAATAGGGTTTTTAGCAAAATGGTTTCAAGCAAATAGATGCATGCTGATGTTATGCTGATGCACCTAGACAAGACATGCGATAATGATGATGCAATGCACAAAAACAACGCGATTTTCTAGTAGTGGTTTTGCGGGATGCCACACATGCCTCATGGGCAAGATGATCAAAACCCCGTTCTGCGGTATGATGGAGCGAGCAACGGACTTGTTGGAAATCATACATACCGATGTATGCAGACCGATGAGAGTTTCGACGCGCGGTGGATATCGCTATTTTCTCACTTTTACCGATGACTTAAGTAGATATGGGTATATCTATTTAATGAAACATAAATCTGAAACATTTGAAAAGTTCAAGGAATTTCAGAATGAAGTGGAGAACCATCGTAACAGAAAGATTAAGTTTCTACGATCCGATCGTGGAGGTGAATATTTGAGTTATGATTTTCTCACGCATCTTAAAGCAAGCAGAATCGTTTCGCAACTCACGCCACCCGGAACACCACAGCGCAATGGTGTGTCTGAACGCCGAAATCGAACCTTATTAGATATGGTCCGATCAATGATGCCTCTTACTGATTTGCCGTTATCATTTTGGGGTTATGCATTAGAAACCGCTGCATTCACTTTAAATAGGGCACCATCTAAATCCGTTGAGACGACACCGTATGAACTGTGGTTTGGTGCTAAACCTAAGTTGTCGTTTCTTAAAGTTTGGGGATGCGAAGCTTACGTCAAGAAGTTGATGCCGGACAAGCTCGAACCCAAAGCGGAGAAATGCGTCTTCATAGGATACCCTAAGGAAACTATTGGGTATACCTTCTATCACAGAACCGAAGCCAAAGTGTTTGTCGCAAAGAACGGTTCCTTTCTTGAGAAGGAGTTTCTCTCGAAAGAAGTGAGTGGGAGGAAAGTAGAGCTAGACGAGGTTATTGAACCTTCTCTTGAGTTGGAGAGTAGCGCAGCACCTGAAATTTTTCCAGTGCCGCCTGCACCAACGATAGAGGAAGCTAATGACAAGGATCATGAAGCTTCGGACGATGCTGCTACTGAACGTCGCAGGTTGACAAGGTCGCGTGCCCCTCCTGAGTGGTACGGCAACCCTGTCTTGACTGTCTTGTTAGTAGAAGACACTGAACCTACGAACTATGAGGAAGCGATGATGAGCCCAGACTCTGAGAAATGGCTAGAAGCCATGAAATCCGAATTGGGATCCATGAGCGAAAACCAAGTATGGACTTTGGTGGACCCTCCTAGCGACCGAAAGGCTGTTGAGTGCAAATGGATCTTCAAGAAGAAAACGGACGCGGATGGTAATGTTATCGTTTATAAAGCACGGCTTGTCGCGAAAGGTTTTCGACAAGTTCAAGGTGTTGACTACGATGAGACTTTCTCTCCCGTAGCGATGTTTAAGTCCATTCGGATTTTATTAGCAATTGCTGCGTTTCATGATTATGAAATATGGCAGATGGATGTCAAGACTGCGTTCCTCAATGGCAACATTGATGAAGAGTTGTATATGATGCAACCCGAAGGTTTTTTCGATCCTAAGGATGCTGATAAAGTATGCAAACTTCAGCGTTCCATTTATGGACTGAAGCAAGCATCTCGGAGTTGGAACCTTCGTTTTGATCAAGTGATCAAGAGCTTTGGATTTGTTCCAAATTGCTACGAAGCTTGCATCTACAAGAAAGTGAGTGGGAGCTCGGTGACATTTCTGGTACTATATGTGGATGACATATTGATTATTGGAAATGACATCAACATGCTTAACGATGTAAAGAGTTATTTGAACAAGTGTTTTTCAATGAAAGACCTAGGTGAAGCTGCTTATATATTGGGTATCAAAATCTATAGAGATAGACAAAGATGCCTGATAGCTTTAAGCCAGAGTACATACCTAGACAAAGTTCTGAAAAGGTTCAGAATGGATAAGGCAAAGAAAGGTTCAGTGCCTATGTTGTCAGGTAAGATATTGAGCAAGGCTCGGTGTCCAGCTACTGTAAATGATAGGGAAGCTATGAGCAAAGTGCCTTATGCCTCGGCCATAGGTTCTATCATGTATGCCATGCTGTGTACTAGACCGGATGTGTCCAATGCTCTTAGTTTGACGAGCAGGTATCAAAGTGATCTAGGAGCGGAACACTGGACAGCCGTGAAGAACATCCTAAAGTACCTAAATAGGACTAAAGAAATGTTCTTAGTCTATGGGGGTGATGAATAGCTCGTCGTAAAAGGTTACGTCGACGCTAGTTTTGACACCGAAAAGGATGATTCTAAATCTCAGACAGGATACGTATATATTTTGAATGGAGGAGCTGTGAGCTGGAGAAGCTGCAAGCAAAGCGTGATCGCGGGATCTACAGTAGAAGCGGAATACATGGCTGCTGCAGAAGCGTCAAGTGAAGGAGTTTGGATCAGAAACTTCATCACTGAGCTTGGCGTTGTTCCAAGTGCATTGGACCCACTGGAGATATTGTGTGACAACACTGGCGCCATAGCACTCGCTAAGGAACCAAGATATCATCCAAAGACCAAGCATACCAACCGCAAGTTTCATATAATCCGAAATTATATAGCAGATGGAGATCCGAAGATTAGCAAAGTACATACAGATCTAAATGTCGCAGATCCATTGACTAAACCTCTTCCACGTGTAAAACATGATCAGCACCTCAGTGCCATGGGTGTGAGATTGTTTCCAGATGTAAACTAGATTATTGACTCTAGTGCAAGTGGGAGACTGTTGGAATTATGCCCTAGAGGCAATAATAAAGATGTTATTATTATAATTCTTGTTCATGATAATGTTTATATTCCATGCTAGAATTGTATTAAGCGGAAACTTTAATACTTGTGTGGTTTGTGAACAACACCGTGTCCCTAGTATGCCTCTATGGACTAGCTCATTGATTAATGATGGTTAAGGTTTCCTAGCCATGGACATGAGTTGTCGATTAATAATGAGATCATATCATTGGGAGAATGATATGGTGGACAG
Source organism: Avena atlantica (assembly GCA_910589765.1). Classification (NCBI taxonomy): domain Eukaryota; kingdom Viridiplantae; phylum Streptophyta; class Magnoliopsida; order Poales; family Poaceae; genus Avena; species Avena atlantica. The sequence continues at coordinate 217,491,144 of OU342738.1, forward strand.
ACCCAAACTAAGCGAAGCAATTAGATCGTGTCATCGTGTTCGTCTTTGCGAAGCTTTTCTTATGTCAAATATTGTATTCCTTAGACCATGAGATAATACAACTCCCTGGTATCGGAAGAAAGCTTTGAGGTCATCAAACGTCATCCTATGAGAGGGTGATCATAAAGGTGTCTCTCAGGTGATCGGAAAGTATCTGTTGGGTTGTATGTATCGAGATGGAATTTGTCCCTCCCAAGTCGGAGAGATATACTTCGGGCCCACTCGGTAATCGATATCAACACCGCTTGCAAGCATGTGGTTAAGGAGTTAATTACAAAGTGATATCGGATTACGGAACGAGTAAAGTACTTGCTGTGAACGAGATTGAACTAGGTATGACGGTACTGACGATCAAATCTCGAGCAAGTAAAATATCGCGAGACGAAGGGAATATATATATGGGATTGATTGAATCCTGGCATCGTGGTTCATCCGATATGATCATCGATGAATGTGTGGGAGTCAATATGGGTTTCCAGACCCCGCTGTTGATTATTGATAGAAGATCATGTCTGCATATTCTCGAACCCGCAGGGTCACACACTTAATGTGTCTCGACGCTAGGATAGATTGGATAATTGGTTTATGAGTTTTTGTTAGGAGTCTCGGATGGGACCCGGGACATCACGAGAGGTTCCGGAATGGTCCGGAGAATAAGATTCATATAAGGCAGTGCAGTTTTTGGAGTTCGGAATTGTTCTGGGTTAATCGGTATTGTACCGAAAGCTTCTAGAACCTTCCGGAAGGGGACCAAAGTGGCCCCACCTTCCGGGAGGGGGCATGGGCCTATGAGGGAGTGCCCTGGACGCATTGGGCCAGGGGCACAAGGCCCCATAAGGCCCAGCCGGCCAAAAGAGGTTTAAACTCGAGATAGACCTTCTAGAAGGGGGGGTTTCCTTGCCCCCCACTCCTTATCCTTTGGGGCCGCCGGTTTGGGCTTGGGGGAGGGGCTAGGGCTGCGCCCCCCTCTATATAAAGAGGGGTTGGGGCGCACCAACCCCCTACACCTTCCCCTCCAACCCTAGCCGCCCTGCTGCCCTCCTCTCTCCCTCCCGACTGCTTGTAGGCGTAGCCCTGCTGCAGAAATTCTCCACCATATACACCACGCCACCGTGTTGTAGATCCAATCCGTCTGTCCACCATACTTGCTGGTCCGAGGAAGGAGGAGACGTCGAGGTGCTACACGTGTGCATCTCACGGAGGCACCGCCACTTGTGGTGCTAGATCGGATCGGATCGCGAGGAGGAGATGCGAGTACGACTACATCACCCACGTTCCCACGAACATTCCACTGTGCGAATCTTCAAGGGTATGAAGATCTAATCCAATCTCTCTCGTTGTTTGCATCTCCTAGATTATATCTTGGCTTTCCCTCTATTCGCATCCGTAGAAAATTTTGATTTACTATGCCGCGAAACCCTTCAGTTGCAACCAACCGCCGAAACTCTTCATGTGTTCATCTCTAATCCAAGAGTCATGCTTTCCAGGGTTGTTGGAGCGTAAGATTTTCTTGTGTTCCTCGATATATGGGGCTGCCAAGATAGAATTCTGTAGAACGGTGTAATGTGCTTTGGTGTAAGAATGTTCGTCCCTACATATTATTGATTTCCTTCCTAGAGTACCCTTTCCACTCAGTCTCCCCTCATACCGTGATTGAGGAAGACCAATCGGCTTAAGGTCAGGAACAAAGTCAACACAAAATTCAATGACCTCCTCTGTTCCATAGCCCTTGGAGATGCTTCCTTCTGGCCTAGCACGGTTATGAACATATTTCTTTAAGATTCCCATGAACCTCTCAAAGGGAAACATATTGTGTAGAAATACAGGACCGAGAATGGAAATCTCTTTGACTAGGTGAACCAGCAGGTGCGTCATAATATTGAAGAAGGATGGTGGGAACACCAACTCAAAACTGACAAGACATTGGACCACATCATTCTGTAACCATGGTAGATCTTCAGGATTGATTATCTTCTGAGAGATTGCATTGAGAAATGCACATAGCTTCACAATGGGTACTCGAACATTATCTGGTAGAAGCCCCCTCAATGCAATCGGAAGCATTTGCGTCATAATCACATGGTAGTCATGAGACTTTAGGTTTTGGAACTTTTTTCTGCCATATCTATTATTCCCTTCATATTCGACGAGAAGCCAGACGGGACCTTAATACTGCTTAGGCGTTCAAAAAATATTTCCTTCTCTTGTTTGGTAAGAGCATAGCTGGCATGACCTTGAAACCATTCTGGATGCAGGCCATCTGGGTCTTTCATACGTTGATGGTCCTTTCGTGCTTCCGGTGTATCTTTTGTCTTCCCATACACGCCCAAGAAGCCTAGCAGGTTCACGCAAAGATTCTTCGTCACATGCATCACATCGATTGCAGAGCGGACCTCTAAGAATTTCCAATATGGTAGCTCCCAAAATATAGATTTCTTCTTCCACATGGGTGTGTGTCCTTCAGCGTCCTTCGGAACAGATTTTCCTCCAGGACCCTTTCCAAAGGTTACCAGTTGATCCAAATCTTTGACCATATCAAATATATCAGCACCAGTACGCTCCTTAGACTTCGTCTGGTGACATGCCAGACCGTTGAAATGCTTGACTTTCTTTCTTAAGGGATGCTTGGCCAAAAGAAATCGATGATGCTCATTGTATACATTCTTCTTACAATGTTCCAAATATATACTTTCAGTCTCATCTAAACAGTGTGTGCATGCATTGTATCCCTTGTTTGACTGTCCTGAAAGGTTACTAAGAGTAGGCCAATCATTGATTGTTACAAAAAGCAATGCTCGGAGGTTAAATTCTTCCTGATTGTGCTCATCCCACACGCGTATCCCGTGTTCGTGCCACAACTGTAAAAGTTCTTCCACTAATGGCCTTAGGTACACATCAATGGCGTTGTCGGGTTGCTTCGGACCTTGGATCAACACTGGCATCATAATGAACTTCCGCTTCATGCACAACCAAGGCGGAAGGTTATAGATGCATAGAGTCACGGGCCAGGTGCTGTGACTGGAGCTCTGCTCCCCAAAGGGATTCATGCCATCTGTACTTAGACCAAACCTTAAACTCCTTGCATCATCTGTAAAGTCCGGGTACTTTCTATCGATTTTTCTCCATTGCGACCCATCAGCGGGGTATCTCAACATCATGTCTGACTTACGTTCCTCTTTATGCCATCGCAACAACTTGGCTGTCAACACCCGGATTTTTCAATCCTAGATGCCTATTATGCCATACCTCGCAATCCCATGATTACCATTTTTGCGAGACATATCAGAATTGGATACCATAGTACATCATCCATTACAAACGATACATAAGTTCTTACACAAATAGGGATCTCATGATCCAGTTATTAATACAACTTCAAGCAGCGGAATACATAATAATAACGGTAGCGTAGGCAAAGCTCCATCTTCGGGGTCACAGGCAATGCTGACGATGGGAGATGATCCTAGTTGTCGTAACCTTCCTAGGGTCCATCTTCCAGGTACTCCTCTTCATAGTCTGGCCATGGGAATAGCCAGGGACAAAGCCATGAGTACTCTTTAAGTACTCGCAAACTAATACTAACAGGTAAAGGGGTTTTGGATAATAGGACACTAGGATCTAGGGTTGTTTTGCAAAAGCCAGATTTATCTCTACTAGGTTCCAAAGCTAGTCAAAATTTTATAACTCCTAAGTGGGATCTTGTAACTCATGTCACAACTCTGTTGTGGTCAAGTCAAAGTCTCAATTTAGTTCACAAGTCATTTTGAAAAGTCTGACGGGGGAAAAGTATGGCCACTCCAACTGTCCATAACCGCGGACGCGGCTATTCAAATAGTTTGACACTCTGCAGAGATTGTACACTTTCACCACAACATTCGATACATCCGTCAGGAACAAATCCTGAATTCACCATACTCAGTATGCGGATAATCAATCCTAACCTTTCAATTACACGCCCTAGTACAAGCACCTCTCCTGTGAGTTTGGCCTCCCAACCATGACCAACTGTCATCTTGGGTACTGCACAGGTGGACAATCTTCACAAGGTATCCTCAGCTCAGACCTTGGCCGTGAGGGAACTAATACTAAGGTACATAAGTTTCCAGTCAAGCCCTACCCAATCTTCGGGTATTGTGGTTGTACGATAAAATTGGAATGGTATCGCATCCAGACAACCATCAGTTTTATAAAGGGCTAAGGCTCATGCCTCAACATTTTAATCACCAAAATCACCAAGTGTTTGGAAACACATGTCCAAAAAATTTCAATAGAATGATCCATCATTCCAAGGTTTTCATAACCATTTTTCCACCAAGTATTCCCAATCTAAAGTTGATCAAGTTTTAGGCTTAGCACTAGCATCTACAAGTGGGGTAAATACTAATGAGGGATGGTAAACTAGTGGAGTTTCAACTAGGTACAACCTTATATCTTAGGCTGATATCAAGGTTTCTAGCATAGGCCAAATTTTATGCTCTTGATGCAACCTTCAAATATCTTTCTAGTATCTATACTTCACTTAAGTAAACTCTAAGTAAGCTTTGATAAAGAAATAAAGTAAGAAGCTTTCAAATAAAACTAGGATTGGTTTATCAAGTGGATATGATCACATATGCTTAAGGCATATAGTAGGTATAGTACCAAGTAGGGGTTTGTTGCATCAGTAGGGTATCTTGCAAGGGTTAGCTTGCATCAATGTCAATATAGGCTTGCTAAATTGCAAGTGTTAGCTTGCAAGGTTACTAGCTTGCCTTGTGCAGAGCAGTGGTTGAAGTTCTCCTCGGCTTCTTCCTCGTAGAATCCTCCTTCCTCCTCGTATCCTTGGTCGGTACTAGCGTCCATGAATAAATACGAGGTACACAATCACCAAACAATACTTAACTACTTGCAATCATCACACACAAGGGTCCTATAGATGATCTAGCATCATCTCTAACATTACAAGTTTAAGGCTTGGTTTAATTCCTTTTATTTTTAGAAAAGTAATTTCTACTCATTGAAAAACTACTTAAGATTTAATATTCTCCAAACCAAACATGGGATCATGTTGACACATGTCATCACCACATATTGTAGTGGATGGGAATGTGATTTAAAGTGGTGTCACAATTTAATAGGGTTTTACCCTTTCACCTTAATTTAAAGTAGCTAGTAATGCCTATGGGGCATTCTTTTATGACTTGACCAATATTTCTGCAAGTAAACCTATATATTTTTATATATTCTGAAAGGTATGGTTAAATGTGATTTTTGAGAGTTGGAATCAACTAAAAAGCTATTATGGTTTAAATTTGAAAAATGTTTGGATGCAGAAAAGCTTCTGCCTTGTTATTTTTACCATGGCTGATCTATAGATCCAAATGACTTGAATCCAACGGGCTTGGATTCAGCATTCACAGACCTTTCCAACAAAATTGGTTTCATTCAATTTGGTGTACTGAATCGATCTGGGTTGATTTTTGAAGTTGGGTACAGAAGTGTGTTTGAATTGAAATGGAAAAAGTTTAATTTGAATAACTGGGCTTGCCTGGGAAAAGTTAGCGGGCCGGCCTGCTAAGCGCAGTGCTCCCGTGGGCTGCTTAAGTGGGTGTCCCCACTCGTTAATGACACGGGGCTGGGCGAAGCGGTATGGGGCAACGTGGATCGTTCGATCTAGTTCTAATCCAACGGCCTGGAGTCATCGTCGACGCGAGACAACACCGGCGAGAACGAAACCTAGCGTGGCCAGTGAGGGGTGCTGGGGGCTCACCGGGGTACGGGCGAGGGTCGGCGAGGCGGGCGAACGACGAAGTCGACGATGGCGAACTCAGGGATGGCCACGGAAGCTCCTGGGGTGGACGAAATCGATGGCTCCCTTCTTCTCTAGAGGCGGCGGGCTCCGGTGAAATTCCGGTGGGGTGGTGCTCGCATTTCTCTGAGAACGGTGTGGCACGATCAGTGAGGAGAGGGGAGTGAGATGGTGTGAAGAAATCGAGCGGGGGTGGACTCTATTTATAGTCGAGCGAGGGGACCGTCGGGGCGCACGATGAGCTCGTCGGGGGCGATGTTACATGCGGCTAATGGCATGGGCAAGGGTAGGGGACGGTGCGGTGTCTCCTGGCGATGCTCAACGACATGGTTTTGAGGCGTGGGGTGGTGCGGCTTGGTCTGGAACGGGCGATGCTCTGCGCGGCACAGGCGGCGTCTTCGACGACGGGCGGTGGCTGTGCGGCACGGGGCGACAAACGGGGATGTCTGGCGGTCTCCTGGGTCGGTGGCGATCGTATGTGCACGCGGTGAGGGCGGCGCGCGGTCTGTGGGCGCTGGTCGAGGGTGGCGCTCTGGCGCACACTCGGCATGGTTGCTGGCGAGGTTGGCATGGTTCGTGCGTGTGGTCCAGGGCTTGGAAACGCTCGCGGCTGGGACAGTGAGTGGCGGTGGACGGTGGGCTGCCTCCCAGAAATGCTGGCTAGGCTTGCTGCTGCTCCTAGCTTGCTGTCGACTATGGGGTGGCAAGGGGGTGCTCGGCTGTTCACCATTAATGGCAATGGCAAGCTCACAGTGGTGCTAGTGCTTAGTTAATCTTACTAGATGATCTACTGAGCTGGGTGTGAGCTAACTAGGGAACAAGTTAGGCAACAATCACTGCTCACAATAGTGTTTGATGTTTTGTTTGATTTGTGTCTGCAACCTGTTTGATAAAATGGCCGCATGAAATTAAGTTTTGAATTTTGACAAGATTTTTGGTGGGTTTGCTAGATTGGTGCTGGTGAGTCTGCAGATGCTTGGGTTTTGAAAGTTGAGCTTGTTTGAGTGGTTTTTGAAAAAGTGGGATCTTCCCATATGATAAAGATTCAATTTTGAATTGTCATTTAAACTATGCATTTGAAAGTTTCTGGATAATCACAAAGTGGGCCTTGATACTTTGTTATGAGTATATTCAAGGGGTGCAAAGATCCAGAAAAGTTTCTGTTAGGTTCTGAAAGTTTGAGACAGCCAAAGTAGGCATGAGAGTTAAATTGGTCAAAGTGACCATTCATTTAATATATGTGTTTTGATTTATTTGTCTTTAGGAAAAGTGTGGGAAATGTTTTAGATGATGTTTATTTCACCTAAGAAACATTTTACAAGCAATGAAACAAACAAACAAGGTGGTTTTAAAAGAATTCAAAATCAATGCATACACATATGCATGCATTCATAATTTTAGTTAGAAAAGTTTTTGTTAATCCTAATTTTGATGATTAGAGTTTGATGATCCAATCTTAGTATTTTTGGGATGTTACAAGTGCTCTTTGTTTCTGAATAAGCGTTTCAACCGTGGTATTATAGGAGCATACCACATCACCTTCGCAGGAACCCTCTTCCGGGGGGCTCGCCCTCAACGTCACCAGGGTCATCTCGTCTAATCTTATACCGAAGTGAAGTGCATACCGGGTATGCATCTAAATTCTCATACTCCTCACCGCGGTAGAGGATGCAGTCATTAGGGCATGCATGTATCTTCTGAACCTCTAAACCTAGAGGGCAGACAACCTTCTTTGCTTCATACGTACTGGCGGGCAATACGTTATCTTTTGGAAGCATATTCTTCATCATTTTCAGCAACTTTTCAAACGAGGAGTCAGGTATAGCACACTCAGCCTTCCATCGCAGCAATTCCAGTGTGCTGCCCAGCTTTTTCAGACCATTTTCGCAATTTGGGTACAACAACTTTTTGTGATCCTCTAGCATGTGATTGAACTTCTCCCTATCCTTTTCAGTTTCACAATCTCTTCGTGCATCAGCAATGGTCCGACCAAGATCATCAGCGGGTTCATCATGTGTCTCTTCTTCATCCTCCCCTTCAGCATCCCCCATGGAAGTATCTCCATACTCAGGGAAACCATGATAGTTGTCATCCTCCTCCTCTTCTTCATTGTCTTCCATTATAACCCCTCTCTCTCTGTGCTTGGTCCAACAATTATAATTGGGCATGAAGCCGGACTTCAACAGGTGGCTGTGAAGGGTTTTTAAGTCAGAGTAATCCTTCTGATTCCTACATCCATTACATGGACAGAATACAAAACCATTGTGCTTGTTGTTGGAGATATGCCCTAGAGGCAATAATAAATGTAGTTATTATTATATCTTTGTGTTTATGATAAATGTTTACATTCATGCTATAATAGTATTAACAAGGAAACATTGATACTTGTGTGATTTGTAAACTTAATTTGAAGTCCCTAGTATAGCCTCTATACATCACTAGCTTGTTGGTTGATAAATGATTGTGGTTTCCCTATCATGAACATTGAGATGTTATCAACAACAAGATCATATCGTTAGGAGAATGATATGGTGGACATACTCCTATAGATAAGCGTAGCATAAAGATCAAGTCATTTAAATAGTTTAATTGCTATATGCTTTCTGATACATAGTAACCTAATTCCTTCGACCATGAGATCATGCATATCACCTTTACCGGATGGATGCTTTGATGACATCAAACACCACATCGTAACTGGGTGGCTATAAAGGTGGCATTGAGTGTTCGGAAAGTATTGGTTGAGACACATGGATCAAGAGTGGGATTTGTCCATCCATATGACGGATAGATATACTCTGGGCCCTCTCGGTGGAATGTCATCCAATTGGCTTGCAAGCATGTGACTGGCTCACAAGGGATCACATATCACTGGAACGAGAAAAGAGTACTTATCGGTAACGAGGTTGAACTAGGTATGCAGAGATACCGACGATCATAACCTCGGATAAGTAAACTATCGTGAGACAAAGGGAAATTGGTATCGTATGTAAGTGGTTCATTCAATCGCAAAGTAATCGTAGAAATTGTGAGAGCCATATGAATTTCCAGATTACTCTATTGGTTATTGTTCGGAGAAGTGTCTCGATCATGTCCGCATAATTCACGAACCGTAGGGAGACACACTTAAGGATTCGACGTTGTTTGAGTAGTTATGGAATGATAAGAAAGAGACCGAATGTTGTTCAGAGTCTAGAATGGGATTCGAGATATCACGAGGAGATCCGGAATGGTCCGGAGAATAAGATTCATATAAGGAAAGTCCTGTTTCGGAGATAGAGAATGGTTCCGGTGTTTTCATCGGGAATATTCTAGAAGGTTCCGGAATGTCCGGAACTCCGGGGGGGAAGGGTACATGAATGTGTTATATCAAGTTGATATGATTGCATCATGTACTCGGTGTCATCGCTGTACAACATAGAGGGTTTATTCAAATCCTAGTTTGAAAAGTCAAACGGCTAGTTTGAAAGTCAAACGACAAGTTTTGGAAAGAGGAGGAGGAGTGGGAAACCGAGTTGGGGAGGGTTTCCCTCCTCCAACCGGCGGCGCACCACCCAAGCCGAGTTGGGGAGGGACTCCCCTCCCTCCCCTTGGCCGGTCGGCCCCTCCACCTATATAAGGAGGGGCAGGGCTCCCTCCTAGAGACACACAAGTACCTCTCCTCTAACCCTAGCTTGGCGCCTACCTCCATAGCCGCCGCCGCCCCCTAGGGTTTTGCCCTAGCCGCCGACTTGGGGTCCCCGGAATCCTAGCCGCCGGCTCTAGCACCTCCTCCTTGGTGTGTCTAAACCCTAGATCGCCGAGGAGCTCTCTCATACTCCACAATACTCGCTCCGGCTTAAGGCGAAGCCCTGCGAGATCTCCCCTCTACTTCTGGTACCACGCCGTTGTGCTGCCGGAATCGCGAGGAGAGTGCTACAACCTCCGCTGCCTTCTGGAACAAGGGAGAGGAAGGTCTTCATCGAGTACCGAACGTGTGACCGACTGCGGGAGCGCTGCCGGAACGCAGCGCGAAGGATCGTCTACGCGATCTTGAGATCGGGAAGAGTACGACTACATCACCCACGACAATCCGCTCTCGTTAAACACTTTGGAATCTTCGAGGGTAAGTTATTCCATCGACTCGTTGCTACAATCTAGTAGATAGATCTTGGCTTGTTTGTTTGTATGCGATAGAAATTTTTTGTTTTCCATGCTACGAAACCCTACAGTGGTATCAGAGCCGTGTCTATATGTAGATCTGTTGCACGAGTAGAACACAATGGTCATTGTGGGCGTTGATGCTTTTATTGTCGATTGCTTCTTGTGTACTTTGAATCTTGCGGTATGTTGGGATGAAGCGGCCCGGGCTAACCTTACATGACATCGTTCATGAGACTTGCTCCACGCTCGACATGCAACTTGTATTGCATAAGTGGCTTTGCGGGTGCCTGTTTCTCCTAGCATAGTTAAGATCCAATTTACAACGGGTGATTAACAATACTAGTATCTATGTTGTGGTTCATGTTCGTAAGTTAGAACGACACTTATAGAAAGCCCCAAGCCACGTAAAACATGCAAAGAAAGTAGAGGCGTCTAACTTGGTTTTGCAGGGGTGTGCAGTGATGTGATATGGCCATGATTGTAATTATGTATGCAATGTTCCTTATTGTAAGTTGGCAACCGGCAGGAGCCATATGGTTGTCTTTAATTTATGTTAAGACCTGCGTGTCTATTCAAAGTAGTTGTAATAGTTGAAGCCGGTGGACGACAACCATGGAGAGGCGTCATTGACCTTGATGCAATGCCGGTGATGATGGAGATCATGTTCGTGCTAGAAGATGGAGATCGGAAGCACAAAGAAGAAAGGCCATATCATATCACATATTATGAATTGCATGTGATGTTAATCCTTTATGCATCTTGTATTGCTTAGTAGACGACGGTAGCATTATAATATGATCCCTCATGCACATGAATTTCAAGTCATAAAGTGTTCACCCTTAGTTAGCACCGTTGCTAAAGCTTGTTGTTTCGAAGCACCACGTGATGATCGGGTGTGTTAGATTCTGCAAGTGTATACAACGTGAGCAAGCTAGATTTGCTCATGCGGAAACTAAGGTTTGATCTTGACGAGCCTAGCATGTACAGACATGGTCTCGGAACACGGATCACCGAAAGGTAAAGCATGAATCATATAGTAGATATGATGAACATGACGATTGTTCGCCATTGAAACTATATCAACTCTCGTGATGATCGGTGTTGATGTGGTGGATTTGGTTCATGTGATCACTAAAACAATGTGAGGGATATTGTTTTGAGTGGGAGTTCACCTAGATTAACTTTATTATTAATTTGAACTCAATTTGTCATAAACTTAGTCTAAACTATTGCAAATATGTTGTAGCTCAATGGCAGCCCCTACCATCAATTTTAATGCGTTCCTAGAGAAAGAAAAAGTTGAAAAACAATGGAAGCAACTTCGCGGATTGGTTCCGCAATTTGAGGATTGTCCTCACAGCTGGTAATTTGACCTATGTGCTGGATGCACCGCTGGGTGACCCACCTGCAGCTGATGCTTCCGATGAAGTAAAGAATGTTTACCTCGCTCGGAAGAATCAGTACTCCATAGTTCAGTGTGCTATCTTGTATGGTTTGGAATCGGAGCTTCAGAAAAGGTTTGAGAATTCAGACCCATATGATATTGTCGAGGATCTCAAATTGATCTTTGAGACTCATGCGGCAATTGAAAGTTATGAGGCTTCTGAAAAGTTCTTTAACTGCAAGATGGAAGAGGGCAGCTCCGTCAGTGAGCATGTGCTTAAGATGTCTGGGCATGCAAACAAACTTCAAAGCTTGGGTATAGTGATTCCTAATGCTTTGGGGATTTACCGTGTCCTCCAATCACTACCAGCAAGTTACAAGAACTTTGTGATGAACTACAACATGCAGAACATGAACAAGCAGTTGCCAGAACTGTTTGCTATGTTGAAGTATGCAGAAGTGGAGATCAAGAAAGAGCACCAAGTGTTGTTGGTCAATAAGACCACCAAATTCAAGAAAGGCAAGTCTAAGCAGAAGGGACACTTCAAGAAGGGTGGTAAGAAAGTTGCCACGCCGGCGAAGAAGACCAAGGCTAAACCTAAGCCTGAAACAGAGTGCTTTTACTGCAAGGGAGAAGGTCACTGGAAGCGGAATTGCCCAAAGTACTTGGCGGATTTGAAGAACGGCAACATCAAGAAGAAAGGTATATCTGATATACATGTTATTGATGTGTATCTCACTAGTACTCGTAGTAGTGCCTGGGTATTTGATACTGGTTCGGTTGCTCATATTTGTAACTCGAAACAGGTGCTGCAGAATAAACGGAAGCTAGCGAAGAACGAGGTGACGATGCGCGTGGGAAACGGATCAAAGGTTGATGTGATCGCGGTCGGCACGCTACCCCTTCATCTACCATCGGGATTAGTTTTATACTTAAATAATTGTTATTTGGTGCCTGCGTTGAGCATGAACATTATATCGGGATCTTGTTTATTGTGAGACGGTTACTTTTTTAAGTCCGAGAATAATGGTTGTTCGATTTATATGAGTAATATGTTTTATGCACATGCACCTTTGATAGATGGTCTATTCTTATTGAATCTCGATAGTGGAAATACACATATCAACAACATTGAGGCTAAACGTTTGAAATCAAGCGATAATTCGACCTATATGTGGCACTGTCGTCTTGGTCACATTGGAGTGAAACGTATGAAGAAACTCCATTCCGATGGACTTCTTGAATCACTTGATTTTGAATCACTTGAAATATGCAAAGCATGTCTGATGGGTAAAATGACTAAGACTCCATTTTCTGGTATGATGGAGCGAGCTACGGACTTATTGGAAATCATACATAGCGATGTGTGTGGTCCAATGAGTGTAGCATCGCGCGGTGGTTATCGTTATGTTCTTACCTTCACGGATGACTTGAGTAGATATGGGTATATCTATTGAAACATAAGTCCGAGACTTTCGAGAAGTTTAAGGAGTTTCAAAGTGAGGTAGAGAATCAACGTAACAAGAAGATTAAATTTCTGCGTTCTGATCGTAGAGGTGAATATCTAAGTTACGAGTTTGGCGAGCATTTGAAGAAATGCGGAATACTTTCACAGTTGACACCGCCGGGAACACCACAGCGTAATGGTGTGTCCGAACGTCGTAATCGAACTCTCTTAGATATGGTTCGTTCTATGATGTCACTTATAGATTTACCGCTATCATTTTGGGGCTATGCATTAGAAACAACCACATTCACTTTAAATAGGGCACCGTCTAAATCCATTGAAACGACACTGTATGAATTATGGTTTGGGAAGAAACCTAAATTGTCGTTCCTTAAAGTTTGGGGATGCGAAGCCTATGTAAAGAAGTTACAGCCGGACAAGCTTGAACCCAAAGCGGAAAAATGCGTCTTCATAGGATACCCGAAGGAAACTATTGGGTATACCTTCTATCATAGATCCGAAGGCAAAATCTTCGTTGCCAAGAATGGATCCTTTCTAGAGAAGGAATTTCTCTCGAAAGAAGTGACTGGAAGGAAAGTAGAACTCGACGAGGTTGTCGAACCTTCTCTCGAAATTGCGAGTAGCGCAGCACCGGAAGAAGTTCCTGTGGTGCCTGCACCAATTAGAGAGGAAGCTAATGATGGTGATCATGAAACTTCGGTTGAAGTTGCTACAGAGCCTCGGAGGTCAACGAGAACTCGTACCACTCCAGATTGGTATGATCCCGTTATGAGTGTCATGTTGGTGGACAACATCGATGACCCTGAGACATATGAGGAAGCGATGATGAGCCCAGATTCCAATAAATGGCAAGAAGCCATGAAATCCGAGATTGGATCCATGTACGAAAACCAAGTATGGACCTTGGTGGACTTAACGGATGGCCGGAAGGTTGTCGAGAACAAATGGATCTTCAAGAAGAAAACAGATGCTGATGGTAATGTTACCGTCTATAAAGCTCGACTTGTCGCAAAAGGGTTTCGACAAATTCAAGGAGTTGACTACGATGAGACTTTCTCACCAGTAGCAAAGCTAAAGTCTGTGGGGATTATGTTAGCAATCGCTGCATATTATGATTATGAGATATGGCAGATGGATGTCAAAACAGCATTCCTCAATGGAGACATTGATGAAGAGTTGTATATGATGCAACCCAAAGGTTTTGTCGATCCTAAAGATGCTAACAAGGTATGCAAACTTCAACGATCCATCTATGGATTAAAGCAAGCATCCCGAAGTTGGAATCAATGTTTTGATAAGGTGATCAAAAGTTTTGGTTTTATACAAACTTATGGAGAAGCTTGTATTTACAAGAAAGTGAGTGGGAGCTCTGTAGCATTCTTAATACTATATGTAGATGACATATTGTTGATTGGGAATGATGTAGACCTTCTTAATAGTGTCAAGGAATATTTGAATAATAGTTTTTCAATGAAGGATCTTGGCGAAGCAGCTTACATATTAGGCATAAAGATTTATAGAGATAGATCGAAACGCCAAATATCATTGTCACAGAGTACATATTTGGACAAAGTTCTAAAGAGATTTGGAATGGAAGATAGCAAGAAAGGGTTCTTGCCCATGTTGCCCAATACGACCTTGAGTAAAACTCAAAGTCCGACATCGGCAGAAGATAGAGAAAGGATGAGTAAGACTCCCTATGTGTAACACCCTCAGAATCGGACCTATGCTAGTTTGAGCAAAATTCGCCAAACCCGCATAGAAACGATTCAAAGGTGCCCACCAGGCACTTTCGTGCGGGTGGAAAACGAAGTAATAACATTACACAACAGTCCTCGATGGGACCCACAGAACAGATATATATAACAGCGACTCAAAGAGTCAAGAATACAGCTGTAAGATACAAAGATCCAAATCACCTTGAAAACGATATAGCGTCCGGCTACGGACAAGATGCAAATGGGGCTAAGAGCCCTGAAGAATAACCAATGGCGTCCATAACCCTGCCCAGGCCAAGCCGGAAGGGTAACCCTGCTAACGGCGTCGATCTCAAAAACCTGCTTAAACAAAAGGGGTGCCGACAAAGGGCAAAGGAAAAAGAGGAGCGTCAGTACTGAGGCCAGTACACGGCGAGGCTAGAATTCGGCGGTCCTCGCCTACATAGGTATGATGGACTGAGCGGCAGCGGCAGCATGCACTAAACAACCTATAGAGACTCGATACAACTGGCGGATATCAGAGAGGGATAAGAGTGACCTAACCGGATCCAACCTGAAGCTATCACCAAGCAAACCCATCCTGGTGTCTCCCCCTCGAGACCAAACGAGGAAGTCAACCGAGGAACTCACACAGTTGGCAATTTTACTTATGCAGTTATAGTTGCGGCACTTTACTAGTCAGGTTTAGATAATCGTCTTGATAAAGTAAACAGTGGGCACTTTTAGTTAATCATTCCGTTATAGTGGCAACACTTACTAGTCAGATACAATTAGCATGAGATAAGCCCAAAACCCAGCAGTTGTTGGTACTTTTATTCAGCCATTCCGTTGTAGTTGCAATACTTACTAGTCAGATACATTTGTCGCAAACGACAACCAAACAAGCAATGGTGGGCAGTATTAATTAGACATTCCGTTATAGTGAAGCTGATTACTAGTCATTATAAAGTCAAATTTATAGCAGTAAACTTTAGTTATGCTTGTCTATGGTCGAGATACTGTGCTCCAAGTCGTCCATAACCGCGGACACGGCTTTCAGAAAGTTTTACCCGGCCGGGGTGCACCAATAGCAACACACACTCGATCAACCTCGGAAAAACCAAATCAAAACCCAACGAGGCCTTCACGACAAAGCAATCACAGGATTCAGAAATATTTCAGGGGGCCACCCCATTAAGCTACCCGCAACGAAGTAAGCTAGCTCCGAGACGGACTCAAGGTCTGGGTAATACGGCTGTGAACGACTGGGAACCCCAAACGGGGCTTGTCGACACCGCGGAATCGTGTCCCGATCCTAAACAGTACAGTGTGCAGTACCTCGCACAATCGTAAATAAGCGGTAAAACATGGCATAAGTACAGGATAGTAAAAACACCTCAAACTAGTTTGTGGCCCCAAGAAATAAGACCGAATCAAGCTCTGGCTCAGGGGGTCCCATATACCTCCCGGATGTGGATAGCGCGATAAATCAAGGAACAGGTATCAAGTACTCGGGGTCTTACGGGACACAAGTGGGCGTTCGGAAACCAAATATTATCTATCACCCACCGATGCCTCTGCTTATTTCAATTTTAGTTGTTAAACAGAAATTAAAGTGACGATAAGTAAAGCTAGAATCATCTCCAACAACAACATGCGGCAATACATCAACAACTGTGGCATTTGACGACACACATCAGCACTTGAGCAAGCAACTACGACGCGCAAGTCCAACTATCTACCAAACAACAGGTAATAGGATGTGTCCAAGGCAATATAGGGCTGCACGTATATCACAGGTACGGAACTAAAGCATCGCGACACAGATAGCAATAGATCAACAGGAGGGAAGTAAATACTATAAAAGTAAGATAGGTAGAAAGGGGAGAGATGCTCGCCTGAAAACATTGTCGAGGGGTTCATCCGAAGATCGGGGCGAAGCGAAGCTCACATCAACTCAACGGTCCAATCCGCGAAGAAGCAAAACACTAGAAGACACCGGGTGCAATATTCAATACAACGGCAGAAGATCGGCATGATGCATGCATGATGGATGGCATGGCAAAGGTGCGAGGCAATTAGGTCATATTAAGCGGAACCGGGGTCCCGACAGTTATTAGATGGTTCAAGTTAGTTAGATTCCCCGCCATTTTAGATGTTGTTCCAACAAGGCAAGATAAGATACCGGTTCGCTACACAAGTTTAAATGAGGCCAATATGAGACTAGATTTGCCCGCATATGGGCCCCATATTTAATTATTAGGTGAATCGGCATAAGGCCCCCAAACCACATGATGTATGCATGCAAGACAAAATGATTAATATGCGACAGTTGTTATTATGTTATGAAATAGGGTTTCGGGAAGGTTCACACATTAGGGTCTCGACGATCTTGGGGTTCCGGGGTTCGGGGTTTGACAGGGTCCAGGGTCCGGTCTCGGGGTCCAGGGTTCGACGGATTCGTTCTCGGACTCAGGGGTAGGTCTTGGCGCATCCGGGGGTCTCGATGTCCGGGGAGCAGAACTTAGGTCGGTGTCGGGGCGCATCGGCTTCTTCCGGGTCGGTGTCGTTCTTGTCGCATTTGCGGTCTTCGGGTCATGTCGGCGGTCGTGGCATTCGGGGTGAAGCACTTGTCGTATCCGCATCGGTGTTCTTGGCGTTCGGGATAAGAAGCTGGGCGTTCGGCGTCGGTGTCCTCGGGTTTGCTTCAAACGGGTCCATGACGGAGTACTTGTCGCACATATGGTCTTCGGATCCAGCTCCGGGTTTGGTCTTCGGGGGTTTCGACTATCGGACAATGCTCCGTGTAGTAGATCTTGACGCTACGAGGGTGTCGAGTCCAGGGGCCTTGTGCAACTTGTCGGGGCGTCCTTCCGGTTCGGGTTTGGCGTTCGCGGGAGGTACTTGTCGTTCTCGGGGCGTTCTTGGTGGTCATCGGGTCCGAGTGGCTGATCTTGTCAGTTCCATAACGGAGGCCTTGACGTCCCCTGTCGAAGATGTTTCGCGACGGTTGTCGATGTCGGGATTGGGACGGCCTCGATGGTCTTGTGGGGTCCTTCGTGCTCGGCGTCGGGTACTCGAGTCCGCGGGACCGGGGCCACCGGTGGTTCAGCGGGGTTGGCGCCGTGGCGAGCGCGGGACGGACGGCGGAGCTCATCGGGACGCGGTCAGCGAGGCCGCGCGGCGCCGGGGTCGGAGGAGCGCTGGGGAGGACGGGCCCGCGAGGCCGACGGCGAGGTGCTCCGGGACGTCGCCGGCGAGCTCGTCCTGGGGGCGGGGCGGGGCGGAGCAGGACCGGGCCGACGCGAGCGGGCTCGGCCGCGCAGGCGCAAAGCCGAGGTGGGGGCCCGGCGACCGGGGCGGATGGTGGCGCGCGGAGGCAGCGACGGCTGCGGCCGGCGAGGTGGTAGGTGGGCGGCGGAGCGATGCTGGGGTCGGGGGCGAGCGGCGGCTCAGGCGCGGAGAGGGGGTGGAGGCGGCGCCAGGAGCTGCGGCGCGGTTCGTGCGGGCCGACGACGAGGCGAAACCGCCGGGCGCGGGGGCTCGGGATGGCCGGACGCGGGGCGGCAGGGTCCGCGCGGCGGCGGCGCGCCGGCCTGCGAGCGAGGGCGGCGGCGGCGAGCCGGAGGCACGCTGGGCGACGCGGGATGCGGGCGACGGTGGCGAGAGACCGGCGGGGCGGCGGGGGTGGTTGCAGCGGTGGCGGGGAAGGCGAGCGGCGCGGAGGCGACAACGCCTGGCGGCGCGGCCGGCGCTGCGGGGAGGCGGCGGAGAGGATCGTGGCGGCGGAGGGCGGAGCCGGGGAGAGCGCTGCCGGCGAGGAGGAGGGCGAGGCGAGGGGCTCGAGCGGCGGGGCGGAGAAGAGGAGGTCTGGGGCGGCGTGGTCGCGGGATGCGGGGAGATAGGCGGAGGCGGTCCGGCGAGCGGCGGCGGCGAGGGTGGGAGCCGGCGAGGCTCGGCGCGGGGAACCTGGGGACCGGGAAGGGGCGGCGGGCGTCGGTGGTGGCGTGCGGGGACGTGCGTCGCGGGAGGAAGACGAGGGAGAGAGGGAGAGCGGGGCCGCGGCAGGGGTGGGTCCCGCGGGGGGGCCCAGGGGGTTGGTGGGATCCGGTCTGGGTGGGGCGCGTGCGTGGTGTTGTGTGTGTGCGTCGTGTGTTGGCTGGTGGGGGAGTGAGGTGAGAGGGAGAGGAGAGAGAGGGGGAGGGCTGGGGTTAGGCCAAGTGGCAGGTTGTGAGTGGGTGAGGGGTGAGGGAAGGTGAGGTGGCGCGTCGCTATAGGGCGGGGTGATGTGGCTGGGAAGGTTGGGTAGGATTATTGGTAGGTTTAGGTTTTGCTGGGGTGTCCAAGACGGACCGATTTAGTTTTCTGGGGCGGTCGTTCGGGTCAATCGGCCCGTTCGACTGCCCCGCACAAAAATAATTTAATATTTTTAATTGATTGCGACGGATTTTGTAAATAGTTTTTGACAACAACATATCCGGTTGCATCCGGGGTTTTTGGCGTTTGAATAAGATGGGGCGTTTTAGAAAATAAAACAGGTTTTTGCGAAATAGTTTTAGACAAACAACATGATGATGACGATGCAATGCACAAATTCAACGCGATTTTCTAGTAGTGGTTTTGCGGGATGCCACAATTCGACACCACTAACAATGGATCTCGCCCTCGAGATCCGCCTCATGGTACCGGAAGGAAGGTCGGCGTCCTGCGTCTTCTCGCTTTGTGTAGATCCTCGCGACACCACTAACAATGTTCGTTGCTCCTGATCGTCGAGAGAACACTCCGGGAACAAAAGGACGAAGATAGAGGTATCAAACGATAAGGCCACCTCTAACTTCCATTAGAAGAGGGAGAAGTTACATTGATCCACCAGTTCGATGTACAGAGCGAACAGTAAGGGTCGGGTAGGGTGATCAGTCCATCCCGGACCCAACTATCAACCCTATACATGGGTAGGAGAATCAGGCAACTCAACTCTCGAGATTTAGACTGAAGATCTTCCTAGGTGGTATCCGGAACAAAGGGATGCTGCCAGCAGAAATCGTATGAAAGACACAATGATTAGGTTTCGCGATGGTTCCATTGGAATGAACAACACATGCTCAAGGTATACTCCAACTTCGCCAATTGCTCGTCCTTCTCATATGTTTTTCAACGACACTGATATCCAGCAAGGAACACATATAGGTAAAGAGGCTCAAGAACAAAAGATCAGATGTAGGGCACAACAGACAAGTTGCAGATTGGTGATCGTAGCACCTCCGTTACAAAAGGGAGAAAGCGAAACCCTGAAGGTACGACGGAAAACCCAACCACGAGAAATCCTGGACTCGAAGCAAAGATAAGAGAGCAGATTCAAAACACGTAGAGGTAAGAGGAGAACAGCAGAGGGGTAAGGAGTAAAATCAGACCTAATTCGAACTATCCAACCGATCTTCAAAAATAGTTTTGACACTCTACTTCGGCCGTTAGCTAGGTTATCCTACAGGCTGGACTTGTGGGGTATCGCAACTGCTGAGCTCTGATACCACTCTGTAACACCCTCAGAATCGGACCTATGCTAGTTTGAGCAAAATTCGCCAAACCCGCATAGAAACGATTCAAAGGTGCCCACCAGGCACTTTCGTGCGGGTGGAAAACGAAGTAATAACATTACACAACAGTCCTCGATGGGACCCACAGAACAGATATATATAACAGCGACTCAAAGAGTCAAGAATACAGCTGTAAGATACAAAGATCCAAATCACCTTGAAAACGATATAGCGTCCGGCTACGGACAAGATGCAAATGGGGCTAAGAGCCCTGAAGAATAACCAATGGCGTCCATAACCCTGCCCAGGCCAAGCCGGAAGGGTAACCCTGCTAACGGCGTCGATCTCAAAAACCTGCTTAAACAAAAGGGGTGCCGACAAAGGGCAAAGGAAAAAGAGGAGCGTCAGTACTGAGGCCAGTACACGGCGAGGCTAGAATTCGGCGGTCCTCGCCTACATAGGTATGGTGGACTGAGCGGCAGCGGCAGCATGCACTAAACAACCTATAGAGACTCGATACAACTGGCGGATATCAGAGAGGGATAAGAGTGACCTAACCGGATCCAACCTGAAGCTATCACCAAGCAAACCCATCCTGGTGTCTCCCCCTCGAGACCAAACGAGGAAGTCAACCGAGGAACTCACACAGTTGGCAATTTTACTTATGCAGTTATAGTTGCGGCACTTTACTAGTCAGGTTTAGATAATCGTCTTGATAAAGTAAACAGTGGGCACTTTTAGTTAATCATTCCGTTATAGTGGCAACACTTACTAGTCAGATACAATTAGCATGAGATAAGCCCAAACCCAGCAGTTGTTGGTACTTTTATTCAGCCATTCCGTTGTAGTTGCAATACTTACTAGTCAGATACATTTGTCGCAAACGACAACCAAACAAGCAATGGTGGGCAGTATTAATTAGACATTCCGTTATAGTGAAGCTGATTACTAGTCATTATAAAGTCAAATTTATAGCAGTAAACTTTAGTTATGCTTGTCTATGGTCGAGATACTGTGCTCCAAGTCGTCCATAACCGCGGACACGGCTTTCAGAAAGTTTTACCCGGCCGGGGTGCACCAATAGCAACACACACTCGATCAACCTCGGAAAAACCAAATCAAAACCCAACGAGGCCTTCACGACAAAGCAATCACAGGATTCAGAAATATTTCAGGGGGCCACCCCATTAAGCTACCCGCAACGAAGTAAGCTAGCTCCGAGACGGACTCAAGGTCTGGGTAATACGGCTGTGAACGACTGGGAACCCCAAACGGGGCTTGTCGACACCGCGGAATCGTGTCCCGATCCTAAACAGTACAGTGTGCAGTACCTCGCACAATCGTAAATAAAGCGGTAAAACATGGCATAAGTACAGGATAGTAAAAACACCTCAAACTAGTTTGTGGCCCCAAGAAATAAGACCGAATCAAGCTCTGGCTCAGGGGGGTCCCATATACCTCCCGGATGTGGATAGCGCGATAAATCAAGGAACAGGTATCAAGTACTCGGGGTCTTACGGGACACAAGTGGGCGTTCGGAAACCAAATATTATCTATCACCCACCGATGCCTCTGCTTATTTCAATTTTAGTTGTTAAACAGAAATTAAAGTGACGATAAGTAAAGCTAGAATCATCTCCAACAACAACATGCGGCAATACATCAACAACTGTGGCATTTGACGACACACATCAGCACTTGAGCAAGCAACTACGACGCGCAAGTCCAACTATCTACCAAACAACAGGTAATAGGATGTGTCCAAGGCAATATAGGGCTGCACGGTATATCACAGGTACGGAACTAAAGCATCGCGACACAGATAGCAATAGATCAACAGGAGGGAAGTAAATACTATAAAAGTAAGATAGGTAGAAAGGGGGAGATGCTCGCCTGAAAACATTGTCGAGGGGTTCATCCGAAGATCGGGGCGAAGCGAAGCTCACATCAACTCAACGGTCCAATCCGCGAAGAAGCAAAACACTAGAAGACACCGGGTGCAATATTCAATACAACGGCAGAAGATCGGCATGATGCATGCATGATGGATGGCATGGCAAAGGTGCGAGGCAATTAGGTCATATTAAGCGGAACCGGGGTCCCGACAGTTATTAGATGGTTCAAGTTAGTTAGATTCCCCGCCATTTTAGATGTTGTTCCAACAAGGCAAGATAAGATACCGGTTCGCTACACAAGTTTAAATGAGGCCAATATGAGACTAGATTTGCCCGCATATGGGCCCCATATTTAATTATTAGGTGAATCGGCATAAGGCCCCCAAACCACATGATGTATGCATGCAAGACAAAATGATTAATATGCGACAGTTGTTATTATGTTATGAAATAGGGTTTCGGGAAGGTTCACACATTAGGGTCTCGACGATCTTGGGGTTCCGGGGTTCGGGGTTTGACAGGGTCCAGGGTCCGGTCTCGGGGTCCAGGGTTCGACGGATTCGTTCTCGGACTCAGGGGTAGGTCTTGGCGCATCCGGGGGTCTCGATGTCCGGGGAGCAGAACTTAGGTCGGTGTCGGGGCGCATCGGCTTCTTCCGGGTCGGTGTCGTTCTTGTCGCATTTGCGGTCTTCGGGTCATGTCGGCGGTCATGGCATTCGGGGTGAAGCACTTGTCGTATCCGCATCGGTGTTCTTGGCGTTCGGGATAAGAAGCTGGGCGTTCGGCGTCGGTGTCCTCGGGTTTGCTTCAAACGGGTCCATGACGGAGTACTTGTCGCACATATGGTCTTCGGATCCAGCTCCGGGTTCGGTCTTCGGGGGTTTCGACTATCGGACAATGCTCCGTGTAGTAGATCTTGACGCTACGAGGGTGTCGAGTCCAGGGGCCTTGTGCAACTTGTCGGGGCGTCCTTCCGGTTCGGGTTTGGCGTTCGCGGGAGGTACTTGTCGTTCTCGGGGCGTTCTTGGTGGTCATCGGGTCCGAGTGGCTGATCTTGTCAGTTCCATAACGGAGGCCTTGACGTCCCCTGTCGAAGATGTTTCGCGACGGTTGTCGATGTCGGGATTGGGACGGCCTCGATGGTCTTGTGGGGTCCTTCGTGCTCGGCGTCGGGGTACTCGAGTCCGCGGGACCGGGGCCACCGGTGGTTCAGCGGGGTTGGCGCCGTGGCGAGCGCGGGACGGACGGCGGAGCTCATCGGGACGCGGTCAGCGAGGCCGCGCGGCGCCGGGGTCGGAGGAGCGCTGGGGAGGACGGGCCCGCGAGGCCGACGGCGAGGTGCTCCGGGACGTCGCCGGCGAGCTCGTCCTGGGGGCGGGGCGGGGCGGAGCAGGACCGGGCCGACGCGAGCGGGCTCGGCCGCGCAGGCGCAAAGCCGAGGTGGGGGCCCGGCGACCGGGGCGGATGGTGGCGCGCGGAGGCAGCGACGGCTGCGGCCGGCGAGGTGGTAGGTGGGGCGGCGGAGCGATGCTGGGGTCGGGGGCGAGCGGCGGCTCAGGCGCGGAGAGGGGGTGGAGGCGGCGCCAGGAGCTGCGGCGCGGTTCGTGCGGGCCGACGACGAGGCGAAACCGCCGGGCGCGGGGGCTCGGGGATGGCCGGACGCGGGGCGGCAGGGTCCGCGCGGCGGCGGCGCGCCGGGCCTGCGAGAGAGGGCGGCGGCGGCGAGCCGGAGGCACGCTGGGCGACGCGGGATGCGGGCGACGGTGGCGAGAGACCGGCGGGGCGGCGGGGGTGGTTGCAGCGGTGGCGGGGAAGGCGAGCGGCGCGGAGGCGACAACGCCTGGCGGCGCGGCCGGCGCTGCGGGGAGGCGGCGGAGAGGATCGTGGCGGCGGAGGGCGGAGCCGGGGAGAGCGCTGCCGGCGAGGAGGAGGGCGAGGCGAGGGGCTCGAGCGGCGGGGCGGAGAAGAGGAGGTCTGGGGCGGCGTGGTCGCGGGATGCGGGGAGATAGGCGGAGGCGGTCCGGCGAGCGGCGGCGGCGAGGGTGGGAGCCGGCGAGGCTCGGCGCGGGGAACCTGGGGACCGGGAAGGGGCGGCGGGCGTCGGTGGTGGCGTGCGGGGACGTGCGTCGCGGGAGGAAGACGAGGGAGAGAGGGAGAGCGGGGCCGCGGCAGGGGTGGGTCCCGCGGGGGGGCCCAGGGGGTTGGTGGGATCCGGTCTGGGTGGGGCGCGTGCGTGGTGTTGTGTGTGTGCGTCGTGTGTTGGCTGGTGGGGGAGTGAGGTGAGAGGGAGAGGAGAGAGAGGGGGAGGGCTGGGGTTAGGCCAAGTGGCAGGTTGTGAGTGGGTGAGGGGTGAGGGAAGGTGAGGTGGCGCGTCGCTATAGGGCGGGGTGATGTGGCTGGGAAGGTTGGGTAGGATTATTGGTAGGTTTAGGTTTTGCTGGGGTGTCCAAGACGGACCGATTTAGTTTTCTGGGGCGGTCGTTCGGGTCAATCGGCCCGTTCGACTGCCCCGCACAAAAATAATTTAATATTTTTAATTGATTGCGACGGATTTTGTAAATAGTTTTTGACAACAACATATCCGGTTGCATCCGGGGTTTTTGGCGTTTGAATAAGATGGGGCGTTTTAGAAAATAAAACAGGTTTTTGCGAAATAGTTTTAGACAAACAACATGATGATGACGATGCAATGCACAAATTCAACGCGATTTTCTAGTAGTGGTTTTGCGGGATGCCACACTATGCCTTAGCCATAGGATCTCTAATGTATGCCATGCTATGTACTAGACCCGACATTGCATATGCTGTTAGTTTGACTAGCAGATATCAAAGTGATCCAGGAGTGGATCATTGGACAGCGGTCAAAAACATCCTTAAGTACTTGAGAAGAACTAAGGATATGGTTCTTTCTTATGGAGGTGATGAACAGCTCGTTGTTAATGGTTATACCGATGCTAGTTGGAACACCGATCCGGATGATTCTAAATCACAATATGGATACGTATTTATTTTGAATGGTGCAGCAGTTAGCTGGAGGAGTGCAAAGCAAAGGTTGTGGCGAGATCTTCAACTGAATCGGAATACATGGCTGCTTCGGAGGCTTCACAAGAAGCGATATGGATGAAAGAGTTCATTACAGAGCTGGGTGTGGTTCCTAGTGCGCTGGACCCAATGCCTATCTACTGTGATAACATGGGCGCCATAGCCAATGCGCAAGAACCAAGGTCACACAAGAAGCTGAAGCACATCAAGCTACGTTTTCACGATTCGAGAACATATCCAAGATGGGGATATAAAGATTTGCAAAGTACACACAAATCTAAATGTGGCGGATCCGTTGACTAAACCTCTCCCGAGGGCAAAACATGACCAACACCAAACTGCCATGGGTGTTCGGTATATTACCATGTAATCTAGATTAGATGACTCTAGTGCAAGTGGGAGACTGTTGGAGATATGCCCTAGAGGCAATAATAAATGTAGTTATTATTATATCTTTGTGTTTATGATAAATGTTTACATTCATGCTATAATAGTATTAACAAGGAAACATTGATACTTGTGTGATTTGTAAACTTAATTTGAAGTCCCTAGTATAGCCTCTATACATCACTAGCTTGTTGGTTGATAAATGATTGTGGTTTCCCTATCATGAACATTGAGATGTTATCAACAACAAGATCATATCGTTAGGAGAATGATATGGTGGACATACTCCTATAGATAAGCGTAGCATAAAGATCAAGTCATTTAAATAGTTCAATTGCTATATGCTTTCTGATACATAGTAACCTAATTCCTTCGACCATGAGATCATGCATATCACCTTTACCGGATGGATGCTTTGATGACATCAAACACCACACCGTAACTGGGTGGCTATAAAGGTGGCATTGAGTGTTCGGAAAGTATTGGTTGAGACACATGGATCAAGAGTGGGATTTGTCCATCCATATGACGGATAGATATACTCTGGGCCCTCTCGGTGGAATGTCATCCAATTGGCTTGCAAGCATGTGACTGGCTCACAAGGGATCACATATCACGGGAACGAGAAAAGAGTACTTATCGGTAACGAGGTTGAACTAGGTATGCAGAGATACCGACGATCATAACCTCGGATAAGTAAACTATCGTGAGACAAAGGGAAATTGGTATCGTATGTAAGTGGTTCATTCAATCGCAAAGTAATCGTAGAAATATGTGGGAGCCATATGAATTTCCAGATTCCTCTATTGGTTATTGTTCGGAGAAGTGTCTCGATCATGTCCGCATAATTCACGAACCGTAGGGAGACACACTTAAGGATTCGACGTTGTTTGAGTAGTTATGGAATGATAAGAAAGAGACCGAATGTTGTTCGGAGTCTAGAATGGGATTCGGGATATCACGAGGAGATCCGGAATGGTCCGGAGAATAAGATTCATATAAGGAAAGTCCTGTTTCGGAGATAGAGAATGGTTCCGGTGTTTTCATCGGGAATATTCTAGAAGGTTCCGGAATGTCCGGCACTCCGGGGGGGAAGGGTACATGAATGTGTTATATCAAGTTGATATTATTGCATCATGTACTCGGTGTCATCGCTGTACAAAATAGAGGGTTTATTCAAATCCTAGTTTGAAAAGTCAAACGGCTAGTTTGAAAGTCAAACGGCAAGTTTTGGAAAGAGGAGGAGGAGTGGGAAACCGAGTTGGGGAGGGTTTCCCTCCTCCAACCGGCGGCGCACCACCCAAGCCGAGTTGGGGAGGGACTCCCCTCCCTCCCCTTGGCCGGCCGGCCCCTCCACCTATATAAGGAGGGGCAGGGCTCCCTCCTAGAGACACACAAGTACCTCTCCTCTAACCCTAGCTTGGCGCCTACCTCCATAGCCGCCGCCCCCTAGGGTTTTGCCCTAGCCGCCGACTTGGGGTCCCCGGAACCCTAGCCGCCGGCTCTAGCACCTCCTCCTTGGTGTGTCTAAACCCTAGATCGCCGAGGAGCTCTCTCATACTCCACCATACTCGCTCCGGCTTAAGGCGAAGCCCTGCGAGATCTCCCCTCTACTTCTGGTACCACGCCGTTGTGCTGCCGGAATCGCGAGGAGAGTGCTACAACCTCCGCTGCCTGCTGGAACAAGGGAGAGGAAGGTCTTCGTCGAGTACCGAATGTGTGACCGACTGCGGGAGCGCTGCCGGAACGCAGCGCCGGAAGGATCGTCTACGCGATCTTGAGATCGGGAAGTGTACGACTACATCACCCACGAGAATCCGCTCTCGTTAAACACTTTGGAATATTCGAGGGTAAGTTATTCCATCGACTCGTTGCTACAATCTAGTAGATAGATCTTGGCTTGTTTGTTTGTATGCGATAGAAATTTTTTGTTTTCCATGCTACGAAACCCTACACTTGTTTGCATCAGCAACACGGATGAATTCATGCACGCCATTAATGAACTCGCCAGAGCGTCGGTCAGTACAGTACATCCATTCCCGTACCATCTGCATTATAGTAAAAGTATATCAAAAACCATTACACAACATGATAAAATTATTACAAGTTATATTGAGAGCTTCTAGAGCATTAATTTTGAATTTTGAAAAATTTACATGCACCAATTTGTGAATTGGAGAAAACAATCAACATGATAAATGTGGAGTTTTTTATTATTGTTCTGTCAGTGAAAACCTCATTCCATTCTAAGCTCTGAAACTCTAAAATTACACATTTCAATTTTCAGTAACTATGTGCCTAATCAAAATTTGTTACACATATATATCAAAATCCTTCTATCTACTTCTAGAGCATGCATGCATTTGATCCATATCTCTATACTTCTAGAGCATTATAGAGCTAAAGTAGCAATAAGAGATGAAAGAATAAAGTTCTAAACTTTTAAAGCTTTGGATTTAGGTGTTGCAAACTAAATCTTGACAAATCTTGAGAAAAAAATTGGCATGAACTCTCTTGCTTCTTTGAGAAAAATGGCCACCATATGCTTTAGGGCGTAGCTGGCAGGAAGCTGTATATATACTGATGGACAACTAGTCTCGGGCCGTGATACGATCCGGGACTAATAGTCCCCGAAAAGAGCTGTTGGCCCGCTCCAGCTTATTAGTCCCAGACCGTATTACGGACCGGGACTAGAGCTCTGGTCCGGCCCGGGACTAGTGTCTTTGGCCATTTCTAGCCGTTGAAGGCATCACGGCCCGGGACTAGTGCTGGCACTAGTCGCGGTTCGTGACGGGCCGGGACTGATGACGTTGTTCAGATCGAACCGAAGGCCTGTTTTCCAGTAGTGTACGTGTACTTGTCATATTGTAATTGTAACTCTGTAGGTTGGTTCCTTTTATATATACGATATATTATGAAGGCTTTGCCCCACAAAACCCTAAACTTGATTCCTTCCATAGCAGAAAGTTATCCCTTGTGATATCAAGAGCATCGTTCCACAAAAACTATCATCAGAGCACCCTCTTCCATTACATCGAGGGAAGAGAGAAAAAAACAGGAACCGTTCGAGAAAACCAAACACCACGACCTCGCCAATGGCGACCTCCTCCTCCGCCATGACCCAAGGCATAGGTCCATCCCCCACGGAAAAACTCACAAGGGCAACAACCACATATTCCTAACAATCCGAACCTATTCCAAAAAAACATCAGTATGTCAACTCTCCTTTAGTGAACGAAACCCTTCACTATAAGCCCATCACAAACACATCTATTTACTTTGTATATCGTAACTATGCTCGAGAAAATTCCCGATGTTCCCTCGTTGCTTCTACAACAACAAAAAATCACAGTTGGATAGCGTTGTGCGCCAAACACGGTATAAGCGTCATCACCTCCCAATCGATCGACCCAGGGTTGATTTCGGACATTGTTTGGGGATGTGGCTGGAGTTGCTCTTATTCCTTGCTAAAAAATACACACATTTACTCATCGTTATAGGAAAAGATCCTATTGTCCCCCAACCAGGCCACGCGGCCATAGCACCAACCCAAGCAAGGACAACCTAGTTTCCACACACGTCATCTCTCCCGATCTTTTGCCGGCCGGTGGTGAAGGCGACTTAGCCACCCTGCATCAAGCGTCTATTCTACCTTTCTACATGTCTTTCTATCCCCTATGACTTGTTCTTTTCTTCTATAGTACTCTCTCTATTCTATAATATAAGCCCTTTTAGGAAACTTTTTTAGTTTGCTAAAGATGCTTATATTGTAGAATAAGTTGGAGTACTTATTTATCTATATCTTCTACACGCGAGATGTTCTTGCCAATAGCTGTAGGATTTTTGTTCGTAACATTCCTTCATCCCTCAGATTTTTCTCCCATCTTGCATGCTGCCAAACAAGATTGGTTTTGCGAGACATGGTGCTATTTAACAAGGCGATGCTGGGGAGGCAAGCGTGGAGACTGTTAACTAATCCTATTTTCTTATGCGCCCGTGTTCTGAAGGGTTGCTACTTTCCAGAGTGCTCGTTCTAGGAAGCGCCTCGCCCACGATCGTCTTATTTTACCAGGCGCATCATACTGTTCGGCAAAGAGATTGTTCAGCAAGATTTTCATTGGGTATTGGCAATGAAGAATCTACGAGAATTTTGATAGATTATTATGTGCCTGACCTTCCTCCGGATTGAATTACGTCAATTCTTCTGTTGCCATTTAATGCCATTGTAGATTTTATTTTTGACCAGGACGCTCGAGCTTGGGACGAGGATACTGTCCGAAGCTTCTTCGACATGGCTACAACATCTAAAATTCTTCGAGTTCCCCTTAGCAGATTTGGAGGGGATGATTTTGCCGTGTGGCCGCAGGATCGATACGAAACGTATACTATCCTCTTTGCTTACAAGATGGCTTGTGAGCAGGCCCTGGTGTCTAGGAGGAACTTGTCTGGTCAAGGAGTATCTTCTGATCCTTCTGAGGAGATGAAAATGTGGAAGCGACTTTGGTAGATCAAGGCACCAGGGAAGATGAAAGTCAATCTATGGCGTGTAGCTCATGATTGCCTTCCGAGTGGGTATCAACTACAACATCAGCACATCCCAGCCTCTAAAGCCTGTACTTTCTGCTATTGAGAGGAGCGACTAGAACACACTCTTCTGTTCTATTCTTATGCCCGGAGGTCTGGCGGCCCCTGAAGCTTAACTTTTTTGTTTGGCAGTTGTTGCGTGACCGGATACCCTCGGGTGTGGAGGTGGCCAAGCGGCATGGTCCTGGCAACAGTCTATGCCCTTTGTGTGCGATCCCGGAATCAGGCACACATATCTTCTTCACCTATCCCGCCGAGGCCCTGGGGCTGTGTGGCAGGCCTCAGACCTGGGGGAGTTCGTGGAAGCCGCCGCAAACCATACCGATAGGAGGAGGCGCCTTTTCTGGTTGGTGTTTGTGGCGATGACCTGGACTCTATGGAACATATGGAATAAGATGGTCATTGAGCATGTCTTTCTGCGCCGTGCCTTTGACTCGATCTTTAATTTCTTGGTTTTTTTGCAGCAGTGGTATCCGCCGTGTAGACAGCGCGATAGGGAGCGGCTAGACGAGATGTTGGAGCACCTGATCGCGGCGGCCCGCTGTCTTGCTACTCCGTCTGGCCGATGAGGGCTTCCTCTGGTGGTAGATGTGCTTTGTATCTGTGTGTGTGGGCACCTGTGCTTGGTCTAGGCCTGGCCTGGCAGTCACTGTGTGGTGCCTCTTATGCGTGTTGTGTGGTGTGTGTGAACTTCTTCTTGTTGGGTTGTACTAAATCGTATATGGATGCTGCTTTATTCATAAAGCTGGACGTGAGCCTGTTTCGAGGAGGTCTAGCGGGAAGTCAAGACCGTTTTCCCTATCCATTTGCGCAGAAGTCAGTTCACCAACATCAAGGTTTGGGTGTTTGATTTTCTGGCTCGATCAGGCGACCGCAAGGCGGTCATTCTGGCAGTGACTGTGTGGTATATTTGGAGCGCTCGCAATGATGTCCCTAATGGAGAATGGCTGAAACATCCGCACAACCGGTCTATGCAAATCAAATCGTACTGTAACATTTATTCAAACCACGTGTCTTCCATAAGCGTGAGGCCTTTTCAGCACCAGTTTGGCCTTTGCTACCGGAAGGTATGGCTGTTATTAATGTTGATGTTGTGTTGTTCCCATCTACTTCACGGTTGGAGGTCGGTGTCGTGATCAAGGACTACAACAACACTTTACTAACTGCTTGCAACCAGGTTATTCATGAGGTCACGTTGCCAGAATTAGCTGAAGCACTCGCTATTCGAAGTGTAGTCTTCCTTGCTCCCAAAGAAAACCTGGACAATATCTTTCTCGTGTCTGACTGTCTCTGTGTCATCCAGCGCATTACATCTTCTCAGGATCGCTCGTGGTCAAGAGTGATGGTGCAGGATATCAAGACCCTTGCTACCTTTTTGTCTTGTGTGACGTCATCATATCAGACCTTCATGTAATAATCCAGCTCATGCTTTAGCTCGTCGAGCCAAAATGTTTGATATAGTATTTTCTTTCGAAACTTTGTCCCGGATTTCCTCCAGGACAAACTGTGTATTGTGATTTGATTAATAAAGTGGCTGAATTCTTCAAAAAAAAATCGGTTGCTCTGTTATAAACCGAGGACCGGACCGAACTCTGTCGGTGCACCGAATGCCCAGGCCTGGACGTCTTGCCAAAAGCCCAAAACCCCCACTTCAAAACCCTACATCTCGACACAACCTGACAACCACGAAACCACCTTCAGCCCATCGTCCGCTCCGCTATAATGCTCGCCTTCTCCGCGTGGAGGCTGTCGCAGCGAGCCATCCCGTTCCTTCCCCGCGTGCGTTCCCAAATCATAAACCCTTTCCCCATGGCCGCCGCCGCGGGCGCCGCCTCACCCAAGCGTCTGAGGGTTTACTCGTCAGCCGCCGCCGCCGTCGACGGCGACTCCTTCAACGGCGCCGGGAACGGCAAGCGCGTGGGGACCCACAACGGCAGCTTCCACTGCGACGAGGCGCTCGGCTGCTTCCTCATGCGCCTCACCTCCCAGTTCGCAGGCGCCGACGTCGTCCGCACCCGCGACTCACAGGTCTGTGGCTTGTCACTGGCTCGATTTGCCTGCCATTTCTCCCGAAAAAATGTTTGAGCGTAGTTTGTGGTTGTTATTTCGGCGATGTTACTGGCCAAGATCCGTAGCTACGGACGTTTAGGTTGGAATTAGGTCTGTATATACTAATTTAACTCGTTGTTAGACTGATTCTGTTTGCTTTTCGCCAACAAATCCAAATTATCTTGAAAACAATAGAAGGATAGATCAAATATCTGGATAGTGGTTTTATACTGCTTGTGAAACTGTGAACTGAAACCCTTAGGATTTGTTATTTTTCTTGTGTGCTACGACATCCTTTCATCTGGTATGCCATTTAGTACAAGATTGGTTTCTTATTCATGATAGAAGTCTAATCATATCCATTAAGTTTGTAGTTCTTGTCTGGTTGAGTGACTTTGCTTTTAAAAGGGAAAAGGTAGAGGATCCGCTACCTTGTAGCTTCATTACAGCCTTATGGCTCAATTTTTATGTACAAATTTAAAAGGTTAAAAAGAAAGAAAGTACTCTGTAGAAGAAAAAAAGACAGCCAGTCTTGTTAGCTGCTAAACTTCTCGGCCCAAAGCATAATGGCGTTTGCCTCTGATGTTGATTGTGTTTCCCAAAGTAGTTCATTCGCATTGTGGACGAACAGCCTGTGTCGTGGGGTGTTTTCCTGTTGTAAGAGTCGATCATTCCTTGCTGTCCACAAAGCCCTTGCTCAAGCTGCAAAACAGATGGGCCATTCTTTTGCCTTTTTCTAATCTGAATTGTTTCCAGAAACTCAGAGAGCGAGTTTGAAAGAGTTGCCTCTGTTTCCATTCCTATTTTCTTCCAGACCTTTTGTGCATCCCTGCAGCATAGTAGAATGTGACAGATAGACTCTGTTGCAGGGAAGATATCACAGCCATCGTCTGTTGCCCAGGTTTTCATCACCATGTTATCCATTTTTCTTAGCCGTCGTCTGAAAGCCAACCACAGGAAAATTCCGTGTCATGGTGGAATTGCTTTTCTCTGCATCCAGTCGAGGGGCTGCCAGACAGTACCACGAAGTTTTGTAACTAGCCCTGCCAGGCAGTCCATTTTTCTAGGCTCCCTTTGTCCCACTGAATACAGGCCATGAAGAAATTGGGGATTGCAGATAGCACTGAGTTGATTAGTGCAACATGTCCAGCAGAGGACATTATCCGAGGTACCCAGCCAGGCAGACAGCGATCGATACGCTGTTGGAAAGACTGCAGCAGACTTCTAGGAATTTTGTTATGGACAGAGGTAGACCGAGATATGTGCATGAGAGTTCAGCAATGGGGCAACCTAGAATATTGGACACTTCATTTTTTTTGTCTGCTCATCCATATTCAGAGGCACTAACGTGCTTTTCTGGAAATTTATTTTAGGCCACTGAATCTTGCAAAAGCTTCGAGCAGTACTTTTATATAATTGTCTTGTGTATATGATACAGCAAAAACATTAAACATATGCTCTCATTTCGTATATCCTGTCCTCCACTTACTTGTTTGCCTCTTTTTCTTGTGAAACTTCACTCTAGCTCCTCGATTCTCTGGAGGCCGTGCTTGATGTTGGTGGTGTCTATGATCCCAGCCGGCATCGCTACGATCATCACCAGAAGGGCTTCAACGAGGTCTTTGGACATGGCTTTAACACGAAACTTAGCAGTGCTGGGCTTGTTTACAAGGTAAGTTTCATGATTCAAGTTTTCATACGATAGTTCTTTTATAGTAGAAGCGATGTTGTAAGATTTGGTAACATCTGCTAAAATGGGTCCCCAATTGCACCGCATAACAAGGTTGATTCGTTGGGGGATTTGTTCCTGGATGTTTGAAATCTCCGCGCACTTTTTCTTATGTATGCACAGCCTTTTGACAATACATTACTCTATCAAAGTTTACAAGTTGCAAACTGATTGTCAATGCTACTTTTGTCTTTCCATGGCCTGCTTATCATTTGAAATTGCTGTGATATTGCAGCATTTTGGCAAGGAGATAATTGCAAAGGAACTTCAGCTTACTGAGGACCATGAAGATGTTCACCGGGTGTATCTTGCCATATACAAAAGCTTTGTTGAGGTGTGAACCTAAACTTGTAAGCAGCCATTAAAATTATACAATACTTTCAGTATTGTGGATTAAAGGATAAGAGAATGACCATGTTGACTAGGAGTCTAGGAATCAACAATAGGATACTGAGGGAGGGAGTTCATGAATCTATACTTTTGTCTGAACTGTTTCTTGTGTTAGAGTTTGTAGTTAGTTTTAACCTATAGATTGAGGTTTTGCTTTAGTAGGATTGGTATGGAAAGATGCACAGTATGTTGGCAAAACATGATCGCAGTCGGGTGCTTGTAGCTGGCTGTGAGGTTTAGAGATATTTCTTGGCAGGCAGAAAAGGGGTAATATAGGCCTGTTATCAATCAGTTGATAAGTTCCATACTAAGTCTCAAGGTTTACAAGTTACTAAGGTGTAAAGAACTTCAGTACTTAAAACTACCATCTGGCAGCAATTTCTGAGACATATCCAGTTGTCCTTAACTCTTCATTCTTTCATGCATTTGTTTGACTACTATATATTTATGCCTTAATTGCCCAATACAACATTTTTCCACATGATGTGCCAAATAAGCAATGTATATTTCATGTAACAGGCACTTGATGCAATTGATAATGGAATCAATCAATATGACACAGAGCAACCCCCCAAGTATGTGAACAATACACACTTGTCTTCACGTGTTGGTCGTCTGAATCCAGACTGGACTGATCCGGATCAATCACCTGAGAAAGAAAATGCTGCGTTTCAACAAGCAATGGTGCTTGCAGGAAGTGAATTTATGGAGGTACTATTTATGCCTGGCTAGTCAATTGATGTATTTTGTTCATGCTATATATCTTAAGGGCTTGTTAAATTATGTGTGCTATATATCTGTGCCATTTGTCTAAATGGGATTGGCCCAGTTTCCATTACTCCCTAAGCCGACATGTCAGGTTTATATGACTATATTTATCTTCTTTCACTGCCAGAGTGTTTGCTTTCATGTCAAGTCGTGGCTACCTGCAAGATCTATTGTCATGGAGTGTTTGCTGTCAAGAGAAAATGTTGATCCAAGTGGAGAAATCATGGTTTTAGATAGATTCTGCCCGGTAAGATCTTGGTACTTGTTAGACTATATCAATTTCAGTCATATCCACAACTGATGGACTGTTTGTATCTGATGCATGTGGAAGAGTATGTGTTGTACCTAATCTGATGCTGGTAATCTTTAATGTGCTCCATGTTTATGTGTTTTCCACTTGAAACCATGTCATATTGATTTGCTTGCTGTACAGATGTTGAAAAAGAGTTGAATATAAAACTGTAGCTGATGCTTCTGAGTACCGGCACCAGATGTTTTCCGACTTTGTTGCCGATTGTATTAGCTATTCAATATTAACTAGTGTTTTGTTTATTCTTACTTAAACTTATTTCAGCAAGTGCTTTGTTTAATTAATAACTGCCTGACGTATGGAAGTGTGATATATTACTAAGAGGGCCATGTATGTGAACTGAACCCTTCTCTGTTATGACAGTGGAAACTTCATTTATTTGAGCTAGAGCAGGAGCTGAAGACTGATCCTCTGACCAAGTATGTGCTGTATCAGGTAAGAAGTGTTGCCCCTTCCCAGTCTTCCAATATTAATTTTATTTAGTACCACAACCTCTAGGATTTTTTGACAGTAAAGCCTGCGTTGTAACCACCAAAATGCTAATCTGGAAGTGAATTGGTGTAATGCTTTCAAGTTGCAGTAGAGGTCGTTTTAGCACTTAACTGATGCTTTTTTCGCCCAACTTTCTGCCGTGTAATTGCAGGATGAGAGGAGCAAAAGCTGGCGAGTGCAAGCTGTCTCTGTGGCTCCTGACAGATTCGAGAGCAGGAAGGCTCTCCCAGAAAAGTGGAGGGGCATGAGAGACGAGGAACTGTCGAAGGAAACTGGCATCCCTGGCTGTGTGTTTATTCATATGAGTGGCTTCATCGGTGGGAACAAGACCTACGAGGGAGCGTTGGAAATGGCAAGAGCTGCGATCAAATGCTAATTCAGCAGAAGCACGAAGCAGCAGTAAAACGGCCTCACCTACCAATTTTACCATTGAGACTTATTGGCACATTTGAGTATGGTTCTTTGCGGAAAATCCACCTGATAGCATAGACCGGTATCTGTGTGACGCTGAACATGAAGAGTAACATTTGGTAAAAGATGATGGAACTCATTAAGTTGTGGCCCTTCCCCAGTGTTTATTTACTGATCCAAGCATTCTGTATCAGGAAGTGCGAGAAGATTTATTACAGGAGAATATCAGAACTGTTATTTCCAAATGGAGAATACGTGAGGAAGGTTACAACAGTATTGGATTGTTTTGTATACGTAGATACAGCCCTAAACCAATGCACGAGATATGCAAGGAAATTATACAGACATTCAAGAGTTTGTTTTCTGAATACAGCCCTAAACCAATGCACAAGATATGCAAGGAATTATACAGACATTCAACGGTTTGTTATCTCAGTGTGATATTCATGCCTTGACACGTTTGGCATCCGCATAAGCGGTCTCCAGGTCCCCCAGGAAGAAGAGGATTCGGTCAGATATCTGCCTCTTCTCGGCGGCCTCGGCGCTCTGCGGCTGTGCATCTGAGCTGGTGCCCAAGTAGCTCTGGATCTCACCTTGGTAGATGAGGTAGTAGTCGTTCCCTTCTCTGATAATCCTGACGCCCCTGGAGAGAAGCAGAGGAGACGACTTTGAGTGTACTAGTAACTAAAATTCACCGTATACTATCGCATTTCCGTGTCTGAAGTCTGAAGTACGTAGTGTTGGTGATTATTACAGTCCGTATCGGTCGCATCGGTCCTGCACGACGAAGACGTCCTTCCATGGCCTGGAACCCTGTGGCTCCGGCGCGTAGAAGGCCGCAGCATCCGCTCCCCATCTGTCCTCGAACAGCTTGCGCCACAGCTCGTCGTCGCAGGTCAACGCGTTCCACTTGGTGCAGACTACAGTTTGGGCAATTCAGGCCAACATAGGTTGTGAATTATTATGCTACTAGTAGTACTCTACCACACAAGAAGAGGACAACATGCCAACAACATAAGAAGTAACGCAAGACTTTCTTCTGATCGCCCATGAAGGAAGAATTGAGGAGGCGAACCTTGGGGAGCAGCGGCGAGGGACTGGTGATCCAGGAGGTGGAAGATCTTGAAGCATAGCTCCCCGGGCAACACGTCCATCTGATCACACCCCTCGGTAATTCTCCGCAGCGGATTCTGCAACAGCGACACCGTACCGCGGCGTTTCCTCGTCGCTGAATTCTCACAAGCCCAAGCGCCAGCTGCTTCCCCTCACTCCTCAGCGTGCACACGCGCGACCACCCGGCTCCGGGGAGTCGCAGAGGAGAGTTCGTGGTCGTGGGAGGAGAGTGGAGACGACGAGCGGACAGGAAGAGAGGGTGATGACTGAGGGGAACATGCGGGGAGGTGAAGCAAAGTTCGTTGGCCCGCGGTAGTTAGATGCAACCGCTTGCGCGGTCCCTGACTCCCTCTCCCAGTGTGTGTAGAGTGGATCTGCTTGCGGCTGACTCGTGGGTCCCGACGATGCGTGGTGGCCGGACGGTCATCGAGGAGGCAGGCGTATACCTGAGTTGTCATCATCTGCGACGTGCGCGGCCTGTAGATAGAGCGGCGATAGCACGCCCGTCGAGTGAGTGACACCTCGCATGCGGTGGCACGCATCTGCATCTTGGCCATGCATCACGCAGTCACGTGCTGACGTGCACCACCGCTCACCCGTGGCGGTGCGCTGGCTTGCTCCGTCTGTACGATTCTTCCATCCCGTGCCCGCCACTGGCAGGCGGGTCCCGCCTTGAGAATGCTCTTTACGCCTACGAGATACGAACACCGATAAGGACGTGTTTCCGCCATCGAGGACCGTTACGCTGCGTGACTGACACTGACTCGCTCATACACACACCGCCGCCGACGCCGCCTCTCTCTCTCTCTCTCTCTCTCTCTCTCTCTCGCAATGGCGAGGCCGTCGCGCCAAATCCTGGGCCTGCCGTCGGCCACATCCCTCCGCCGCATCCATGGACACTCGCAGTTGGCCACCTCTCCCGTTTCGGCGTTCCGGAAAGCCGGGGCGGTGCTTCTCCTCGCCGCGGCCGTGGCGCTGCCTTGCGCCGTGCTGTACCGAGCCGTCGTCTCGAATGCGCCTCCGCCGGTGCAGATCGACTGGGATCGACGGCTCTGGCGGGAGTGGGACCCGCCGAGCCCTCCAGTTTTGGTCCCCGAGCCCGAGGAGGACGGCGTCCTCAACCCCATCTCCGCCGACGATCCGGTGTGCTTCTACTCCTCGCCCCCCCCCCTCCTACGGTCCTACCCATTAATATTTCCAATTCCCCGTCTCATGAATTCTGGCCACCTGGTTAGAGAAATCACTTGTCTTAGACAGTTAGACTGTTAGCATGCTGTTAGGCTTCATTAGTTTTCCTTTGTAATTACTCCTGAAACTTGCGCTTAAGTGTCTACTAGCAACTAGCAAAGGGCCCATGCGATTGCAACGGATCTAAAATTAAACGAAACTTCTTCGGTTTCAGGTATAACCTAATTTTGGTTGTATCATTGTACAGTATACTAGGAAACATGCCCGTGCGTTGCAACGGGAGAGAAAAATTCCCAAACACGAAAAACACATAATCATCTCCTTTTTTATTAAATTTTTTATGCCATGAAGACAATAAAGGGTTTTCTTTGTAGATAAATGTAAAATTCCTCTAACATAAAGCTCGCACACTCGCTGGCGACAAAGGATGGACATCTTAAAAGTTTTGTTATATGACAAAAAATGAAAAGACCAGTCAAAATGTGTTTGTACACAAAATGAGGTCTACAGAATTTAGTGCTATAGATTTAATTCGTTGCTATAAACAAAAAAGCACGAATTCTTTGTGAGGGAAAAGCATCAAACAATCGGATTATATGTACCATCTGATCGGCAAGCACAAGTACAGTATTGAAAGATATTTTCTGTTGTAAAAAATAAATGGATCATCCAAGATTGGCCCCAACAAATCCATAACCAAGACGTTGTAGTCTCCTATACCAAACCATCTGGTATTTGGTATTCTAGCAGCCACAACAAAGATTGTGAAACCATGCTTGTTCTATCACTGTTCCTAAAGAAATATGACCATGCATAGCTTCCATACCCCCTCCTCGCAAAATCCTGTGAATCTTAGAATCATAGATCAATTTGGGATGTTTTGTCTACACATTTTCCTGCATGAGAAACAATAAAATGTCAACTTCACAAATTCATTTCAGTGTATCTCCAAATTCATTTCATTTATTATTCATCATCTAGTACTAAGCAGCTTTAGCTTAGTTGTCAATCAACAATGATTAACCAAAAACATATACCAAGTTCAACCACATAGTATAGTAGTTCTTTGCAGATTGTGTAGCATCGTAGTTTTTTAGAACTGTGATAATAGTTACATTCTCTGTAAGCTAGAGAATACTCCAACAATATGTGTTCAGCTATAACTCAAACAAATGGTCTAAAAGCATAGCACAGTCAGTCAGACTAACCTGAAACAAAAGAAGCATGCCTATAGCCCAGTAGGCTTACAGGTGCAGCTGCAAGAAGATTGTCTGTATATGCAGATGCACCATCCCTGCATTTTGATAATATTAGTTACCATATAGAGATATTATTGTGCTAAATGTTAGCATGTCTTCTTTAGTTGATGTAAAAGTCCATGTCGAGAGAACAGAGGAAGCGACCAAGCAAGAAAATGTGACAGGAAGTTGGGCATCCACCTCCCCTGCCCTGTGCACCTCGCTGGTGCAGCTTGACCTGCACCGCACAGAGCATCAACCTTGAGCTCCATAGCAGCCCACATGGAGGCGACATTGACGCAAGCCATGGTGATGGCGCCATGCCTTTCCAGAAGGTCAGCCTAAATGACCGGAACTGCGGGCCGCCGGAAGCTCGGGCAACGTTGAGCAGAGTAGCGCCCTGGAGATGGAAGGCGGGGCCATGGACCCCTCTCCTAACGACGAGCTCCGTCTCTAGCCGCCGCTAGGACAGGATCACATATGCAAAATAAAAATGACCAGTACTTTTTAACTTTGGCTTATTTTAAAACTTAAATGGTTGGAGATTGGTTTGTAGGCTCATCAATGGCCCAATATTTGACTGTGTGAATGAAATAGTGCATGATGGGTAAAAATAGAAGATCTGAGAGAATTCTCACCGAATCAATGTAAGGTCCAGCATCATGTTTGTTACTTGATTTTGTTTCTTTGTTACATATGTTCAAACGAATAAGCATTCAGGACAACAGTGATTGATTTTTGTTGTCGGCAGAACAGGTCTTCACATATACTGAATGCCATGTTCTTTGCACCTAGTGACAATATCATGTAATCAATGTACTTGTCCTGCCATAGACAAAGAATATAGGCTACATATTCCTCATCTTTTAAGTGAACGGTATCTTGGGATTCTGAGGTTGCTAGCCAACAATCAAGCTATGGCTTTATTCAGCGAGAATTCTCTCAGATGTCCTCAGCAGTTTACTGGAGTAGAGGAGAAGAATGCATGCCCACATATATTCAGAACCTCACACGGTAACGCAAATTCGCACTTGTGAATGATTAAATTCAGACGAACATTTAGAGTACTTGTTTATGTAGGAGACTTCCTTTTAATGTATCCTAATACTATCAGCTATCACTGGAGCGGGTTCACCACAACATCCGAATCCTTCCAATCCTAAGCAAGTAGTACCAAATTTCTCGTGCATGACAGAGATGGGAGGGGAGGTTAGGAGAGGGCGGAACCTGAGGCGGGCTGTGAAGGTGCGGCGGTGTCAACCACCCTCACTGGCATCTTCAACAGAGTCGGCGGTGGGTGTTTCGATCTCGTCGCTGCA
Organism: Avena atlantica; assembly: GCA_910589765.1. NCBI lineage: Eukaryota > Viridiplantae > Streptophyta > Magnoliopsida > Poales > Poaceae > Avena > Avena atlantica. The sequence goes on from OU342738.1 coordinate 217,532,112, forward strand.
AGCCGTGCGTCCGCCGATATGTCCGCCTCCAACATGACGACCACCACCATGACGGTCTTCATGTCATCACTACAGGCCGTGCTGGCAGAAATGTGGTGTGCGTTCTCCCAGCCGCGAAGATGGGAGTAGGAGGACGCCTGCCCAGCCATGGAAGGATCACCATGAATAAAAGACATGAATAAATATACAAAAAATTGCTTGTTGATAAAAGTTAGTGTTTTTCAAGAGATGCGCGAGACTTAGGCCCCGCTTGGTTGGCTGTAAATTAGCCACAAACCTCTGTTTTAGTCAGACTCGAACCGTTTTTAGCCCAAGCCCAGTATTAGGCACTTGGTTCACCGGAATATTTACACCTCCAAGTTTTTTATGGCCCATATATCACGGTAAACATAAAGCATCTCTGTCGATCCATTTTATTTACTCTGTGCACGTCCAAATACGCCCGTGAGAAAACCGGAGCAGGAAAACAAACCATACTCCCAAGCGAGGCCCTATGTGTATAACAAAAGTTGACCCTAGAAAGAAAAATAAATTATGCCATTTCCTTTTATGGCCTATGCCATGTAATACTAATTATACTCGCAAAGGATGCTACAAAAGGTATTTTCTTGAGTATTCTCAGCGATCAAAGCATACATATACTAATTATTTACTTCAGAAATAACACTTTACACTTGAAAATACAATAGAGCAAAATCCTAGCAATGAAACTCACCTTCATTAAGGATGAGTCAAAGCATTACCACACAGAAGAGCACAACATGGTTCTGCAATGGAGACAACCAGACAAAGTATTTAAGCTACATGGTTGAAAGAATTGGAGTATATTCAGTAGCATATTATTGCTGCTTTGTACATCTCTCCGTTTCTTTGTTGATCACTGGCTAAATTAATATGCGATGCAACAACTCATTGGTATAAGAAAATAAATCAAAATTACTTGTTGTCTACGAACATCTAAACTCTCCATAATAGATCAGAGGAAAACAAGCCAAAAACAGAGGTATCGTGTCAACCAACTCGTTTTGTTTCAGGGGCTGAACTTTCAGGCCACCAAGGCGCATGTACTCTGCCCAAACCTCGTTTTGGTCCGTCCTCTACCTCATGCTGAAACCAAAAAATAAATGTCAGTTTCTGAAAAATCTCAAAGAATGCTACTCCATCAGTTGCTACAGAGTTGAAGCTAGGCTGGACTGTCAATGTTGAAACAGGAGTGAAGATGGTAACCTCTCCCACGTGTCCTATATGTCGTCAATCATCTCCCGCTATTGTTGTACGCCCACGCCCCACCACGCCGATGCATGTCGCCCCTGCTCACCACCGCCGGCAAGGACATAAACATCGGCCCATATGGAATGTTGTCAAGTTCAAATTGGTGGCCCTTTGTGCATATACAGATGACACCGTACCATTCAGAGCGAAAAGCAAATCAGTCGGTCGGTCAACCTTCATCAGAGCCTTGCTCATCTCAGCGTACCTTTACAGCTGTTTCAAGTGGCCATTGTTACAGTTGTCAGTTGTCATACTTCACGTATTCCATGCCCTAAAATAGAAACCTAGCGATTCCATTGGAGTTTAGCAATGCTGAGATGCAAAAACACAGATCATCCGTAGTATAATGTAAGTACAGTGTAATATAAAAAATCTCCATGAATTGAACATCTCAGAAAACAAGAAAAAAAGAGTTTAAAAAATTTGCGCCATAACAGCTTACCGGAGGACCAAGCTGCACTGCACTGCACTTGCATGGAGTCTGAGACAGAGAAGTGAAATCAGGGCTATGGCCACCATCTATGCAGAGAAGATCGGTTGAAGAGGCGTAGCTTTGATGTCCTATCTAATATGCCTTCTTCTCATTAATCTTTCTGCAGTGTAAATTGGTGGATTGAGGGGAGGCACATGGGCCGTAGGTTGAGCACCCCAGATAAATCATCATGTTTCCCAACTCTGTCGCCAATTCCTTCGGTGTAGTTCTGGGCGTCGTTTGCCTGGTCTAGGGAAGGGAACGTAGGGGCGCCGGTGGCGCAGTGGACCACAACGGCAAGACGGCAATAGTGGCTCGGTCCTGCAGCTTCGGCTCGACATAGGCGACCTTATGTGAGGCGGGGAATAGAGGGGCCCCGACCGCGCATGGGAACACATCAGCAACGAAGGCCAGGTCCTACAGCTCTGACTCAACATAGGGGAATATGACCTCGCGGTGCGGATGGCCAGCTCCACCTTCACCCAGATCGGGAGCGTCTCAGGTGGCTAGTGGAGGGACTCACCAGCGGACCCGGGGAGAGATAAGAGGAGACTACTGCTCTCGCGGTGTAGGACCGGTCTAGGGCGGCGGCGTTGCGGATTGGTACTGGGCGGCAGCGATGGCAAGGCCACGGCAGTGGGCGGAACCGATAGCGAGAGAGTGAGGAGATGGTGGAGTCCGGCAGCTCCATGGCGGTGTTAATCGGCGGAGGAGGCAGTCGGTACTGTGTGGCGGCGGCGCTGGGGAGGGAGAGAGGCGAGCGAAGAAACGCGTTGACGCGTGTTGGGCTGTTGGTCGACAAAAACCAGGGAAACCGGTGGAGCCTGGAGATGTTGACGAAACAAAACCGACGGAGTGCACGCGTTGGCAGAAAACGGAACGCAAAGTTCTTTTTAAATAGTAGAGATATCATTACAAGTATATTGGGTTTCACCCAAACTTTAGTCCTCTTACATGTCCCATTATACAAAAATCCTCACATAAGTAAAAAAAAAAAACATTCCCGCTTGTTTTACAATCTTCTTTGTTTGTATAATGGATATCCATAAGTATGTGGTCATCATGCAGGAAATCATTTCTTGTTAAAGTACATGCGAAAAAACTAAATTAAATAGATCTTGTTAAATCGCCAAAATATGGGATCACGGGGGGATTTTTTCTTGTTCCATTTTATCTAATGAAAGCCAGCAAAGGAAGTCTATGTTGCACGGTTATTCCATGTTGTAGCCTCGCACGCTAAAACATTTTTCCAAGTAGCAAAACAACACTGATAATACATCACCCAGGCCTCTCCTACTTCAGCACCACTGGTATTTGGCCATGCCGATTCCCTCCAAGCTTGTTTGGTTTCAGATACATCAAACTTCTTAGCAGCATGAGAACCAAGCGCTGGCTTGGTGGCTAGAGCTCGGGATGTCGAGCTACAGCCCACCCGGGTTCGAGTCTCCGAAACGCTCGTTGACAAACAGGGTGCTATCCCGTGTTAAAAAGCACGCTGGAGAGGTTTCATCTACCTAAAAACGTATAACCAAGGGAGGGATTCTTCCCCCGTTGGTCAACATGTTAACTTCTTAGCAGCATAGCCATCCTTAATGCAAGGAGCCAAAGATGAGTCTGTTTTGCCCCCTCAACTATCCCATTTCGTAGGCTTCACCCCCTCTTAGTTAGGCTTCATTTGTTTTCCTTTGTATTACTCCTGAAACTTGCGCTTAACTTTTTTTTTGTTCATTCATCCTTTAAGATCAAGCAAGTGTGTTTTTCTATATGGGATAGATATTGGAATATTCAGCAATTTTCGGATGAGTTTAGTTAACAAAAGAAACAACACAGATGCACTAATAAATCTAATCATATATGATAAACTAGATATATCTAGCAGATCTGCATATGAGCTAAATACCAGTGCAAACAGACACGTGTCGGCCAAGAAGGCTACCACTGCTTGTCGTTGTTGGCCATGGTGGTGAAGACTGAAGACGTTGTAGTCGTGCACCGGATCTGGAGTCAAAGTAGTCAATCGATTGGCACAGATGTAGTTGAGCAGATGTGAGCAGTCGCGCCAAGTCGGCCCCAAAAATTTCATCACCCCTTTCCCGGTGCAGGATCTAGGGACGGGGGCTATGGAGGCCTGCTCTCCCGGATGTCTGTGCATGCGGTCGCCATGTTGGGGAAGCCTGGAAGTAGCACAACAAAAGGAACTTGACTATAGTGAGAGAGGCAGCAAGCAAGTTCTAGAGAGATTTTTTCTCTCTGTTGTGAGAGGCACAAAACAGAACTGCCACACGGTGGAAGAAGTCTCTGGAGTGTCAAGCATGCATATGCTTATTGACACGTACACCCTGATCTGGTGCACCAAGCAAATATTTAATCTTCCACCAAAGCACGCTCTAACTCAAACTCGATTAAGGAAACGTGACACCTGCGTGTTGCATGCCTTGGCGGGGTCGGCGGCGGAGGAGTACAAATGAACCACTTATCTTCTCAATCGCCTAGTGGATCCCCACTGGCAATGTGGCATTATACTCCCTGTACATGCCATGCAAGTCACAAATGGGCCTTTGAGATTTTCTAGATTTTGATAGACTAACCTTGACCCATAAAATTCAACAATAGGATGTTCTTATATGTGTTTCGCTTTGAGGCCAATCAATTTAATTTGGTGGGCATGATATGCTCACGATTTATGATTCATGAATGCATGATTTGGGATGTTAAAATCTCAGGCCTTAATAAGTGGGTTAATACACGGTTTGGTTGGGCTTATTTCTGGCTTTTGACTTTTGGCTTATAAGCCATAAAAGCATCTAAATAGGTGCTTTTGATTTTGGGCTTTGGCTTATACCATCATCTAACAATATCCAGTCAAAAGCCAAAGCCTTGGGTGTTTTTGTGGCTTATAAGACAAGTCCAAAAGCCAAAAATAAGCCCAACCAAACATTAATGAATGCACTTGCTAATTCTGGTTTTTTATGGTGCCGTGAATAATGTAAGCTCAGCGGGATATATGTTCCACAGTAATATGTCAAATTCTTATCTTTGTGCTTTATAGTGATTTGTTCTACTTTTCTTGGTGAGAAGTCAAAAACTTTATCCATCCCACTTGCATAGTTCCAGACTTATTTTAATTAATTCAACTACTATAATTATCCTTGTAGGACTGTGATTATCCCCAACTGGGGCAACTTCTACAAGAGGCTTCTATGGACAATAAGACTGTTATACTGACGACACTTAATGCTGCATGGGCTACTCCTGGCTCGGTTATAGATCTTTTCATTGATAGTTTCCGTCGTGGTATTGGGACAAGTTCACTAGTGAAACACCTTGTGATAATATCCTTTGATGGGAAAGCATACAAGCGATGTGCTGAGATCCATCCATACTGTTTTGCTCTTGTAACCGATAATGTGGACTTCTCCCAAGAGAAGAGGTTTCTGACTGCTGGATATCTGGAGATGATGTGGAGAAGGCTGGATTTCTTGCGCCTAGTTCTTGAAAAAGGTTACAACTTCATTTTCTCGGTAAATATCGATGTATACGTTACTTCCTATTCTATTGCATTTTCAAACCAATACAATAAGATGTACCCTTTTCCTGAATAATACCAAACATGAACAAGTCACTTAGTGCAAACTGATTTATTTCCTTTATATGCACTTCAGGATGCAGATATCATATGGTTTCGCAGTCCATTTCCACATTTTTATCCTGATGGAGATTTTCAGATTGCATGTGATCACTATGTAGGCAATGCAACTGACTTAAGAAACATTGCTAATGGAGGATTCAACTATGTGAAGTCGAACAATCAAAGCATAGAGTTCTACAAATTTTGGTATTCTTCCCGACTCAGATATCCTGGTTATCATGACCAGGACGTATTCAATTTTATAAAGCATGATCCTTATGTTACAGATATTGGATTAACAATTAAGTTTTTAAGTACTACATACTTTGGTGGTATTTGCGAGCCAAGTGGAGATTTCAATGAGGTTTGCACTATGCATGCAAACTGCTGTGTTGGTTTGCAAAGCAAACTTCATGATTTGAGAATCATCATGGAAGATTGGAGGGATTATATGTCTATGCCACCAAGCTTAAAAGAGTTTGGGGCATTCTCATGGAGGGTTCCACAAAATTGCAGGTGTAACAACCTTGGAATTTAAGTTGGAGTTTTTTGTTAATAAAATATGTTATATGATCAATGATGTACCGCTGATATGCTTAATAATACCCCTGTTTCCTTATGCAGTCTTTCATTATTAAACCAGTGAGACATGTTGTGTGGATGCAGACATTGTGATACCACCAAACATGTTAACTTCTGAGAAATTGTTGTTGGAAATTGGAAAAAAAAGAATACTTGAAAGGTTAGTTTACATTGTTGTACCTTCTGCCTTTATCAACACCAGATTATATTTATCTTTTGTTTACTTATGAGTTTGCCACTTACCCTAGTTGGCTAGGCTCTAGTGGTAAAAATTGTTAGTACGCGTCACATGTAGTACTTATGGGCTCCTTTTAGGATAGTATTGACAAAGTAACTAGTTTAAATTATTTGTTAGACACTCTTCAGTGGAGTACTGGCTGGAAAACACAAATTCAGTTTTATCGTTTTCCAGAAAAACAGGTGGATGAGGAGCTTGTCCTGTGTTGGAGAGAGATCCTGTCAATTGATTCCTTCAGAAATGGCATGCATTTCAACTTTGGAAAATTAACCAACACGAAGGTGCGAGCCATTTCTGTTCTCCTTATTCATTTAATACTTATGTACACTTTTCATGTTTTCTATTGTTGGTTCATCTGTAGCATTGTAGCTGCAGACTGGAATTTTAGTTGCATGAATTGGTATTAGTCCCATCAGTGTCCTGCGTGATAAGCACTGGAAGAGAGACTGTAGCACAACCAAAGTGATGGAGGCTACTAGAATCGATTTGACATTTGTAGACAGTGGTGAAGCTAGATCACAATACTATTGGGTTCACCCTTCTTGCTTATAGTATAATTTTTCACTAAAAGTCAATGACAGGACTAATTTGATGAACGATTTGCAAAAATCATTGGGTTCATTTGCACCCAATCGCTGTATATCAGCTCCGCCACTGTTTGTAGATAAGTTACGAAACTACTTAAATCTGAGTTGTTGGTGATTTCCAGAAGCCTGCTGCATAGTCTTCTGGTCTTTCATGTTCAACCTTTAGTGGATGCCCTTTTTCTCCTCATACTGTTAATCTGTTAACAAGAGTGATGGATTGGGCAAAAAAACATAACAGAAAAGTCCCCGCTGATCTTTGTTTCAAGTAAAAAATTAATTCTAGCAAGAACTTCGATCTCTTTGTAGTAATTTTATGCATGAAGAACAAGATGACAACCTTAAATGACATGGTAACATTCTGGTTTTACTTTTGACTAAGCTTTAATTTTATTTCATTGTGCTTATTAGTCATTTGTTCTTCCCCTTACCAAGAATCAAACACCCAAGTCTACACACTATATGTGTTTCCTATTCTCTTGTTTGCATTTGTATTCTCATTAAGGTAAGGAAATATACGGAAATTGAAAATAGTAAAATCATGCAAATTTAAGAATGCAACTATAAGTGAATACTTGATAGATTGAGGTCTAACTTGCCTGTAAACTTTGACCTCATCAAAGAAAGTATAGTCAGGACTACCCAAAATCATTAGAACAGTAAAATTCTGCAGTGAAGAGGAAAAATCTGCTTTTATGTCGTTCCAAGAAAACTCATCAACTTTTTAAATATGAATCATATTGGATTCGAGCCTTGAAGTTGGATTTGAGTGTATAAAATATTGTACAAGATAAAAAAAATCTTGAGAAGGTTGTGGATGAATGTAAGTTTATTTAGAAATAGATATCATAATTTTATATAAAAAAGGAAAAAACAGGTCAAGAATTCTAAATATTGATTGATGTTTTTCAAAATCGTCAGTTCTGCAGATTTTAAAAAATATTAGTGGATTTAAAAAAACTGAAATATCCTTTTTTTACCAGTACATTCCTTAATTAATCTATTGTCCATGGAAACATATTTTTTGTAATAATATAAATTCATTGCAAAAAAGTTCTAAAGTTTTCAATCTATTTCGATATTGTGCCAAGCTCTGAATAATTTTCGAGGATCATCTAAACTTCAAATCTATGCTATATAGACTAATGGATATGGAGTTCGGTCCATGTTCAAATCAAATCAGCAAATTGGGACCGAGTCAGCACTACCTCCCTATCTTGCTATGACAATGAGGCCTAATTGCTAATGGCCAGTACCCTATTCTTATTTTTTTCCACAAGGAGGATACCCTACTCTGGTGAACCATTTGGAGTGCACTGTTGACACAACATACCCCTCAAGCACATACACCTTTTCTTCCACCAGGGACATTCACTTGTTCACATGATGGTTTGCAATTTCAAACAGTGAGCAAAATCACCATGTCATATCATTCTTTTTCTGCGGAAGCCATATCATATCATTCATTTAGACAGATCTTATCTTATCACGAAACAAGGGTCTTATCTACAATAGCCTGACATGTTTGGAGCTCATGCTTTTTTCGTTCGGAGTCACCTTCTGTCCAAAGTTGCACTCATTAGCACCTTTTCTGACAGTTCCTTTTGCACATGTTTTGATTCTATCCATGGCTGAAGGACGGCACCATCCCAGAGTTGAGACTGCTGTGTGTCATTCATTTAACCTGATCATTCCTTCCTGCATCCTTCGGTCGTTCACGAATTGATTGGTTACATGCTCGCCACAGTGGCAACCTCAGGTCCTCAGCAGCATGATATATATGTACAATTAATCCATTATGTGCTGAATCCGGCCAGTGGCAACCTCAGTTCCACAGGAGCATGATATATATATTGGAATTCTGACGAGCCAAAATGCAGGTGGCGCTATCTGATCAGCATTGTTTGTGTTTGAAGAGAAACCACGTCTGCAGGTCTGCGCTTATAAGCTCGTGCAAAGTTCTTTTCCCGGCAATCTGGTATGAGATCCTGGAGTGTGCCAATCAAGCGGAATCATGGCCGGAACCAATGTACCATGCAAAGGTCGGGCTGATCGGTCGCTATGAATAAATCTATGTGGATGTGATACCATGCATGCAACATCATACGTTTTCCTTGGAACCGAGTCTTTTTAGCTCGGCTTTACTGAAAGCCAATTATCTTTGTGTATGTACGGTCTGCGCATATATAGCTTTAATCACAGGAATCATGATCCAATTATCCAAGAAGAAAAGCAATAGCGATGCATGCACTCAGATGTCATTGTGGCTAGGTCGCGCCTTTAGTCATTCTCTAATCTAATTGTCTTTTGGAGGGCGGTCCTTCTATAATGATTTGGACCCTGTTTGGGGTGGGGATATGTGCTCCTCTTGTTAAAAGGATGAAGTGATTGTTGGCCAAACAAATATTTCATGTCGCATTGCTCCCAGTTCGGAATACCACGTTCGAAGCACGCTTTGCAGAGATGATCCTCCAAAAGAGCATTGCTTTAATTTCAGAATGGCTTTGCGTTGCAGGTGTATGGTACACCCTGCAAATTTTTGTCAGCTTAAAACATGATTATGTTTGTGAAACACAAAATGCAGTTTGTTTTGTCCCTTTGTACCTCACAAAGCACACTGAATTTGAAGTTGCAAATTCGAACGGATCCACTAGCAGTATATTTTTTCTTCTTCTTATGTGTACAGTGTGCAGTGTCCTTTCTTCATGTCATGTTTTTTTTTTACAAACGGTGGTGGCATATATTATATACAAACAGCACAGTACCTCCGTTCCTTTACCCCAAGATATTTCGGTGCTGCAACAGAGGCAGAGGTGCTAACGCTTTTGCTCTCGCTTGAGAACGTGTGGCTTGGGTCCCGAAATGCAACATCCGCTCCCCTTCACATCGTACCATTTGAGTCACCATACCCTCCACACCAGTACCGCCTTTTCATCGTGTCCAGCCCGTGTACTCTACAGTCTACACGTCGCGCGCGGCGAGTAGTCGCATGCCCTGCGATCCGTTGGTTTACGCTCTGCTCGACCATGTGATAAGTGCTGCGGAAAGGGGGCGGTAGCCATGTGCGAGGTGGGCGAGTCGGTTCACCACTACCGCGCCCGGCTAAAAGAGGCAGAGGCCCGCGAGCGTCTCCTGCAAACATGATTCCGCAGCGTCTCCGTCCGTTTCCAGCAAAATTTTCCTTCTACCCCGCGGCGGCAACCCGCGAAATCGGTGTGTCGTCTTCGCAACGGCTTCCGGTCGAAGTCCTACAGCCAGCTGACACTTGTCTGCCTTCGTCGCAATACGTCGTTGTCAGGCGGGCCGCACGTGGTCGCTCTTCTGGTTCGCCTGGCTTTCTTTCTTGTTTGGCAGGAATTACGATGGTGCTTCTGTTGGATAAAAAAAAATCAAGAGGCTTATGTGGAGTTTCTGCAGACTGAAGGCGTCTCTTCGTCGTGGAAACAAACAGCAATGGCTTCACGCGAGATGGGATCTCGTCTCGGAGATGGAAGTCTTGTTTCAGTTTGGACCCGCGGGCACCGTGCCGTGCGTATACTAACATGGATGGATGCGAATGCGAAGGCTGAAAAGAACGGAGGCGAAGAGGTGCGCTAGGAACGTGACCACTGAGTGGCCTAGCGCAAAAAGTCAATAGTACACGACGACGGAACATGCAGGCTGTAGCTGAGTGACAGGTAGCAGACAGCAACCGAAAGTCTCTGTACCACACCCAAAGTGCTCTTCGTGCGGCTCCCAACCAGGCCACCTGTCCCTTCCCTAACCCGTTTTGCGTCGTCGGCTCTGTCTGACTCTGAGGATTAGTTCAGTTGGAAGCTCGTCTGTCTTGCTCGGATAACAAGTCAAGGTTTTAACCTTGTTTCTACACTCCTCCTAATAAGGCACGACTCTGATTATACATTCTGAAATTTCGTAATTTTTCGCGTTGCAGTACGTGCTACTATATGACAACAGAATTTAGTGATCAATCTGGCATCATGTTCTACACACATGTACCACTGATGTACACCTTATTATATCTCTCCGCCGCGCAATCCTAATTTCCTGGAGGCCCTGTTGACTTTGAGATATTTCAAAGAAAAAAATCACACGTAGATCGATGCTTTTGGTTAAGACATGTGCTGAAAGAGAGCACTGCGGCCACCCATTCTAAGCCGCGCGTGATGCAACGGTGAAGAGCTATTCGTAAATTCGAACCCAAAGCAGGATCCACTTTCAAGTCCCAACTTCCCAAACAGCCATCCCACTGACGACCTACCTGCCATGACCGGCCCGTGCTCATTTGTTCAGAATTTCCAAAGACCAACCAAAAGTCGCTGATCAACACCACACGGGAGCTCTATATAAGCAGGTGACCCAACCCCTCCTACCTCACACACTTCTTCCACACTTCTCCCAAGCTCCCTCGACCCGGCACCTATTTCCCCGCGCAAGCGCAACTCGGCACTTCGTGATCTCCTTCCTAGTTCCAGCCATGGTGGCAAGAAGGCTCCTCCTCGAGGCGGCGGCGGCCGCCGGCACGCAGCAGGACTCGCTCAACTCGGACCTGGTCCTCATCCTCGCCGGCCTGCTCTGCGCGCTGGTCTGCGTCCTCGGCCTCGGCCTCGTGGCGCGGTGCGCGTGCTCGAGGCGCTGGGCCAGCGCCGCCGAGCCTTCCTCCCCGCCGGGCGCGAACAAGGGCGTCAAGAAGGAGGTGCTGCGCGCCCTCCCCACCGTCACCTACGTCGTCTCCGAGGCCGGCGCGGAGGCGGACGAGTGCGCCATCTGCCTCGCCGAGTTCGAGGACGGGCAGAACATGCGCGTGCTGCCGCAGTGCGGCCACGCCTTCCACGCGCCCTGCGTCGACGCCTGGCTGCGCTCCCACTCCTCGTGCCCGTCGTGCCGGCGCGTGCTCGTCGCCGCCGAGCTGCCACGCGGCGAGCCGTGCGGACGCTGCGGCGCGCGCCCAGGCCGCGCCATCTCCGCGCTCCTCAAGGCGCCGTGTAGCGGCGGGGCCCTCACGTCGCTCTTGGCCTAGTGGCACGCGCACTACGAAAGAAAGCCAGGAGAAAAGCGTGTTCATCAGGGAAATTAGCCGGTTTATAGGCTCATCGGTTAACTCCTCGGCCACCTTTCTCTTGGTTTCTAGTTAGGTCTCATTGGATTTTAGGTGTGACTAGTTGGGGAATGGGAACCATTAGCAGCATCAAGGTGTGTGTGTGCGTGTGCATATTTGATGGGGGATTTGTGATTTTAACCTCTTTGTGCATATGTGGAACAGTGGAACTTCTTATGAAACATGCACTTAGCATTTTTTTTTTGGAAAAGGGCGCATTTATTAAAAATAATGTTTACACCCGGCCTCTGCATAACCAAGATGCACACAGCCACACGACCGACAGAGCTAAGGTAAAAAGTATACAAATATTACACAAAAGCACTATGAAAATAAATGACTAAAATCTAAGACAGATCAATCCTCAAATCGCGTGGCCATCCATTTTGGGAAAAAATATCTCTCGCCGTGTCCTCCAATCGCCTACATCCCTCCATAAATAAGTCGCGGAACTCGAAACGTTGGAGAATCTTCCAAGAACGGAGGATAGCCGTGGCCCGATAGATAACCTGTAGAGGAGAAGACACAATGTTATTAAAAATCTTGTCATTTCTACATAGCCATAGCGACCATATAATGGCAAGCGCTCCCACCCTAAACAAAGTTCTGTACTTATCAACAATTCCATACAACCAATTACCAAAAACATTGGTTACAGAACGTGGCGGAGATAAACCAGAAGCTATTTGGATGAATGACCATATAGAGCGAGCAAATCTACAATGGAAGAATAAATGGCGAATTGTCTCATCTTGATGACAAAAAACACATTGTGTACTTCCATGCCAATTCCTCTTTACAAGATTATCTTTTGTTAGAATTACCCCTTTCCGTAAATACCAAGCGAATATCTTCGTCTTAAGGGGTATTTTCATATTCCAAATTTTATTATTATCATTAACATCAACCGGGATATCAGGTTGGATCAAGGCTTTATATAGTGAACCAACAGAAAATTGACCACTTTCTAGTAATTTCCATTTGAACACATCAACACCATCCGATAATTGTATTCTGGATAATCGTAATAGTAGATTATTCCAAGATACCAGTCTAGGACCGATGAGACTTCTTCTGAAAGACACATTAGGAGGATAGTCTTCCAACACCGTGGAAATTGTATCCCCTTTATGTCTAACAATCGAATATAGAGCCGGATATTGTTCGCGAAGAGTAGATTGGCCAAGCCATCTATCTTCCCAAAACCTAATCTGTGATCCATCCTTAATCTCAAAAGCACCAAAACGAAAGAAATGATTCTTGGTGGCCATAAGACCCGCCCAAAAATGTGAATCACCGGGTTTCCAAACCACTTGAGACACAGCCTTGGACCCCACATATTTCCTCCATAACATGGTTTGCCAAACACCATCTTCTGTAAGTAGTTTAAAAAGCCATTTGCCCAGGAGTGCAGTGTTTTTGACTTGCATATCATGTATGCCCAGTCCACCAAATTCCTTCGGGCGGCAAACCACATTCCATCTGGCCAGTCGATATTTCTTTTTCTCACTATCCCCTTGCCAAAAAAATCTTGAACGGAAATAATCCACTTTGGTCAAGACCCCTTTTGGCAATTGGAAGAACGAGATCATATACAGTACCATGTTAGTGAGTACTGAATTTATGAGTACTAGTCTTCCACCAAGGGATAACAATTTACCTTTCCAACTATTAAGACGTTTTTGTAACCTTTCCTCAACATATTTCCATTCAGCAATTGTGAGACGCCGATAATGAATCGGTATTCCCAAATAATTGATTGGAAACTGGCCCTGACCACAGCCGAAAAGTTCAGCATAAAGGTGAGCCTCGTTTTGGGCCTCGCCAAAACAATACAAATCACTCTTATGGAAGTTTATTTTAAGCCCGGATAGCTGCTCGAATGCTGATAATATCAACTTCAGATTCTTAGCCTTCTCCAGATCATGTTCCATAAAAAGAATTGTATCATCGGCGTATTGAAGAATAGAAAGTCCACCATCAATAAGATGTGGAACCACTCCTTCAATTTGACCATCAGCCTTAGCTCTCTCAATAAGGATAGCCAACATATCAGCTACTATATTAAATAGTAAAGGCGATAGTGGATCCCCTTGTCTCAGTCCTTTCTTGGTTTGGAAGTATTTGCCAGTATCTTCATTTACTTTAATGGCAACACTACCCCCAGACACAAACGACTGAATAAGAGAGCGCCACTCCTCAGAAAAACCTTTCATGCGGAGAGTTTGCTGGAGGAAAGACCATTTAACTTTGTCATATGCCTTCTCAAAGTCAATCTTGAACAATACACCATTTAATTTTTTTGAGTGTAGTTCATGGATTGTTTCATGCAAAATTACAACACCATCTAGGATATTTCTTCCTTGCATGAACGCGGTTTGAGAGGGGCTAACAACATTTTCAGCAACTGAATTTAGTCTAATCGTGACAACCTTCGTAAAAATCTTAAAGCTAACATTAAGTAAGCAGATTGGACGGTACTGTTGTATACGTTCTGCATTGTTAACCTTAGGCAGTAAAATTATATTGCCAAAGTTAAGTCTAAAGAGATCCAATTGTCCGATTTGTAAAAACCCAAACAAATTCATCAGATCGTCCTTAATAACATCCCAGAATTTTTGGTAAAATTCCGCTGGGAAGCCATCAGGTCCTGGTGCTTTGTTATGTTCCATTTGAAAAATCGCTTTCTTGACCTCCTCCTCGGTATATGAGGCAGTTAGAAAGTTGTTTTCTTCATCAGAAACCTGAGGGACATCGGACGTTTGGGACTCATCCATAGAGAAAGAATTCTCCTCTGGGGCCCCAAACAAGGATTTATAATAAGTAGTGATATATGACTTGAGATGCTCCTGTCCCTCAATCATACCTTCATCCTGAATCAGAGAATGAATACGTTTCTTCTTATGCTTGCCATTGGCAACAGCATGAAAGTACCTAGTATTCGCATCTCCTTCCAGGATGAATTTTGCTTTAGAGCGTTGGTACCACTTGAGTTCCTCCTCACGCAGAAGTCGGGCTATCTCCGCATTCGATTGGCTTTTGAGCTCAATTTCCTGTGCAGTTAATGGCCTGACTTCTGCGGTAGCTTCTAAGTCATCAATTATAGATGTAAGGCGTATTTTATCGTTTTTTAGGTTACCAGCTGTGTGTCTGGCCCAGCCCCGAAGGAACTTGCGTAAAGTACGCATTTTATTATTCCATCGAAGAATAGGCGTTTGGCAACCGACCGGTTTTTCCCAAATATCCTTAACCATCTTGTAAAAACCATCACGGATCATCCAACCGAGTTCAAATTTAAACTCATTCGCAGACTTTCGTGGCGGTAATCCAAAAGATAAAAGTAAAGGAGCATGATCGGACAAAGCCTCGATACGTTCTAGAGCGCGAACAGTTACCATAGGGAACTTTTGTTCCCAGTCAGTATCCATAAGCACTCTATCAAGTTTTTCATATGTTGGCTCCGGAAGACTATTAGCCCATGTAAATTGCCTTCCTAACATTGTAACCTCCCTCAAGTCCAGACTGTCTATAACAGCATTGAACAGAAAAGGCCAATGTTCATCGAACCGGCCCCGACTCTTCTCGTGAGGAAATCTGAGCAAATTAAAATCCCCTCCTATGAGAATAGGATATGGATTATCCTTTGCCAAATTCACAAGCTCACGCAAAAAGTCAGCCTTATAAACATCCTGAGCGGCCCCATATACGGCGACTAAAGACCATGTGAAATTGTCAGCCTTGTTACGAATATGGAGTTTTATAAAAAAATCTCCCACCGAACTAGCTAAAACTTCCATAGTCTCATCTCTGACGCCTAACAGGATCCCCCCAGATCGACCACGCGGCGAACGTGATATCCACGTAAAGTCCACTCCACCAGAAAGGCGATTGAGTAAGGCTTGTGAAAAATCCCGCCTACCAGTCTCAGAAATACCCAGAAAATCCAAATTATAATCTCTCACACAATCAGCAAAGAATAAATGTTTAGCCAAGTCCCGAAGACCTCTGCTATTTGAAAACATTCCATTCATTGAGAAACTATAGGAGATTTGGATACACGGGTTCTCTTTCGCGACCGCTGGCTCTTTGATTTTCGACCAGAAGCTTTCAACTCATACATAGAGGCAAGCCCAGTCTCATCAAAGTCCACCTCCGATACTTCACCAACTAAGTGAGAAAGGAGTTGACCATCTACTGTGGCATGCAACTCCTCTTCCTCAATTAGTGAAATATCAGGAAAAACACCGACCTTAGGAGTAACCGTTAGACGGTCAACCTCCATGTGTCGCAAAGCATTAGAAGAAAAAGAAACTTCCTGTAGAGATCTACCCAAACTAATTCCAACATTGGCTAGCTTAGAAGACATAACAGGAGTAGAAAAGGACAAAAAAGACTTCGGAGAACTCATTTTACCTGGAGAATCTAAGTTCCTCTCCGCCTTACGCCGCATGGCCTTGAGCATGGAGTCCTCATCAGTCGCAGACGCCCCAGCGACATCGACTCCATGGCGCGCGCTCCGCCTGAAGGCTGTGCCACTCACCTGCACATCGACTGGCGAAGAAACCCTAGGTGGAGACCGTGAGAACCCAGACCCCTCCTGGATCCGGATGCCCACAACACCTGCTGGAGTCTCCTGATCCACCAAAGTGGGCGAGACGACCCGAGGCGTCCCCAGGTCCTCCCTGACCAGTGGGACCTGGTCATCCTCGTCGTCATGGTCGGCCAACCCCGCCTGGGTCGGACCAAGCATAATAGCCTCCCGAAGCTGGTCACGAACATCGCGGTCAGCCGACCCCTCCTGGGTCAGCTTCCGCGAACACACCGAAGGAACCACCTCCACAAGAACAGGAGTGGAAACAGGAATAGATCTGCCCAAAATATGTGTTCTGGACCTCGCCGGCGAAGCTGGGCAAGACCGCCTAGCAGGAATGGAAACCGAGCCAAGAGCCTCATGTAACTGAGCCTGAGAAACGCGAGGCGCCGAAGTAGAACCCTTCCTGCGAAGAGGGGAATCCAAAGGAAGAGCATCCAGAAGTTGACGACCTCGTGGAGTAACCGGATTAGCATTAAAAGGGGTGACCGCAAGCACCCTCTGCACCCCCTGACTGGAAGAAGTAGGCACAGAAGTCCCCTGCACAGCCGAGGAAGATCCAGAACCCACCCCATGAGTGGTAGCAGCAGCCTCAGAAGTATCCATAGCATCCTCAAAATGCTTCCCATTAGCCTCATCATCCGCATCATCATCTCCTTTTCTCCACAAGAAAGGAACAAACTCTGGTTCCGGAATATAACCCTCAGGTTCAATCCGGAAGCAAAACTCAAATACCTTATGCTTGACCACGGCATCAGACACAATAAAGTGACCAAGTGAATCCTTCGCCTTAAGAAAAACCTTCGTATCAAACATCTCCACGAGCAGACGGACAACCCCCCGCTTTCGCAAGCTGATCAAATCCACATCAAGCGTATTCCCCATGAGTCCTCCAACAGCCCACAAGCCCTGAAAGGAACGCAAAATATGGGGTACTCCCTCCACATGTAGCCAAACCTGCTGCATCTCAAGCTTATGCGGCACCTCCTCCATCCTGTAAACCGAGAAGGTCAACTGAGCGGTACTAAGCGGAACAGTCATCAGAATTCCGTCCACCCTGTCCAAATCCTCAAAAGTCGGGAAGCTCACTAAGAAGGCTGAATCTCCATGTGGCACCGCCTCCCACTTCCACTGAACCTGCACCTGGCACCGCCTGGCAATTTGTCTCTGAACGACCTCCGCTGAAACCATCGGGCCAGAAACACGTACCAGAGCAATAGGGGTCTTACAATGCGCAAGATGATCCCGAGTCACAGCATCCGGAATCTGGGTAAACAGAGTCTGATCATTGCCAATCCCAGCCATATACGGGGTTAAGCGCGGCTGCTTAAGCACTGGGCACCTCAGAGTGGGATGTGTCGTGCAATCACAAATGTAACAATAGTGGACCGCCTTACAATCCTTGGTTGCATGGGTATTAACCGCACACTTCCAACACCGAACGAACTTGCCAGGCTTCTTACCCCCAATAACAGAAGATACCTGCGGAGTAGTAACAGATGGCTGAGTAGAAGCGGCCACCGGCGTTGGCGCACACATACCATGAAATTGCTGACCCTGCATATCATACTGATACTGTATCTGCTGACCCTGAACCGGAAAAGGATCACCAGAAGCCCCCAGAGGCTGCATCTGCGGCTGAGCATACTGAACCAAGGGCTGCTGCAAATGCCCACCAGTATGGACCTGAGGTGCGACCGTCCCCTGATCAGGAACCTGTGGATGCTTCTTCTTCTTCTTCCTCTTGGGTGCCGTCTGAGAAGCCTCTGCACCCGCTCCGGCCATAAATAGATTATCATGCGTCGGCCCTCCAGTCACATGCTGAAACGGCATCATCCCTCCCACTCCACCAGCCGGCGGACCACGATATGGTGGCTGTAACGGACGATGTTGAACCTGAGGTGGCCCGGCTGCATAGTACGTCGCAGGCGGCCTGAAGACGATCCCTGGCGGGAAACCTACAAAAGGCGGCGGCTGCGGCATACCCCCAGCCGAAGACGATGCAGCAGGCTGCGGCCCCCTTGGCTGCGGCACTGGGACCGAGGAAACAGGAGCGTTGGCCATTGGAGCGGCAGTAGCAGGAGCCAACAGACCTAGCGTTTGCTGCGTCGCCGGCGTAGCCCGCATCTGCTGCAGCGCGGGCGGAGCCCTAGGGTTTCCTCCTGGGTGTTGGCTGGCCATACTCCGCGCTGGGGCAGCGGCGTCCGCAAACGAGCGCCCAGGTCTTACTGCCGAAGGAGATGCAGACGGGCTCGACGACGAACGCGGCGCAGAACTCGAGGACTGCGACACAGGAGAAGGACTGAGGTGCGCGGGCGGAGGTGAAGTCGTACTCGCAGCAGAGATATTCTGTCGATCTAACCCCCAGGTCCACGCGGCTTGCAGCCTCTTAGCGATTCCGTTCCAGGAGAAAAACAACCTGGACTGTGTCTCTACGTGCACATTAGATGGGTCCACAGCCACGTTTGCCTCCGACCCCACCTCCCTGGCAACCATCCGCGTGATCCCCGGAGGCCGATCCGAAACGCACGCGTCCGCGAACAGAACTTCGGGAACCAGCGTAGCCTTCGACCTCCGGCGAGGCAACGGATCCGTCCATGGAGCACCCTCGCCACGAACTGTCGGTGCATGCAGCGGCAGAATTGGATCAGGAAATCGCGAGCACCCTTCCTCCAGCACCTTCATCACGAACTCCCCAAGGACTGGCGGCGCAGAGGCTCTCCGAGGCGGCAGCGGCCCCTTCCACGGCCGTACACGAGGTGCCCGGGCCAGTACCATCCCGGTCGGAGAAGCAGACGCACCGCGGCGAGTCCAGCGCGATGACGACAACCTCCGATCAGCATCAACACGCCTCGGAGGAGCCTCCATGACCAGAGAAGTAGAAGCCACCGCTGGAGAATCCTTCTCCCAGAACCGAGAAGCCGGGGTTGGAAACCCCATCTCCTCCCAGAACTCCTGACGAAGCTCCTCATCTGATCGCCGGCGCCGGCGAGTGACCGTCGTCCACCCAAGCTCACCGGTATCGTCCACCAGCGCATCGATAGCCTCCCGATCTGCTAGGCCCTTCTCCCCGTCGGACTCAGAATCTGAGCCAAGGCATAAAAATCGAGAACCATGGCCTCCCGCGGCAGGCGAGACCGAAGACGACGTGCACGGCGGCGGCGAAAGCCCACCAGGCGCCAGAGTATAGCGGCGCCGTCCTCTCATTAGCATGCAACATAGTTTCGTCTCCCTCGGGCTGCATAAGTTGGGAATGTGAAAATTCTGTAATTATTGCTACTCCCTTTTGTTTAAGTACGTCGCACGCTGGCCCTCTTCGGTTGTGTTGTTGAGAACCATGGCTTTCAATATTCATAGCAGGGTATAATAGGCAGGGATGAAAACAGAGCGGGAAACGGACTAACTCACCGGTGCCACATTCGTTTTCATATTTTTTGTGGAAACAAAAACAAATACAGAAACACCGGACATAAAAACAAAAGCAGATACTATCGAAAAATACGGTATGGACGCGGAGCAAAGAAGATTTTTCCGGAACCAACAAAATTGTACCCAAATATTAGCACATTGCTAGGTTTACAAGGGAATAAGAGAAAGGTCAAATCGTGGAAGCCTCCTCGAATTCATGAAGGGGTTAGGTGGTCGCTGATTTTGGGATGACATGCTTTACAAGTTTGGCTTGACAAATTCATGTAATGGGTCGGTTGGATTTGGCCATGCACATCAACCCTAAAATAAATTCCATATTATACGGAAAAAGAAATTCTGTTCCATGTATGTTCCGCTGGAAAACGTTGTTCGGTTCTTGTTTCCATTTCTGCCAAAAAATTCGTTTACATTTCCGTTTTGCAAAATTCCGTTTACGTTTCTGTATTTTCCTTTCGTTTTCGTTTTTCCATGGAGAAGACAGAAACTTTCCGCTCCACTTTCATCCCTAACAATAGGTAGGTTTTAAAATGAAAATCATTATAAAAAGGTTTATGTTCTTTGTGTAGGAGTTTCAAAAAGGCGAAGAACTCAACTTGTATAGTTTAAATGAATTTATGGATACCAAATGAAATTAATTTCAATTTCAATTATACATATCCCAAAATAAGTTCGAGAAATCAAACAATATATATATATATATATATATATATATATATGTGAGTATATGTGTACGACTTTAGATCATATGCTTGTCACAGATGAAAAGGACGAATGTTCGTTATGGAAAATTCAAAACTTGTGTTTGTAAAGTCATTTTCAATAAATAAAGAAATATGTGAATATAGTAGGCAAAGCTAAAACTTGGCGCAGAGTCGTATTAGGGACATAAAAACTTCAAATAAATATTTGAACATGTTATGAAAATTTGGGATGTACATTCTTCACAAATAGATACATCTTATATGATATTTCGTAAACTTCAACTCAAACTTTCAAGATTATGTGTTACTAAACTTTCTCATCATTATTTTCACTTAAAACTTTCAAACCTTCATGTAAATTTTTTGTTACAAAATGTAGAGTTACTTTTCCATCATTTTTTGCAATATTTTTGATTTACCTTTTTCAAATAGCAAAATAAGGAACCCTTGAAAAGTACTTGTAAAAATATTGATCAAATATATCTAAGAATCTTTTGTATTTTTCTAACTACGACGTGTATGTAGTTGTGTATGTATTTCAAAAAATGAACAATATTACAAATTTCTACATTTCAAATATTCTTGCGTACTTATTAGAATTAATTCCAGTTTAATCTACAAGTATCCAATAAGGTTAAAAAAATTCAACATAAAATATATGTGAGTACCTATGCACAAGTTTAGACCATATGCATGACATAGATGAAAAAGTCTAATGTTTGTTAAGAAAAGTTTAAAACTTGTATTTGTATGTTGTTTCTCAATAAATAAATAATATATAAATGTGGTTAAAATACTGAAACTTGACATGGATTCATAATATGGGCGCAAAAAACAGCGTAAAATTTAAGTATGATATGCAAAAGTTGGACTAGATATTGTTCACAAATGGACACGCCGTAGTACCATGCCGGCCCTCTTTGGTTGTGTTGTTGAGAACCATGAAGTGAATGCTCATATGTCTTTGTTGTATCCATCCTGGCGCATGTGTTTTGCGGAGCTTGGCCTAGCTTTTAAAAATCAGTAGAGGTTGATGCTATGATTAGATATTCATAGCACAGTATAATAGGTAGGTTTTAAAATGAAGATCACCATCAAAAAGATTTTTGTTCTTTATGTAGGAGTTTCAAAAAACAAACAATTTAACTTGTACAAGTTTAAATGAATTTTAATTGAAATTATACGCATCCCAAATAAGTTTGAGAAATAGAATGGAAAATACATGTTAGTAAGTACAACTTTAGATCATATGCATGTCAGAGATGAAAAGGGTTGAATGTTTGTTATGGAAAATATGAAAATTGTGTCTGCGAGTCATTTTCAATAAAATAATATGTGAATATAGTCAGAAAAATTGAAAAACTTGGCGTGGAGTCATATTATAGACATAAAAAGTTAGAATAAATATCTAAACATGTTATGAAAAACTTGGGATGTACATTTTTCACAAATAGGCACATCCCAGAGAATATTTCTTAAACTCCAACTCCAACTTTCAAGATTGTGAATCACTAAACTTTCTCATCATTATTTTCACTTCAAACTTGTTCCAAACCTTCATTTAAACTACTTGTTACAAAAATGCGAACTTAATTTTCCATATTTTTTTGGCAATATTTTATTTCCCTTTTTAAATAACTAAATAAGGAAGCCTTGTGAAGTAACTTGTAAAAATATTGATCACTATATCTTAGAATCTCTTATATTCTTTGTTGTGAAGTAACTACATGTATGTAGTTGTGTATGAGTTTCACAAAAATCAAACAATATTATAAATTTATATATTTTAAATATGTTTAACATACTTATTAGAATTAATTCCAGTTTAAGCTATAGGTGTCGCAATAAGGTTCAAAAAATTTAACATAAAATATATGTAGTACCTACGCATAAGTTTAGACCACATGCATGACAAAGATTTAAAAAATCAAATGTTTATTAAGAAAAGTTCAAAACTATATTTTAAAGTTGTTTTTCAATAAATATTTAAAAATGGTTACAAAATGAAACTTGGCATGGAGTCGTAATATGGGGCAAAAATAGGCATAAAATGTAAGTAGGCTATGCAAAACATGGACAAGACATTGTTCACAAATGAACACATCTCGTAGGATGTTTAGTAACTTCATCCAAACTTCAAAGTTTGTACTCCACTAAAATAACAATCTCACCATTTTCCTTTAAATTTGGAACACACCTTGGTTTAACCTTTTAACAAATGTGAATTTATGTTACCATTTTTTGCAATAATTATCCTTTCAAATTTTAAATACCAAAAAAGGAACCCTTGTGAAGTAACTTGCAAAATATCGATCAAATAAAATTTTAGTATTTTTTATTATAACTACATGTATGTTATTATGTAGGAGTTTCAATTTTTATATCTGTTTTATATTTTCCATAGTTCAAATTATTTTTTCCGTCTATTGAAATTAATTCCAATTTGATCTATACATATCACAAATAAGGTAAAAAATATATATGTGAGTACCTATGTAAAAGTTTAGATCGCATACAGGGAAATTTCAAGTGTTTGCTAGGAAAAAAATAAACTAGTATTTGCAAGTCATTTTCACTAAATTCATACTTTGTTAGGAGAGATAAATCAGGACTTGAATTTATAAGGCACCTTTGGCATGGGGTTTACCTTATAGAAATCGAGTTTAATCCCAAACATGAGCCGACCCTTTAACGTTGAATTCCTTCCCATACAGATTGACTTCTTTTTATATTTTTTCCAATTCGTCAGCATCTGTGTGCCAATTGGTGATCATCGTAACTACACATTACATACTCATAGAATGGTTGTGGCGTGTGTGTGTGTGTGTGTGTGTGTGTGTGTGTGTGTGTGTGTGTGTGTGTGTGTGTGTGTGTGTGTGTGTGTGTGTGTGTGTGTGTGTGTGTGTGCTGGGAGGGGGGCATTCTAGTATTCGCTGGAAAGTATTACTTAGCTTAATTTATATTCAATATGATGGAGCGAGAGGATATTGATAAGACTATAGGAAATTGAGTTTCAACCCTCAACTATCCCTAACCATTCTCCGTGTTGGGCTTCGGGCTAATACATAAAAGGGTCGGTGCATGAACTCCTGGCTCGAGCCTAACTTGATGGATTTTTCAATTATCCACGCCTAAACCCGACCTAAAGAGGCGGAAAAAACTGGTTTGGGTTGGGCAGGTCGAGTCTCCATACAAACCTTCCTGAACATGAACCCCGATCCCATCCAAGTTTCACATCAAGCTCATTTTTGGTCGTGAACTTGGCCCGATGGAATGGACTGATTGGTGACCCACAAATGTAGGGGCTCGACTATAGTACATTTCGATAAGTAATGAGTGTCTAACCCCAATGAGAAGCTGAAGGTATTGGTTAGTAAATTCAACAACAAAACAATTAAAATGCAAAGATTTCTATTTTTAGATTTATAGCTTGTGGGGAAGTATGTGAATATGAAACAGAATCATATTGTGAAAAAATGCTACCGGTCTTTAGAGTAGGAGCTTTAGAGATTTACATATATTTATTTGACTCTAGAAAGAATGACCCTTCACCGAGGGAACCATGGATTGTCATGCTCTTTGTTTTATTAAAAGCAACATACTGAAAAACTTTTTAGGAGGTGTTTCTTATCTCCATGATTTTATCGCGCGGGTTCAATTGCACCCATCCTCACTGCTTTTATCACTATCTATTTATTTTCTTTTTTTCCTTACCACCCTTACTGGGAGGGTTTATGTCCTCATATTTCTTGCATCATAATTTTTCTTCCTTTCTCATTATTTATTTATTCCTTTATTTTTCTCCTTTTCCACACCTGAATTCTCTGTGCAGGCGATGATACTCTTCGCTTATTCTTTTTTTTTCACCTAAAGAGTGGTTGCACTTTTAGCTTACAAAGATGACATCAAGAAGCACACATCCATTATATGCATTAGTTTAAGGTCAGAATAACGACAAATAGTGAGATGGTCAAGAGAGGGCGTACCACAATTATCGCGCAAGCTTGAAGCTTCACACTATATGGAGAAGAAGGTGGATCCCTTTGGCTCGCCTCCTTCAGCTTCCTTCGCAGTGACCTCTTTGTCTAACCTATGCCCCTATCACCTCCATGAAGTACGACTTGATCAACCAACACGTAGAAACCGCTTCAACACCGACCGCCGAATTCCACTTCACAACCCTAGCTCATGTGATATGGGATATGAGAGAGAGAGAGACTTGATTAGTGCGGGTCCGATGTGTTCAGCCGGTCCAATTTGACAATTCATTTGATTTTTTTTGCGAATGAATTCCTTTGGTTTTCTTATGCAATAAAACAGTAATAATTGATTTGAAATCTTGCGGTTTCCTAATCCTATAGGATTCAAGTGAATATGACACTCAAATCTTGCGAGTTTCCCGTTCCTGCATTCTGAGAATCCTACGAATCAAATGAACCCTAACTAGATACTAGCTTAGGCTATGTCACATCGGTAGTGCCCTGGAGGAAGCCGCTTTAGATGTAGCTCTAGGTCTTCTTGCTAACTCAGACTCACGAAAAATTAAGAAGATGTAAAAAGTGGAAGAAACCCGCCTTGCTTGCTTTTGAGTGATTTATGTTACATAGGACAAATGGTGTCACAGAAGTTATCATAGAGAGTTATAGGTGGACTATAGGCCCTCTCGCGGTCGGCTCGCCCCCCCTCCCCCCCCCCCCGCGGGTGCCCGGTCGCGCCGTCGCCCTCCCCCTCTGAGCCCTCCCGCCTTCTCTTCTCCTTGTCATCGTCGGTGTGCTGCGACGGGCTAGCCCTGGGCGGCACAGGCGACGGCGGTCTCCGTTCCTTCCCCTCTCGATCTCAGGCCTACGCGGGGCAGCATGAGATGGTGAGATGCCTTCTGATGACCCACAAGTGTAGAGGATCGCAACAGTCTTCGCGGGTAGTATTACCCAATTTATTGATTCGACACAAGGGGAGCCAAAGAATACTTGCAAGCCTTAACAACTGAGTTGTCAGTTCAGCTGCACCTAAAAATAGTTCTTGCTCACAGAAGTTTATCAGTAGCAACAATTTGTAGTAGTAACAGCAAAACAACAGCAACAACAATAGTGAAACAGGAGCAATAGTAACAGTAACGGTAACAGTAGGACTCGAATGCGGTAGGCATAGGGATAGATGGACGGACGTTGTATGAACGAGTCTAAACATGTAACTTCAAGATCTAGGGCATTGCAGATAAATAATAACAAGCATCCAAGTACTAAACAATCCTAGGCATGTGTTCCAAATATAGTCATACGTGCTCGCAATAAGAACTTGCACAACATCTTCTGTCCAGCCAACCCATGGTAGCGGGGCCTCTAGGAAACTACTGGCAATTAAGGTGCCTCTTTTAATAAAGCACCGGAGCAAAGCATTAACACTTCGTGAACACATGTGATGCTCGCACCATAGCCATCCCCTCCGGTTGTCCCAATTATTGTCACTTTGGGGCCTTTGGATCCGGATAATGATATGTACACAACTTGCAGATAAGATCATAAACTATCATAATGATTCAATAATAAGTTTAGATCTGAGATCATGGCACTCGAGCCCTAATAACAAGCATTAAGCACAATAAGTTGCAACAAAGTCAAATAGCACTAATAGAGATATTAGGCACTATGCCCTAACAGTTCTTATTCGATTACATGATAGAACTCATCCAATCCCTACCATCCCCAAGCCTACATCGGGGGATTACTCACTCATGGATGAGGAAAACATCGGTGGTTGATGGAGATGCGTTGGTGATGCGATGATCCTCTCCAAATTCCCCGTCCCGGCAGGGTGCCAGAATGGAGTTTCTGGATCCAAATCTTGGTTTCTGGTGGCGGCGGCGGAGCGGAACTCTTTCTGGAAAACTATCGACCCTCCCCCCCCCAGTTTTTAGGTCGAAAGGCAACTTATAGGCGCAGAGGGAGGCCGAGGGGGTGCATAGGGTGGCTGCAACCCCTCCAGGCGCGGCCAGTGGTGGGCCCACGCCTAGGGTGGGTGTGCCCCCTAGGCCTCATCTCCGTCTCCCCTTCTGGCTCCGTGGATCTTCTGGTGAAATATAGTTTTTGGCATATTTTTCGGGATTTTTCCTGATAGTTGATTTTCTACACAAAAATCAAGACACCAAGGTAATTCTGTTGAAAACAGCGTCAGTCCATGTTAGTTGTATCCAAATCACACAAGTTTAGAAAAGAAACAATAGCAAAGTGTTCGAGAAAGTAGATACGTTTTGGACGTATCACCTTCAGGCGGCGGCCTGGCGCGATGGCGGGGCAACCCAGTGATGGCGCGGGTGGTTCCAGGACGCGGTGGTGCGGCCGCTTGGCGACAGAGAGCGGCGGTAGCTCAAGCGGCTCTGGCCCCTCAGGCCTAGATCTGGGCCTGTTGGGCCCCATATGGGTCCGGACGGGCTGCCTAGGGCGTGGCGGCTCTCCTGGTGGTTGGGAAGCGGGAACTTGGCTCGGGTTGGAGGAGACGGTGGTGCCCATGCTACAGTGCGGTGACAGGGCTTTACAGGTCCATTCGGACTCGGCCGGGCTGAGAGGGCCTGGTTTGCCCCGCTGATGTATCCGTCGGCGGCCGTTGTCCGACGGCGGAGGCTGTTCCCTCCCTCATTGTACCGTCGGTGTCGGCATTGTTTTCTCTTTCATTTCCTTTTTGTTTCTTTTGGGCTGGTTTTGTGCTATCTGTCCTAGCAGGGTTTTCCAGTTGTATTGGTCGAGTTTGCTATATTAATATAGCGGGGCGAAAGGCTGATTCGAGGAGAGGTGCACTATAAAAACTTAATATGCTCAAACCTGAAAATCATGCAAAGCACCGACAAATATGTACTCCCTTCGTTCCGATAAATAAGATACATAAATTTAGTCATAAGTTATTGTCTTCTGAGTTTGACCAATATTTTTGACAAAAAATGTATAATTATAATACCAAATCAATATTAATAGATTTAACATAAAATATATTTTTATTTAAAAATCTTGTATTATAGATGTTGATTTATTTTATATGTTTGGTCAAACTTAGCAAGGTTCGTGTTTTACCTAACTTTATATGTCTCCTCGTTAGAATAGAGGTAGTATGTTAAGTTGTTTGCCTCCTACACCAAAAGTAGGGGTGCAAGTGCAGGACCCGCTTAAGCCCGCAAATCGAAAACCGTTAATACAAACTGTACTAAATGTAGCGATAGAAATTAATCTTTAGTTTGTACTATACATATGTGAGCTCAGGCAAAAAGGCAAGCCCGCCCCGCTTGCAACCCTAACCAAAGGGTGTCACTGTAAACCTCTGCCT
This sequence comes from Avena atlantica, assembly GCA_910589765.1. Lineage (NCBI taxonomy): Eukaryota > Viridiplantae > Streptophyta > Magnoliopsida > Poales > Poaceae > Avena > Avena atlantica. The sequence goes on from OU342738.1 coordinate 217,560,015, forward strand.
GATTCATGATTGGTTGAAGCAGGCAGATGACCAAAACAAATGCACTATGTAAGCTCTAGTAGTGCAATTCCGTGATGTCACAACAAATACGCACATGTTTCGGTAGTTAAAGTAAGTCGTTACAAAAAAAAAAGGACACACTTGTCCAGCGAGCAAGCAAAAGGACCACATAAACACTTGACGCTATCTTATTCGGGGTCAACCAGTATCGTAGCGCCTCTCTGCGCCCGGTTGGTCAAATCAGCAATCTAGAGTACAGCTGGGATAATACTAGATTACTAATCCATGAGCGAGTGTGTGTCTCTCCATAGTAGCGCTTTTGTTACCTATAAATCGCATGGACGAAGTGGTGAGATTGGGTAGGAGGAGGCTGCAGGTGAGGTGGAGTGGGCTGCCTGGAGCCCAATCCCAACGGGACGATGAAAGTCCGCACGTCGTCATGGCCCTTTGCACTTGGCACGCTGCCATCCAATCTTTACAGACGCGAAATCGTAGAATACATCTCGGAAAGTTGCAGCGCCTGCCTGGCGGCATTAATAACGAGATCTTCTTGAAGCTTCCTGAGTCCTGACCCCATCTCCAATTCCGTGGGATGTTTCCTCAAGACGATTGGTAAAGGCGCCGTCGACGGCAGGAAAGGCGCCGGGAGATGGGAGCGGAAACTTCGGCTGGGCTTCGCTAGTGTTGCCGCATTAGCTCTTAGTCGAGACCTGACCTGAGCCACCCGATCGATTGATTGATCGGTTGGGCCGCGGGGCAATCGGATTTTGACCTGCGCACCGAGATTGTTGTTAATCATATCTCCATCTCCATCACATCCCTACTCTCCACGGAAATGGAGCGAGTTCATCCGTCGTCGTGTTATTGAGGGAGAGCCGGGACAGGCGCGGGTGCGTGTAGATCGTCTATCGATCCCCTTGTCGTGGTGGCCCGGCTGGTGCGAGTTGCCTTCTGGGGTCAACGGACGGCTGCCGCGTCGCTCACAGCAGTCCAGGGCCCCGAACGTGTTGTGTGTGCCCAAAGTTGGCCAATCGCCTTGGTCAACGAGCGGATCGCATGCATGTGGCGCGTGAATGTGGGAGTGGGGGTAGCGAGTGAGGCATGTGGCAGCGACAGCGCAGCCGAGGCCGCATTGGGTTAGAGCTATCCGAGTTGACTCGACCAGTCTGTGCTCTAAGAGCAAATTCAATAGTATAGCTGGTTGCCCGCTATATTAAGTTGTTATGTCACTTAGAGTCAATCTAATAGTCAACATATACAATAGATAGACATAAGATAGTACTTTATCAATACATGGCCCAGTTCACATACTCACAAGGTGTCTAGGAGCGTGTGCTGCAGCCGGCTATTAGTTAAGAGTCCGCTTCTCTTCTCTCTCATCTTTACACTCATCCAACTAAGCAAAAGAATATTATTTTAATCCTTATAGCCAGCTAAGTAGGACTTATTGTACTTGCTCTAAAAGGACGGAGTCTCCTCTAATTTGATGAGCTTCCCAAAGTTGACGAGCCAATACGCTGGAAGGGCCTATTCCGGCATGAATACAATGTTGCTAGACGAAACGTTTGAAATTAAAATATCTACTACTCCATTCATGCCGGTTTGTTGGGCTTATACGGAGTTTAAGAAAAACATTTAAATATAAATTTGAACAATAAAATATGAATTATATGTCATAAAAATTGTATCATTGTAAAGGTTTTTTAAACGGCAAATCTATCTTTAGACCGTTTGATCAATGGCAAAACCCGTCGGGCTAGCAGCATCCGTTGGATCGCCATCTAACGGCGGCGGACAAACCCGCGCGGTGGGTGACGGTTTAATATGTGCACACCTAATCCGGACATCCCTTCACCTAGGGCCCCACTCGTCATCGTCTCCCACCCCTCCCACTGCTTCTGACCGTTTCAGGTATCCCGCTGCTCTCTCTCCTTCTTTTCCGGTGATTTGCTTCGTGATACGGCAGTTTCTGTGCGATTTCCGTCGATTCTGCTTGTCCCTGCCGCCGGCGACACGTTGAATCCCTCCAGGTATGCTCGCAGGTTCGGTCGTCCTCCGATTTATCTCCATGGCCGCTCCCACCCTCCTCCTCTGCTCCGACGGTTCCATTTTGCATCGGTTTTGTCCCCGGCATTTATTCCGGTTGGTCCTACGCTTTTAGGGTTGATTCGAAGTGGTAATGTGAGCCGTTTGACCCCTATTTTTCCACCTAATTTCACCGCGCTCCATCCTGTTTGAACCCCCCCGCTCCTCTATCTTCTCTGTTTCCGGTGGCTCCATTTTTGCAGGTTTTGTCACCGGCGTTATTCCTGTTGGTCCTACGATTTTAGGGTTGATTCGAAGTGGTAATGTTAGCCGTTTGCCCCCTATTTTCCTCCCGATTTCCCTGTGCTCCATCCTTTTTGAATCCCCGTATGTTAGTTTGTCAGGTTTGAGTAGTGTCTCCTAAGAAGATCTACTGCATGTGAGGTAGTCATGGGATGCATTTCCCCCATGTTCTAATCACTGATCTTCCTGCACTGCCCCATGTGATTGTTCTACACTACATTCGATTTTAAGTGGGTAATTTAGTTCATCCCCTATGGGTAGGATTGGATAGGATCCCTTGATAACAATAACACTAGCCACTGGTAACATTGGAGATGGTCTCTTGATAACAACGGTACCAGCCATGTATCTGATAACTTTTGTTTATGTTATGTTGGTAAATTTTGAGCAAAGTCCATGATAACATATGTGTACTAGCATGGATAACTTATGTACCGATGGCATGGTAACAGTAGATTACCTCGGGTGCCCATAACAGATCATTTATGAAGCATGATGCACTGCTCTAGTTGTTTTAGGCTTTTGAACTTTTTTTGTTGTATGAAATGTGTTATTGATATACACTATATTAAATTCAAGTGGGTAATGTAGGATATCCCCTATGGGTAACATTGTATTGAATTCCTTGATAACAACAACACTATACATGATTTTTGTAGTGTAATTCTGATAACAATAGCACTAGCCACTGGTAACATTGGAGATGATCTCTTGATAACAATAGTACTAGCCATGTATTTGATAACTTTTGTTTATGTTATGTTGGTAACTTTTGAGTAAAGTCCATGATAACATATGTGTACTAGCATGGATAACTTATGTAGTGATGGCATGGTAACATTAGATTACCTGGGGTGCCCATAACAGATCATTTATGAAGCATGATGCACTGCTTTAGTTGTTTTAGGCTTTTGAACTTTTTTGTTGTATTTGAAATGTGTTATTGATATACGCTATATTAAATTCAAGTGGGTAATGTAGGATACCCCCAATGGGTAACATTGTATTGAATTCCATGGTAACAACATGACTATACATGATTTTTGTAGTGTAATTCATAACTTTTATTTATATCTGTTGGTAATTTTTGAGCAAATTGCATGATAACATTGGTGTATGATCATGGTTAACTTTTGTTGGTGGTGTAATTGTTAGGTTTTTTATCCCCGTTGATAATTTTTGAGCTACTTGTATGATAACATTAGTGTATGAGCATGAATAACTTATATACTGATGGCATGATAGCATTATATTATCTATTTTTGTGTTTCTTATTTTGTATGGTATTGTAACATTATTTCATCTCTATGTAAATTTTTGTTATTGTTTCCTATTTCTATGAGTTTGTGTGTACCATTGTATTTTTTGTGGTTGCATTTTATATTTATGTTTTTATTTTAAATTGTTTGTAGTATCCACGATGCCGAGAAAATGGAATGTTGTTGCTAATGTTGTCGAGGGTGAAGAATAACCTGTCTGTAAACGTAATAGGGCATCTCCTTGTGCTGTGACCAGTTTATTGAAATGGTTATCAAACGAACAGAAGACAACAATTGAAACAATGGAACTTGATAGTTTGCTAGATATCAAGTGCTCATCACTGCACGATGCAGTTATGACCTGGTTTGCTAGTTTATATGACAAGCACACACGTGAATTTGTTGTGCCGGGTCGAGGAAAGATACCCCTTAATGAGGATACTGTATTCAGTTGTTTATGGTTGTCGCTTGGGGAAGAGTCGGTCCCATATTATGCTGATCCAGAAATTCAGGGTGCCCTTGCCCCTCTTCTTTTTCCTGATGATGGTGGCACCCCTTTGAGAACTCGAGTTTTTTAAATCTTGAAGGATATGAATTCCTTTGGTGATGAGTTCAAGCAAATATATGTCATGTACATTGTGTCGATACTTCTGTCACCGACCACCCGTAACCATGTTTGCCATAAGTGCTACCCTATCATGGTTAGTTTCCCTTGGCATGTCTGTTCTTGGGTGGTAACTTATATGTTATGGTGTTGATAACTTTCTGTTTGTTGTGATGATAACTAGTGTGTTATAGGGGTGATAACATTTTTGTATTTGGGTTGTGATGGTGTGTAACATATGTGTAAGTTTTAATGTTATGTTGATAACTTCTTTTCCATTATCTAATTGCAGCATAATATTGGAAATGTGTCCAAGTTTCATTGGTGCAAATTTGTCGTTGACCAGCTGCACGAGGAGCTTTTTAAGGGTTCTCATATGCAGGCTTGCCTTTTTCTCTTGCAGGTACGCATTCCTGTTTTTAAATTGTTTGAATATTACCTTCTATATTCAAATTTGTTGTATTTTTAGTTAGTGTATTGATTGTATCCTTTTCTTGTGTTTTAATTTATTTCGCAGCTGCTTTATGTTGACCCACTCGATGTTAGCGGGTTGGATATCGATTTGTCGGAAGGGCGGTATGCTGTGAACATATGGTCAAGAGAGATACTTAATCAAATGTTGAAGGCTGATTTGCAGAATGATGGAAAGGGCTATGGAAATCTTGAGGTAGTTTGGTTATACATTTTGTTTATTTGTAACATATAGTTTTTTATCTCGTGGAAAAAAATTATGTTTAAGGGTTGGTAACTCTTTATAAAACTGCTTGATCACATTCAGCATAAATAGTGGTAACTTATGTGTTTAGTTGGTGGTAACATGTAGGTCACAATGTGGGTAAGGTGGGTTATATGTAGAAAACTGGTTGATCACATTTGCTAATTTTGTATTTTTTGTTCGTGCAGTTAAAACCTCGGTATGGCATAAGCTTTGGACTATTTGGTGGTTCCCAAGGGTTCAAAAAATGGTTTGACACTTGCGCAGACCCTGGTTGTTCAAATGAGGTAACATTTTAGGATGTTGATATTGTACTTATCTTTTTTGGTGATTTTACTTTGTGTGCTTTGTTTTTTATTAATGTTCATATTATTTCTTTTCCTTTTCTTTGTGCAGCAAAAAGCACAGATATCTAATCTAGTTGGCAGTTTTGCATCTGGTAAATTTGGGTTAATGAGTACCCTTGTGCAAGGTTTGACGGCGGTTCAAGGTAATGCTGGTGCTAAAATGGCAAATCAATTTATTGCCCAGTTTGGTGGTCATCTTGCTGCGCAACCTATGGGAGGAATCTTCATGGGTGGAGCTAGCTCAAGTGCTGCTCATGGTTCTAGCTCAAGTGCTACTCGTGGTGCTAGGATCACTCGAGCTATCACTCGTAGAACAAATATTCCACGCAGTAGTGTAATAGTCTTTCATGTTCTTCCTTCTAATGAGATAATTCTGCCGGATTCAAAAAGCAGCAGCTCCGATGATGTTGATGACTCCCTAGATCCCCAATCAGATAGTAGTGGAGATGACTAAGCTAATCGGTATGTCCGTGCGGATATAAAGGGGAAGGGTGTGGTTGGTGGTGGTGTGGGTGGGTCTTCTAATGTCCAACTATCCTTGACTTGCCCAGATTCCATTGAAGATCAGAACAATAGTCCAGTACCAAGATCACCTACTCCTAATTAGGTCACCACCAGAAGATAGGTCACCCTGTTGCAAATCGTGTCTCACCGGTTAACCAGGTGACTGTAGCTCGTGTTGATACTGTTGTTTATGGATAACTACAAACCTCTATTCGTGTTTACGAAAGGTCTAGGAAGAAAAAGTTGTGTATAGCCGAGCAGGTTGATAATGAAATCAAGTCTCTTGTCTGAAAGAGATTGGCATCACTCCTATCATGATGTGGTCTGCTGTTTCTGGGAGGTATGAGCCAACATATTTATACTATTTCATTCCTTTTCTGTTTTTTGGTAATCATTGGATAACATTAATTTCTGACTGTGGATAACTATAGCATTTTTTACATGATAACTTCTTATGTTCATGTGGGTAACCTTTATGTTTTTTATCATAAAGCTTTTGTTTACTCATGCATCATATTGTCTATGTAATGTATATATCCTAATTTTGTGTATTAAGTTTGTAATTATTTTTACAAAAAAGGTATCATCTACATTGGTATATGTATAATTGTTTACTCTTTTTGTGCATGGATAAATTTTCTTAATTGTTCTGGATAAGTTATGTACTTCTACCTGGATAACTTATGTATGTCAATGTGGGTCACTGCACTTTTTAAGTCTTGATAACTTTTATTTTCTGAGTGTGGATAATTGTAGCATTTTTCTCATGATATCTAGTTTTTGTTCATGTGGGTAACCTGTCTGTTTTTTATCATAAATCTTATGTTTATCCATGCATCATATTGTCTATGTAATGTCCATATCCTATTTTGTGTATTATGTCGTAATTTTACGTTTTCAAGTTTGTAATTATTTTTGCAAAAAATTCTATCATCTACATTGGTATATGGGTTACTGTTTACTGCTCTGGATAAGCTATGTACTTTTACCTGGATAACTTATGTATGTCAGTGTGAGTCACTACACTTTTTAAGACTTTTATATCTATAGTTAGTGTGTTGTATGTGTTTTATTTTCATTTTTGTTTGTTCAACCTCATATAATAGTTGTTGTTAATTACTTATTACAGCAAAAAATCATCAAAGGAGACATCTATAGTAGCTACGAGGTCTTCAGCTCGATTGGCAAAATAGTGTTCTGCAGAAGGAGGTAGCACATCTGTTATAGATATTGGTGGATCCTCTCCAATTCCTTCACCTACTCGTGTTGAAGGTGCTGCTAATGATGATGCAAATCCTGATGTTGTGGATGCACCTGCTGAGAACCTTGAAGCTGTTATATCTGGCGGAGAAACAACTGCCAATGCTGTTGCTAATAAAGATCTGTTTGTGACGAGTGCATCTACTACAGCTAGAGTAGGATTATCTGTCGATGTGACAATCAATGTAGATCAACCAGATTCAGGAGATCCATTGATTAAGCAAGCTAGTGATCAGCCTGTTAATAGCAACATGGTAAATACCGCGATGAACCAAACGGACAATAGCTTGGATGATAGTAAACATGGAGATGTACAACTCGTTAGTTCTGCTCCTTTGGTTCCTACGTCGAGTCTTTTCGAGCCCCCTATCTGTGTGTCCGATCCATCTGTTGGTCCTTCACCACTTGTTAGTGGACCTGATGGTGCAGCTGGAAGTTCTGTAGCTGAAGTCACTTTTATCAAGAAAGAAAAATTGGTTGCTCGTGATGGCAAGTTGAGTCTTGCTCCTGGCATACCATTACATGTTTTTGCTGATGTTGTGTCGTTGGCGCCTCCGCCTGTTGCGGATCCTCCTATTGCTCCTTCTGGTGGTGCCCCTGCTCAGCCTTCTCCTACTGCTAGTGCCCCTGCTCAGCCTGCTCCTTCTGCTTAGCCTGCTCATACTGCTCAGACTGCTCGTGATCTTCATATTGTTGCGCAAGATGATTCTAATATTTTTCCTGTATCTCGTGACACTTCGGCTGATTTATACCATGTTTTTGAAGGAGAATATGTTCTTCCTTTGTCTTGGGCACCTTCTCCTAGAACTGGTACACACCTCAATTTAACTTCATATGTCTTTATCTAAATTAGCAAATATTAGTAAATATGTTTATTGTCTTTCCAATGGTTAGTCACACACACCACTTATGGATAATTTGTAGTGTTGATATTTGTGTTAAATCATACATGTAGGCATTGGTAACTATAGTGTTATCTATGTGGATAACTTGCATATATGTGCCTGGATAACTGCTAAGTAAAATGGTTGATAACTTGAGTAATATCACATGGATAACTAATTTTTTAACTTATGGATAACTGTGTACATATGTGCCTGGATAACTGATGAATAAACATGTGTATAACTTGATGTTTTGTACCCATGTGCGTGATTTCATATCTATTTAAGTGTGCTTTTATGCTTTCTTCCTACTTTCAAGTTTTTTAGTGTAATTGGTTAGGCACACTCAATTTATGCTGGATATTGTCTAGTGCCAATTTGTGTGATAACTTCTACCTATAAACATGGATAACTGTAGTTTTAGGTAGTTGAATACTTGTTCTCATATGCATGGATAACTGTTGTGTTTTCTGGTGGATAACTTCTACTCATATGCCTGGATAACTAGTGTTTAAATATGATACGTCCAAAACGTATCTACTTTCTCGAACACTTTGCTATTGTTTTTCCTCTATACTTGTGTGATTTGGATACAATTAATACGGACTAACGCTTTTTTCAGCAGAATTACCTAGGTGTCTTGTTTTTGTGCAAAAATGAACTATCAGGAAAAATCCCAAAAAATATGCCAAAAATTATATTTCACCAGAAGATTCACGGAGCCAGAAGGGGAGACAGAGTGGAGGCCTAGGGGGCCCAGACCGACCCCAGGAGCGGGCCCACTGACCCCACACTTGGGGGAGGTTTGGCCACCCCAGGAAACTTCTTGGCCTCCCTCCGCGTCTATAAGTTGCCTTCTGACCTAAAAACAGAAGGGGGTTCGATAGTTTTCCAGAAAGAGATCCGCTCCACCGCCACCACCAGAAACCAAGATTCGAATCCAAAAACTCCGTTCTGGCACCCTGCCGGGATGGGGAATTTGGAGAGTACCATCGCCATCGCCATCACCAACGCATCTCCATCAACCAGCGATGTTTCCCTCATCCATGAGTGAGTAATCCCCCGTTGTAGGCTTGGGTATGGTAGGGATTGGATGAGTTCTATCATGTAATCGAATAGGATTTGTTAGGGCATAGTGCCTAGTATCTCTATTAGTGTTATTTGACTTTGTTGCAACTTGTTATGCTCAATGCTTATCACTAGGTCCCGAGTGCCATGATCTCAGATCTGAACTTATTATTGAATCATTATAATAGTATTTTTTATGATCCTGCAAGTTGTGTACACATATCATTGTACGGATCCAAAGGCCCCAAAGTGACAGAAATGGGACAACTGGAGGGAATGGTTGTGGTGTGAGGATCACATGTGTTCATGGAGTGTTAATGCTTTGCTCCGGTGCTCTATTAAAAGGAGCACCTTAATTGCCAGTAGTTCCCTAGAGGCCCCGCTGCCATGGGCTGGCTGGACAGAAGATGTTGTGCAAGTTCTCATTACGAGAACGTATGACTATATTTGGAGCACATGCCTAGGATTGTTTAGTACTCGGATGCTTGTTATTATTTATATGCAATGCCCTAGTTCTTTGAAGTTACATGTTTAGACTCGTCCATGCAACGCCCGTCCATCCATCCCTATGCCTACCGCACTCGAATCCTACTGTTACCGTTACCGTTACTATTGCTACTGTTTCACTGTTGCTGTTTCACTATTGCTGTTGCTACTACAAACTGTTGCTACTGATAAACTTCTGTGAGCAAGAACTATTTCCAGGTGCAGCTGAACTGACAACTCAGTTGTTAAGGCTTGCAAGTATTCTTTGTCTCCCCTTGTGTCAAATCAATAAATTGGGTAATACTACCCGCGAAGACTGTTGCGATCCCCTATACTTGTGGGTCATCAAGACTATTTTCTGGCGTCGTTTCCGGGGAGCATAACTTTATTTGTAATTTCACTTGGATCTATTATTGTTCACTGCTACTCCTTTCATCATGGGGAAGTCTCGTGATGGAAAGTTCCCTATTTTACCATCCACTGCAAGAAGAGGTACAATCCTAAACACCTCTGTTGCTCTTGATTCACCATCTATTATAAGTAAGCTTGTCACACCACCACCACATACTCATGCTACACACACTGCTACTACTGCTGAATCTGAAACTGCTTTTGATGCTCATGATGTTACTTCTTTTGTGCTTGATGTGAGTGGTTCATTAGGTCCTTTTATATATGCTACTATGGCTAGTCTAGGAAATACCAAAACTCCCAGTGAAGACACTGTTACACCTGTTAGCTCACCTGAGTCTAGTGAGAGTTTTGATATTAATGATGGTTACATAGAGCTCACTGATGAATTTGTTGAAGAGTGCCGAAACACACATGGTTCTAGTGCTATTAAGAGTCTCCTTGCTAGACATACTATCATACCTAAGAAGTCCTATGATCCTAAGTTTGCCACCTCTCCTATAGATATTAAAGATAAAGATTATGATTTCTCTCTTGATTTAACTTATTTAGATATTGTTGAGAAAGAACCGTTTTGTGGTACTGAAAATGAGAGTGTTGTGGCTCATATGAATGAGCTTTCTACTATGAGTGCTTTGTTCTCTGATGATTTTAAAATGCGCAAGTACTTTGTTGCTAAGATCTTCCCTTTTTCACTAAAAGGAGAAGCTAGGGCTTGGTTTAATAGATTACCTCATGGTTCCATTGATAGCCCTGATTGCTTGATTACTTCTTTCTTCCATAAATATTTTCCTCCCAGTGCTAGACATGCTGCTTTGTAGAGACTTTTTGATTTTAAACAGGAAGAAGAAGAAAAATTGTCTGAGTCATGGAAAAGATTATGTTCCTTGATTCATGCATATCCTGGATGTCCATTACCTAAGAATGAGCTTCTTGATATTTATTATAATGGACTAACTGATGATTCTAGGACCTACCTAGATAGCTTTGGTGATTGTGTTTTCAGGAAAAGGACTCCTATAGATGCTGAAGAATTAATGAACAAGATAAGCAAGAATTATGATGACTGGACTTCAACTGAGCTGAATACACCTGAGCCTATTACTCTTGAACCAGTTGTTCCTGAACCAGTTCCAACACCAACAACAAAGAAGAGGGGATTTATTGCATTAAATGATGAAGTGATGAAGGAATCTAAAAAGTGTCTAAAGGAGAAAGGTATTAGAGCTAAATATGTGAAGAATCTACCTCCTATAGAAGAATTATGTAAGCCAATTCCCCACTCATATACTATTGAGGTACACTCTCTCCAACACTTTGATGAAGGTGATATTCCTTATGGTAAGCCTCCTGATTAATGCTTAGAGGAACTTGACATTTTTATTGTTAAACAAGGTAATTTTAATAAACAAGTTCAGAATCATTTATTGGAAAACTCTAGAGCAATTCATGAGTTGAAAGATATTGTAGAAAGAACTTCTAATGATATTAAAATGCTTTGTAAACACTTTCAAATGGTTCAAACCCAACTTGATCAACTTGATAAAGTGCAAAAGGATATGCTAGTTAATGCTTCAGGAAATAAACATGCTTATGGAATTAGAACTAGGAGTGGTGCAGCTACTCAAGATCCTTTATCTCTTGAAGGACACCCTAAAAGAATAGAGCAGGATTCCCAACAAGGTGAGGATAGTGGTAGTCCTCGTAAGAGGAAGAAAAAGAAACATAAGAAAGTTGAGGAACCACTTGAACCTGCTGTAGATCCTAATAGTATATATGTCTATGATGCTGAAACTGGGAGTGGTAATAATGAAATTAATGAGCCTCCTGATAAGGAGGAAGTTGAGGAAGAACCTGAGAAACACACTAAGAACACTAGGTACACAAAGGAAGATTTTATTGCTAATAAACATGGTAAAGAGAGAGAACCTTGGGTGAAGAAACTTATGCCTTTTCCAGGTAAGAAACACAAGTCAAAGGAGGAAGAACACTACAGTGAGTGGATGAAACCTTTATTCTTTCAAATTCCTTTGACTGATGCTATTAAATTGCCTCCTTATTCAAAGTATATGAAGGATATTGTCTCTAATAAAAGGAAGATTCCTAAGGAGGAGATTTCTACTTTGCTTGCTAATTATTCCTTCAATGGTTCCAAAGAAACTTGGTGATCCAGGTATACCAACTATTCCTTGCTCCATTAAGAGTAATTATGTTAGAACTGCTTTATGTGATTTGGGAGCTGGAGTTAGTGTTATGCCTTTTTCTCTCTATAAGAGACTCTAGCTAGAGAAGTTGATACCAACTGATATATCTTTGCAAATGGCTGATAAGTCAACTACTGTTCCAGTTGGTATATGTGAGGATGTTCCTGTTCAAGTTGCTCATAATTGCATGGTTTTAACTAATTTTGTTGTGCTTGAAATTCCTGAAGATGATAATATGTCTATTATTCTCGCGAGACCTTTTCTTAATACTATAGGTGCTATCATTAATTGTAATCAAGGAAAAGTAACATTCAATATTAATGACAAAGAGCACAATGTATATTTCCCCAAGAAGGTTGTCAGAAGCTATTGCCTGAATTCTATTGAAAATATTGAAGGCATCAAGGTTGGAGAAATATATTGTCCCATTCCACAAGAAAATTTTGAAACTATTATGATTGGTACCATTGCTATCAAATATGAGGTAACATAATCACCTTATGGAATACAAAGTTTTGTTTCATATAAGATTATTTTGGTAACAAGACTTGATCAACCTTGTTGACAAAAGGATTTTAATGAACAAAATAATGTTTCCACTGTGGTTATACTTGCTTTGTTTTTCTTTCTCCTTCCTAGTCTTTGCTTTAGCTTTAGTTTTTCTAGTTGTTTGCTTGTTTGAGTTTCTTAGAGCTCCTGTAGTTTGGCTTTTGGTTTGCTTTTGATTCTTCTGAAAAACTGTTTCTGCGAGAAAATCAATTTTCATACCCTAAAAATTGGCCAAAAATAAAGTTTCCCGAAAAATCGCAGAAAAATCAAAATAATTTTTTCCTCAAAAAAGGGGCAGGGAGGTACCTGAGATGACCCAGGGGGCCACCCCTAGGCCCCACACCTGTGGTAGGCACGGGCCCACCACTGGTGGCGCCTGGGGGGGGTGTCTGGCCCACCTGGGCTCCTCCAGGCTGCCTCCTCAAAGCCACCTTCTTTCTCTCTCTCGAAAAACACCGGAAAACTTTCTCAAGCTCGAGTTCTTGATGTTCTTGCTCGCGATTTTCGATCTACTTCTTCAGCCCATCTCAAGTGCTGATTTTTGGAGGGATTGCTCCTTGATATGTGCCTCCTCCACTTGTCCAATTAGATTTGTGATTGGTAGATTGTATCTTGAGTATTTTGCTGCTGTAGGTGACAGGTTGTTTGAGCTTGCATGCTTGTTCTATGCTTAGAAACTTTGTTTTGATGCATGTGTAGTCCTCTAGCAAGTTCCTATAGTAGTTTCTCATCATTTATCAACTTAGAAATCACTTGGTTTGATGGTTGTTTAAAATTTCAGCAAAGAGAAGTCATGGACCACCACACCTTTGGTGATATTTTTGAGAGTGATGCACCTAGAAGGGCAAGGCTCCCAAGGTCATCTACAAGCTCCATACCCTCATACAGTGAGGATTTCATCACTCCGCGGTTTGGTGACGAGGGGGATGAAGGGGATGCGCACCCCTCCACCTTTCCTTGTCAAACTTTCTTGCGAGCTGCTAGGATTCTTAATGATTTCATGGCTTTGATTGAGAGGGCTGGTCTAACAAGTTTCATGCAAGATGAGAGTACACAATATGCTTCACTTACTAAAACATTTGTGGAGAGTTTCTCCTTCACCAATAGTTTGTTCAGTTCTTCAGTGTCTTTCAGACTTTATGGCAGGGCTCATTCTATGACATTGAAGGATTTTTGCAAGGCCTTGGGACTTGGTACAAAGGGGTCATCAAAGAAGATTACAACTCTTCCCGCTGATTTGCTGGAGCTATACCGAGGAATAACCAATGATGATGACCGCAGGTCTCAGCGAGGGAAGATAAAGAATATTCAACTGCCAGCTATCAGGTACTTTACCTACTATCTTACCACCAGTGTTCTTGGTAGGGAGAACACTAGTAATATATCCAACTATCAATTGGCCTTCTTAGCTGTTGCGCTCTACGGTGAGGAAAAGTATAATCTTGGTTCCCTCATTGCTCGTCGTTTAGCTGCTAGGGGACCCATTTATGGGGGAATTATTGCTACTCGTATCGCTGCTGCCTTGAACATTGCTGTTGATCCCCATGATACTGTTTTGGATCCCCAGAGACTTGATTTTTCTGCCATGAAGGCACACCACTTTGTCACCTCTAGCTCTACTCTTGAGAACTTGGTTTATAGAATGATGTTTACTGACGGGGAAGAGAGAGAGGTCCCTCTACCCCAAACCACTTTGTTCAGCATTTCTCAGGGACCTGGTCACGCTCGAAGGCGGAGATGGATGAGTTGCTGGATTCTCTTAACTTCCACGGGCACTATCAGGGGGGAGCGCCCGCTTATGACCCCGCTGTACACTACACAGGGGAGGCCTCGAGCTCGTACCAGGACGAAGGAGCTTCCTCGACATACTATGGAGGTGCGTCTACTTGGGCACCATGGGATTGAGCCCCGCTTAGGCCAAAAGCCTAAGCTTGGGGGGAGGTATACCGACGTCATACTCATATATATAACATGTTCGGTCAGTTCTTTGTACGTCCATTGTTTTCGCTTTCTTTTTGGTTCTTGTTGCTTCTTTCTCAAAAACACAAAAATACCAAAAATATTTTCATTGTTTCTCTTGGTTTGTTTCTTTGTTTCTTTTCTTTGGTTTGCCTTAAAAGAAAAATCCAAAAAGATTTTTCTTTGTTTGGTTCGCTTTGTTTTTGTTTGCTTGTTTCTTAAAAATAGAAAACACCAAACATATTTGTTGTTCTTCTTTGATTTTGTGAGTTCTTCGCAGGGTTCAGCCGTCCTTAGTGGATATTGGTTTTCATGTTAATTATTCAAGTCACACAAGTGAAGGGCAATACAACTCGAGGTGTGGTAAGAGGCTGTTAACGAACTCTATTTGTTACATATACTCATTATTGTGAGCATGCTTAGCCTGTTTGTGTAAGGTGTATGTCATTGTGGATGCTTAGTAGTTCTTACTTGTCTATGATTAGCTCCAGCTTGCTAATAGTGTGTAGCATGTCATATGAATGTTTGCTTGTATTGTTTTATTCATACTTTGGTATAATATTGTGGTATCCTCCTCTGACTGTTCACATGCTCACGCATGCACATGACTAATCAATAGTCAATAAGCCTCGATGATTTATTTTGCCTCAGAGTTCTTGTATCACTTTCATGCCATAATTAGTCATGTTTTGTTGCAAGCATGATTATGACAGTTATTGCTCTCTCGTTTCACGCTCCCTCTCTATTGCTAGCCTTCACTTGCACTGAGTATGTTCTCTACCTGTGTTTCCAACTCCCCAAACCAATATTGCCAGCTGTGTCCACCATACCTACCTATTAGCATCACTTGCTACTTCAGTGCATATTTTATATATGTCGTGTTTTCTTCCAAAATAAAATGTTTGACTGTTTTGACAAAGTTAGTTAGTAAAGCTCTCACAAACTTGATGGCACACTTTATTCCTTGCGCTTAATAATTCTGAACCATTGTGACTAGTCCATGAAAGTTATATGCTTGCTTATTATATACTGGGAGTCAGCAGAACTGTGCTGTCATAGGGAACACTTTCAACACTTTTTGGATATCTCATCCAGTTGATACTTTGCTCTTTTGTTTATGGATGTCGATGATGTGAAATAAAAGGGGAAGTTGTTAGTTCATGGAGTTTATACATTGTGTTAGAGAAACGCCTGGGCCGCTAGCCTAAGCCATGCTTAATCATGGTGGAAACTTGCATCATCACTATAATGAGCATTTATGAAGTGTCCTCAATAAAAATCTATGCATATGGTAAATAAAAAGATTGTTGAGATGCTCATTGTCTGCTTGCCTTGTCATTTTGGTTATGGGAAAGCTCCTGTACCATGTGCAAGGGGTACCCCGTTGGCGGTTCTCGATGATATGCATGTATTTACAATGACAAGAACTTTTAGGTGACCAAAGTTGAGTAGCATGCAGATCGGCCCTCGTACTCAAGGGACTTGGGATTTACAGTCTATGGTCTGTCAAGCATATGATTCAGAGTGGACCTCACTTTCACCTTAACCACATAAAGATGCTTATGATAGGGGCAATGAGAGCTCAAAGCTAATGAGTACCTTCCTTTCAGCATTAGTAAGCCTTTCAAACCTTCACAAAACAGTTTTCACAATTTTGTTGTAGAGGTCCCAATCTTTGATAAGATAGAGCCCCCTGTGTTTACAATGCTAGTCCCTGGATCAATAGCTAGCATCCACAGTTAAGATGTAATATCAAGATACAAGGTCATATTATAACTTTATAACCAGGAATAACATAATTTTATTACATCATACATAGCTCATTTGGCTATTACATTATATTGCAGCGGAATATCTATAGTCATGGGGTCCTTCATCTTCAAAGTGCCACAAGCAGATGTTGGTTGTAGACTTTGTAATCCTAATCAAACAATCTTCTCTAAAATCAATCAAACCTGCAACATTACAAGTTACAGCCACAAGGGTCAATACATTGGAATTGTATTGGCAAGCTTCACTATTATGTATAATATGAGTGGATCCTATCAATACATGAAAATTTGGCTAAGTAGAGTTTTAGGCTCATTTGCTTAAAGCAATAATTTATCCTATCTTTTCAAAAAGGGTTTTGGTCTTTTGTCAATTCTCTTTTCCAAGTTCCTTGAACTCCTTGGTAGAAACCCAAGTGTTCAAGTCCTTGTCAAAAATCTCTTGAGCTACTTGGTAACCCCAAGTGCAACAAGCTTTATCAAAATCTCATGAGCTCCTTGGTAACCCCAAGTGTTCATGTTTTCAACAAAATCCCCTGAGTTCCTTGGTAACCCCAAGTACATCAAGTTTTGTCAAAGTCTCTTGAGCTCCTTGGTAACCCCAAGTGCATCAAGTCTTTAAAAGTTTTTCATTTAGAAATTAGAATGTCGAGATCTCCCATGGTTCAAACTTTAGTTGCTCAGTATTGTCCATAACCGGGGACACGGCTAAGTACTTAGATTTTATTATCTTCTGCAGAAGGAGTACACTTTACCCACATGTCACAATCCCATCCTTTTGCCACCAGTGGCCTACTGGATTAGTGCTCACCAAGATGGAGTACTGGAAGATTGAGAGTGTGACGAAGTCTTTCCAAAGGGTCTTCCCATACACCATTGCTAGCTTGCCTTCAGCACCCATGAAGCATTCCAGATCCCCATGTCCAATTAACTGAAGACAGTGCATGGGTCTTCCCAATGTAGTTGACTAAGCCAGAGCCATAATAGCATGTGGTTGCACACGAAAGCCACAATTGGAGAAACATGTTCAATCTCTAAGTTTCCTGGGTGGTTCCTTTGGAGCACAACACAAAGAGATTGCCATAATCATGGTTCCTTTTGTTGCCACCTTATCCAATACTCAAAAGTATCCTTGGTCACCCAGGTGGTTCATTGAGTCCTTGTTTTATTATATAAAATCACAAGTCCTTTTCTCAACTTCATAAAATCTCAACATGTATCTCTTTTCAAAATATAGCATGGCTAAGCATGTAACAACTACATTGTTTTCTCTAATGAATGTATAGGGAATCCTATTAGGATTTTAGCATAGCGTAAGTATAAAATATCTTTTCATGCATGTTTCAAAATCCACTAAGTATAATGAAAACAGTAGGACTTTTGATGATAGTGTCACTTGCCTTTTTGGAAGGGAATGGTGGTTCACTCCTTGATCTTGCTAGTATCACACTTTTCTAACTTCACTACAAACAATCAAGCAAGCACCAAATCAACTAGCATTCCAAATAATCAATCAAACAACATTTCACACACACATAAAACTATGGGCATTAATCATGCATGGAAGCATGCAAGAGATGGTCCTATTTGCAAAGGTGGTCTCCACAAGGTTTCTAAACTTGGTAAGTTTCAAGTTGGTCATTTTCCTAAGTGGCAAAGTCATTTGCAAAAGAGTTTTGTCTAAAACCATTTTTTAAAACCAATCATCATTTTATGTGGTGGAAGATATTTCTATCAAGGCAAAACTTTATGTTTTTCACCAAATGAGTTGCTATTGCAAAACTTGGTGTTTTTGGGTCAGTAGGTTTGATCCAAAGCTTTTTCCCAAATTTTTCTTTACAAAAACATTTTCATAATAAAATCAATAATTTTATTTGGCTAGAAATTGGCTAAGTCAAATAATCCAACCTAATTTTTACCAAAATCATTTTTAACACCAAGGGTTGGTTCCTAGGGTCAATAAGTTTACAACAAACCATTTTGGAAAGGTTTTAACCCTAAAAACATTTTTAAACAATTTTTCTAATCTAAACAAGCTCACAAATGAATCTGCAAAAACAAGCAAATTAACAGATACTATTTACTAAACTAATTCCACAGTTGGCTAGGGCTTGCTCTCCTGAATCCAACGACATAAAATTTGTAATTTTTGGACGTGTGGATCCAAAGTTACAAGGGTTTGAAAATCATATCTCAATCAGATTTCAAATCTGTTTTTAAAACAAAAACATAGCCACGCGTCACGTTCTGGTTGGACGGTACCGGTTTGGCCGGATCACGCGCGGTAGCCATTGGATCTAATCAGATCGTGCGGCACAGGACGCGTACCTCTTCGCGGCTTAAATGATCTATCGCGAGCGTCGGATTAAGATCCTACGGTGCTGGACTGCTTGACCATATGCGAGCGGCGCCGACGGCGGCTAGCGGCGGCGTACAGCCAGGCGGTGGCGCTACGGTGGTTACAGGAAGCGGAGAGGGAAGGGGAGGTGCTCACCAGAATCGCGAGGAAGTGGTGATGCTCGACGTGTGCTTGTCGCGGCAAGGGGCGCTCTGGTACAACTGCAATTGCTCGCCAGAGTAAAGAGCAACGTCGGGTGGTCCTGGTCGTGGTCGGGGTCGTCGCTACAGGTCACGGAAAGGCCAACCGAGGGTATGGTTAGATTCGTAAGACCAAGGCGAAGATGCTCGCATGATCGAGAAGACGCGGGGCGGTCAGTGCTTACCGGGGGAGGTCGTCGGAGAGGTTGCAGACGCGGCGGCGTTCAGAAGCTTGACGTAGCCGACGCTCTGGGGCGCCCGCGGTCGCATGGGTGGTACGGGGAGGAGTGTCTGGGAGTGGGGAGTCTGCTAGCATGCTCAGTGAGTCAAGGGGTGGTGGAACTCGGCCGGAATTTGGGAAGGAAGCTCGTCGAAGCAGTGATGGTGCAGGGCAAAATAATCGCAGCCTGGGGGCAGAGAGAGGGAGGAGCTTGAGGGAAAATGGAGAGGGAGAGTGGGCGTTTAAGAGGGTGAGGTCGCGGGGCGGAATCACTGCGGCATTACTGCGAATTAACGCGCGACATCAACGGCAGAAACGGCTGGCGTGGTCGTCGCGAGGAAGGAGACGGGCTGGAGAAGTGAGGTTCGCTGGTCAGTGGGAAAAAGAGTGGGGGAGAGGTCCACCGGTCAGTCTCATTGCGGATCTGTTAATAGGTGTGAACCGTTTTCTTTCGGGAAGGAGAGCTGGGCTGGTTCTGGGCCTTAGTGGGCTGATGGGTTGGGTCGACCTAAACCTCATTTTTTTCCTATTCTGAATCTTTTTTCTTTTTCCTGAATCTAATTTCTGATTTGAAATTCAAACAACAAACAACAATCCATTCAAATCAAACAACCACTAAACTTTATACTTTAAACTTGGTTCTGTTTAGTAACATAATCCAAAATTTCAAAATATAATAATATTTTTATTCTTTTTAGGATCCATTCATTAATTAAATAAAATGGAACTTTAGTTATTTAATAAAATAGGCTTTGATTTATTTAATAAAATCTCCATTTGAAATCCAAATATTTTCAAAACGAAATCAGTAGGTTTTATTTGGAAATAAAGAATACTTGGTAATTTGTTTAAAACAAAATAACCTTTTATTTAAGTAAAATTGGATATTAAATCCTTATTAATTTATTTAAACAAACCTTTGCTATTTTTATTCAAAACAAAATGTTTTAATTCAAAATTTTGGCCAAGATTTAATTGGGTTTTATAAAATAATCTTTTATCTATAAAACTTTTAATTGAAAACCAAATCCTTTTATTTAAAAGTCCCAAAATAGTATTTCCAAATTATTTTGTTTTCCTTTATTAAAAATGTTTATCTTTTTAAATCCCTTTAGGATTTTATTTAATTCAAATGGGTTTGAAGTTCCAATTGAATTCAAAAAGTTTCTTCTGGCCCTGAAAATCAAACAAAGTTTTATTTTATTCATTTATTTTCACATTACAAGATTTGGAAAATCTTGGGATGTGACAGGCTACCACCCTTAAAATAAATCTCGTCCCGAGATTTGGGGAGGCTAGGGTTACAAGCAGGTTTAAAACAACTAGGGTACTACCACCCTTAAAAATTCTCAAACAAAAATTACATATTGGTCTTCTTGGGATCCTGGGAAAACTTCTCTAAGCAAACTTTTGCATTGTGTCCTTGGTTTCCATTCTTGACTCATGGGCCAAGGTTGAGTTTCTCCATAGGCTTGTTCAACTTGTTCTTCATCTTTTCTGGACAGTTACTTGCATAATATCCTGGATTCTTGCAGTTGAAACAATGGATGTCTTTGAGTTCTTTACGTGGCTCTTGTGGACAAGTTGCCACATAATGGCCTAGCTCTTTGCAGTTGTTGCACACTACTTGGCCAATCTCTTTATTCTTTGGATTCTTTGGGCATTCACCAGAATAGTGTCCCATTTCCTTACACTGATGACATTGCACATGGCTTTTGTCTATCTTTTTCTTCTTGGGTTTCTTTGATCCTTTGAATTGGGTTGTCTTGTTTGGAGGTATAAGTGGTCCTTTTCCTTTGCCATCAACATTCTTGGCATACTTGGATCCTTCTTGTTTTCTTTGTTCCACAATGGCATAGATGGGGCATTGGTTAGGGACATGGTCGTTTCCTTCACACAAATAACAAGTGGCCTGAGAGGTGGGAAATTGTCCAACAGGATGATTTTCTTCACAGTTAGGACATTGACCTTCATGCTCCTTGGAAGTATGATCCTTGTATCCACAAATAATGCAAGCTGGTGCTCCATCTAGAACAATATTTCTGTCATCCTTGTTGTCAAAGACTCTTTTGGGATAGCTTTCTTCCATGTTGATCATTTGATTAGTCACCTTAAGCATCAGTTGGGTTTGTTCCTCCAAAAACTTTTACAGTGCTGGATCTTTATCACTATTGTTGGCTATGAACTGAGCTGTCAGTTGGTTCAACTGGTTCTGGGTTGCTATGAGCTCTTTCATGCTGTCCTCTTGGTTGGTGTTGGTGTCATCAACCTTGATGTTGGAGTCTCTTGGAGTAGTCATCTGGTTGGGTTGAAGGGAGATTAGAATGGGAAAGATATTTCTAAGGAAATACTTCTAATCACACACATCACAATTCACACAAACAATGTGCATGCAATCACAAGTCAAACATTTCACTCATACACAAGGTTCAAGCACATACTTAGGCAACAAAATACTTTTGTTACACCACATAAGTTGGTGTGTTTAACTTTGATCATAAATGGTGGTCTTTCTATATGGTTCACTTGTGGTCTTCCTTCTTTCTTGGTTTCTTCTTCTTACTTGGGATCATGGTTTTCTTGAGAAAAACTCTTGGTTACAATACTTCAAAGTCGTTGATGGCTCCTTCTTATTTTGCATTCCCTCAGTCTCTAATCTTGAGCAAGATTTCCTTGTTTCACTTGTAGTCCTTAGTGGTATCCAAGTTGGAAGTCCTTGGTGAATATACTGAAGATGTTGAAGTCATTAGAGTTGTAGAAGTTGAAGTCATTAGAGTTGAAGAAGTTGAAGAAGTCCTTTGCACATGGTGTAGTCTTTGGCCATGGGGGGGTAGGCTTTATCCATCAAGTTGAAATAGAAGAGATGTAGAGTTGAAACCAAAATGGTTGAGGAAAGAGTTTACAAGTGTTTTTGTAAATAAGTTTTTAGAACAAGTATAACTCCTATGTTTCTAAGGGTTTTTGTCCAATCCTAGGGTTTACAAATCCTACAGGCAACACAATGCTCTGATACCATCTGTAGAGGTCCCAATCTTTGATAAGATAGAGCCCCCTGTGTTTACAATGCTAGTCCCTGGATCAATAGCTAGCATCCACAGTTAAGATGTAATATCAAGATACAAGCTCATATTATAACTTTATAACCAGGAATAACATAATTTTATTACATCATACATAGCTCATTTGGCTATTACATTATATTGTAGCGGAATATCTATAGTCATGGGGTCCTTCATCTTCAAAGTGCCACAGGCAGATGTTGGTTGTAGACTTTGTAATCCTAATCAAACAATCTTCTCTAAAATCAATCAAACCTGCAACATTACAAGTTACAGCCACAAGGGTCAATACATTGGAATTGTATTGGCAAGCTTCACTATTATGTATAATATGAGTGGATCCTATCAATACATGCAAATTTGGCTAAGTAGAGTTTTAGGCTCATTTGCTTAAAGCAATAATTTATCCTATCT
This sequence comes from Avena atlantica, assembly GCA_910589765.1. NCBI lineage: Eukaryota > Viridiplantae > Streptophyta > Magnoliopsida > Poales > Poaceae > Avena > Avena atlantica. The sequence goes on from OU342738.1 coordinate 217,582,593, forward strand.
TTTCAAAAAGGGTTTTGGTCTTTTGTCAATTCTCTTTTCCAAGTTCCTTGAACTCCTTGGTAGAAACCCAAGTGTTCAAGTCCTTGTCAAAAATCTATTGAGCTACTTGGTAACCCCAAGTGCAACAAGTTTTATCAAAATCTCATGAGCTCCTTGGTAACCCCAAGTGTTCATGTTTTCAACAAAATCCTCTGAGTTCCTTGGTAACCCCAAGTACATCAAGTTTTGTCAAAGTCTCTTGAGCTCCTTGGTAACCCCAAGTGCATCAAGTCTTTAAAAGTTTTTCATTTAGAAATTAGAATGTCGATATCTCCCATGGTTCAAACTTTAGTTGCTCAGTATTTTCCATAACCGGGGGCACGGCTAAGTACTTAGATTTTATTATCTTCTGCAGAAGGAGTACACTTTACCCACATGTCACAATCCCATCCTTTGGCCACCAGTGGCCTACTGGATTAGTGCTCACCAAGATGGAGTACTGGCAGATTGAGAGTGTGACGAAGTCTTTCCAAAGGGTCTTCCCATACACCATTGATAGCTTGCCTTCAGCACCCATGAAGCATTCCAGATCCCCATGTCCAGTTAACTGAAGACAATGCATGGGTCTTCCCAATGTAGTTGACTAAGCCAGAGCCATAATAGCATGTGGTTGCACACGAAAGCCACAATTGGAGAAACATGTTCAATCTCTAAGTTTCCTGGGTGGTTCCTTTGGAGCACAACACAAAGAGATTGCCATAATCATGGTTCCTTTTGTTGCCACCTTATCCAATACTCAAAAGTATCCTTGGTCACCCAGGTGGTTCATTGAGTCCTTGTTTTATTATATAAAATCACAAGTCCTTTTCTCAACTTCATAAAATCTCAACATGTATCTCTTTTCAAAATATAGCATGGCTAAGCATGTAACAACTACATTGTTTTCTCTAATGAATGTATAGGGAATCCTATTAGGATTTTAGCATAGCGTAAGTATAAAATATCTTTTCATGCATGTTTCAAAATCCACTAAGTATAATGAAAATAGTAGGACTTTTGATGATAGTGTCACTTGCCTTTTTGGAAGGGAATGGTGGTTCACTCCTTGATCTTGCTAGTATCACACTTTGCTAACTTCACTACAAACAATCAATCAAGCACCAAATCAACTAGCATTCCAAATAATCAATCAAACAACATTTCACACACACATAAAACTATGGGCATTAATCATGCATGGAAGCATGCAAGAGATGGTCCTATTTGCAAAGGTGGTCTCCACTAGGTTTCTAAACTTGGTAAGTTTCAAGTTTGTCATTTTCCTAAGTGGCAAAGTCATTTGCAAAAGAGTTTTGTCTAAAACCATTTTTTAAAACCAATCATCATTTTATGTGGTGGAAGATATTTCTATCAAGGAAAACTTTATGTTTTTCACCAAATGAGTTGCTATTGCAAAACTTGGTGTTTTTGGGTCAGTAGGTTTGATCCAAAGCTTTTTCCCAAAGTTTTCTTTACAAAAACATTTTCATAATAAAATCAATAATTTTATTTGGCTAGAAATTGGCTAAGTCAAATAATCCAACCTAATTTTTACCAAAATCATTTTGAACACCAAGGGTTGGTTCCTAGGGTCAGTAAGTTTACAACAAACCATTTTGCAAAGGTTTTAACCCTAAAAACATTTTTAAACAATTTTTCTAATATAAACAAGCTCATAAATGAATCTGCAAAAACAAGCAAATTAACAGATACTATTTACTAAACTAATTCCACAGTTGGCTAGGGCTTGCTCTCCTGAATCCAATGACATAAAATTTGTAATTTTTGGACGTGTGGATCCAAAGTTACAAGGGTTTGAAAATCATATCTCAATCAGATTTCAAATCTGTTTTTAAAACAAAAACATAGCCACGCGTCACGTTCTGGTTGGACGGTACCGGTTCGGCCGGATCACGCGCGGTAGCCATTGGATCTAATCAGATCGTGCGGCACAGGACGCGTACCTCTTCGCGGCTTAAATGATCTATCGCGAGCGTCGGATTAAGATCCTACGGTGCTGGACTGCTTGACCATATGCGAGCGGCGCCGACGGCGGCTAGCCGCGGCGTACGGCCAGGCGGTGGCGCTACGGCGGTTACAGGAAGCGGAGAGGGAAGGGGAGGTGCTCACCAGAATCGCGAGGAAGTGGTGATGCTCGACGTGTGCTTGTCGCGGCAAGGGGCGCTCTGGTACAGCTGCAATTGCTCGCCGGAGTAAAGAGCAACGTCGGGTGGTCCTGGTCGTGGTCAGGGTCGTCGCTACAGGTCACGGGAAGGCCAACCGAGGGTATGGTTAGATGCGTAAGACCAAGGCGAAGATGCTCGCATGATCGAGAAGACGCGGGGCGGTCAGTGCTTACCGGGGAGGTCGTCGGAGAGGTTGTAGACGCGGCGGCGTTCGGAAGCTTGACGTAGCCGACGCTCTGGGGCGCCCGCGGTCGAATGGGTGGTACGGGGAGGAGTGTCTGGGAGTGGGGAGTCTGCTAGCATGCTCAGTGAGGCAAGGGGTGGTGGAGCTCGGCCAAAATTGGGGAAGGAAGCTCGTCAGAGCAGTGATGGTGCAGGGCAAAATAATCGCAGCCTGGGGGCAGAGAGAGGGAGGAGCTTGAGGGAAAATGGAGAGGGAGAGTGGGCGTTTAAGAGGGCGAGGTCGCGGGGCGTAATCACTGCGGCATTACTGCGAATTAACGGCCGGCGTGGTCGTCGCGAGGAAGGAGACGGGCTAGAGAAGTGGGGTTCGCTGGTCAGTGGGAAAAAGAGTGGGGGAGAGGTCCACGGGTCAGTCTCATTGCGGGTCTGTTAATAGGTGTGAACCGTTTTCTTTCGAGAAGGAGAGCTGGGCTGGTTCTGGGCCTTAGTGGGCTGATGGTTTGGGTCGACCTAAACCTCATTTTTTTCCTATTCTGAATCTTTTTTCTTTTTCCTGAATCTAATTTCTGATTTGAAATTCAAACAACAAACAACAATCCATTCAAATCAAACAACCACTAAACTTTTTACTTTAAACTTGGTTTTGTTTAGTAACATAATCCAAAATTTCAAAATATAATAATATTTTTATTCTTTTTAGGATCCATTCATTAATTAAATAAAATGGATCTTTAGTTATTTAATAAAATAGGGTTTGATTTATTTAATAAAATCTCCATTTGAAATCCAAATATTTTCAAAACCAAATCAGTAGGTTTTATTTGGAAATAAAAAATACTTGGTAATTTGTTTAAAACAAAATAACCTTTTATTTAAGTAAAATTGGATATTAAATCCTTATTAATTTATTTAAACAAACCTTTGCTATTTTTATTCAAAACAAAATGTTTTAAATCAAAAGTTTGGCCAAGATTTAATTGGGTTTTATAAAATAATCTTTTATCTATAAAACTTTTAATTGAAAACCAAATCCTTTTATTTAAAAGTCCCAAAATAGTATTTCCAAATTATTTTGTTTTCCTTTATTAAAAATGTTTATCTTTTTAAATCCCTTTAGGATTTTATTTAATTCAAATGGGTTTGAAGGTCCAATTGAATTCAAAAAGTTTCTTCTGGCCCTGAAAATCAAACAAAGTTTTATTTCATTCATTTATTTTCACATTACAAGATTTGGAAAATCTTGGGATGTGACATTTGTTGAGTCACCACTTATTCTATGAGCACCTTCTTGAGAGCATAGTTGTCATTCTTGTGTTTGTTCCAAAACTTGGTTAATTATGTCATGACTTTGATGCTTGTTCTCTGATATCTTTAGCTCTAGTATTCATGTGAACTTCAGAGGTGCCTTGGCATTTATATTGTGCTCTTCAAACAAATGCAAGCGAGATACCACTCTATCATACGTTATTATGAGGATTGCAATGTGGCTTATGTTTATGTTTCATGCTACTTATTATTATTGAGTTGGTTTCTCTTCATAGCTTGCAACGACTATTGAGTAGACTTAGTTGCATACACTTTATTATGAATTGTCTAAGCATCTACTCCTGTGCTGAGAATTTATACATCATATGAAGCAAAGTGTTTGTAAAAGTTCTTTTATCGCACTCAGTTTTCAACTGAATTCCTTCAGGACAAGCAATAAGCTAAGCTTGGCGGGAGTTGATACATCCAAAACGTATCTACTTTATCGAACACTTTGCTATTGTGTTTCCTCTATACTTGTGTGATTTGGATACAACTAACACGGACTAACGTTGTTTTCAGTAGAATTACCTTGGTGTCTTGTTTTTTTGTAGAAAATGAACTATCAGGAAAAATCCCGGAAAATATGCCAAAAATTATATTTCACCAGAAGATTCACGGAGCCATAAGGGGAGACAGAGGGGAGGCCTGGGGGGCAGACCCACCCTAGGCGCGGGCCTACTGACCCCGTGCCTGGGGGAGGTTTGGCCACCCCATGCAGCTTCTCGGCCTCCCTCTGCGTCTATAAGTTGCATTCTGACCTAAAAACAGAGGGGGGGGGGTCTGATAGTTTTCCAGAAAGATTTTCGCTCCACCGCCGCCACCAGAAACCAAGATCTGGATCCAAAAACTCTGTTCTGGCACCCTTCCGGGACGGGGAATTTGGAGAGGATCATCACCATCGTCATCACCAACGCATCTCCATCAACCACCGATGTTTCCCTCATCCATGAGTGAGTAATCCCCCGTTGTAGGCTTGGGGATGGTAGGGATTGGATGAGTTCTATCATGTAATCGAATAAGATTTGTTAGGGCATAGTGCCTAGTATCTCTATTAGTGCTATTTGACTTTGTTGCAACTTGTTATGCTTAATGCTTGTCACTAGGGACCGAGTGCCATGATCTCAGATCTGAACTTATTATTGAATCATTATGATAGTATTGTTTATGATATTATCTGCAAGTTGTGTACACATATCATTGTCCGGATCCAAAGGCCCCAAAGTGACAGAAATTGGGACAATCGGAGGCGATGGCTGTGGTGTGAGGATCACATGTGTTCATGGAGTGTTAATGCTTTGCTCCGGTGCTCTATTAAAAGGAGCACCTTAATTGCCAGTAGTTCCCTAGAGGCCCCGCTGCCACGGGCTGGCTGGACAGAAGATGTTGTGCAAGTTCTCGTTACGAGCACGTATGACTATATTTGGAGCACATGCCTAGGATTGTTTAGTACTTGGATGCTTGTTATTATTTATCTGCAATGCCCTAGTTCTTTGAAGTTACATGTTTAGACTCATCCATGCAACGCCCATCCATCCATCCCTATGCCTACCGCACTCGAATCCTACTGTTACCGTTACTATTGCTACTGTTTCACTGTTGCTGTTTCACTGCTGCTGTTGCTACTACAAACTGTTGCTACTGATAAATTTCTGTGAGCAAGAACTATTTTCAGGTGCAGCTGAATTGACAACTCAGTTGTTAAGGCTTGAAAGTATTCTTTGTCTCCCCTTGTGTCGAATCAATAAATTGGGTAATACTACCCGCGAAGACTGTTGCGATCCCCTATACCTGTGGGTCATCAAAATACTGCTAGATATTTTTGTATAGTGCTATTTTGTGTGGTAACTTCTACATATAAGCATGGATAACTTCTTCATGCAATATTAGAAAAAATTATCTCCATGCTAGATGTATAATTATATTCGTATGTTTAGTTTGGCATGAAATATGGATTAACATGTTTTTTATAGGCAACATGTAACAACTTATATAGCATTAACAATATTTTTTTTGTTTGGTCCCTTTTTATTCTTGTCTTTTCTTTTTGGACATACTCTATGCAACCGTTAACTTATTGAACTTACCGAACACAGGTGGTGATAAAAATGAGGGTGCGGCTGGTGGATATAGTTAACTATTTCATCTGATGACAAACTTGAAGATCATTGTTGCAATGGCTGTTTGGGGCTTGGATTATATGACGGTCATGCTATCTTGATGGAGGTTCTCTATTATGGTAGTCGTAGTTAAAATTATGTTGTAGTTTATGAGAACTTTTGTTTTGTGATATGTCCTTCATGAAACAATTTGTGATGTAAATTATATGACGCTATGTTCGTCTGATGTAATTAAACTACCCTTATTGTTTAATATATGTTCATGTATTTCAATTTTTTATGGTGATAAACATGTGGTACTTTTTTCCACATAGGGGCCACCATTTTCTATCCTTTTTCATCTGGACATTTCCTTTTGTCCTTTCTTTAATCTTTTTATAGTGTATCAACAAATAGTTGATTGTAAGTGCAAAAGGCTGGTAAATGATGAAAATGTAGTTTTTATCTTATTGACTTGTTGGGTGAAAAGATTGGTTATCAAGCTGTTCAGAGCATTACGAAAGATACCAAGCAGTTGAACCAGACTAGTTGTTCCATTCCAGGTATTGGAACAAAAATTGATTTTGTCCATTTTTGTATTTGAATGGATATTTTATGTGCTGCATTAATTTTGTTGTTGTTGTAGGTGCTCCTGATTATTCAACTCTTGGTATTAGTAATGATCTTCCTATTGTTGCCGCTGACAGTGTTACACCTGTAACACGGCTGCGCACTGTGAGACTTATTCGCCCTGGCAAGTCTCTTCTCCCTCCGTTCTCCTGTACTAGGACAACTGCAGAAGAAGATGCATTGTATAAGAAGATTATCATACACACGTAGAAAGAGAATAAGTCGAAGATTAGGAAGTATGTGCATGTTCTTTTTTTATAAACTTTTATCCTTCTATTGTTCCTATTGGTAACTTTTGTACTTTATCATTGGTCACTTTTACTGTTTTTGGTTCATAACTTGACCTTTTTGGTACCTGGTTGATAAGTTGTACTACTTTTGATGGGTCACTTATACTATTTTTAGTGGATAACTCTTAGTTTTTTCAGTGGATAACTTGAACTTTTTTTGGTACCTGTTTGATAACTTGTATTACTACTGGTGGATCACCGGTCCTATTTATTGCTGATAACTTATGGTTTTCACAGTGGATAACTTGTATTATACTCATTACATATGTTTTAGCTTTTTGTAGCACACCAATTTGTAACATTGACCAAATGTGGGTGAAAACTAGTGATTTTGCTAGAAGTGTGATGCCATATGGCGAGCTTTCAAACAATATGCGTGATTTTGCTATTTTCACAATGCAAGATAGTAATTGTCCATCCAATAAAATTATATTTCTATATATTGTGACTACTCTGGTTTGGAGGTCATTTAGGAGAGATGACAACTACAAACTCAGCCACAAACATATGATATACGGTCTAATTTAATTGTTTATTATTTTTAATTTTTATATGCAGTTGATAAGTTTAGGTCATAATGTATGGTAACCATTGTTAATCTGTGCTCATAACTCTTTTATTTCTGCCGGGGTAACCACTGTTTATTTCTGCATGTGCTATTTCTTATTTTATTTTTCATTTTTTCTATTTTTTGTAGCTTTGCTTTGTTGTCCTTCAGGAGCTTGGGACTAAAAGGGATCCTGTGGACCATTGGTACATGCTTTCTGTTAACATGCCTGCCAAAAGTTTTGAGATTCTTGACTCGCTCTGTGGTGAATCTAATGTAGAAATAATTGAACATGTGACCAAGCTAATGGAAGCAATAAAGAGAATGTACATGGTCAATTATTCTGATTCTAGAAGACAAATTGAAGAATTTGAGTTGATGCATGTCGCTGTTCCGAAAAAAGTTAGCAGGTTAGTGTTTTTCCTATCGTGGCATCATTGTTTTATATTCTTGTATAGTTATAAGTTTGTTTTATATGCACGTAATTATATGGGTTTTGTATAATCATTGCCATTATATTGTTTATTATCTATTTTTTCAGCACTGATTGTGGTTTCTTCATGCTCAAGAACCTTGAATTATGGAATGGAAGCATTGTGCCTTCTATTTGACAAGATATGATGCTAGGTATTATGAAAAAGATGAATTCTTTTTGTTTGAACCACCCTCGTAATATTCTTTTGAATTAGAGGTCACTTTTGGAAGACAACAAGTTTTGAGATATTTTTCCCAAGTTATCCACAATATTACATGTTTGTTATCTAGTCATATTCTGTAAGTTATCCATCCTGTGATATATAAGTTACCCATCTTATATGTGATTTCCTATCTATGAGTGTGTTTTTATGTTTTCTTTTCTACTGTCAAGTTTTTTATTGTAGTTTGTTAGGCACACTCAATTCTTTCTTGATAATTTTTATATTGATGATTTTGTGGGATAATTTCTACATATAAGTATGGATAACTGTAGTTTTAGCTACTAGATAACTTGTACTCATATGCATGAATAACTCTTGTGTTAGCTGGTGGATAACTTGTACTCATATGTCTAGATAATTGCTGTTTAAATAGTCTAGTAATGATTTGTTGGGTAACTTCTACATATACGCATGGATAATTGTAGTTTTAGCTAGTGGATAACTTGTACTGATATGCATGGATCACTCTTGTGTTAGTTGGTGGATAACTTGTACTCATATGCTTCGATAACTTGAAACCATAGGATAGATAGCATGACCATCATACATAGAAACAACAAAGACAATTTTTGCATATTGTGTTACATAAACATTCTACTACATATGTTTTTTTGCACGGTTTTTCTAGATATGGTATCCTAGCAGCTTCAACTTTTCCTAGCATTTGTGGACGGTGTGCCCTTCGGCACCGTAGTGGTTGCATTTTTTGATTTCTTTGTAGCAAGGTCTAGCGAATTTTTGTTTGCTATCTGTCGTGGTCTCCCTTTTGTTACTGATTTGTTTGGGTTCTTTATGTGCTTTGTTGACGACATGTGAGATCCCGACCTGCTTATTGTTTGAACTGTTGCATTGTTGTTTGTTGACTGTTCCCTGTTTGGTGGGGCAGTTGTAGGAGGTGGCACGCTTGCGTCGTTAGGATCACTAGACGATCCCTAAGGTGCTCATACCAAGCACGAGGAGCTGCTTTAGTCCGTAGAGAGCCTTATGGAGTAGATACACATGGTTGTGATAGCATGTGTTTTCGAAACCTAGGGGTTGAGCTACATATGCAACCTCTTTCAAGGGACCATTAAGAAATGCACTTTTCACATCCATTTGATAAAGCTTGAAGTTATGAAAATATGCATATGCAAGCAAGAGACTGATGATGCTCGACGTGGCACTTCGTTGGTAACACCCCAAGCGTAGGGTGTGAAGAGCAAGCAACAAGTTTTCCCTCAGTTGAGACCGAGGTTATCGAACCATAAGAAGGAAGGAAACGTCACACAGGTGTTGCAAGTAACGCGAAGACCTGCACAACACAAACTCAAGACTTTGCCCCAACGAATCAGTGAGGTTGTCAAGCTCACCGGTTTGCTGTAATAAAGGATTAAACATATGGTGTGGAAGGTAATGGTTTGTAGCAAGTAAACAAGTAACAGTGGAAGATGTATCAATGGTAAAGATTGGACTGGGGTCCATAGTTCACTAGAGGTGCTCTCCTTAGATAAACAACATGGCATGAAGGGTAAACAAATTACAACAGGGCAATTGACAGGAACTGAGCAAGGCATAACAATGCAATTACTAGTCAGAAATATCCTATGAGATTCGATTGGGCAATACAACAAGATACATAGACCGCCATCCAACTACATATATGACTAGAAGTTCACCTTCAGGTTATCATCCGAACCACCTCCAGCATTAAGTTGCAAGCAACAGACAACTGCTTTAAGCAAAGTGTGTAAGTGTAACATCCTAAAAATATTAAACATGGATCATCAAACTCTAATCATCAAAATTAGGGTTAACAAAAACTTTCCTATCTAAAATATGAGGACCTTCATATGTATATGTATTAAAATTAGGATTCTTTTGAATTGCCATGGTTCTGTGTTTCTTTGCTTGTAAAATGATTCTTAGGTGAAATAAACATCATCTAAACAATCCCCACACTTTTCCCAAAGACAAACAACTAAAAATGAACAAATGAAGTGAATGGTCACTTTGGCCAAATTAACTCTCATGCCTACTTTGGCTATCCCTAGCTTTCAGAACTTAATAGAAACACTGGTGGATCTTTGCACCCCTTGTTAGTACACATAATGAGGTACCAAGGCCCACTTTGTGATCTTCCAGAAACATTCAAATGCTTAGTTTAAATGACATTTGAAAATTGAATCTATCTCATATGGGAAGATCCCACTATTTCAAAAACCACTCAAACAAGCTCAATTTTCAAAAACCAAACAACCACAGAGTCTCAAGCACATGCCCTGCACACCCACCAAAAATCTTTTCAAAATTCAAAATTCAAGTTCTTGCGGCCATTTCATTAAACACGTTGCAGATTCAAATCAAACAAACAACAAACACTATTTTGATCAGTGATTTGGCCAACCTTGTCCCCTCTCTAGCTCACAGCAAACATCTAGTAGATCATCTAGCTTAGTTAGTAATCTAGCATCACTGTGAGCTTGCCATTGCCATCAATGGTGAGCAGGCCGAGCCTCACCATGTCACCCCAGTGTGGACAACAAGCTAGAGGAAGAACTAGCTGCATCCACCTTGTCTAGCATGTTGCCCATGCCTCACCGCCCCCTCTCGACCAGCCCTAGCTCAAAGACAGAGACAAGAACCGCCAGGAACGCCGTGCCCGCACCGCTGTCGACCATGCCTACGCGCACCACCGTGCACGCGCCGTTCCCACTCAACCCGACCACCTCGAGCCCTTGTCGCTGCCAGCATGAACCCCAACGTACCTGGAGACCACTAGACATGATCGTTTCCTCGCCCATACCCCGTAGCCACCCTCAGCCATGCTGCTAGCAGCCCGTAGCACCGCACGTTCCCGACCGATTGCCACTGCCCCTAAGAACGCATTCAAGTCCTAGAGCATCGCCAGGATACCGCGCATCGATCGCCACCCTCAGCCATGCCGCCAGCAGCCCATAGCCATGTCGCCACCGTCGCCTGCCCATCCCTCTCGGTCTCGCCGTCGAGCCTATAAAAGGAGGCCACCCCCAGCCGTTTGAAGCACACCATTCCACTTCCCTCACCTCACTGATCGTTCCACCCTCTAGACGGAGCATAAGGAGCAGCAGCTCGCCGGAATTGCACCGGAGCAGGCCGCCTCTGGAGGAGAAGGGGGCCGTTGATTTCGACCACCCCCGGAGCTGCCTCGACCGTCCCTGAGCTCGTCCTCGACCACTCGTTCGTTTGCCCGCCTCGTCATCGTAGCTGGAGCCCTAGTATGCCCCCTATTCATCCCCACTGAGCCGCTAGGGTTCGAGCTCACCGGTGACATGTTCATCGTTGACGACGACCCCCAGCCGCCGATCCCCCTTCTAATCCAACGACCCACATAGCCCCGTACCACTTCACGTTTTATGATCCGCTGACTGGTAGACCCCCCTGTCAGCTGAGTCCCGTGCTGCGGAGTGACACTGGGTCGGCCCATTAACCTCTCCCATGCGACCCAACCATTTGAATTTAGATTTTTCTATTTTTATTCAAACACAGTTCGGTACCTAGTTTCAAAAATCAACCCAGCTCGCTTTAATGAACCAAATTGCATGAAACCAATTTTGTTAGAAAGGTACTGGAATGCTTAATCCAAGCCCGTTGAATTCAAATCATTTGGATCTGTTGATCAACCTTGGTAAAAATAACAAGTCAGAAGCTTTTCTGCATTCAAACATTTTTCAAATTTCAACCAAAAGAGCTTTTGAGTTGATTCCAACTCTCAAAAATCACATTTGATTATACCTTTCAGAATATATAAAAACATATGGGTTTACTTACAGAAATAATGTTCCAATAACAAAAGAATGCCACCTAGGCATTTCTAGTCACTTTATTTATTAAAATAAAAAGGTTAAACCTTATTTAATTGTGACACCACTTTAAATCACATTCCCATGTACTGAAATATGTGGTGATGACATGTGTCAACATGATCCCATGTTTGAGTTGGAGAATATTAAATCTTAAGTAGTGTTTCAATGAGTAGAAATTACTTTTCTCACATGAAAATAAATAAGGCAAATGCTTTAATCTTGTAATGATAGGTGATGATGTTAGATCATCTATAGTACACCCTTGTGTGATGATTGAAAATAGTTAAGTATTGTTTGGTGATTGTGTACCTCGTATTTATCTGTAGACGCTAGTACCGACCAAGGATAGGAGGAGGAAGGAGGATACTACGAGGAAGAAGCCGAGGAGAACTTCAACCACTACTCTGCTCAAGGCAAGCCAAATACTACTAGTTGAGAAATCTAACACTTGCAAGATACTTTACCCATGCAAGCTAGTAACCTAGCAAGCTTATACTACTTGATAAACCATCCTAGTTTTACTTGCAAGATTTATGCTTTATTGTCTTTATCAAAGCTTTCTTTTAGAGTTTACTTAGTAACTTGTAGATTTTAGAAAGATAATTGAAGGTAGCATAAAGAGCATAAAATTTGGCCTAAGTTAGATAATCTTGATAGCATCCTAAGGCATGTGATTGAACTTAGTTAATCTCCACTTGTTTACCACCCCTCATTAGTATTTACCACCACTTGTAGATGCTAGTGCTAAGCATAAAACCTGATCAAACTTTAGATGGGAATACTTGGTGAAAGTGGTTATGAAAACCTTTGAATGATGAGTCATTCTACCGAAATGTTTTGACATGTGTTCTCAAACACCCGATGATTTTGATGATGAAAATGTTGAGGCATGAGCCTTAGCCCTTTTACAAAACTGATGGTTTTCTGGATGCGATACCATTCCAATTTTACAGTACAACCACAATACCCAAAAATTGGGTAGGGCTTGACTGGAAACTTATATACCTTAGTATGGGTTCCCTTGCATCCAAGGTTTGAGATGAGGCTACCGTGTGAAGATTGTTCACCTGTGCAGTACCCAAGATGACAATTGGTCATGGTTGGGAGGCCAAACCCACAGGAGAGATGCCTATACTAGGGCGTATAATGGAAAGGTTAGGATTGATTATCCGCATACTGAGTATGGTGAATTCAGGATTTGTTCCTGACGGATGTATCGAATGTTGTGGTGAAAGTGTACAATCTCTGCAGAGTGTCAAACTATTCGAATAGCCGCGTCCGTGGTTATGCACAGTTGGAGTGGCCATACTGTTCCCCGTCAGATGTTTTCAAAATGACTTGTGAAATGAATTGAGACTTTGACTTGACCACAACAGGGTTGTGATATGAAATTCAAGTTCCCACTTAGGTGTTATAAAACTTCAACTAGCTTTCTTTGCTTCTAAACTTAGTAGAGGTAAATCTGGCTTTTTGCAAAACAACCCTAGAGCCTAGTGTCCTAACTGCAAAACCCCCTTAACTGTTAGTATTAGTTTGCGAGTACTTAAAGAGTACTCATGGCTTTGTCCCTGGATATTCCCGTGGCCAGACTATGAAGAGGAGTATCAGGATGATGCAACGCAGGAAGGTTATGACAACTAGGATCATCTCCCATCGTCAGCATTGCCTGTGACCCCGAAGATGGAGCTTCGCCCACGCTATCGTTACTATTACGTTATTCCGCTGCTTGAGTTGTATTATGAACTGGATCATGAGATCGTTATTTGTGTAAGACCTTATGAATGGTTTGTAATGGATGATGTACTGTGATATCCAAATCTGTTATGTCTCGCAAAAATGGTAATCCTGGGATTGCGATGTATGGCATAATAGGCATCTGGGATTAAAAATCCGGGTGTTTACAAGTTGGTATCAGAGCCATCCTGACCATAGGAGACCCTAGTTAGAATGGACGTTTGAATCAAAAAATTAGTTTCAAAACCAAAGGAAGTGATTATTTACAAAAAATTATTCCCATTCTTATCACTTTGATTCTTTCATGAAAATTCATGTTCCTCAAAAACTCTTACAAAATACATGGATGTGTTCGGAAAGTATGTGTTGAGGCACATGGATCAAGAGTGGGATTTGTCCATCCATATGACGGATAGATATACTCTGGGCCCTCTCGGTGGAATGTCATCCAATTATCTTGCAAGCATGTGACTGGCTCACAAGGGATCACATATCACGGGAACGAGAAAAGAGTACTTATCGGTAACAAGGTTGAACTAGGTATGCAGAGATACCGACGATCAGACCTCGGATAAGTAAACTATCGCGAGACAAAAGGAAATTGGTATCGTATGTAAATGGTTCATTCGATCACGAAATAATCGTAGAAATATGTGGGAGCCATATGAATTTCCAGATTCCTCTATTGGTTATTGATCGGAGAAGAGTCTCGATCATGTCTGCATAATTCACGAACCGTAGGGAGACACACTTAAGGATTCGATGTTGTTTAGTAGATATGGAATGTGCGTAAAGACACTAAATGTTGTTCGGAGTCTCGGATGGGATCCGGGATATCACGAGGAGATCCGGAATGGTCCGGAGAATAAGATTCATATAAGGAAATTCCAATTCTGGAGTTTGGGAATGGTTCCGGTGTTTTCACCGGAATGTTCTAGAAGGGTCTAGAAGGTTCATCGATCTGGAAGGGGAAGGGTACATGGATGTGTCATGACAAAGTGGAATCGTTGCATCATGTCCTAGGTCACTTGGCTGGACACTTGGAAGAGAGAAATCAAATTCTAATTTGAAAGTCAAAAGGGCAGTTTCAAAAAGTCAAACTAGGACAATATTTCCAAGTGGAGGGAGAGAAGGATTCTTACTTAGGGAAGGAATCCTCCCTCTCTCTTGGGCCGGCCACATCAAGTGGAGTTGGGGGATGACTCCCTCCCCCTTGGCGCCTCCCCACCTATAAAAGGAGGGGTAGGGCGCCCCCCTTGGACACACAAGAAACCCTAGGTTGGCCGCCGCCCCCCTCTCTAGTTGCGGCCAATCTAGATCTCCTCTAAACCGCTACCAACTAGCTAAAACCTAATTGCTAGCTACTTCTAAACCTCGACTTCTAAACCCTAGATCGCCGGAGCTCCCTCTACTCCACCATACCCACTCCGGCATAGGCGAAGCCCTGCAGGATCTCCCCTCTACTTCCGACACCATGCCGTCCTGCTGCCGGAATAGCGAGGAGAGAACTACAACCTCCGCTGCCTGCTGGAACAAGGGAGAGGAAGGTCTTCATCGAGTACCGTACGTGTGACTGACTGCGGGAGCGCTGTCGGAACGCGGCGCCGGAAGGATCGTCTACGCGATCTTGAGATCGGCAAGTGAACGACTACATCACCCACGAGAATCTGCTCTCATTAACCGCTTTGGATCTTCGAGGGTTAGTACTCTATCAACTTGTTGCACCGATCTAGTAGATAGATCTTGGCTTGATCATATATTAGATCTTGATTGTGTGTTCATGCGGTAGAAATTTTTTGTTTTCCATGCTACGAATCCCTACATTGGTATGAGAGCCATGTCTATATGTAGATCTGTTGCACGAGTAGAACACAATGGTCATTGTGGGCGGTGATGCTTTTATTATCAATTGCTTCTTGTGTACTTTGCATCTTGCGGTATTGTGGGATGAAGCGGCCCGGGCTAACCTTACATGACATCGTCATGAGACTTGCTCCACGCTCGACATGCAACTTGTATTGCATAAGTGGCTTTGCAGGTGTCTGTCTCTCCTATCATAGTAAAGATTCAATTTACAACGGGCACTTGATAGTTCGAGCATCAACATTGTGGTTCTTGTTCGTAAGTTAGAATGACACTTATTGAAAGCCCCAAACTACGTAAAACATGCAAAGAAAATTAGAGGCGTCTAACTTTGTTTTGCAGGGGTGTGCTGTGATGTGATATGGCGATGATTGTGATTATATAGAATGTATGCAATGTTCCTTATTGTAAGTCGGCAACCGACAGGAGCCATATGGTTGTCTTTTAATTCTGTTAAGACCCACGTGTCTATTATTCAAAGTAGTTGTAATAGTTGATGCTGGTGGACGACAACCATGAAGCGGCGCCATTGACATTGACGCCATGCCGGTGATGATGGAGATCATGTTCGTGCTTGAAGATGGAGATCGGAAGCACAAGAAAGGCCATATCATATCACATATTATGAATTGTATGTGATGTTAATCCTTTTATGCATCTTGTATTGCTTAGATCGCGATGGTAACATTATAAGATGATCCCTCTCACAAAATATCAAGTTATAAAGTGTTCATCCTTAGTAAGCACCATTGTTAAAGCTCGTTGTTTCGAAGCACCACGTGATGATCAGGTGTGTTAGATTCTGCAAGTGTATACAATGGGAGCAAGCCAGATTTGCCATGCGGAAGCTAAGGTTTGATCTTGACGAGCCTAGCATGTACAGACATGGTCTCGGAACACGGAATACCGAAAGGTAAAGCATGAGTCATATAGTAGATATGATGAACATGTTGATTGTTCGCCTTTGAAGCTACATCATCTCTCGTGATGATCGGTTTTGATGTGGTGGATTTGGTTCATGTAATCACTAAAAAATGTGAGGGATATTGTTTTGAGTGGGAGTCAACAACAATATGATTAAAAGTTGAACACTATTTATCATAAATTAAATCAAAGTGAATTTGCATAGTTGTTGTAGTCATTGGCATCCGTTTACCACCTTGCGCATAGAATTCTGGTTAGTTACTTTACGAAATGGTATCGTATTGTTTTGAAGTGTTAATCTAAAGTTTAAAAGTCACATTGCAAACTTTCAGTAAGTTTCAATTACTCCATAAAGTTTAATAGTTGGTATTAAATCAAGAGTAACAATTCCAGTGTTAGTATATAAGTATCATGTTTGTCTCCATGATTCTTGATATTCAAAAGATTGTTTTAATATCAAGGTAATCTAGGAGTTGAAAGAGTTGTTTCAGAAACCATCATGTATGGAAGATATTGCGATATCTGAAATGATGTTTTGGTTGCAACATGAGAGAGTATAATATGGCAAAGTTTATGTTCTCATATTTGATGAGAATTTGAAAAAGGTTGGGGACGCTTGTCGTCCTAATCCTCCAAAAGGTTTTGGAGAGCAACATTATACTCGTGATTCACCGTTATAAGATAAAAGTAGTCTGATCATGAATAATTACATGATAAGGATGAATATTTGATGTAGGTAAAATTTTTACTACACCAAGATATTACTAAAGAATGGAATTTGAAAGAACACCAAACATTTGATGATGGTGATCTACTTCAAAGTGCAAGTCTGAAGACATTGGTATTTAACTATACATGCTTTGGACTATGTGTCATGTATATGGCTCCACTATTGATGTTGATAGATTCTTTCAAACAGAAAAGGAAATACTGAAAGAGAATCTCATAAATATATGGCAGAAAAGAAAAGACTAGAATTGTTTAGCTTAGGTATATAGAGGATATACATGTTATGGCTATATTATTTTCTTATTAAACAATGTGGTTCTTAAGTATTTGATACTAAATTTGTTGGTGTGAATCGTCATACGAAACAACACAATTCATGAACTACAATAGCCTAAGTAACTAGCAAGAGAATATGTGATGATTTTCATCAAGAACAAATAAAGTATTGATGTATTTCTCGTTAATATAAATGCTTTCCTTCAAGATTTGTTCTATCAGGTATTATGAGAACAAAAGGGTTGTTCAAATAATTTTCGTAATCCATAAAAGATGGATGATTTACAAATCTCGTTGGATAAATCACATCCATAAAACAAGTGCTAAAAATTTCAATAGATAATTGATTGAAAGATCACTTAGAAAGTGACATCGCCGTTTAAATTATACTGGAAAGAAAACATGAAGAAACTCCACGTGGATGGAATTTTGGAGTCTTTTGATTTTTGATCAAATGACTCTTGTAAAACTTTCCTAGAGATAATTAAAACTCCGTTCATAGGCCAAAGGGAACGTATGACTAGATTATTGAAACTTGTACATAATGTTGTATGAAGTCCATTATGTATAGTCAAGAGCGATGGATTTCAACTTCATATGCTTTCTCCTAAAATTTGAGTGAATATATGAATATTTGCTTAATGAGGATGAAGTGTGAAGCATTTGAAAATGTTCGAAGACTTTCAAGATGAAGTGCAAAATCAATGTAACAAAAAAATAATGAATTTATGATAGGATCATAAAGGAAGATTTTTGTTGCAAGTTTAGCATAACACCTAAGATTTGAGGAATCGTTCCATAGTTTTATGTTTCCCAAAAAACACCATAGTAGTATGGAGTGATCGAGATATGTAATAAAACCTTGTTTGACATGGTAAGATCAAAGGTGTCATTTATAAAACTGCCATTATATTTTAAAGATTAAAAGCTTTAGAGACTACCGTTTTTCCACTGAAAAGAGCTCCATCATAATCCGTTGAGTGACACCATATAGATTTATGGTTTGGGATAAAACCCAAGTTGTTCTTTCTTAAACATTGGTATGCTACGCATAATAAAGATGTTTGCAACCAAAATCGGATGAACATATCTTTGTATGTTATTTTGAGTAATCGTTTAGTATTCCTCCATAACACCAAAGAAAAAAATGTTTGTTGCTTAGAACGTCAAGTTTCTTTGAGAAAGGAATTTTCCGTGAAAAGTTAAGTGGGAGGACAATAGAACTTTGATAAGGTTAAGAGAACCTTAGCTATATGTGCAAAGTTGCGCAGCGCTGAAAAGTGTTCTAGAGGCAGCAACAATGCTCATGTCTCACGTGCCTCAAAGGTTGTGGTCACGGAGGTTGTAACATCCCAAAATTCATGCTTACAAAGCTTTGCATATAATCCATGCATGCATAATCATTTAGGGATCAAATTCAAAGTCATTACAAAAACAGAAGCATTTTGGATGCTTATTATTTTATGTAAACAAGCATTGATCCAATGCTACTTTCTAGAGAGAGATTATTTGTTTCAAACCTAGGATTGTTTATTCATGAGATGGTGTGATTGAGTTCCAAGCTTGGACAAAAAATTTCCAAAACAAATAATGGTTTTAAAACCATTTTCAAATCTTTATCAAATCTTGTGCTAAGGCACTGTTTATTTTAAATTTCAAAGGAACCAAACTAGTCCAGTGAGACAGCATGGTTTTATACTCAAAATTATGCAGGTTTCACTTTATAAAAGTCCAGAAAGATTTGGAATTCAAATGCTTTTGAATTCATTTAAAAAAGATTCCTGAAAATCAATTTAGAAAAAGAAAAGGGATTAGAAATCAGAACTGGGCCCGGCGCCAGCTTTTCAGCCCAACAGCAAACTCAGCCCAGCAAGCCCACCCGGTGTTTTTCCCTCTCTCTGTCTCACGCGGCGTAGACCTACCCCGCGCTCACTGACTGGTGAACCCAAATGCCACACGAGCATCGTCCCCGAGCCACGCACCCCCACGACCTCGTCGACGCCGCCGTTACCTCCATCACTGTCGCGAATGAAGCAGGCTTAATTGCCGGAGTTTCATCGCGATATTCTCGCCCCTGCTCCGGCTATAAAACCCTCTCCTCACCCCGCATCTTTCCCCTCGCTCAGCACACTCACCTCGCCACCAGGCTGCCAGTATTTCGAATTGCACCGCCGCTGCCCTACGAGCTCCGGCAAGCGATTACGGTGAGCTCCGACCGCCCCTCTGCTTCTGGTTCAAACGAGCGTGACCCTCGTGTCCTTGTGCATCTGCTGACACCCCTGGTTTGCCTACTCGTGACCCAGGTCGCCCTCTTCATTCACGCCCGCAAACACCAGAGCCGCCGCTCAACTCCGACGAGCAATTTAGGTAATATCCGAGCGCCCCTTGACCCCGCATGCATGCTATCAGATCCGCCGTGTCCTTACGGCTAACACCACTGGCTTGTGCTAGGGCGATCCCGAACGTCGTCAACGTCGCCGTCTGCACGAACCCGACGCCGCCAGCACCTCCGACGAGGTCCTGCCGCTGCGTCCGTGCGCCCCTCGACAAACTACTGCCACGTTGAGCTTCCTCGTGACCTTGCGAGTCTGGTAAGCCACGCCACACACCCCAGCCCCTCCTGTATTCGCTGGAGCGTCGCTAACAGAGCGCCGCTGCCGCGCCACCGTCGCCAGCACCGCCAATCCTTGGTCGTTTGATCGCGAGCCGTTAGATCTAGATCTAACGCGTGAGATAGAATCACTTAACGAAGGGGTACGAGTTAGATCTGGCCATGCGATTTTATTTAGATCGTGCGGTCCATACTGGTCGATCCGTGCGAAGCGGTACCGACGAATCAGAGAGCGCCGTGTGGCTAGTTCTTTGTTTTAAAATCTGAATTTAGATCTATTTGTGATGCAAACTTGTAAAATTCATAACTTTTGATTCCCACGTTCAAATTTTGCAAACTTTATATCATTGGAATCAGGAGAGAAAATCCTATCTGATTATGCAATGTGTTTAATGTTTTGCCTTTGTAAAAATGATTGTTTTTGCAGAAACATCTGTAGGCTTATTTTGGATATAGAAATTATTTGAAAAATGTTTTAAAGATCAAATAAAGATTATTTTGAGTATCTTGGTCTTGTTTATGTTTAAGTACTGTTTACTTGTCATGTTTGGTGTAGAAAAATCATCACATGGAATTTGCATGCATTCATATATTTTTGTTTGTATATTTTGTTATGTGATATTGGTGCCATTATTTTATGTGTAGATTTTGGTGCAAATAGTGATTGTGGTTGTGAAGATTGTTGCTACTCACCAAACTACCAAGGCAAGTGGTACTTCATGATTTTATTCCTATATTTTTCACCTATGCACTAGAAATATTTTGTATAGGACTTGCATGAATATTTGATAAGTATCTATATGCTATGCTTGGGAAATCCTAGTTGTTGTAGAATTGTTAGAAATTTCTCTAGGTTAAGATGATTACCATTTCCATGCTTAGACTAGCTAGTAGAAACCAAGGGTGGTTATATTTTCATGCTATGAGAAATATTATTAAGTCTATGACTTGTCTTTTTTGCTTAATAAAACAACTAAGTGAATGAAACACCTGGGTGGAATGGAAAGAATGGTTTGTGTTGAGTGGTTACACAAGGCCCATTTCTATGGTCTACCTTGTGTATCTCACTTGTGGAAAGCCACCCAGGAACAAAGGGATTTGAGATGCCAAATGTTAAGAAGCTTCTAGTGCAGCCACATGGCATTATGGGCTCTGCCTGGATCATATAGGTGGCAATAACTTAGCCATTTGGACAGTTGGTGGTAGTGGGATGATAGGTTTGGAACGCGTCCACTTGGTCTAAGGGAAGGCTTCTGAAAGGTCCTGTCTTGGTGAAAATCAAGTCTTGTGGGGAAAGTGCACAACCTCTGCAGATGGAAGAATCTAAGTACTTAGCCATGTCCCTGGTATTGGACAACTTGAGCATCAAGACATGGAAGCTATCAAGAATATCCTCATCCCAATTTCTAAGTTAAAACATGTGGTTGAGCAAGGGTGAAGGATCACCAATTTCTATTGGTAATTTCTTGGAAAAAGTTTTGTCAAAGAAAAATTTAGTGTTTTCAACTAATAGGTAAAACTTATTTTGAGCAAAGCAAGCCTAAGCTTCACTTAGCCAAATGCATGTAGTATCTAGATGACAATATTCTACTAAGGTATCACTTGCCAATACTATTCCAATGTATTGACCCACTATGGCTGTAACTTGTGATGTTGCAGGTTATTCTGATGATGATTAGGGGTTATGAGTCTACACTCAACATGCTTGCCTGTGGCACATGAAGATGAAGACTTATTTATCTTATTTATATTTGAACTCTTGTATTAGGCCTGTGGCCATGGAGTTGTAAAAGACTATTTTGTCTCTAGAATGATATGTAATAATGACCTTTGTATCTGTGTACTTCATCTTAAACTGTGGATGCTAGAATTGATCCAGGTACTAGCATTGCAATCATAGGGATCTTTACCTTTATAAAGGTGGGATCTTACAGATGGTATCAGAGCACTGTGTTGCCTGTAGGATTATGACCGTAGGATTGGATTAGAAACCACTAAGGAATTTTTTTCAACAATCTACACACTTGTATTTTTCTTCTCGTAAACTATTCTAATTCTTCTTTCTCATCTCTATTTGTAGATGAACTCCATCAACGAAGCTGTAAGTAAGGGACCTCTCATGACCATGACCCTAGAGTGTGAGACTGAATTTCCAAGGGCCCTCAAGAACCTTATGGTTACTATGGGAATACATGGTGCAGCTGTGTACAAAGGTTTTCCTGTGATGGATAAAGGAGAAGAATATTGGTGGGTGCAACTTCACTTATACAAAAATAAGGAAGACAACCACAAAGAATCAGGATTCTGCATGGTCACCAACTCAGTGATGCACACCACATTCTTTGACTCTGCAAGGGATGCAGCTTGGAAGGCCATCAAAGAGCTGGGTGAAAGACTCAAGTGCAGAATGCTCAACACCCAAAATGACCTTAGGGAAGAAAAGAAGCATACCCAAGAGTTGGAAACTACCAACCAACAACTAAGGGAAGACATCATAGACTTGATTTGGGAATCTTGTGAACAAGATAGGCAGATGCCTACTAAGGATGCTTTGATAGCCATTTTGTCTAGTGAGTGAGAGTTGTAACGTATTCCGTTAGTTGGACCACCACACTTATCATTTTATTTCCAATTTTTTTGTCTAAGTTATGTTGAACCTCAGATGCTTGTAATGGATTTATGTATGCCATGACTTGTGTGTTTGGTTTGCAAATGATATGCTTGTACTACTTTGTCTTGTGTATTTATGTTGATGTTGTTTTCTAACTTTTCTCTCTTATAAAATAGATGCCTAATGTTACTATCAGCACGGCTGAAGAGTTCAAGGGAACTCGTTTTGACACCCGTCTTATTGAGCTCACTAGTGTGCTCAATCTTCCGCTTCCTAGCATCATGATGCTTCCCCTCACCAAGTTTGAGAGGAAGGACCTTTGGGGCTTCAAGGTTACTCAGCCAGGACGCCAGACTGATCTAGCCACGGATGTTATCACCTTCAAGCTTATGCATGATGACAAGGAGAGAGGCCTAGAGGTAGTCATGCAGGATTTACTTGGGCGTTTGCTAGGGAGACACTCTCGGGAGATTAGAGGTACTCACTTCCATGCCTTCGGTAGACGTGACGAGGATGGTGAGGCTATTGAGTTCGAGGATACTACTAGAGAGACGGCAGAGCCGATTCGTCTGTACCTCCAGGACCTAGAGGTTCTTATTAGGCACCTAGACACTGATAGGACCAACGTCATGCTTATCAATGACGAACTCCATGTGCAACTTTGTGAGAAGGACAAGCTCTTCGTGGAGCAAGATGAGATAGTCAAGGAAATGGAGGCCAAGTTTGAGAGTCAGGATAGAAAATTCAAGAGTCAAGAGAAAAGAGTCCAAGATAGGAACAAGAGGATTCGAGACATGACTGCGGAATTAGAGGCCAAGGAATTCGAGCTCGAGCATCAGCAGGGTGTGATTGAGAGGCTTCGTGCATAGAAGAGGGCTCTCAAAGCCAAAGTAGAGGCCTTGACAACCAATGTCGAGGAATACAAGACCGCTATGGAGAATGCAGGTCTTACACTTGTTGATGAGGAGGTTGATGCAGAGGAGTAGTGATGACTACTCATTTACCTTTCATTTATCATGCTTTTGATTATTGAGTCGCAATGACCATCCAACATGTGGATGGCTTGCTATTGGTGTGTTTACTTTTCAAAACTTGTTGTCTATGTTGTTGAACTTCTGTTATTTTGATGCTTGTTTATGATTGTCTGGGTGATGTATTATGCATGTTAAGCATCTATGGGTATCTCATTCTTATCCTTATTGAAAACCACAGATGCCTCCTCGACATGCCAACCCCAACCCAAACAACAACAATGTCACCCCAGAGATGCAGCAGCTGATGACGGCTCAGACACAGCTGATGCAGATGATGACCACCTTTATGCAGAATCAGAACAACAATAACAACAACAACAACAACAACAACAACAACAATCAGAACAATCCACCAGGTTTTGACATGCTTACCAGATTCTTAAGACTGAGGCCTACAAAGTAATCAGGAACTACTGATCCCATGGTGGCCAATGATTGGCTACGCTCAGTGAACAAGGATTTGGTAACTGTTGACTGTACTGATGAAGAGAAAGTTAGGTTTGTAGCACACTTGTTGGAAGGACCAGCAGCTACATGGTGGGATAATTTTCAGATCACCACTCCCATTGAGGATGTGACATGGGATATCTTTGAAGATGGTTTCCGTACAACTCACATCTCATCCGGAGTGATGAGTTTGAAGAAAAAGGAATTTCATAACTTGAAGCAGCGCCACCGCAGCGTGGCAGAGTATATTGAGGAGTTCAACAATCTGGCGCGATATGCACCGGATGAAGTTGACACTGATGCTAAGAGGAAAGAGAAGTTTCTCGAAGGGTTGAACGATGAACTGAACCGGCAGCTATCTGTGGCCTATGTCCCTACCTATCAATCTCTTTGTGACAAGGCTGCCATCTTAGAGAGCAAGATGAAACAGGTTGAAAGCAGGAAGAGGAAACACAACTCTGATAAGCACAGCTCGGGATCGTCTCACAAGCGTTCCCATTATGATGATAGTGGGAGTTCTGGATCCCACAAGCATGGAAAGTACAACATCCACCACAACCACAACCGTCATCATGACAACAAGCACCACCGTAGTCATGACAATGACAAGTAAAAGAATCACAAGAGAGGATACAAAAGCCACCACAATGGAAGTGGAAGTGGTAGTGGAAGCCAGCCTATTAAGAAGGATCTTAGTCAGGTTGAATGTTTCAAGTGCAAGAAGATGGGGCATTATGCAAATGAATGCCCGGAAAAGAAATTTGAAGGACCCAACAAGCCCAACCCTTTCCAAAAGGTACAAGTGAACCACATCAATGTGGAAGAAATCTATGAGGAACCTGATGCTGTTGCTGGTAAGTTCAAACTCAATTCTGTTCCAGCATTTGTTCTCCTTGATACTAGTGCATCTCATTCATTCATATCAAGAGCATTTATTGAAAGAAATTAAATACTAGTAGAAACTATTGGGTGTCCTATAAAAGTAAGTTCTCCTGGCGGAGAAATGATAGTGAACTCAGGATGTCATGATCTAGTCATAGAGTTTGGGAAGTATAAGTTTCCCGTTAATCTGATAATCCTAAATTCCCAAGGATTGGATGTCATATTGGGAATGGACTGGATGACCAAGCACAAGGGAGTGATAGATTGTGCCAACCATACTGTCACACTCACAACTCCAGAAAACAAAAGGATTAGATTCAAGACTAACTTTGAACAAAACGGAAGTAAGCTAAATTCTCTGAAGGGGGTTAGCATGGACAGTGTGCCAATTGTGAGGGAATATCCGGATGTGTTTTCGGAATAATTGCTGGGAATGCCACCAGATAGGTATGTGGAATTTCTGATTGATTTGCTACCAGGATCTGGACCAATAGCAAAGATACCATACAAGATGTCAGTTGATGAGTTGAAAGAGCTCAAGAAGCAACTTGGAGAACAGTTGCAGAAAGGATTTATTCAACCAAGTTCTTCATCTTGGGGAGCACCAGTTTTGTTTGTGGAAAAGAAAGATAGAAGTCAAAGGTTATGCATAGATTACCGTTCACTCAATGAGGTGACTATCAAGAACAAATACCCTTTGCCTAGAATAAATGACTTGTTTGATAAGTTAGAAGGAGCCCGTGTGTTCTCAAAAATTGATCTCCGATTAGGTTATTTTCAGCTTAAGATAAGGGAACAAGACATACCTAAGACAACTTTCACCACTAGGTATGGATTGTATGAGTATACCGTGATGCCATTTGGTTTGACCAATGCACCAGCTTACTTCATGAATATGGTGAACAAGGTGTTCATGCAGTTCCTTGACAAGTTTGTTGTCGTTTTCATCGATGACATTTTGATCTACTCCAAGAGCAAAGAAGAGCATGAAGGACATTTGTGTTTGATACTTGAGAAGCTTAGAGAGCATAAGTTGTATGCCAAATTCAGCAAGTGTGAATTTTGGTTAAATGAAGTTGGATTTCTTGGACACATTGTGTCAGGAGAAGGTGTAGCAATTGATCCTGCTAAAGTGTCAGCTGTAACTGAATGGGAATCTCCTAAGTCAGTAAAAGAGGTTCGTAGTTTCCTTGGCTTGGCAGGATACTATAGAAGATTTATTGAGAATTTCTCCAAAGTAGCTAAACCAATGACAGAGTTACTAAAGAAAGACAAGAAATTCGCTTGGTCTGAAGGATGTGAACTCAGTTTCCAAGAATTGAAGAAGAGACTAGTGACAGCACCAGTCTTATGTCTGCCAGATTTGGAGAAAGATTTCCAATTGTATTGTGATGCATCTCATCATGGATTAGGTGCAGTGCTAATGCAAGAAGGGAAAGTTGTCCATGCACTCAAAACATGGAGACATTATCTTTTGGGAAAGCAATGTGAAGTGTTCACAGATCACAAAAAGTCTGAAGTATATCTTCACCCAGAAAGAAATTAACATGAGACAAAGAAGATGGCTAGAACTCATCAAGGACTATGACTTGAGTTTGCAATACCAGCCCGGTAAAGCAAATGTTGTAGCAGATGCCCTAAGCCGTAAGGTATTTTTGAATGGCCTTACTAAGGGAGAGTTGCCAGATGATCTAAGTGCCCAATTTAGAGATCTCAGATTGGAGATTGTTCCTGAAGGACATCTCATGTCATTGGATGTTCAACCCACTTTGTTGGACAAAATCAAAGAAGCCCAAAGGACAGATAAGGAAATTGAAGAGATCAAGGAAAAGATTGGCAAAGGAAAAGCCAAAGGTTTCCATGAAGACGAACATAGTACTTTATGGTATGGAAAACGCATCTGTGTTCCACGAGATCCGGAGCTTCGGAAACTGATTTTACAAGAAGCACATAACTCACCATATTCCATTCATCCGGGTAACACCAAAATGTACATGGATATGAAGGAAAGATTTTGGTGGAATAATCTCAAGAAGGACATCGCCGAACATATTGCTTTGTGTGATGTATGTAGTAGAGTGAAAGCGGAACATCAGAAACCAGCAGGATTACTGCAACCACTACCTATTCCTGATTGGAGGCGGGACAAGATTGGCATGGATTTCATCACTGGATTGCCAA
The DNA here is from genome assembly GCA_910589765.1 of Avena atlantica. Classification (NCBI taxonomy): domain Eukaryota; kingdom Viridiplantae; phylum Streptophyta; class Magnoliopsida; order Poales; family Poaceae; genus Avena; species Avena atlantica. The sequence goes on from OU342738.1 coordinate 217,609,662, forward strand.
GGACCAGATCAGGATATGATTCTATTTGGGTAGTAGTGGATCTCCTAACTAAAGTGGCTCATTTCATACCCGTGAAGACAACCTATACAAGTGCTAAGTTAGCCAAGATCTATATGAGTATGATTGTATGTCTGCATGGAGTACCCAAGAGTATTGTGTCTGATAGGGGAACTCAATTCACTTCTCATTTTTGGAGGAAACTACATGAGTCATTGGGAAAGAGGTTGGAATTTAGCACTGCTTTTCATCCTCAGACTGATGGACAAACAGAAAGGACCAACCAGATACTTGAAGATATGTTGAGGGCATGTGCCCTAGACTATGGAGCCACTTGGGATGAAAGTCTGCCTTACGCAAAATTCTCTTACAATAACAGCTATCAAGCCAGTATTGAGATGGCACCATTTGAATTTCTCTATGGGAGAAAGTGTACCACCCCATTGTTTTGGAATGGTGTGGGAGAAAGAAATCTGTTCGGACCAGAACTAATCAAAGAGGCTGAAGAGAAAGTCAAGCTAGTTAAGGACAGATTGAAGATAGCACAATCCCGACAGAAGAGCTACGCAGATCCTAAGCGTAGGGAAGTCACCTATGAAGTAGGTGATAGAGCTTATCTTAGAGTGTCACCACTTCGTGGAGTGAAGAGATTTGGAGTCAAAGGAAAATTGGCCCCAAGATATGTTGGACCATTCAAGATTCTGAGTCGTAAAGGAGAAGTAGCTTATGAGATTGAATTGCCAGAATCATTGTCCGCCGTTCACAATGTGTTTCATGTGAGTCAGCTTAAGAAATGCCATCCAGAAATGGAAGAGACTTCTTTGAAGGATAATATACCTTTGGAGGAAGTTCAATTGGAAAGTCATCTTACTTATGAGGAAAAACCTATCAAGATTCTTGAGACTGCAGAAAGAGTTACTCGGACTAAGACTATCAAATTCTGCAAAGTTCAATGGAACCATCATTCCGAAGAAAGAAGCAACATGGGAAAGAGAAGATGATCTTCGGAAAGACCACCCTCACCTATTTGCTAGCCAATACGAATATCGAGGGCGATATTCACCTTAAGGGGGTTAGATTTATTACATCCCAAAAATCATGCTTACAAATCTTTGCATATCATCCATGCATGCATAATCATTTAGGGATCAAATTCAAAGTCATTACAAAAACAGAAGCATTTTGGATGCTTATTATTTTATGTAAACAAGCATTGATCCAATGCTACTTTCTAGAGAGAGATTATTTGTTTCAAACCTAGGATTGCTTGTTCATGAGATGGTGTGGTTGAGTTCCAAGCTTGGACAAAAATTTTCCAAAACAAATAATGGTTTTAAAACCATTTTCAAATCTTTATCAAATCTTGTGCTAAGGCACTGTTTATTTTAAATTTCAAAGGAACCAAACTAGTCCAGTGAGACAGCATGGTTTTATACTCAAAATTATGCAGGTTTCACTTTATAAAAGTCTAGAAAGATTTGGAATTCAAATGCTTTTGAATTCATTTGAAAAATATTCCTGAAAATCAATTTAGAAAAAGAGAAGGGATTAGAAATCAGAACTGGGCCCGGCGCCAGCTTTTCAGCCCAACAACAAATTCAGCCCAACAAGCCCACCCGGGGTTCTTCCCTCTCTCTCTCACGCGGCGCAGACCTACCCCGCGCTCACTGACTGGTGGACTCAAATGCCACGCGAGCATCGTCCCCGAGCCACGCACCCCCACGACCCCATCGACGCCGCCTTTACTTCCATCACTGCCGCGAATGAAGCAGGCTTAATTGCCGGCATTTCCTTGCGATATTATCGCCCCTACTCCGGCTATAAAACCCTCTCCTCACCCCGCATTTTTTCCCTCGCTCAGCACACTCACCTCGCCACCAGGCTGCCAGTATTTCGAACTGCACCGCCGCTGCTCGACGAGCTCCGGCAAGCGATTACAGTGAGCTCCGACCGTCCCTCTACTTCTGGTTCAAACGAGCGTGACCCTCATGTCCTTGTGCATCTGCTGACACCCCTGGTTTGCCTGCTCGTGACCCAGGTCGCCGTCTTCGTTCACGCCCGCAAACACCAGAGCCGCCGCTCAACTCTGACGAGCAATTTAGGTAAAATCCGAGCGCCCCTTGACCCCGCATGCATGCTATCAGATCCTCTGTGTCCTTACACAACTGCTAACACCACTGGCTTGTGCTAGGGCGATCATGAACATTGTCAACGTCACCGTCTGCACGAACCCGACGCCGCCAGCAACTCCGACGAGATCCTGCCGCTGCGTCCGTGCGCCCCTCGACAAACTACTGCCACGTTGAGCTTCCTCGTGACCTTGCGAGTCTGGTAAGCCATGCCACACACCCCAGCCCCTCCTGTATTCGCCGGAGCGTCGCTGACAGAGCGCCGCCGTCGCGCCACCGTCGCCAGCGCCGCCAATCCTTGGTCGTTTGATCGCGAGCCGTTAGATCTAGATCTAACGCGTGAGATTGAATCACTTAATGAAGGGGTACGAGTTAGATATGGCCGTGCGATTTCATTTAGATCGTGCAGTCCACACTGGTCGATCCGTGTGAAGCGGTACCGACGAATCTGAGAGCGCCGCGTGGCTAGTTCTTTGTTTTAAAATTTGAATTTAGATCTATTTGTGATGCAAACTTGTAAAATTCATACCTTTTGATTCCCACGTTCAAATTTTGCAAACTTTATATCATTGGAATCAGGAGAGAAAATCCTATCTGATTATGCAATGTGTTTAATGTTTTGCCTCTGTAAAAATGATTGTTTTTGCAGAAACATTTGTAGGCTTATTTTGGATATAGAAATTATTTGAAAAATGTTTTATATATCAAATAAAGTTTATTTTGAGTATATTGGTCTTGTTTATGTTTTAGTACTGTTTACTTGTCTTGTTTGGTGTACAAAAATCATAACATGGCATTTGCATGCATTCATATATTTTTGTTTGTATATTTTGTTATGTGATATTGGTGCCGTTATTTGTTGTGTAGATTTTGGTGCAAATAGTGATTGTGGTTATGAAGATTGTTGCTACTCCCCAAACTACCAAGGCAAGTGGTACTTCATGATTTTATTCCTATATTTTTCACCTATGCACTAGAAATATTTTGTATAGGACTTGCATGAATATTTTGATAAGTATCTATATGCTATGCTTGGGAAATCCTAGTAGTTGTAGAATTGTTAGAAATTTCTCTAAGTTAAGATGCTTATCATTTCCATGCTTAGCCTAGCTAGTAGCAACCAAGGGTGGTTATATTTTCATGCTATGAGAAATATTATTAAGTCTATGACTTGTGTTAAGTACTTAGCCATGTCCCTGGTATTGGACAACTTGAGCATCAAGACATGGAAGCTATCAAGAATCTCCTCATCCCAATTTCTAAGTTAAAACATGTGGTTGAACAAGGGTGAAGGATCACCAATTTCTATTGGTAATTTCTTGGGAAAAGTTTTGTCAAAGAAAAACTTAGTGTTTTCAACTAATAGGTAAAACCTATTTTGAGCAAAGCAAGCCTAAGCTTCACTTAGCAAAATGTATGTAGTATCTAGATGACAATATTCTACTAAGGTATCACTTGCCAATACTATTCCAATGTATTGACCCACTGTGGCTGTAACTTGTGATGTTGCAGGTTATTCTGATGATGATTAGGGGTTATGAGTCTACACTCAACATGCTTGCCTGTGGCACATGAAGATGAAGACTTATTTATCTTATTTATATTTGAACTCTTGTATTAGGCCTGTGGTCATGGAGTTGTAAAAGACTATTTTGTCTCTGGAATGATATGTAATAATGACCTTTGTATCTGTGTACTTCATCTTAAACTGTGGATGCTAGCATTGATCCAGGGACTAGCATTGCGATCACAGGGATCTTTACCTTTATAAAGGTGGGATCTTACAGAGGTCTAAGTTCCTATTGAAACAAGTAGGTCAGGTAAACAATCAAATACCAAGATTTGAGAGTTAAATCATTATTTGATAATGATGATCCGAATACATGCAAAGAAGCGATGATGGGCCCTGACTCCGTCAAATGGCTTGAAGCCATAAAATCTGTGATAGTTCCATATACGAGAGATCAAGCTTTGAACTTGAAAGACCCTCTGGAAAGGTACAAGACCTTACAGTCATATTTGGATCTATAAAGAAATAGACATGGATGTTTCACATCTATGAAATTATCGACATGTCGGGAAAGAGTTCACGAAAATGTTCAAAGAGTTGACTATGACAAGATCTGATCTTTCATTAAGCGATATTTAGTCTAGACGGATTAATGTAGCAACCACTACATATAATTTTGTTATGTGGTAGTTGAATAAACAAAACAAGTTCTTCTAATAGAATGGTTACCTAGGACGTGTGCATGACATGGTCCAAAGGGTTTTGTTAATTCAAAGGATGCTAAAAGCATATGCAAACTTGAATGGTTGAAGTAAGCATCGCAGAGTTGGAATCTTCACTATGATGAAACTGTTAAAAGATTTTAATTTCATCGGAGACGATGAAGATGCTTGCATTTGCAAGAAATTAATTGGGAGCGCTAAGACATGTTTCTAATACATTATGTGGAAGACATATTGTTGATTGGAAATGATGTATCTTTTATTGACACAAGTTAAGAATTTCATCTTGATGAAAGGCTTAGGCAGAACCCGAATATTTGACATCAATGTCTATATGGATAAATTAAGATGCTAATATGGTTGTGCCAGAAGTACATAGATGAGATATTGAATGAGTTCAATATAGAAACTACAAGAAAGGTTCTTCTTGCACATGAAGGATTGAATAAAGATTCAAGTATTTTTGATACTTGATAGATAAAATCACAAAGAGTACTTTATCAATCATGCTGTGACGTGTACAAATCCAGATATCTCCTATGCTCTAAATGTTATGAGAGTATACCAGAATGATTCATAAGATGATTATTGGACGATAGTAAAGATATTCTTATAATCTTTTAGAAGAACTAAGAATATATTATTTTGTAGAAGTGACAAATAGATGGTTAGTTCATTGTAAAAGTATTACATTGATACTAGTTTTGTCACAAAGTACAAATTAAGTTTTTATCTATCTAAACTAAGGGTGGCACAATATGATGGAAAGTAAGTTCCATAATGGATTTGGATGAGTTCCAAACTTAAGACATTGTGACAGATACTACAACAAAAGGCTAAGTATATGACTGCTATAATAGCAGCAAAAGAGGGCATTTGTGTCAAGTAGTTTGTTATCAAACTAGGTGTGGTTCACAGCGGGATAGTACTATGAAGATATATTGTACAACAATGTTATCAACATGTTTTAACCCCAAGTAACTAAAAGGTCTCACCAAAGGACCAAATTTATACAAAGCCATCTCACTAGAAAATGAGTGATGCGTAGAGACGCAAAGACATCCAATTACACACGGACCTGAAAGTGTCGGATCCGGAGATCATTTGACCACTAGCAATCGTGTAAATACAACACCGGCAAGCCATAGGTGTTGAATGCATAAAGGTTTGAAACTAGATTATTGACTCTAGTGCAAGTGGGAGACTGTTGGAGATATGCCCAAGAGGCAATAATAAAGTGGTTATTATCATATCTTCAGGCTTATGATAAATGTTTACATACCATGCTATAATTGTATTAACCGGAAACATTAATACTTGTGTGATTTGTAAACATAAAAGAGTCCCTTGTAAAGCCTCTTGTTAAACTAGCTTGTTGGTTAATATATGATCATGGTTTCCTGATCATGAACATAGAGATGTTATTAACAACAGGGTCATATCATTAGGAGAATGATGTGATGGACATACTCCTATAGTTAAGCGTAGCATAAAGATCAAAGTCATTTAATATAGTTCATTTGCTATAAGCTTTCTGATACATAGTAACCTAATTCCTTCGACCATGAGATCATGCTAATCACCATCACCGGAAGGATGCTTTGATGACATCAAACACCACACCGTAGCTGGGTGGCTATAAAGGTGGAATTGAGTGTTCGGAAAGTATTTGTTGAGCCACATGGATCAAGAGTGGGATTTGTCCATCCATATGACGAATAGATATACTCTGGGCCCCCCTCGGTGGAATGTCATCCAATTAGCTTGCAAGCATGTGACTGGCTCACAAGGGATCACGTATCACGGGAACGAGAAAAGAGTACTTATCGGTAACGAGGTTGAACTAGGTATGCAGAGATACCGACGATCAGACCTCAGATAAGTAAACTATCACGAGACAAAGGGAAATTGGTATCGTATGTAAATGGTTCATTCGATCACGAAGTAATCATAGAAATATGTGGGAGCCATATGAATTTCCAGATTCCTCTATTGGTTATTGATCTGGGAAGAGTCTCAATCATGTCTGCATAATTCACGAACCGTAGGGAGACACACTTAAGGATTCGATGTTGTTTAGTAGATATGGAATGTGAGTAAAGAGACCGAATGTTGTTTGGAGTCTCGGATGGGATCTGGGATATCACGAGGAGATCCGGAATGTCCCGGAGAATAAGATTCATATAAGGAAAGTCCAATTCCGGAGTTCGGGAATGGTTCCGGTGTTTTCACCGGAATGTTCTAGAAGGGTCTAGAAGGTTCATCGATCTAGAAGGGGAAGGGTACATCGATGTGTCATGACAAAGTGGAATGATTGCATAATGTCCTAGGTTACTTTGTTGGACACTTGTAAGAGAGAAATCAAACTCTAATTTGAAAGTCAAAGGGCAGTTTGAAAAAGTCAAACTGGGACAATATTTCCAAGTGGAGGGAGAGAAGGATTCTTACTTAGGGAAGGAATCCTCCCTCTCTCTTGGGCCGGCCACATGAAGTGGAGTTGGGGGAGAACACCCTCCCCTTGGCGCCTCCCCACCTATAAAAGGAGGGGTAGGGCGCCCCCCTTGGACACACAAGAAACCCTAGGTTGGCCGCCGCCCCCCTCTCTAGTTGCGGCCAATCTAGATCTCCTCTAAACTGCTACCAACTAGCTAAACCCTAATTGCTAGCTACCTCTAAACCTAGGCTTCTAAATCCTAGATCGCCAGAGCTCCCTCTACTCCACCATACCCGCTCCGGCTTAGGCGAAGCCCTGCGGGATCTCCCCTCTACTTCCGACACCACACCGTCGTGCTGCCGAAATCGCGAGGAGAGAACTACAACCTCCGCTACTTGCTGGAACAAGGGAGAGGAAGGTCTTCATCGAGTACCGTACGTGTGACCGACTGCGGGAGCGCTGCCGGAACGCGGCGCCGGAAGGATCGTCTACGCGATCTTGAGATTGGCAAGTGAACGACTACATCACCCACGAGAATCTGCTCTTGTTAACCGCTTTGGATCTTCGAGGGTTAGTACTCTATCAACTTGTTGCACTGATCTAGTAGATAGATCTTGGCTTGATCATAGATTAGATCTTGATTGTGTGTTCATGCGGTAGAATTTTTTTGTTTTCCATGCTACGAATCCCTACATCGATGAGGATGATGAGGACACTGACTCCGAGGAGTAGTAGCACTTGAGCACTAGAGTTAGTGAGTTGTATTCGGTCCCACTGTATCGTAGTTTCCAGAATGGTTCTTAAAACCATCTGTCTTCCTTTGTTGTGGTGTGTGTTGTATCGTGTTCTATGAATGAATGAATGAAAAGCAAGTTTCTAGAAAACCCTAGTCAAACTTTAAAAACTTTTCAAAATCCCGGAACCTTAGAAATTTCCCTCTTTTCTCATGATCTATCTCAATCTTCAGATGCCTCGCGGAGGAAGCGGATCATCCCCGGACCCTATGTTGTAGATCCTACAAATGTTGTTTTCTGACCGCGAAGCTGAAAGAGCAGAACGTCAAGCCAACTTAGCCACCCTTCAGCAGATAGCTCAGCTGGCCCACAACAATAAAGGCCAAGGAAATCAGGACAACCATGGATCTAAGCTCAAGAATTTCCAGAACACCAACCCACCTGTTTTCACTAAGTCAGAAGAGCCCCTAGATGTAGATGATTGGATGCAAACCATGGAAAACAACCTGGAAGTCGCAGGACTGGAAGCTAACGAGAAAGTTCTGTTCGCCACCCACTATCTAGCCGGAGATGAAAGAGCATGGTGGAACAGCGTTCGTGCAATGACCGGAGGACAGATGATGACCTGGGAGGAATTCAAGGTCAAGTTCAGCAGAACCCATGTGCCACCGGGTTTGATCAAGAGGATGAGAGATGAATTCAGAGAACTAAATCAAGGAAGGATGACCGTAGTGGAATACCGTGACAAATTCTTGTCATTAGCTAGGTATGCCCCGGATAAGATCGACACTAAAGCCAAGAAGAAAGAAAGATTCCTGAATGGTTTGCATGATGAGATGCAAACAGTGTTGGTCAATATCCCCTTTGCTGATATTGAAGCCCTAGTCGACTCTGCCATCCAGATGGAAGGAAAGATCAACCAAGCCAATGAGAACCGCAAGCGCCGCATGATGCATCAACCAGGAACCCATCATACACTATCGCCCTAACCCATCTCCAGGATTTACCTCGAGAACCAACAAACCCCCGATGAACCGTATGACCTATCCCAACAGTGGAAACCCAAGGCCCGGAGGAAATCACAACAACCCCGGCAACTCTGGCAATTTCAACCGTGCACCACCCAAGTTCAACAACAACAATGCTGCCACGAACACCAATACATCCCCAAGGACTGGAAGCAATGATGTACCTATTTCAGCGAAGGACAAGTCGCAAGTGACTTGTCATGACTGTGGAAATAAGGGTCACTATTCCAATGAGTGCCCCAAGAAGAATGCCGCAGCCCCCAATGCAAATGCCCCAGCTCAGCAGAAGCGTCGTGTTCAGCCTGGAAGGAGGTTTGCCCCAGGGAACTCGCTCAACCGCAACGGCCGTATTTTTCTCATGCATGTTGAAGAAGCCTAGGAAGCGCCAGATGTCGTGCTGGGTATGTTTTCTGTTAATTCAGTACTTGCTAGAGTGTTGTTTGATTCTGGTGCATCGCATTCATTTGTCACCGAAGAATTTGCATGCACTAGTAATATTCAACCAACCAAACTGAAGCATGTTATGATTGTTCAAATCCCCGGTTCAACCACCAAAGCTAGGCAAATTTGCAAAGCCGTCCCTATCCGAATCCATGGCATAGATTTTTATGCTAATCTGATAGTACTTGGAACTAAAGGTTTGGAAGTAGTACTAGGAATGGATTGGATGTCCAAACATAAAGGATTGATCGACTGTGCCAAGAAAGCCATAACCATGACCAGTACAGCCGGAATATCAGTCGAGCATATATCCGAAACCCTACCTCATCAATTCAAGTGTAACAAGAGTATAGCCCAACCTACCATTGACCAAGACCGGATAGTCTGTGAATACCCCGACGTATTTCTAGATGTTTTGCCCGGTATGCCCCCAGATCGGGATATCAAGTTTATCATTGAACTAATCCCTGGAACAGGACCCATAGCCCAGAGACCTTATAGTATGAACCCGTCTGAACTACCAGAACTGAAGAAGAAACTAGATGCCATGATGGAAATTGGATTGATTAAACCAAGTGCGTCACCATGGAGATCACTTGTTTTGTTTGTGGACAAGAAATATGGAGGTAACCGTTTGTGTACGGATTATCGGAAGCTGAATGATATCACTGTTAAGAACAAGTACCCATTGCCCAAGATAGAAGACCTGTTTGACCAGTTGACCGATGCCAAGGTGTTTTCTAAGATTGATCTTAGAACTGTCTATCATCAACTCAAGATTCGCACAGAAGATATTCCAAAGACTGCCTTTACCACCAGATATGGACTATATGAGTATACTGTCATGTCTTTTGGATTAACCAATGCCCCCGCTTATTTCATGAATCTCGTGAATAAGATTTTGATGGACTTCCTGGATAAGTTTGTCGTTGTTTTCATCGATGACATTCTGATTTATTCCAAATCAGAAGAAGAACATGAGATACACCTAAGGACCATTCTTGGTACCCTTAGAGAGCATCAGTTGTATGCCAAGTTTAGCAAATGTGAATTCTGGTTACAGAAGGTAGAATTCTTCGGCCACATTGTATCAGCCGGAGGAATTGTCATTGACCCTGCAAAGGTGAAAGATGTCGAAGAGTGGCAAGCCCCAACCACTCAAACCCAAGTTCGTGCATTTCTCGGATTGGCGGGATACTACCGCAAGTTTGTAGAAGGATTCTCGAGTATCGCCAGACCCATGACTCAGTTGTTGAAGAAGGACAAGAAGTTTGAATGAACGGACAAATGTGAAGCGAGTTTTCAAGAACTCAAGAGAAGATTGATTTCAGCCCCAATTTTAATCATGCCGGATATCACGAAGCCCTTTGACGTGTATTGTGACGCATCCAAGATCGGTCTCGGATATGTGCTAATGCAAGAAGGCAAAGTTATATCCTTTCTATCCCGACAACTGAAACAGCATGAACAAAACTACCCAACCCATGACCTCGAACTCACAGCCGTAGTTCTAGCCCTGAAGACATGGAGGCATTACCTGATGGGAAACCGTTGTGAGATTTATTCGGATCACAAGAGCCTGAAGTATATATTCACTCAGAAGGAGCTGAATATGAGGCAGAGAAGATGGATTGAGCTAATCAAGGATTACGACCTGGACATTCACTATCACCCGGTAAAGCCAATGTGGTGGTAGATGCCCTTAGCATATTGCCATGCCGCTTGAACTCCATGATTTTGAAGGAGCAACCAAGCTTGCACAAGGAGATGGAAGATTTCCGAATGGAATTAGTGAGCGAAGGATTTTTGTCTAGCATAGAACTTCAACCCACTTTGATCATCCAGATCAAAGATGTGCAGAAAGGAAATGCTAGTATCGACGGAATCAAGCGTCGTATTGGTACAAGCAAAGTACCCGGATTTACCGACGACGAAGAAGGAGTTCTGTGGTACAAAGGACGTCTTTGTGTATCGGCAGATTCAAAGTTGAAAGAAGTTATTCTGAAGTAAGCTCATGATACTCTTTATTCTATCCACCCCGGAGGAACAAAGATGTATCAGGATTTGAAGGAACAATTTTGGTGGCATAAGATGAAGAGAGAAATCGGAAGCTATATCGCCAAGTGTGATATATGTCAATGAGTCAAGGCGGGACATCAAAGATCCGCAGGATTGTTGCAACCATTGCAGATTCTGGAATGGAAATGGGATTCCGTTGGAATGGACTTTATCACCGGATTGCCTACTTCTAGTAGGGGAAATGACTCTATATGGGTCATAGTGGACAGATTGTCCAAAGTCGCCCATTTCTTACCAGTCAAGACCACATACCAGAGTTCGAAACTAGCGGAGTTATACATCGCTAGAATCGTCAGTTTGCACGGAGTCCCCAAGAACATCGTATCGGATCGAGGAACTCAGTTTACCTCGAGATTCTGGAAGAAAGTCCAAGAAGGTTTAGGAACCCGACTAGATTTCAGCACAGCTTATCACCCTCAGACCGATGGACAAACGGAGCGAGTAAATCAAATACCCGAAGACATGTTGAGAGCATGTGTGTTAGAGTATGGATCTAAATGGGAAGACTGTCTGCCGTTCGCGGAATTTTCATATAACAACAGTTATCAAGCTAGTTTGCAAATGGCACCATTTGAATTCATGTATGGAAGGAAGTGTCGCACCCCTTTGAATTGGTCGGAAGTAGGAGAGAGTCAGATTTTCGGACCCGACATCCTACAATAAGCAGAAGAGAAAGTTCACAAGTTCGGGAGAACCTCAAGACCGCCCAGTCAAGATAGAAGAGTTACGCCGACAAGAGACTTCGAGACCTCACCTTCAACATCAGAGATTTCGTGTACCTTAAAGTGTCGCCATTGAAAGGAATGCAGCGTTTCCAGCTGAAAGGAAAGTTAGCCCCCAGATATATTGGACCCTTCAAGATTCTGAACCGTCGAGGAGAAGAGTCGTATCAATTGGAACTGCTAGACGAAATCTCAGCCGTGCACAATGGGTTCCATATCTCATTACTTCGCAAGTGCCTCGAAGTTTCGGAAAAGACTGAAGTGTTCAAGAACATTGATCACCGGACCATAGAGATCAAAGATGACCTGACCTATCCCGAAGTACACATCCGTATTCTAGAAGAAGCTTTCAGAACTACCAGAACCCGAAGCATCAAGTTTCTCAAGATCCAGTGGAGCAACCACACAGAAGAGGAAACTACCTGGGAGCGCGAAGATCACATCAGGACGGAGTTTCCCGATCTCTTCAAATCCTAGGTAATATTTTTTGTCCTTTTTCAAATCTCGGGACGAGATTTTTTTTAAGGAGGAAAAGTTTGTAACATCCCAAAAATATTAAACATGGATCATCAAACTCTAATCATCAAAATTAGGGTTAACAAAAACTTTCCTTCTAAAATATGAGGACCTTCATATGTATGCGTATTAAAATTAGGATTCTTTTGAATTTCCATGGTTATGTGTTTCTTTGCTTAACTTAGGTGAAATAAACATCATCTAAACAATCCCCACACTTTTCCCACAGACAAACAACTCAAAATGAACAAATGAAGTGAATGGTCACTTTGGCCAAATTAACTCTCATGCCTACTTTGGCTATCCCTAGCTTTCAAAACTTAACAGAAACACTGGTGGATCTTTGCACCCCTTGTTAGTACACATAATGAGGTACCAAGGCCCACTTTGTGATCTTCCAGAAACATTCAAATGCTATGTTTAAATGACAGTTGAAAATTGAATCTATCTCATATGGGAAGATCCCACTATTTCAAAAACCACTCAAACAAGCTCAATTTTCAAAACCCAAACAACCACAGAGTCTCAAGCACATCCTAGCACACCCACCAAAAATATTTTCAAAATTCAAGTTCTTGCGGCCATTTCATCAAACACCTTGCAGATTCAAATCAAACAAACAACAAACACTATTTTGAGCAGTGATTTGGCCAACCTTGTCCCCTCTCTAGCTCACAGCAAATATCTAGTAGATCATCTAGCTTAGTTAGTAACCTCTAGCATCACTGTGAGCTTGCCATTGCCATCAATGGTGAGCAGGCCGAGCCTCACCATGTCACCCCAGTGTGGACAGCAAGCTAGAGGAAGAACTAGTTGCGCCCACCTTGTCTAGCATGTTGCCCATGCCTCACTGCCCGCTCTCGACCAGCCCTAGCTCAAAGACAAAGACAAGAACCGCCAGGAACGTCGTGCCCGCGCTGCTGTCGACCATGCTGACGCGCACCACCGTGCACCCGCCGTTCCCACTCAACCCGACCACCTCGAGCCCTTGCCGCCCGTCAGCATGAACCCCACCATCCAAGGAGACCACTAGACATGATCGTTTCCTCGCCCGTACCCCATAACCACCACACGCCGCGGAGTTCGCCGTCGGTACCGCGCAGAGCACCGCATGTTCCCGACTGATTGCCACCTCCCCTAAGCACGCATTCAAGTCCTAGAGCATCTCCAGGAGACCGTGCGTCGATCGCCACCCTCAGCCATGCGGCTAGCAGCTTGTAGCCATGTCGCCACCATCGCCTACCCATCCCTCTCGGTCTCGTCGTCGAGCCTATACAAGGAGGCCACCCCCAGCCGTTTGAAGCACACCATTCCACTCCCCTCACCTCACTTATCATTTCACCCTCTAGCCGGAGCACAAGGAGCAGCAGCTCGCCGGAATTGCACCGGAGCAGGCCGCCTCTGGAGGAGAAGGGGGCCGTTGATTTCGACCACCCCCGGAGTTGCCTCGACCGTCCCTGAGCTCGCCGTCGACCACTCATTCGTTTGCCCGCCTCGCCGTCGTTGCTGGAGCCCTGGTATGCCCCCTATGCACCCCCACTGAGCCGCTAGGGTTCGAGCTCGCCGGTGACATGTTCATCGTCGACGACGACCCCCAGCCGTCGATCCCTCTTCTAATCCAATGACCCACGTAGCCCCGTCCCGCTTCGTGTTTTATGATCCGCTCACTGGTAGACCCCCTGTCAGCTGAGCCCCGCGCTGCGGAGGGACACTGGGCTGGCCCATTAACCTCTCCCGCGCGACCCAACCGTTTGAATTTAGATTTTTCTATTTTTATTCAAACACAGTTATGTACCTAGTTTCAAAAATCAACCCAGCTCGCTTTAATGAACCAAATTGCATGACACCAATTTTGTTAGAAAGGTACTGGAATTCTTAATCCAATCCCGTTGAATTCAAATCATTTGGATCTGTTGATCAACCTTGGGAAAAATAACAAGTCAGAAGCTTTTCTGCATTCAAACATTTTTCAAATTTAAACCATAAGTGCTTTTGAGTTGATTCCAACTCTCAAAAATCACATTTGATTATACCTTTCAGAATATCTAAAAACATATGGGTTTACTTATAGAAATAATGTTCCAATAATAAAAGAATGCCACCTAGGCATTTCTAGTCACTTTATTTGTTAAAATAAAAAGGTTAAACCTTATTAAATTGTGGCACCACATTAAATCACTTTACCATGTACTGAAATATGCGGTGATGACATGTGTCAACATGATCCCATGTTTGAGTTGGAGAATATTAAATCTTAAGTAGTTTTTCAATGAGTAGAAATTACTTTTCTCACATGAAAATAAATAAGGCAAATGCTTTAATCTTGTAATGATAAGTGATGATGTTAGATCATCTATAGTACACGCTTGTGTGATGATTGAAAATAGTTAAGTATTGTTTGGTGATTGTGTACCTCGTATTTATCTATAGACGCTAGTACGGACCAAGGATACGAGGAGGAAGGAGGATACTACGAGGAAAAAGCTGAGGAGAACTTCAACCACTGCTCTGCTCAAGGCAAGCCAAATACTACTAGTTGCTTGAGCAATCTAACACTTGCAAGATAATTTACCCATGCAAGCTAGTAACCTAGCAAGCTTATACTACTTGATAAACCATCCTAGTTTTACTTGCAAGCTTTATGCTTTATTGTCTTTATCAAAGCTTTCTTTTAGAGTTTACTTAGTAACTTGTAGATTCTAGGAAGATAATTGAAGGTAGCATAAAGAGCATAAAATTTGGCCTAAGTTAGATAATCTTGATAGCATCCTAAGGCATGGTATTGAACTTAGTTAATCTCCACTTGTTTACCACCCCTCATTAGTATTTACCACCACTTGTAGATGCTAGTGCTAAGCATAAAACCTAATCAAACTTTAGATGGGAATACTTGGTGAAAGTGGTTATGAAAACCTTAGAATGATCAGTCATTCTACCGAAATGTTTTGGCATGTGTTCTCCAACACCCGATGATTTTGATGATGAAAATGTTAGGCATGAGCCTTAGCCCTTTTACAAAACTGATGGTTGTCTGGATGCGATACCATTCCAATTTTACCGTACAACCACAATACCCGAAAATTGGGTAGGGCTTGACTGGAAACTTATATACCTTAGTATGGGTTCCCTTGCGGCCAAGGTCTGAGCTGAGGCTATCGTGTGAAGATTGTCCACCTGTGTAGTACCCAAGATAACAGTTGGTAATGGTTGGGAGGCCAAACTCATAGGAGAGGTGCCTATACCAGGGCGTATAATGGAAAGGTTAGGATTGATTATCCGCATACTGAGTATGGTGAATTCAGGATTTGTTCCTGACGGATGTATCGAATGTTGTGGTGAAAGTGTGCAATCTTTGCAGAGTGTCAAACTATTCAAATAGCCGCGTCCGCGGTTATGCACAGTTGGAGTGGCCATACTGTTCCCCCGTCAGATGTTTTCAAAATGACTTGTGAAATCAATTGAGACTTTGACTTGACCACAACAGGGTTGTGATATGAAATTCAAGTTCCCACTTAGGTGTTATAAAACTTCAACTAGCTTTCTTTGCTTCTGAACTTAGTAGAGGTAAATCTGGCTTTTTGCAAAACAACCCTAGAGCCTAGTGTCCTAACTGCAAAACCCCCTTAACTGTTTGTATTAGTTTGCGAGTACTTAAATAGTACTCATGGCTTTGTCCCTGGCTATTCCCGTGGCTAGACTATGAAGAGGAGTATCAGGATGATGGACCGCAGGAAGGTTATGACAACTAGGATCATATCCCATCGCCAGCATTACCTGTGACCCCAAAGATGGAGCTTCGTCCACGCTATCGTTACTATTACGTTATTTCGCTGCTTGAGTTATATTAAGAACTGGATCATGAGATCCTTATTTGTGTAAGACCTTATGAATGGTTTGTAATGGATGATGTACTGTGATATCCAAATCTGTTATGTCTCGCAAAAATGGTAAACCTGGGATTGCGATGTATGGCATAATAGGCATCTGGGATTAAAAATCCGGGTGTTGATAGTAAGGTAAACAGTCCACATGTTCCATGAACAAACGACCGTTGTTTTCTCCCTAGTAGCAACAACACATCTACAACCGAAGAGATTTTTGTCACTTCCCTTGGAAACTAGAGGCATGAACCCACTATCGAGCATAAATACCCCCTCTTGGAGTCACTAGCAACTACTTGGCCAAGATAGCTACTAACAACGGAGAGCATGGAAGATCACAAACAACACAGACATGATAGAATCATAAAGACAAAACCATTAATCAAACCAACATAATAATCTCAATATCCATCGGATCCCCGCAAACACAACATGCATGATTACAAATAGATTAGATCTTGATCATGAGCGGATCTCACAAGATCTATACATGAAAGCACAAAGGAGGATATACAACCATCTAGCTACTACATGGACCCATAGTCCAAGGTGGAACTGCTCACGCATCATACCAGAGAGAAGGCCTCCAGGATGATGTCCATCGTCCCTAGATCGGGAACTTAATACAGAAACTCTCAGTACCCGATCAAAAATCCACGAAACTGTCTGTAGACGCCGCCACCATCATCCCTAGATCGGGGGGATCTGAAGCTCTTCCCGGCACCCTGTCGGAGGGGAGATCATCCCGGAGGCCTTCTCTCCGGTATGATTTGTGAGCAGTTCCACCTTGGACTATGGGTCCATGTAGTATCTAGATGGTTGTATCTCCTCCTTTGTGCTTTCATGTATAGATTTTATGAGCTCCGTTCATGATCAAGATCTAATCTATTTGTAATCATGCATGTTGTGTTTGCGGGGATCCGATGGATATTGAGATTATTATGTTGGTTTGATTAATGGTTTTGTATTTATGATTCTATCATGTCTGTGTTGTTTGTGATCTTGCATGCTCTCCGTCGTTAGTAGCTATCTTGGCCAAGTAGTTGCTAGTGACTCCAAGAGGGGGTATTTATGCTCGATAGTGGGTTCATGCCTCTAGTTTCCAAGGGAAGTGAAAATAATATCTTCGGTTGTAGATGTGATGTTGCTACTAGGGAGAAAACAACGGTCCCTTGTTCATGGAACATGTGGACTGTTTACCTTACACACTTGCTTAAAGAAGTTGTCTGTTGCTTGTAACTTAATACTGGAGGGGGTTCGGATCATTACTTGAAGATGGACTTCTAGTCATAGATGCAGTTGGATGGAGGTCTATGTATCTTGTTGTATTGCCCAATCGAATCTCATAGGATCTTTCTGACTAGTAATTGCATTGTTATGCCTTGATCAGTTCCTGTCAATTGCCCTGCTATAATTTGTTTACCCTTCATGCCATGTTGTTTATCTAAGGAGAGCACCTCTAGTGAACTATGGACCCCGGTCCAATCTTTACCATTGATACATCTTCCACTATTACTTGTTTACTTGCTGCAAACCATTACCTTCCACATCATACGTTTAATACTTTGTTACAGCAAACCGGTGAGCTTGACAACCTCACTGATTCGTTGGGGCAAAGTCTTGAGTTTGTGTTGTGCAGGTATCCGTGTTGCTTGCAACACCTGTGTGACGTTTCCTTCCTCCTTCTGATTCGATAACCTCGGTCTCAACTAAGGGAAACTTGTTGCTTGCTCTTCACACCCTGCGCTAGGGGTTACCAACAAAGTGCCACGTCGAGCAACATCAACGGCTCTCCCATTCACAACATTCTTATTTACTTGGTCAACCACCTTGTCCCCTTCTTTCACAAAGTTTATCTTCTTTTGTGGAATGGCATTATTCCTGTTGTTCTTTGGGTCAAAACCAACACCTTCCTTGGAAACCCTCATCTTTTGACGGGATAGAATATCATCAAGAATCTTTCCCTTGGAAGTAGGTGCACGACGCTCTTTCTCGAGTTTCTCTTTCAACTTCTTATTTTCCTGAATGAGGAGAGTTTGATCAAAGGTAAAGTTAGAGGAACAAGAATCATTCTCAAGAATAATTGGATCCTTCAATGTACCTAGTGCCTTCTCATAGGTCACTCGAAGTTGGTCATGGTTCTCCCCAAGTTTTATGAGCTCACACTTGAGAAGCAAATTAGCCTTCTCAAGGTGCTCAAGATCCTTGGTAAGAGAAGCATGAGCAACCTCAAGCTCTTTCTTTGAAGCATCAAGCTCTTGGGACAAGGAGTTAGCCCTATCAATAGTGTTCATGTCTTTTGCCTTATCAAGTTCAAAGGTCTCAATTTGTTGTTTAAGAAATGAAGTGGTGTTATCTTACTGGCATAGCTCTTGCTCAAGAAGATTGAATCTTTGTTTCGCATCATCATTATGATACTCCAAGCTATCAATGGTCTCATCACGTGAGTTAACAAGTTCCATTAATTGCTTGACTCTAGCACGATAAATGCAAGGAATATACTTCATGATAGCATACATTTCTTGTATATATGCTTCACCAAATTCATCATTATCACTATCATGGTTACTCTCAAGATCATCCAAGACGCTAGATAGAGATGGAGGTGAAGAGATTACCTTGGAGATCCTTGCCATAAGACAAGAGCCGGTGATCTTGGGAATAGGAGAACTCTCGATGTAGTACTTGGCATAGTCGCAGGTGAGAGGTGAAGCGGGTTCGACATAGGCCAATCCGGTCACATACACCATCTTCTCCTCATATTCACCCTCCACGTCGGACTTGTCCTTGGAGCTCCCTACCATGAGACAAGTGGCGGCGACCTTGGGAGTAGGGGAGTCGTCAGTGTAGTCCTTGGTGTAGTCGTAGGTGAAGAGAGACTCGGGTTCGGCAAAGGACAAGCCAGACACACCAACAACCTTCTCTTCATCCTCTTCCTCCTTATTGGATATGTATTCTTGACCTAATAAGCCTTTGCCATCACTCCTATTGTTCCTCTTGTATCCTTCGTTGATGGGTTGGGCTTCAATCTTGGCTTGGCACCCTCTTCATACTTGGGTTTGTCAAGACTCTTCTCATATGGACATTTATCGGCAAAGTGGATCGACTCATCACAATTGTAGCATGTCCTTTTCTTCTCATTTGATCTCGTTGAACTTCTCCTTCTTCAGAACTTCATGTTCTTGGTGAAGAGAGCAAGTTGAGAGAGCATATCATAAACTCCATCAACATCGCTTTCTTCTTCACTTGCAACATCTTCTTGCACATGCTTGGCCTTTAGTGCTAGAGAGTGAGAAGACCCAATAGCATGATTGTCAACACCCGGATTTTTAATCCCAGATGCCTGTTATGCCATACATCGCAATCCCAGGATTACCATTTTTGCGAGACATAACAGAATTGGATACCACAGTACATCATCCATTACAAACCATACATAAGGTCTTACACAAATAAGGATCTCATGATCCAGTTCTTAATACAACTCAAGCATCGGAAATACGTAATACTAACGGTAGCGTAGGCGAAGCTCCATCTTCGGGGTCACATGCAATGCTGACGATGGGAGATGATCCTAGTTGTCGTAACCTTCCTGGGGTCCATCCTCTAGGTACTCCTCTTCATAGTCTCGCCACGGGAATAGCCAGGGACAAAGCCATGAGTACTCTTTAGGTACTCGCAAACTAATACTAACAAGTGAAGGGGAGTTTTGTAGTAGGACACTAAGCTCTAGGGTTGTTTTGCAAAAGCCAGATTTACATCTACTAAGTTCATAAGACACGAGAAAGCTAGTCAAATTTTATAACACCTAAGTGGGAACTTGTATCTCATGTCACAACTCTGTTGTGGTCAAGTCAAAATCTCAAGTCATTTCACAAGTCATTTTGAATACATCTGACGGGGGAACAGTATGGCCACTCCAACTGTCCATAACCGCGGACGCGGCTATTCGAATAGTTTGACACTCTGCAGAGATTGTACACTTTCACCACAACATTGATGGGTTTCGCGGCATAGTAAATCAAAATTTTCTACGCAGCGAACAGAGGGAAAGCCAAGATCTAATCTAGGAGATGCAAACAACGAGAGAGATTGGATTAGATCTTCATACCCTTGAAGATTCGCACAGCGGAACGTTCGTCGGAACGTGGGTGATGTAGTCGTACTCGCTTCTCCTCCTCGCGATCTGATCCGATCTAGCACCACAAGTGGCGGTGCCTCCGTGAGATGCACACGTGCAGCACCTCGACGTCTCCTCCTTCCTCGGACCAGCGAGTATGGTGGAGAGATAGATTGGATCTACAGCACGACGGCGTGGTGTATATGGTGGAGAATTTCTGCTGCAGGGCTTCGCCTACAAACAGTCGGGAGGGAGAGAGGAAGGTAGCAAGGCTGCTAGGGCTTGGAGGAAGGTGTGTGGTGGGAGGGGGCGCACCACCCCTCTATATATAGAGGGGGCGGCCATCCCTTGCCCCTCCTCCAAGCCTATCTCTAGTTTAAACCATTTAAACTCTCCCTTATCTAGAAATCCTATCTCTAGTTTAAACGATTTAAACTCTCCCTTATCTAGAAATTCTATCCCGAGATTTAAACGAGTCAAATCTCTCTAGAATCGGCTGGGCCCTATGGGGCTTTGTGCCCCTGGCCCAATGCGGCCAGGACACTCCCTCATAGGCCCATGCCCCCTCCCGGAAGGTGGGGCCACGTTGGTCCCCTTCCGGAAGGTTCTAGAAGCTTCCGGTACAATACCGATTAACCCGGAACAATTCCGAACTCCAAAAACTGCACTGCCTTATATGAATCTTATTCTCCGGACCATTCCGGAACCTCTCGTGATATCCCGGATCCCATCCGAGACTCCGAACAAAAATTCATAAACCAATTATCCAATCTATCCTAGCGTCGAGATACGTTAAGTGTGTGACCCTGCGGGTTCGAGAATATGCAGACATGATCTTCTATCAATAATCAACAGCGGGGTCTGGGCACCCATATTGACTCCCACACATTCATCGATGATCATATCGGATGAACCACGATGCCAGGATTCAATCAATCCCATATATATATTTCCTTCGTCTCGCGATATTTTACTTGCCCGAGATTCGATCGTTAGTACCGTCATACCTAGTTCAATCTCGTTCACAGCAAGTACTTTACTCGTTCCGTAATCCGATATCACTTTGTGATTAACTCCTTAACCACATGCTTGCAAGCGGTGTTGATATCGATTACCGAGTGGGCCCGAAGTATATCTCTCCGACTTGGGAGGGACAAATTCCATCTCGATACATACAACCCAACAGATACTTTCCGATCACCTGAGAGACACCTTTATGATCACCCTCTCATAGGATGACGTTTGATGACCTCAAAGCTTTCTTCCGGTACCAGGGAGTTGCATTATCTCATGGTCTAAGGAATACAATATTTGACATAGGAAAAGCTTCGCAAAGACGAACACGATGACACGATCTAATTGCTCTGCTTTGTTTGGGTCTATCCACCATATCATTCTCCCAATGATATGATCTCATTATCAATTGACAACTCATGTCTATGGTTAGGAAACCTTAACCATCATTGATCAATGAGCTAGTCCATAGAGGCGTACTAGGGACACGGTGTTGTTTACAAACCACACAAGTATTAATGTTTCCTCTTAATACAATTCTAGCATGGAATATAAACTTTATCATGAACAAGAATTATAATAATAACATCTTTATTATTGCCTCTAGGGCATAATTCCAACAAACATTCGATACATCCGTCAGGAACAAATCCTGAATTCACCATACTCAGTATGCGGATAATCAATCCTAACCTTTCAATTACACACCCTAGTATAAGCACCTCTCATGTGAGTTTGGCCTCCCAACCATGACCAACTGTCATCTTGGGTACTACACAGGTGGACAATCTTCACAAGGTAGCCTCGGCTCAGACCTTGGCCGTGAGGGAACCAATACTAAGGTATATAAGTTTCCAGTCAAGCCCTACCCAATCTTCGGGTATTGTGGTTGTACGGTAAAATTGGAATGGTATCGCATCCAGACAACCATCAGTTTTATAAAGGGCTAAGGCTCATGCCTCAACATTTTCATCACCAAAATCATCTGGTGTTCGGAAACACATGTCAAAACATCTCAGTAGAATGATCCATCATTCTAAGGTTTTCATAACCATTTTCACCAAGTAATCCCATCTAAAGTTGATCAAGTTTTATTCTTAGCACTAGCATCTACAAGTGGGGATGAGTACTAATGAAGGGTAGTAAACTAGTGGGGTTTCAACTAAGTTCAGTCCTATGCCTTAGGATGACATCAAGATTATCTAGCTTAGGCCACATTTTATGCTCTTTATGCAACCTTCAATTATCTTCCTAGAATCTACAAGTTACTTAAGTAAACTCTAAAAGAAGGCTTTGATAAAGAAAAATAAAGTAGAAAGCATGCAAGTAAAACTAGGAGGGGGTATCATCAAATATGCCTAACCAAGCATGCTTAGTGCATTGCATAGGTTATCTAACTTTCATTATTGCAAGTGTTAGCTTGCATAGGTCAACTTGATTAGTAAGGCTTGCCTTGTGCAGAGCAGTGGTTGAAGTTCTCCTCAGCTTCTTCTTCGTAGTACCCTCCTTCCTCCTCGTATCCTTGGTCGGTACTAGCGTCTATAAATAAATACGAGGTACACAATCACCAAACAATACTTAACTACTTGCAATAATCACACAAAAGGGTCCTATAGATGATCTAGCATCATCACTAACATTACAAGATTAAAGCTTGGTTTAATTCCTTTTATTTTTAGAAAAGTAATTTCTACTCATTGAAAAATTACTTAAGATTTAATATTCTCCAAACCAAACATGGGATCATGTTGACACATGTCATCACCACATATTTTAGTCCATGGGAATGTGATTTAAAGTGGTGTCACAATTTAATAAGGTTTTAACCTTTTATTTTAATTAAATAAAGTGACAAGAAATGCCTATGTGGCATTCTTTTATTACTTGGTCATTATTTCTATAAGTAAACTACTATATTTTTATATATTCTGAAAGGTATGGTTAAATGTGATTTTTGAGAGTTGGAAACAACTCAAAAGCTATTACGGTTAAATTTGAAAAATGTTTGAATGCAGAAAAGCTTATGCCTTGTTATTTTTACCAAGGATGATCTACGGATCCAAATGACTTGAATCCAATGGGGTTGGATTCAGCATTTCCAGACCTTTCTAACAAAATTGGTTTCATTCAATTTGGTTCACTGAATCGATCTGGGTTGATTTTTGAATCTAGGTGCAGAAGTGTGTTTGAAATAAAATAGAAAAGGTTAAATTCAAATGACTGGGCTGCGCGGGAAATGATACTGGGCCGGCCTGCTAAGCACATCGCTTACGCGGGCTGGTTAAGTTGCTGTCCCCACGCGTCAGTGAGACGAGAGGGTGCGAAACGGTACGGGGCAATGTGATGCATTCGATCTAGTTCGAATCCAACGGCTGAGGGTCGTCGTCCACGTCGGGCAACGCCGGCGAGACTGAAACCTAACGCGGCTGGTGGGGGTCATTGGGGGCTCACCGGGGCTCAGGCGAGGGTCGGCAAGGCGGGCGAACGACAAAGTCGACGACGGCGAACCTCCTGGTACCGGCAGCTTCTCCTAGGGCGACTCCAATCGCTGGCCCCCTTCTTCTCTAGCAGCGGCAACCTCCGGTAAAATTCCGGCAAAGTGCTGCTCGCCTTGCTCCGGGAACAGGGTGGAACGATCAGTGAGGAGAGGGGAGTGAGATGGTGTGCTCAATTTGGCTGGGGGTGTCCTCTATTTATAGTCGCGACGACGAGACCGAACAGGATGGGCAGGCGACGGTGGCGACATGGCTAGGGGCTGCTAGAGGCATGGCCGGCGATGGCGATCGCTTGGTGGTCTCCTGGTGATGCTCTACGGCTTTAATGCGCGCGTAGGGGCGGTTGCAAATGGTCTGGAACACGCGATGCTCTGCGCGGCCGAGGCGGCGTCTTCGACGACGAGCGGTGGCTGTGAGGCATAGGGCGGCGAACGGGGATGTCTGGCGGTCTCCTGGGTCAGTGGTGATTGTGTATGCACGCGGCGAGGGCGGCATGCGGTCTGTGGGCGTGTGTCGAGGGCGGCGCTCTGGCACATGCTCGGCATGGTTGTTGGCGAGCTGGGCACGGTCTATGCGTGTGGTCCACAGGTTGGCAACGCTCGCGGCTAGTACAAGGAGTGGCGGTGGACGGTGGGCTGCCTCCTAGACAAGGTTGGCACGGCTAAATCTCCTCCTAGCTTGCTGTCCACACTGGGGTGACATGGTGACCTTCGGCTGTTCACCATTGATGGCATTGCCAAGCTTACAGTGGGGCTAGTGCTTGGTTTAGCTTGCTAGATGATCTAATGAGGTTTCTGTGAGCTAGAGAGGGAACAAGTTAGGCTCCAATCACTGCTCACAATAGTGTTTAGGATTTGGATGATTTGTATCTGCAAGGTGTTTGATGAAATGGCCACAAGAATTCAAGTTTTGAATTTTGAAAAGATTTTTGGTGGGTGTGCTAGGTTGGTGCTGGTGAGTCTGTGGATGCTTGGGTTTTGAAAGTTGAGCTTGTTTGAGTGGTTTTCGAAAAAGTGGGATCTTCCCATATGATAAAGATTCAATTTTGAACTGTCCTTTAAACTATGCATTTGAATGTTTCTGGATGATCACAAAGTGGGCCTTGATACTTTGTTAGGAGTACTATCAAGGGGTGCAAAGATCCAAACAAATTTCTGTTAAGTTCTGAAAGTTTGGGACAGCCAAAGTAGGCATGGGAGTTAAATTGGTCAAAATGACCATTCCCTTATTTTGTTTGTTTTGATTTATTTGTCTTTGGAAAAAGTGTGGGAAAAGTTTAGATGATGTTTATTTCACCTAAGAATCATTTTACAAGCAAGGAAACCCATAAACAAGGCAATTCAAAAGAATTCAAAATGGGATGCATACCCACATGAATGCTTTCTCATTTTATTTTAGAAAAGTTTTTGTTAACCCTAAATTTGATGATTAGAGTTTGATGATCCAAGTTTAGTATTTTTGGGATGTTACAATGATTGATCTCCTTGATATTTTGTCCTTCATCCGCCAAGTTATCCGTGGCAAAAAGATAAGAGACTAGATCATCGGGATGGAACTGATTAACTCTATCAAGGAGTTGCAAGTTCAAGGCAAGATTCTTATCGGTGACCGTGATCATAGAGACAATATTGGACTTGATGAGCTCATCATTCAAATTGAACCCATCATCATACTTCTCACAATCTAGACCACCAATCTTCACACGGAGGGAAACAAGCCTCTTGTATGCTTCTGCGATGGACTCACCATCATTGTTCATGAACATGTTCATCTCCGACTTGGCAGCTTCATACTTGAACTTTTGGATAAGAGACGTTCCCTATTGGATAATGACAATCCTATCCCAGAGATCCTTTGCAGTGGGGATGTCACTGACTTGATCATGGAGAGTGCAGTGGATGGCACTCCTTATCTTGTCACAAGCCGTTGCATTTAGTTGACGGTCATAGTACTCTCCCGAAGTGAGATTGTTGGGATCTTGTGGGTGGAAGACGGTGCACACAATCTCCCAAAGCTCAATGCTGCAGCTGCGAAGATGAGATTCCATAGAAGCTTTCCAATGATAGAAATGAGTTCCATCATAATGAGGTGCGGGACCCGAACCATTATATGATGCATGATGTTCTTTTGCTTAGAATAAACATAAGGAAATTGATTAGGGGGCGCGGAGGTTTTTGACGAGTTTCCCTCATGAGCGGACCCGACATCCTTCTCATTTTCAGTGTCCATTGGTCTCCCTTGAGGTACTACCAATGGATTACCAAGAAAAGCCCCATCGCCAATGGCCTTAAGTTGTCCTTCTAGGAAACTCATTCGGACAAGGAGATTGGAATCAGCCTTGGACTTTTCAAGGGCACTCTTGGCCATGATTTCGCAAAGCTCCTTGATCTAATAAGTCTTTTCCTCCTCATCATTGGAGAAAACCATCTTTTCTCTTAGGCGGTAAAGCCCTTAAAAGAGCCCTTGGTTCTAATACCAATTGAAAGTGTAAGATGATTAAACTAGAGGGGGGTGAATAGGTTTCTACAAAATTCTTTGTAATCTTTTGCAAGTTTTAGGCTTTGTGGAATATAAGTGTGCCTAAATGCAAACTATGTGAGGCAACCTAGATGATGATATAAGATACTTAAAGCTCGAAGGCTATCAGAAGGTAAACAACACAAGTAAGAGATTGGTTAAGGAATAACCGAAGCACGCAGAGATGAAGATGTATTCCCGTGTTCACCACCTTTGGGAAGGGGACTACGTCACGTTGGAGAGGTGTGAGGTTCCATGAAGGATGCCACAAAGTCTCACCTTCTTCTCTGAGCCTATCCCACGAAGGAATAGCTACTTACTCGTGGTAGACTTAGGTAGTCTCCAAACCCTCACAAACTTTCCACGGAGCAAATCACAAGCCGAATGCCTTCGGGCAACCCTAGCCGCCTAGGGTTTCCCACAAACCCAAGAGTAACAGGCTAACTCGATGAACCCAAGGGGGAATGAACTTTGGCTTGGTGGAAACGTAGATCGGGACCTCCTCTTCCTTTCTACCAAAGGGAATTGGATTTGGTTGGGTATAATGGGAGATCCTCAAGCTTTTGTGTTTCAACAATGGAGAGAGAGAGAGCTTCAAGAAGGAATATTAGCTGAAATGCCTGACCTCTCAATGGAGAAGAAAGGGATATATATAGTATGGGTGAAAAAGAGCCGTTTGGGGGTTCCTGCGACGGAACCGACAATAAGTCCGGCGGTGCCGATTCGTACGCCGGAAATTCTGGTGACAGCTTCGGCGAACCGGACGCCACGCAGGAAATTCCGACGACGACCAAGAATTCTGGGAGCAACCGAAAATAGATGCAGTAACCTGTTTCGGCGCTCACCGAGAAATTCTGGCGGCAACCAGAAATTCCGGCGGCGCTGGAACCCCTGCCGGTTTTGCAGTAACCTCCTTAAGCTCATTTTTCCATGACGATTTTCTTTATCTCCTCGAATGGGTGTGTGGGTGAGGATTATATGATGTGTATTTGGTGTACAACATCCCCAAAGAGCACATCGAGGTCACCCCTCTTAATAGTGCGGTGTTTCCTATTAGACTCAAATGTAAATAAGAGAGAACAAGGAATAAAAACACCGGCTCTTCATATAGAAATGAATGGGGGATCACACATCGCCTTTCATCACCAACTGCGGACTATCACTTGTAGAGAAGCTAGTAGAAACATTAGTCCGCTCTCTAGCAGCGATGTCATAATTAACCAAAATACTGGATAAGAGCTATTTGCCCTTTCAGTGTGGTTGTCAAGCACAAGGTTTTGTATTACTAAAACTATAAATAAATAAAAGTAAACAATCTATGACTAGGCAAGGAAAGTAAAAAACAATAAAGCAAAGTTCTCCTTGGGTTTTTGTTTATGTTTTCTAATAGTAAAGTGTTTTTGTATTTTCGGATTTAATTAGTGCAGAAAATATAAAATAAAATAAAAATAATAGAAAGTGGTTTCTTATAATAAAAGTGGTTCGGGGTTCATGGGTTCATTTTACTACTCTATCATAAGGTGTAATGGACATAAAAATGTTCAGAAAAGATATAAAATTGATGAAACTTCATTATGTGTTTGGTTAGCATTTATATGAGCATCACGTACTATTATAAAGATGATGCAACACATCTCACTTATACTCCTCTAGAAATGGAAAACTCAATGCAATCTAAAATTAATAATAAATAGAGTATAGCCTTAGGTACTTTGACATGGTGTTTGAATATCAAATGTGCTACCTTTAATAAACAAGATCACCCTAGCTGTCATCATATGATTGTAACACATGTATTCACTTTATCCCTAATGACGTAACAAAAGAAAGGTAAAAATCATAGTGGATCTGGAGTTTTCTGTCACTGCCCAATCACCACCATCATGTTACTCCATCTAATATACACGTTCTTCCACACATGTTTCTCCATACAAGTTTGATCATAACAAGTACTTAAAAACAGGATACATAATATGCATCTAACAATACATCTTACACATAATAGAATTTTGATATCAAATATTAAATTATAAAACAAAGATCCAACACATAGAAATTACATAGGTAACCATAATAATGTAGGATAGCTCATATGGTACTAGAGCAATGATAGCACAAGAAAGAGATAGATCAAGATAATGCCACAAACCCATAGTCTAGATATGGACTACTCCCTCATCATCATGGATATGATGTAGATGATGTCGGAGAAGGTAGAGATCCAACCGAAGGTGGCTCCAGTGGCGTTTTCCCCTCCAATCTTGGTTGGTTCTGGCTCTATTTCGGTGTTTCTATGTTTTTGCTCTGCCTCCTTCAAGATCATCCAATGCGTCTTTTTATAGCTGTTTTTAGGTCAATACTTAGAGGTTGAGATGAAGATGGATGGCTGCGTACGCTCAAGGAGGGAAAAAGACATGGTGGCGCAGCCTAGGGTCGGGCCCATGCCACCTGGGCTCTTTTGGGCCTCCGAGCTCCCCTCCCGGGTTCCAGTGCTCCAGGTTGTTTTTCTCGTATAAAAATAATCCTTGAAAAATCGAAGCTCCATTTGACTTCATTTAAGTCCCTAAAAGATAAAAAATACACAAAATAGGTGTTTCCTGTCATGTAGAGTTATAACCCAAATAAAGGGTATCATTGGTTAAATCCCCATAAATCAATATAAAACATGGAAATAACATTATATATAATGTAAATATATGGGAATATGTGTCAATAAACTACAAAGTTTATCTATGCATTTTATATGCATCAACCGCTAGTAATTTTGATCGTCTTTTAACAAAGCAAAAGTAAATTTACAAAGGCAAAAAAATCAAAAACGTGTGCACGAAGTCCTTACATGTGACCTACTACAATAGAAAAATCATAAACAAGACATGCAAATACTTTAGGCATGCAACATATCCCCTGAATGGCTACCGTGTAGGAGTTAACTTGGCTTTCAACCCTAGTGTTCATGCTCACAGACAAAACCATGGATCCCCTCAACAGAGTGCACCCAAACTTGTCACAGATCTCCCTCTTGGCAGTACAAGCAACTTCTTTAACTAGAGATTTCGAGGTTCTTGGGGAAAATCTTGATTTTCTATTTTCCGAGTCTAGAAATTTGAAACCGGGGATTTTTTTTCCAAAAGAGGTGCAAGGATTTGGCATGCCCATGGACCGATGTCATTTTTCACGCACGATGCGTCCTCGCGGATGGCCAGTACCGGGAGATGGGTATTTTTCTCGCGGTGGAGCTATATACTCTTTTAGTTATACCTTGGGAATTAAAAATTTGAAATGTGGTTACCCTAGATAATGTTCAAAAAATTAAAAGATGGTATGGGGTTCCCAAGAGGTGTCCTAGGATGGATCCGTGATTAGGATTCGGATTCCATGGACCCTAGCATGGTTGCGCATGTAGGCAAGTTTGGACGGTTTTTGAACAAAGCAAAAGGAAATTAAAAAAAATTAAAAAACGTGTACGACGAGTCCTTACTTGTGACCTACTATCCAGGAAAAAAATCATAAACAAGACATACCAATACTTTGGGTCTGCAAGGCATCACCTAGATGGCTAACATGTATGACTTAACTTGGCTTGCAACCCTACTAGTTATGCTCACTACCAAAACCATGGCTCCCTTCAATGGATTGCGCTCAAACTCGGCACAAATCTCCCTCTTGGTACTACAAGAAACTTCTCCAACTAGACATTTCGGGGTTATGTGGAAAATACTAAAACTCTAGCTCATTTATCTTGAAAACCGTGCAACTCCTTTATGGTAGCTCAGTTATATGAAGATTTTTATTGAAAATATCCCTAGACCCAGTTTCTTATTTTTCCTTATAACTAAGTCACATAGTGACCACAGGTTGTGCATTTTTTATGATTTTTCAATTACTTGTGCTCATTTGAATGTTTGTCAAACCATCGCCTCTAACCCTTTCAAAAACCCCTCATAACCCCACAACACCTCGTGCAACCCTAACGTCCAACTGTGACCGTTGGATCGTATCCCTAGCGCCCAACTCTTGTCGTTGGATCAGGGCTTCTAGAAGGCCACCCGCGAGCGGATTGCCCCACTGAATCTAGCCAATCAGGTTGTAGAAATGGCCTACTCGCAGATCACCCTTAAAAAACATGATCTGTACCGTTGCCACGCAGCGATCCAACGACCCATTGTGACTATGATGTTGCGTGTCCGTGACATTTGATAGTCTCTGCATTAGTATCTTCCTGTCTATGCCTTAGTATATATTATTTTTTTCTCACTCCCTGTACCCCTCCTGATAGCTCAATACAAAGAGAGCCTTTCTCTTCCCCTCCCAACTTCCTCCCGAACGACACCCCATTGCCCCCACGTCGCCTCCGACCAGCATTCATCGTGCCCACCTGCCATCTAGCGCTTGTTTCATCGGGTTAGCGGGTCTAGATATTCTTGTGCGATTTTTGATTTAGCTAAGAATTTTTAGATCGGCTTACTGAACTTCAGATCTATTCTCGGATTTCTTAGTGAACTTCACATGGAATACTAGGTGTTGAACAACGCAGATCTGAAAGCCATCACGCACAACATCAAGTCTACGTACGAGATCAACTGCTCCCATGAAGAGATAACCGCACCAGCGGTCTTTATTATTTGTCGATACCTTCGGTTTGGTCCTAAATCTTTAAAATTGCACATCCGAGTCCTAAATCTTTCGTAAGTGATTCACCCGAGGTCCTATTTTGCTCTGACCGCTTTGACTTGTCTACGTGGCGCTTTGACCACTGCCACGTCAGCAATAGAGATACCAGTTGGACATGTATATTTGCAAAAAGGTCCCTATGCCCTCGGCATGAACCGCATGTACTGGAGCTTGTTGCGTCTCTGTAGGGCCAGTGCACAGTGCGCTTAGCAACGGTGCCAGCCCGTGGCCCGGACATGGTGAGGCCCGAAACATGGGGGCACTTGGTCGATGCGGTCCATCTTACCATGGTGGAGGAGTAGGAGTAGGACCAAAGCTGTTTGCCGGAGTCAATGGCGGTGAAAAGCACCTGAAACGCCCGATGTCGTTTGTCGATGACGATGACGATGACGATGGCGTAGCCAGTCACATAGTCCCCACCGCTATTGCGATCGACGTTCAGAGGAGGCACTGGAACTAGAAGCGTGCTCCGCTCTCCGATGACGGGGTGGCAAACGGCCAGATAGAGCTTCCGCGAGTTGAAAGGCACGGGCCTGATGCGCAAGAGGAGCAGGCCGCACCGCGACGCCAGAGGGCTGGCGTAGTCGAAGAGACCGCCGTCATTAGGGAAGAGCAAAGATAGATCAGCCGTGCATGATCCGTTCGGTGCCGGCAGCGTATGGAACCTCTCGAACTACGGCGGCCACGGGCACAACTTCCTCGTTATGGGCTCTGACGACGGCCTGACGAGAAGTACCATCTGGGAGAAAGCCTCGAGGATGAAGGAGGCGCGCCGCCTGTTCTTCTCAAACCGCAAGAGGAACGCCGGGTCGCCGAGGATGCGGAGTCACCGCCTGCACGTGCCCGCGCAGTGTAGGAGGTCCACGGGGTCCAGCAGGCGGGAGAAGATGTCGCGGAGGACGTCGTCCGAGCGGGGAGCACCAACGCCGCCTGCCATGGCCATCGGTGTCTACTTTTTGCTAGGGCATGATGTGGATCCTCGTGGCTCTGTAGCCCAAGACTCTAGAGACCGAGCTTCCTATAGAGCCCGCACTGCTCGTCTTCGTGGTGAAAAATAGAATGGGACCCTAGTTTGAAAAGGAATATAACATGGGGAGCTTTGTGCAAATATACACATCTAACTGGCATCGCTGTTGCTGACGTGGCAGTGGTCAAAGCGCCACGTAGACAAGTCAAAGCGGTCAGAGCAAAATAGGACCTCGAATGAATCACTTACGAAAGGTTTAGGACTTGGATATGCAATTTTAAAGATTTAGGACCAAACTGAAGGTATCGGCAAAGAACAGGGACCGCTGATGCGGTTATCTCTCCCATGAAGGCTACGGTGGCCTTTTCCACCGTGTTGTCGTCCACATCACGAGCTCCCGTGCCCCTTGTACCTGCATGGAGCCTGGCTGCCATTTCACCAACCCGCCGACAGCGCTCGTGTGGCCCACCTTGCAGCGGACCACCTGATCGAAGTGCACAAGTTCTCATATGGCAAGACCAAACTTCTCCAAGAGCAGGTGCTGGTGCTGGGATCGGCAAGCCACCGACTCATTGTCGAAGGGGAGTATGGCGTCGTCTTTGTCCTGACCTTCAGCATGATCAGCCTGTGCACCGTCATGTCTAGGATGTGCGTCGGCAGGGGCGGCGGACCTAGAACCAAAATGATCCGGTGTCACTGTCTTAGTCATGCATAATTTTTTCCTAAAGTTGAGGGTGTCACACACTATAAATGAGTAAAACATAACAAAGAAATCATTTTCCAACGGGTGTCCTGTGACCCCTGCTACCATAACCTGGGTACGCCCGCGGGTGAGTCTCGTGTGTGTGTGTGGCCATTGTACATGGTGAGTATATGGGCGCATGGCCCGTCACCGTCCTCGGATACTGTGAAGTTGATATATAGCTGAGGCGTCGGGTGACGTGAAGCACACATCATTCTTTGAGGTGCCATCACAGTAGAGAACCAATACGTAGAGAACCAAGAATGACAAATTTGGGTAGCCGGTTTTATCATTTTGTTTCTCTGATGGTAAATAGCATATGATGTATCCATAGTTGCCGTTGGCTTTATTAATGTTAAAAAGCCAGGTGCCATCCTGGTACCTTCCGTCTAAAAAATCGCATTTTGGGCTGAGTTTTTGGGAGCTATAGATATAGCCTGTAGGCCATTTATAGAAGTATATCAGCGTTTTGTATCATCTCTAAATATGCTTCATATGAGTTGTACGATCTCGGCCCAAGGGATTCCATGGCGTCAGGAGAGCGACAGGGTGTATGGTCTATGTGGCTGTATACAACACACAGCATGAACGGAGCATGTCCCTCTTATAATTAACTTACGGACCAACTCTAACTCTGAACGAAGCATCGCGGAGATCAAAGCGAAAAGTAACGCTTGTACGAACACCTGCAAGCCAGCTCGCGGATGACAACGATTAGAAACCCCTGAAACACATACCTACACGTACAAAAACTGCAGGCAGCGTCCGTTAGCAGGGAGATTAGGGCCTTGTTTGCGATGGATCTTGTGTGTGCTCCAGTATTTAGTTCAAATTTAAACTAAATAACCAAGCACACACACACAAAAAAGCACCTCTAATCCAAACAGGCCGTAAAGAAAGCTCCGCGAACTGTACTCCGTGGATGTTCAGGGTGCGCCAGGCACATCTCTTAGGCAGTCATGCTTACATTCAGACTGTTTCTCATCGTTCTTCTCCCAACCCCCATATTGCCCTTTGTCATCATGGCAACAAACTCCCCGTAATCAATGCGACCGTCCTAGTAACAACACAAGGTAAATACATCAAAGCATTAGTCACAAACATTTTGACTGAATTTATGTTGAAGCAGCAGCACCAACAACAGTGGGCTTCAAAATTCAAAAGGCTGTACAGTAACAAATTAATCAAATATACTTATATATCATTCCACGCTAAAAAATTATATATCAATCTTAATCGCAAACAAATACATAATCTATGATAGTTTATGAAGACCAGGTATTACTTGTTCTAGAAATACAGTTCTATAGGCTATAGCATGTACAGTATACTACTTAAAGTTACTAGACAGATGATTAACAGTATATCCCTACCCTGCTGCATCTATGGGTCACAACAAATTAACAGAACCCTTTGTCCAGAAATATGTGACTTAGATTTTTCTAGATTCGCATGTATCTAGACGTGTTTTAGTGTGTACATCAATACGAATCTAGACAAACACAATTCACTTATTTTCAGAGAAGGGGTACCTTTTATGGGTGCAGTTTTTTGGCTTTGGAGCTCCTGTGGCCTTATTATTTTAATTAATCAAAAAGTACATTTATAAGATAAATTATACTCCCTCTAGATGTCGCAGATTTGTCTAGATTCGCAAATATCTAGACGAGTTTTAGTGTGTATTGTATATACATGCGAATCTAGACAAATCTGTAATGTCTAGATACATGCGTATCTAGACAAATCTGCGACATCTAATTCAGGACAAAGGGAGTAATAATAATACAGATTTCTAACATGTGAATGTTAGAGTGCACTATAAGCCCCTTAAATTTCGAGGGAACATATTTTCAAACAGTACCGATTTAGGATTTCTCACATGTCATGAGCCTGCACAAAATAGTAGTAGTACTGATTAAACCTAGCAAACAGTGTTTGCGCTGTTTATAATTATAGATCGTTACTTTTTTTCTGTGCAACTGGTGATATAACGATTTTTCCATGAAATTATGTTCATCCAGAGTGCATTCTCACATGTACATGAGATTTCTTTTTGGAATACTATACAAGCTACTTTAAGACTGACAGTATTATATGTGTACAGAACTACAAGCATAAATTTACTTACATTATCCTGGTCAGCTTCTATTATGACATCATCAAGAAAAGCATCTGGCATGTTATGCTCTTTGCAAGCTTGCTGGAGCTCATCCACTGTAATGTAACCACTACCATCCTTGTCAAAATAAGAAAAGGCTGCCACCAGATGTTCCTCGCGCTCTAGTTTGTTGAGATGCAATGTAGCAGCAATGAATTCGATGTAATCAATGGTTCCACTATTGTCCACATCTGCCTGAAGTTATTCAAATGAAACCAAAAGAACATGTAAGATTGTAGGTTACTATTTTTAGCAGTGATTACATAACCCTACATCATAAACAGCAGTGGCGGAGCTAGACCATGAGCAGAGCCTGGGCAAACTACAAAGGAACATGGCCGACGGGGTATTTGCCCATGAAAATGCTGACTATTCTTGATCTCCTCTTCTAATATTAATAGGTGTTTCTGACCATAGCCCGGGCAGCTACCCAGGCTAGCTGGGATGTTCGGTATGAAAGAGAAAGAGTAAATTGATTTACAAAACAGAAAAGACAGTGGTGATGCCATGAGCTAGGACCTACGGTTTCAGTAGCTAAAACTTTCAGGGACGAATGCTTAAAATCTGAAGAACAAAAACGGGTTTCAGGAAAGATTCCGGAACAAGCCACCACTGAGATAAAATTGAACTGAAGACGAACCATTCACAGGCAGATAACACATGTTCATTCAGAAAAAAAAGGTCTCAGGTTTCCAAGCAAAATAAGTTCCAGCTGTAAGTTCCCTGACACATATATAAAGTTCTGTTGTGGGTTGGGAGATCACAAGACAAACAGAGTAATAAATATAAAATAAGAAAAGTATGGACAAATTCTAAATTCTGGAATACATGAGTCAAATGAACTAAGTTCATGTCACCAAAGATTCTTATATTCAAAGCTGATAATAATTTTGCAAAAGTTGCAAACTATGGTAAAACTGGGGAAGCGGAAAGCATTGCATTTTTCGTACTCAGCTGACAGGTCCAAGAATATTATTGAAATGTGCATATGCAGGAACCAAGTTGCCAAAGATTAAGGCCCTTCCATAGTCACAAGCTAAAGATGCTCCATAGATGAACTAAAAACAAAAAGGGAAGGTACCTAGGCTAGCAACAAGTCCAACTTACCGCTTCCATAAGATCACGAATCTCGGTATCTTTAAGTGTTGAACCATATTTTCTCATGCCTTCTTTCAGCTCATCGTATGTAATTGCACCACTGTTGTCTGTGTCCATTGCCTCAAACATTTCTTTTAATCCTGCAATCTCCTCCTCTGAAAGGCTCTCAGCAATTACCTGGTAGAATGAACACAAATGATTAATCAATACTAAACTAAACAACTGCCCCACAAGACAAAATAAAATGTACTGAAATTAGAGTCGCATCACAAGGTTACTAACTGTATACTTGAAAAGGTAGTAAATACCAGACATACAGGTAATTTTGGGGGGTAACAGCAGTATATCAGTTATCTTGGATAAAAGTATTATAACAATTACAGACAAAAAGATCCATTTGATTTCTATAAAACACTAATCGTGTCAATGCGGGTAATCAGAAGTTTTTGCCATGTAATGCAGTAGAAAAACTAGTCTACAAAGGTCATTAAAATGATAAAAGTAACATAATATGAGAAGAAGCAACGGACATTATAGTGAGTAGAAGCGAACGGACATTATTTGTTTTTGTGCATGATTATTTACTATGACGATGGTAATAATAACAACAGAATCAGCTGAAGGTACTCACTCGCAAAGCCATCCTCTTTAACTTATTCATTGCTGAGAACTGCTTAATGCGAGAAAGGACAGCTGGATCCAGTGGCCGATCAGGAGCAACTCCATGATCACAAATCCAAGGGTGACCTGAACATGTAAGGAAAATGATTCTTTTATATTTTGTAGAAAAAATGTATATGTGTTGTACTTACTGTAGAGGTTTTTATTAAACTGTTGTGCATATATATTTAATGGAAGATTTCTAGAAATTGAGGCTTTCATGAGCCAGTGGGAGAAATTGATCCTTTGAAACTAATCTTATTTCTTATCAGTAAAAACAATGTTGAGATTATGCAGATATTTGTATCAAGGCATTACAAGATGGCGCAACACTCATAGTTCACAAAATAAAGTTAAAGCATTCAATTGTAGTTGCATCATACTTCTATTTGCACCACTTTGGAGACACATCAGAATTAATATTCATACAAGAACCTGAACTAATGGAGGAGAAAAAAGAGCTCGGGTACTGGTGATAGTAACTAACATAAAACTTGGTGTGCTGTTAGACGTTTTGCTGGGTGAGGATTCAACATTCTTGTTATAAGATCCTTCGCACTGTCAGAAATCACAGACCACGGATCACAGTCAAAATCAATTTCGCCTTTTAATACTGCATCAAAAATTCCTTGCTGTGTCTCTGCAATAAGTACATTCAGCAATCAGAGTAGAACAGTAGTAAAAAGTTAGAAAAGATTTCCAAAAATAATCACAGAGTTAAGAAATGAAACATAAAGCTCTACCTGCCCAAAATGGTGGTACACCACTTAGTAGTATGTACAGAATTACACCAGCAGTCCATACATCAGCTTCTGGTCCATAGCGTTTGCGCAGCACTTCTGGAGCTACGTAGTAAGGACTTCCAACAACATCAGTGAAAACTTGACCTATATAAAGTAATAAAACAACAAAGGAATTGATCATAAGATGATTATGGATCAAATGACTTCAAAACAATGACTGTTCCATAACATGCACATTACTTAAACGAATACAGTAACAGCCTAACAAAGTGAGCATATAGGTCAAGACAAAGCAAGGAGTGATCCTATAGGTTGCATCTGAA
Source organism: Avena atlantica (assembly GCA_910589765.1). NCBI lineage: Eukaryota > Viridiplantae > Streptophyta > Magnoliopsida > Poales > Poaceae > Avena > Avena atlantica. Next base: position 217,647,366 of record OU342738.1, read on the forward strand.
AGCCACCTTAGAAACTGAAGAAAACTCTGAACATTGACACTGAATTTTAATGCTGCCTTCTCAACTATCTTGTGGATGCTTGTGATCTCAACTCCACCAACAAAACAATTAAGTTCCACAGGCCCGGAAGGAAAAATTTAAGTGTATCTGCCTGATGAAGTGACTCACCGGGCTTAAAGAAGACGGAGAGGCCAAAATCGATGGCCTTAAGCGACATGTCGTCATCCTTGTTGGCCAGCAAGAAGTTTTCAGGCTTGAGGTCCCTGTGCATGACTCCGAGCGAGTGGCACGCCTCGACAACTCCTACAACGATGCGTGTGAGATCGGCCGCCTTGCGCTCGCTGTAATGCCCCCGCTGTATGATACGGTCGAACAGCTCGCCGCCCGCACAGAGGTCCATGACAATGTGGACGTAGACCTGGTCCTCGTATGCTCCTTTGATGGCCACGACGTTCTGGTGTCCGGCGAGGTGGTGCATGATCTGGATCTCGCGGCGGACGTCCTCGACGTCCTCCCTTGTGATGAGCTTGCGCTTGCCGATCGACTTGCAGGCGTATTCCACCCCCGTGGCTCGGTCCGTGCAGAGGTAAGTGGTGCCGAACTGGCCCTGCCCGAGCTTGCGCCCGAGCAGGTAGTGGTCGTGGAGGCTCGGGGTGGGGTGGCCGAGCACATTGGCCGTCAGCTCCGCGGGGGCGAGGGAGCCCCGGCGCATGCCGGAGGCGGGAGGCGGGGCGGCCGCATCCGCATCTGCTGCCGGGCGCGAGGGCCTCTTACCTGCCGGCGATTTGACATCGGCCGCGGCGGCGGTGGCGACGAGCGCGTACTCCGGGTCGTGGCGCTGCGACGTGCCGCGGAAGCTGGAGAAGTACTGGGATCTAAGGGTGGCGCCGCACGTGTTGCCCATCACACCGGCCGCGGGGGCGACGCGAGGCGATCACTCTCGCATCTAGGAACAGCTCCGATGGGATTTAGGGTCGGGCGGAGTCGTCGGCGGCGCGGTCTGGATAGGGAACGGCGCGGGCGATGGAGCTGGGACTGCGAGTTGAAATGGGCGGAGGCCGCGAGGGTCTCGTCTCGGGTCGGGTCAGAGTTGCGGCGACTTTTGGAACTTGGAGGAAGTGAGGTGGAGTGGAGGGAGCGGCGGCGACTTCACGGCGGCCACGCGCTCACGTTTGCGGAAAGCAATGCGGAAGTTGCCGCAGTTGCAGCCTTCCCTGCTCTGCGATTCCGCTGAATCGGGGCGGAATGATAGCACGGACTTGGATATATAATTTGCCCTTGCCAGGTGCCGCGACCGGCGATGCACGCAACAACGCAACGATCGAAGTCGTGCAGGAAATGTTGGCTAGTTTTCCCCGACACAAAGATATTTCCCTTTTCCGTTACCTTTTTCACCCATATTTTTTTTGAGAATTTTTTTAACCCATACTCTGTATTCAGAATCGGAAATGTACCGCTGCTAGTCACTTCAGAATTGGCAACATTTAGAACCCATACTCTGAGTAACTTGCAGATCTGTATTCAGAATTGGAAATGTACCGCTGCTAGTCAGGCCCGGCACTTAGCAAATGCAGCAAAATGGCACTGCACAGGCCCCCAGAATTGGGAAGGGCCTCGGCCCAGGTATGCTTATGTTACTTGTAGTCAGCCCGAAGGCTCATTCGGTCTTTCCCTTGGAAAAAATCCCTCTGACCCAAATTACTTAATTTAAATTGTCTAGATTTAGATGTATTTAGACTTATTTTAGTGTTAAATACATCCAAATCTAGATAAAACCAGGTCAACTAATTTGGATCGGAGGGAGTATAACATCTAAGCCTCGTTTGTTGGGATTAAATCTAGATCTTGAAGAGATCCAGGTATGGATTGTATTGATCCATACATTCACCCAAAGCCCAAATAAACCAGTTAATCCATTTTCCATATTTTTTATAAGTTCCGGCCGTTTTGTTAATCCATGCTAGCTGTATGTGTGATCTGGCCATGCGCTGCTAAAAACTTCGCTCGCTCATATCGTGGAATTAATCTAGATATCAGGTGGCAATAATTTTTTTCAGGTGAAGTCAATAGAGGTGGCTTGGATATGCTGTACAGAAAATCCACTCCGGGCGAAAGCGATAGCGCGCTGGTTTGGAAAAAATTCATTATCAGGCTGGAAAATTCGGATCAGGCGTTAATCCATGTAAATCTAGGCCAGTTTAGACCGTTTGGAATTAAACGAACAAAGGCTTAGGCATTAACGACTTTTTTTTTAAACTCATATATATATATTATTAGGTCTGCAAGCCGTCTCATTAAAATCTTCTAGTTCCCGTAGATAACCTGGTAAGAAAAAAGAGTACATCAGGAACTTGCAGCCTTTAAGCCAGTCACTTACATCGTGTCAAAGACACTTACATCGTTAATCAAAAGGGGCAAAATAAAAGTAGGGGGATCATCGTCCTAGGTACAAGAGCTAAAAGAATGGAAACTATTCTTAGCCAGCTCGTGCGCCACAGAATTAGCTTCTCTCGGACAATGTTCTCACTTTACCAAAACCTGCAGCCATAATGTTACGGTCATAGAAAATCGTCGAAGCCGAGGTTGCAGAAAATCCCCCTTCTCTCATAGTATCTACCACCTCCATATTATCAGACTGAATAATAAGCCGGTTTCATCCAAAATTCTGTGCAAGAAGAAGCCCCTCACGGACTGCATAGGCCTCAGCCATCATCGGATCAGCCACAAAAGGTAGATTTTTTGTAGTGGCAGCAATAAATTTACCTTTGAAATCCCGAATAATAACTCCCGCACTTCCTCTTCCTTCATCAAATATATAAGCCGCATCAACATTCACCTTTACTCCTTCACGGGGGCATTTTCAGGATGCAGTGATGCGTAATATCGGCTTTTTACGAGCCCACCAATAGTTTGTTGCTGACGCACCAATTAACATTGCTGATCGTTGGGGTGTTTGCACTTCTTCACAATGAATCAGTTGGTGTCTTTCCCACCATATGTACCATGCTCCTATTAAGACAAGCTCAGGAAGGCCAACTCCATCTAAAGGATCCCAAGCACCTTGAGTACAAATAATATGTTCTAGGGTTACCGCCCCAGCTCTATCAATATTTGTTGCTTGGTCTATAATGCTCTGAACACCCAGCTTTTCCCAAATAAGTTTTGCTCAAGCACAAGTAAAAAGGGTATGCATAATATCTTCACAACCCACTAAGCAAACTTGACAACCGTCATTTGGGATTATATGTCTATTAGCCAAAATACCAAGGCAAGGAATAATACCATGCATAGCCCTCCAACCGAAAATCTTAATATTTGAGGGGATATTTAGTTTCCAAAGCTTCTTCCAAACTGGGCTAATGTCCAATCGTTCCACTCCCAAGATTCTTCTCTCATTTTGACCAAATCGGTAATCCCATTCAGCATGATATGCTGATCAAACCGAGAAAATTCCATTGTTGGTATGATGCCATGCTATAAAATCTTCCATACCTTGAGGAGCAATTGGGATCTCCAGAATTCGATTCACATCAACACTCCAAAAGATGCTCCGGAGCAATTCTTCGTCCCATAAACATGTGGCTAGATCAAGAAGATCATTAGCTTTAGTAATAAGGATATTTCCCCATGGAGTTACCAGTTTACGAGTAGGACTGGTAGGGATCCAGGTGTCTTCCCAAATATTAACTTGACTTCCATCACCAATTCTCCAGAAGCAACCTATTTTGAAAATTTCCAGACCTGCCATAATGCTTTTCCAAGTAAAAGAACTTCCAGGTTTTAATTTTGCTTTTAGAAGATTTCCTTCTGGATAGTACTTTGCTCTTAGGACTCTTGAGCAGAGAGAGTCCGGTTTCTCCATTAGTCTCCAACACTACTTTGCTAACATTACCAAATTAAAAGTGTGAAGGTCCCTAAAGGACATCCCACCTCTTCCTTTAGGAATGCACATTTTCCACAAAGCTAACCAATGCATACTCTTGTGGTCATCATCATCGCCCCACCATAGCTACAAAATAGCATCAGTAATTCCTTTGCATATGTTTTTCGGAATTTTGAATACTGTCATCGCAAACACAGGCATATCTTGAGCAACCGCTTTAAGGAGCACCTCCTTTCCGCCCATAGAAAGCAACTTCTCCTTCCACCCATTGATTCTACTCAAAACCTTCTCAATAAGAAGTTGAAAGCAATCGCTTCTATCCGCCCCCACCATAGAAGGTAGACCTAAATATCGATCGTTTAGAGATTATGTAACAATGTTCAATCTCTCACAAACAGCCACATTTTTTATCAACCGGAGTATTGGGACTAAAAAATATGCTAGACTTTGCATCGCTCACCATTTGCCCCGAACTGTCACAATAAAGATCAAGTATTTGTTTCAAAACCACAACAGTCTTCTCATTTGCTTCCATAAGGATTAATGAGTCAACCACAAATAACAAATGTGTAACCATAGGTGCTTCCCGGCATACCTTCACACCCGTCAATTCATCAGCAGAAGCCGCGTGTGTAAGTGTAACACCCTCAGAATCGGACCTATGCAAGTTTGAGTAAAATTCGCCAAACCCGCATAGAAACGATTCAAAGGTGCCCACCAGGCACTTTCGTGCGGGTGGAAAACGAAGTAATAACATTACACAATAGTCCTCGATGGGACCCACAGAACAGATATATATAACGGCGACTCCATGAGTCCAGAATACAAAAATAATGTACAAAGATCCAAATCACCTTGAAAATGATCGAGCGTCCGACTACGGACAAGATGCAAATGGGGCTAAGAGCCCTGAAGAATAACCAATGGCGTCCATAACCCTGCCCAGGCCAAGCCGGAAGGGTAACCCTGCTAACGGCGTCGATCTCAAAACCTGCTTAACAAAAGGGGTGCCGACAAAGGGCAAAGCAGAAAAACAAAGAAGGAGCGTCAGTACTGAGGCCAGTACACGGCGAGGCTAGAATTCGGCGGTCCTCGCCTACATAGGTATGGTGGACTGAAGCGGCAGCGGCAGCATGCACTAAACAGCCTATAGAGACTCGATATAACTGGCGGCAAACAGAGAGGGATAAGAAGGACCTATTCGGAACCAACCTAATTCTATCATCAAACAAACCCATCCTGGCGTTTTCCCCTCGATACCAAACGAGGAGGTCAACCGAGAAACTCACACAGTTGGCAGTTTTACTTCTTCAGTTATCGTTGCAGCAATTACTAGTCAAATATAGATAGTCATCCTGATAAAATAAACAGTGGGCACTTTTATTTATCCGTTCCGTTATAGTTGCAGCACTTACTAATCAGATACAATTAGCATGAGATAACCCAAAACCCAGCAGTTGTTGGTACTTTTATTCAGCCATTCCGTTGTAGTTGCAATACTTACTAGTCAGGTACAATGGTCGCAAGCGACACTCCAAACAAGCAATGGTGGGCAGTATTATTTAGCCATTCCATTATAGTGAAGCTGATTACTAGTCATTATAAGTCAAATTTATAGCAGTAAACTTTAGTTATGCTTGTCTATGATCGAGAAACTGTGCTCCAAGTCGTCCATATCCGCGGACACGGCTTTCAGAAAGTTTTACCCGGCCGGGGTGCACCAATAGCAACACACACTCGATCAACCTCGGAAAAACCAAATCAAAACCCAACGAGGCCTTCACGACAAAGCAATCACAAGATTCAGAAATATTTCAGGGGGCCACCCCTTAAGTAGATCCCGCAACGGAGTAAGCAAGCTCCGAGACGGCCTCAAGGTCTGCGACAATGGCTGTAAACGACTGGGAACCCGAAAGTGTGGCTGGGCTTGTCGATACCGCGTAAACATTCCGCTTCCAAAACAGTATAGTGTGCAGTACCTCGCACAATCGTAAATAAAGCAGTAAAGCATGGCATAAGTACAGGATCGTAAATAAAACCTCAAACTAGTTTGTGGCCCCAAGAAATAAGAATGAATCAAGCTCTGGCTCAGGGGGGTCCCATATACCTCCCGGATGTGGATAGCGCGATAAATCAAGGAACAGGTATCAAGTACTCGGGGTCTTACGGGACACAAGTGGGCGTTCGGAAACCAAAAATTTTCTATCACCCACCGATGCCTCTGCTTATTTCAATTTTAGTTGTTAAACAGGAATTTAAAGTGAACAGTAAGTAAAACTAGAATCATCTCCCACATCAACATGCGGCAAAACATCAGCACCCGTGGCATATGACGACACTTCTCAGCACTTGAGCAAGCCACTACGACGCGCAAGTCCAACTATCTACCAAACAACAGGTAATAGGATGTGTCCAAGGCCATATCGGGCTGCAAGGGATATCACGGGTACGGAAAACTAGAGCATCGCAACACAGATAGCAATAGATCAACGGGAGGGAAGTAAATACTATAAAAGTAAGATAGGTAGAAAGGGGGAGATGCTCGCCTGAAAACATTGTCGAAGGGTTCATCCGAAGATCGGGGCGAAGCTCACATCAACTCAACGGCCTTATCCGCGAAGAACCAAATCACTAGAAGAACACCGGATGCAATATTTAATAAAACGGCAGAAGATCGGCATGATGCATGTATGATGGATGACATGGCAAGGTGCGATGCAATTAGGTCCTATTAAGCGTAACCGGGGTCCCGACAATTAATTAGATGGTTCGAGTTATTTAGAAGCCCCGCAATTTAAATGTTGTTTTAACATGGCAAAAGATAGCACCGGTCCGCTACACAAGTTTAAATGAGGCCAACATGAGACTAGATTTGCCCGCATATGGGCCCCATATTTAATTATTAGGTGAATCGGCATAAGGCCCCCAAACCACAGATATGCATGCGAGATGAATGATTAAATATGCAACAAGTTGTTATTATGTTATCAAATAAGGTATCGAGGAAAAGGGGTCACACATTGAGGGGGTCTCGACGATCCTGGGGTTCCGGGGTTCGGGGTCGGTCTCAGGGTCCAGGGTTCGGCGGAATCGGTCTCGACGGAAACGTTCTCGGATTCCGGGAAGGACTTGGTTTGGTGTCGTTCTTGTCGCATTCGCAGTCTTCGGGTCGTGTTGGTGATCATGGCGTTCTGAAAGTAGTACTCGGCGTTTCGTGAAGATCTTGTTGATTCCATGGCGGAGGCCTTGGCGCTTCGGTTCGGTCTTCGGATCTCCACATGGCCGGTCTTGGTGACGAGCTTGTGCGATGGGGATCTTGGTTCAACATCAACGCGGTCTCCGAGTCCGAGGGTTAGACCTTGGCGTCCGAGGGAGAATCCCTGTCGTTTCCGTACCGACGACCTTGGTGTTCTGGGGAGCTCCCGGTGTCTCGAGGAGGAGATCTTGTCGGTTCCACCTCGAAGGCCCTGTTGTTCTGCAGTGGGGATCGTGGTTCATCGGGGTTCGGGTCTCCGACGTCGCATACGGGAAGAAGGTCTTGAGGATCCGGCGAAGATGTTGGCGCACATGTGGTCTTCGGGTTCGGGGATCCCGGCGTCCGTAGTAGGTCTTGGTGCTTCGGCTTGATGTCGTCTCCCTAGTACCGCGGGCTCTCGATGTAGTTCTCGTTTGGATACCTTGCAGGGATAGGGCGCCTGACGGAGTTGGCCTTGGGAACGGCGGCGTTCGGAACCTGGGTCGCAGGAGGGTGGCCCGAGAGTGGCACGGCGGTCACCGAGGAGGCCCTGGCGAGGCCGACGCCGGCCAGAGGCGTTGCAGGACCGCGGGGCTGGCCCGAGGCGGCGGGGCTGGAGCCGGTGAGGCGGCGCGTCGCGGACGGGAGGACGCCGGGCGGAGGTTGGCGGGGCGCTGGGGTCGGGGACGGCCGGGCCGGAGGCGGCCGACGCCGGGCGAGGCGCGGAAGGCGGCGGTGGCTCGGGGCAGGTGCGGCGGAGGCGAGGCGGTCCCAGGCGTCGCGGCGCGGTCGGCGGGCTCGGGCGGCGGGCCGCAGGTGAGGGAGGCGCGCGGGAGCCTGAGGGTCCGGCGGCGGCGGAGAGGCTCTTGGCGGGTGGTTGGCGGAGGGCGAGCGAGCGAGGTCGCGAGCGGGGGTCGGAGCGGAGGAGGCAGACGCGAGCGACGGGGCGGCGGCGTCGCCGGCGAGGACGCGGGGAGCCGGGGCCGAGGCAGGCGGGGTTGGGGCGCGACGGCGCGAGGAGGGGCGGAGCTGGGGAGGGGAGAGGCGGCGTCGGGCGGTGGGGAGCCTGGCCGGCGAGCGGCGGGGACGAGAAGGGTGAGCGGGGCGCGGAGTAGCTGCGGCGAGCGGCCGGCCGGAGCGGGGCCCGAGGGAGGTGGGGGTCGCGTCGGGTGGCGAGGAGGGAAAGCGAGCGAGGCTGCGGGGACGCACGGCGGCGGCGGCGCGGGAAGGGCCAGGGCGGCGGACGGCGAGGCGGCCACCGGCGACGGGAGGGGCGGGAGGCGCTGCGGCGGTGGCGGGACTGCACGCGAGGGAGAGAACCAGAGGGAGAGGGAGGAGAGGGGCACGCGGTGGTGGGGGACAGGGTGGGGCCCAGGAGCGACAGGGAGGCGGGTCCCGCGGTTGGTTGGTGGGTTGGCGGTAGTGTGAACGCGTGTGAGGGAGGGAGTGGTCGGCTGGGTGGGGTGGGTTTAGATTAGGAGAGAGAGAGGGGGAGGTGGTTTAGTCTAGGTGGCAGGCGTTGAGTGGTTGGGGGAAAGGGAGTGTGGTGAGGTGGCGCGTCGCTATAGGGCGGGGTGATGTGGAGGCAAGGGGTGGGTAGGATTCTTGGTAGGTTTAGGTTTTGTTGGGGTGTCCAGGACGGACCGATTTAGTTTTCTGGGGCGGTCGTTCGGGTCAATCGGCCCGTTCGACTGCCCCGCTAAAATAATTAAAAATGTTCATTTGTTTAAACGGGCCGTCTGCAAACCGATAGCGGCCAAAACAAAATATTCCGGGGACCCGGGTTTTGGCGTTTGAATAAAATACGGGGCGTTTAGAAAACAAAACGGCTTTGCGAAAATAGTTTTATGCAAACAATGCATGATGATGACGATGCAATGCGCAAATTCAACGCGATTTTCTAGTAGTGGTTTTGCGGGATGCCACAATTCGACACCACTAACAATGGATCTCGCCCTCGAGATCCGCCTCATGGTACCGGAAGGAAGGTCGGCGTTCTCCGTCTTCTCGCTTTGTGTAGATCCTCGCGACACCACTAACGAGAGGTCGTTGTCCGTGATCGTCGGGAGAACACTCCGGATAAACAACGGACAAAGTTAAAGGTAAGGCCACCTCTAACTTCCATGGACGGAGTAAAACTGCTGGATCCACTGATTCGATGTACAAGAGCGAATGATAAGAGTAGTCGGATGGTGATCAGTCCATCGCGCACCCCAACCATTACTCTGCACACGAATAGGCGGATTATGCAACCAACTCTCGGAATTTAGACTGAAGATCTCGACAAGCGAGATTCGGAAACAAAGGAGTGATGCAGTCTCTGCATCGGATCTGGCGTAGATGATGTCGTCGCGTCGGAAAACACCGGAAGGCACAAACAAAGAACAAAGGATGGTTCCACAGACGAAGGGTTCCTCGGATAGCATGAAGACCAGATGTAGCAACACCGTTACCAAAGGAGGAAGCGAAACCCTGAAGGTACGACGGAAACCCAACCGCGAGAAATCCTGGACTCAAAGAAAAGGTAAGAGAGCAGGTTCAAAACACGTCGAGATAAGAGGGGAATAGCAGAGGGTAAGGAGTAAAAGCAGACCTAACCAGATCTATCCAACCGATTTTCAAAAATAGTTTTGACACCCTACTTCGGCCGTTAGCTAGGTTATCCTACAGGCTGGACTTGTGGGGTATCGCAACTGTTGTGCTCTGATACCACTCTGTAACACCCTCAGAATCGGACCTATGCAAGTTTGAGTAAAATTCGCCAAACCCGCATAGAAACGATTCAAAGGTGCCCACCAGGAACTTTCGTGCGGGTGGAAAACGAAGTAATAACATTACACAACAGTCCTCGATGGGACCCACAGAACAGATATATATAACGGCGACTCCATGAGTCCAGAATACAAAAATAATGTACAAAGATCCAAATCACCTTGAAAATGATCGAGCGTCCGACTACGGACAAGATGCAAATGGGGCTAAGAGCCCTGAAGAATAACCAATGGCGTCCATAACCCTGCCCAGGCCAAGCCGGAAGGGTAACCCTGCTAACGGCGTCGATCTCAAAACCTGCTTAACAAAAGGGGTGCCGACAAAGGGCAAAGCAGAAAAACAAAAAAGGAGCGTCAGTACTGAGGCCAGTACACGGCGAGGCTAGAATTCGGTGGTCCTCGCCTACATAGGTATGGTGGACTGAAGCGGCAGCGGCAGCATGCACTAAACAGCCTATAGAGACTCGATATAACTGGCGGCAAACAGAGAGGGATAAGAAGGACCTATTCGGAACCAACCTGATTCTATCATCAAACAAACCCATCCTGGCGTTTTCCCCTCGATACCAAACGAGGAGGTCAACCGAGAAACTCACACAGTTGGCAGTTTTACTTCTTCAGTTATCGTTGCAGCAATTACTAGTCAAATATAGATAGTCATCCTGATAAAATAAACAGTGGGCACTTTTATTTATCCGTTCCGTTATAGTTGCAGCACTTACTAATCAGATACAATTAGCATGAGATAACCCAAAACCCAGCAGTTGTTGGTACTTTTATTCAGCCATTCCGTTGTAGTTGCAATACTTACTAGTCAGGTACAATGGTCGCAAGCGACACTCCAAACAAGCAATGGTGGGCAGTATTATTTAGCCATTCCATTATAGTGAAGCTGATTACTAGTCATTATAAGTCAAATTTATAGCAGTAAACTTTAGTTATGCTTGTCTATGATCGAGAAACTGTGCTCCAAGTCGTCCATATCCGCGGACACGGCTTTCAGAAAGTTTTACCCGGCCGGGGTGCACCAATAGCAACACACACTCGATCAACCTCGGAAAAACCAAATCAAAACCCAACGAGGCCTTCACGACAAAGCAATCACAAGATTCAGAAATATTTCAGGGGGCCACCCCTTAAGTAGATCCCGCAACGGAGTAAGCAAGCTCCGAGACGGCCTCAAGGTCTGCGACAATGGCTGTAAACGACTGGGAACCCGAAAGTGTGGCTGGGCTTGTCGATACCGCGTAAACATTCCTCTTCCAAAACAGTACAGTGTGCAGTACCTCGCACAATCGTAAATAAAGCAGTAAAGCATGGCATAAGTACAGGATCGTAAATAAAACCTCAAACTAGTTTGTGGCCCCAAGAAATAAGAATGAATCAAGCTCTGGCTCAGGGGGGTCCCATATACCTCCCGGATGTGGATAGCGCGATAAATCAAGGAACAGGTATCAAGTACTCGGGGTCTTACGGGACACAAGTGGGCGTTCGGAAACCAAAAATTTTCTATCACCCACCGATGCCTCTGCTTATTTCAATTTTAGTTGTTAAACAGGAATTTAAAGTGAACAGTAAGTAAAACTAGAATCATCTCCCACATCAACATGCGGCAAAACATCAGCACCCGTGGCATATGACGACACTTCTCAGCACTTGAGCAAGCCACTACGACGCGCAAGTCCAACTATCTACCAAACAACAGGTAATAGGATGTGTCCAAGGCCATATCGGGCTGCAAGGGATATCACGGGTACGGAAAACTAGAGCATCGCAACACAGATAGCAATAGATCAACGGGAGGGAAGTAAATACTATAAAAGTAAGATAGGTAGAAAGGGGGAGATGCTCGCCTGAAAACATTGTCGAAGTGTTCATCCGAAGATCGGGGCGAAGCTCACATCAACTCAACGGCCTTATCCGCGAAGAACCAAATCACTAGAAGAACACCGGATGCAATATTTAATAAAACGGCAGAAGATCGGCATGATGCATGTATGATGGATGACATGGCAAGGTGCGATGCAATTAGGTCCTATTAAGCGGAACCGGGGTCCCGACAATTAATTAGATGGTTCGAGTTATTTAGAAGCCCCGCAATTTAAATGTTGTTTTAACATGGCAAAAGATAGCACCGGTCCGCTACACAAGTTTAAATGAGGCCAACATGAGACTAGATTTGCCCGCATATGGGCCCCATATTTAATTATTAGGTGAATCGGCATAAGGCCCCCAAACCACAGATATGCATGCGAGATGAATGATTAAATATGCAACAAGTTGTTATTATGTTATCAAATAAGGTATCGAGGAAAAGGGGTCACACATTGAGGGGGTCTCGACGATCCTGGGGTTCCGGGGTTCGGGGTCGGTCTCAGGGTCCAGGGTTCGGCGGAATCGGTCTCGACGGAAACGTTCTCGGATTCCGGGAAGGACTTGGTTTGGTGTCGTTCTTGTCGCATTCGCAGTCTTCGGGTCGTGTTGGTGATCATGGCGTTCTGAAAGTAGTACTCGGCGTTTCGTGAAGATCTTGTTGATTCCATGGCGGAGGCCTTGGCGCTTCGGTTCGGTCTTCGGATCTCCACATGGCCGGTCTTGGTGACGAGCTTGTGCGATGGGGATCTTGGTTCAACATCAACGCGGTCTCCGAGTCCGAGGGTTAGAACTTGGCGTCCGAGGGAGAATCCCTGTCGTTTCCGTACCGACGACCTTGGTGTTCTGGGGAGCTCCCGGTGTCTCGAGGAGGAGATCTTGTCGGTTCCACCTCGAAGGCCCTGTTGTTCTGCAGTGGGGATCGTGGTTCATCGGGGTTCGGGTCTCCGACGTCGCATACGGGAAGAAGGTCTTGAGGATCCGGCGAAGATGTTGGCGCACATGTGGTCTTCGGGTTCGGGGATCCCGGCGTCCGTAGTAGGTCTTGGTGCTTCGGCTTGATGTCGTCTCCCTAGTACCGCGGGCTCTCGATGTAGTTCTCGTTTGGATACCTTGCCGGGATAGGGCGCCTGACGGAGTTGGCCTTGGGAACGGCGGCGTTCGGAACCTGGGTCGCAGGAGGGTGGCCCGAGAGCGGCACGGCGGTCACCGAGGAGGCCCTGGCGAGGCCGACGCCGGCCAGAGGCGTTGCAGGACCGCGGGGCTGGCCCGAGGCGGCGGGGCTGGAGCCGGTGATGCGGCGCGTCGCGGACGGGAGGACGCCGGGCGGAGGTTGGCGGGGCGCTGGGGTCGCGGCGAGGTGGGCCACGCGGCGGCGCTGGGGTCGGGGACGGCCGGGCCGGAGGCGGCCGACGCCGGGCGAGGCGCGGAAGGCGGCGGTGGCTCGGGGCAGGTGCGGCGGAGGCGAGGCGGTCCCAGGCGTCGCGGCGCGGTCGGCGGGCTCGGGCGGCGGGCCGCAGGTGAGGGAGGCGCGCGGGAGCCTGAGGGGCCGGCGGCGGCGGAGAGGCTCTTGGCGGGTGGTTGGCGGAGGGCGACCGAGCGAGGTCGCGAGCGGGGGTCGGAGCGAAGGAGGCAGACGCGAGCGACGGGGCGGCGGCGTCGCCGGCGAGGACGCGGGGAGCCGGGGCCGAGGCAGGCGGGGTTGGGGCGCGACAGCGCGAGGAGGGGCGGAGCTGGGGAGGGAGAGGCGGCGTCGGGCGGTGGGGAGCCTGGCCGGCGAGCGGCGGGGACGAGAAGGGTGAGCGGGGCGCGGAGTAGCTGCGGCGAGCGGCCGGCCGGAGCGGGGCCCGAGGGAGGTGGGGGTCGCGTCGGGTGGCGAGGAGGGAAAGCGAGCGAGGCTGCGGGGACGCACGGCGGCGGCGGCGCGGGAAGGGCCAGGGCGGCGGACGGCGAGGCGGCCACCGGCGACGGGAGGGGCGGGAGGCGCTGCGGCGGTGGCGGGACTGCACGCGAGGGAGAGAACTAGAGGGAGAGGGAGGAGAGGGGCACGCGGTGGTGGGGGACAGGGTGGGGCCCAGGAGCGACAGGGAGGCGGGTCCCGCGGTTGGTTGGTGGGTTGGCGGTAGTGTGAACGCGTGTGAGGGAGGGAGTGGCCGGCTGGGTGGGGTGGGTTTAGATTAGGAGAGAGAGAGGGGGAGGTGGTTTAGTCTAGGTGGCAGGCGTTGAGTGGTTGGGGAAAGGGAGTGTGGTGAGGTGGCGCGTCGCTATAGGGCGGGGTGATGTGGAGGCAAGGGGTGGGTAGGATTCTTGGTAGGTTTAGGTTTTGTTGGGGTGTCCAGGACGGACCGATTTAGTTTTCTGGGGCGGTCGTTCGGGTCAATCGGCCCGTTCGACTGCCCCGCTAAAATAATTAAAAATGTTCATTTATTTAAACGGGCCGTCTGCAAACCGATAGCGGCCAAAACAAAATATTCCGGGGACCCGGGTTTTGGCGTTTGAATAAAATACGGGGCGTTTAGAAAACAAAACGGCTTTGCGAAAATAGTTTTATGCAAACAATGCATGATGATGACGATGCAATGCGCAAATTCAACGCGATTTTCTAGTAGTGGTTTTGCGGGATGCCACAGTAAGCATACTCGATAGACCTTCAGCACAAATCAAAAAAAGATATGGTGACAAAGTATCTCCCTATCGGATTCCTCTAGTAGGTATAAAAGATTTCATAGTAGTAGAATTAAACCTGACCGAATATTTCACAGAATAAACAACCGACATGATTAAAGTCACCCATCTTTGGTCAAAACCCAACTTCTGCATCATCTTTTCCAAAAATCACCACTCTACTCTGGCATATGATTTGTGCATATCCAATTTTATTACACATAAACCCTTCTTACCCCTCTTATTTTTTATAGAGTGAACACATTCATAAGCTAACAAGATATTATCTATAATAAGGCGCTCTTGAAAGGGCATGTATGCCTCCATGTGTGTTTTTGGTAATTAATGACAATCTCTATGGACTAATGTGTAAATTGAGTTTCACTTGTAGGTTTGTCCATTGGCATCTCTTGGGCCATGTGTTGGTCTCAAGGTTGGAAGATGAAGAAATGTCCAAGGGCTTTGTGCCCATTGGAATCATGAAGAAAGGAGCTTGAAGGTCGATCAAGGCATGTGCAAAGAGTTGCATCAAGATGGATCAACCTCAAGCAGGGATGAAGAAGGGCGAGCTCAAGATGCACCATCTCTAAAAGATGTCATGCTTGAAGCTTGCCATCCTCGTTCTCATGGAATGATGAAGACAAGTTCAAAGAAGAGGTTTCCCCATGGAGTATGGGGGAGCAATTTGCAAGTCTTCATCTTCATCAAGCAAGAGCATCCAAGAAAGGTGTTCCCACTATAGAAGAACAAGACGGTCTACATCAAGTTCAAGTGGGATGCTCAGGGCAAAGGTATGTTCTTGATAGGGCTTTTCTTTTGCCGATCTCGTATTGTTAGTTGGAAGACCGGGTTTAGGATAGATAGCTGTACTATCAAGAGGGGCTCTCAAGTGGGTGTCACGTTTGCATTGTTCGGAGAGAGCTCAAACCTTTGCATTCATAGCCTCATCTTTCTTGGTTGTTATTTGGTTCTTGTCCATGAGAGGATCTAGAGCTTGTGGTCATCATCATAACAAGCTCTAGTTTATAATTTAAGGATTTCACTTGCATATCTTATTGCGGTTTTTTGATCTTGCGAGTTTTTCCGGCTCCACACCTTGTTGGATTCTATTCGTCGTTATCTTTCCAACAAAATTGGTTTCATCCCGTTTGGAGTTCGGATGCAAAAGTTATTGCGTTTCTGGTTTTCTGGTTTCTGGAATTTCCCTGACCGGAAGTTCCGGCTTGCCATCGGAAGTTTCGCTAGGGCATTTTTGCCGCCGAAAGTTCCGGTGGAAGTTCCGGGTCTTCTTCCTCTCATGCTCAGTAACCTTCTGTTTTGGATGTGCTATTTGATGGAACTTCAGTCGGAATTTCCACCGGAAGTTCCGCTCCCACCGGAAGTTCCGACCAGGGACCGGAAGTTCCGCTCAGGCCGAAAGTTCTGGTTGAATTTCTGGCTCTTATTCCGCTCACGTTTAGTAACCTTCTGTTTTCGTTGTGTCTATTTGACGGAACTTCTGTCAGAAATTCCACCGGAAGTTTCGCTCCCACCAGAAGTTCCGGTGAACCGGCGGAAGTTCCGACTAGGATTCGCTTTTTCAGTTACTCGCTCCGAAGTTTTTGACCGTTGGCTGTGTGCCACCGGAACTTCCGGCCTCCCACCGGAAGTTCCGGCCAGGAGTCGCGAATGCCCATAACGGGCAGATCTGGGAGCCCTTTAAAAGGGGCTCCTCTTCCCCTTCGTGGGCACTAGCTTTTCTTCTTGGTTTTTGGCTTTCTCTCTCTCCTCCATTCTTAACCTTGAAGAAGCTTTCCCTCTCCCTTTCCCTTCCTATGATTCTTGCATCTTTTTGAGGGATTTGTGAGAGGAGATCTAGATCTACAATCCCCCCAAGCCAAATCCCTTCTTTGTGAAGGAATCATTGGGATCTAGATCTTGGAGAGTTTTGTATTCTCCTCTTGTGTTCTTCATCCCTTATTCCCCCAATAGCTTTTGTAGCTTTGTTGGAATTTGGGAGAGAAGGACTTGCCCTTGCATTTGGTGCATAGGTTTGAGTTCTCCTCGGAGATTCGGCGAGTTCAAGCTTGTGAGCTTGTTTCTCTTGGGTTCCTTGGAACCCTAGACGGTTGTGTGGTTGGATTGTTGACCTTTTGTGGTCTTGTAGCCTTTTGTGGCTTTGTTGGCCTTTTGTGGTATTTGTAGCCTTTTGTGGCTTTGTTGTTGGGAGCCTCCAATTGAGTTGTGGAGTTAGCCTCAATCTTGTACGGGTTCGGTGACCGCCCTCAAGCGTCCCATAGTGGAGCGAGTGTCCGCCTTTTGTGGTGCGCACTCGGGAGAATAGGGTGAGCCTTTTGTGGCGTCGGTGAGTTGCATGATTCCGCATCCGGGGTGAGGCCTTGTGTGGTGTTGGGTGAGCATCGAGCCACCACACCTCGAGGTGAGCCATTTGTGGCGTTCGGAGAGCATTGCGCCATCGCACCTCTCCAACGGAGACATAGCTTCTTTGGAAGTGAACTTCGGGAAACAAATCTTCGTCTCCGCGTCCATCGGTTATCTCTCAACCGAGCCCTTTACTTATGCACTTTACATTGTGATAGCCATCGTGCTTGAAGTATTTATATCTTGCTATCACCTTGTTGCTTGTATTGCTTAGCATAGGTTGTTGGTGCACTTAGGTGAACTTAGTGGCTAGGTTTTATGCTCAATAAATTAAACGTTAATTTTATTCCGCATTTACTTGAGCCTAAACCGTAATATTTTAAAACGCCTATTCACCCCCCTGTAGGCGGCTTCCTTTGTACTTTCAGCTCTGAAACAAAATCACTTTGGTTTTCCCCAATAATGTCAGGGAGGATCAGTGCCAGCATTTTTTATATAACTTTATACACCACGTTGCAAAGACTAATGGGCCGGTATTGAGTGATCTTTTTAGGATTGTTTACCTTTGGAATAATCACCACCATTGTATCATTCCACCCCGTAGGTATAATACCTGAATTGACAGCTTCAAGAACTTCTCTTGTTAAATCATCTCCAAGCATTGGCCAAAAACTTTTATAGAAGACAGCATGCAAACCATCAGGTCCCGGAGCTTTAAAATCGCCAATTTGGAAAAGGGCATTCTTGACCTCCTCCGCAGTAAACTATGCTAGTAGATCATTATTCATATCCTCTGTCACCCTAGGTTGAACTTTGTTAAGGACTTCAGCATTCGTCTCCTGAACCTCTGACATGAATAGACCCTCAAAGTAGAACTTTATCAAATTTCTCATACCATCAGGATATTCCCATTTAACACCCGCCTCATCAATCAAGTATTTAATTATATTTTTCTTTCTCCTAGCAGAGGCAAAATTATGAAAAAATTGGTATTTATATCTCCGTGTTTTAGCCAATTAGCCCTTCCTATTTGGACCCAATGGATCTCTTCCTGTTCAAGCAATGCCTATATTTGTAGTAACAGATTTGTTTGGGTCGCCAATGATTCATCATCCTTCCCGACTCTTCAAGCTTCTTCTTTAATAGCTTACGTGGCCTTTTTTTAATTCCCTTCTATCCCAAGCATTTAACTTATTATGGACCCACTCGGTTTTCTGTATCAGAGTGGGATCCACCATGGAAGCACCAACTTCCTACCATGCAACCTGCACCACTGCGTCGATCTGGTCGTCTTATAACCATCGAGCTTCGAATCGATGCGGCTTCGGACCTCCAGTAACATGCGACCCCACAAGGTAGCCCATGGGCCGGTGATCGCTCTTAGTATCACCTTCATTTATCACCATTGCATTATGGAATAGAGCATGCCAAGAACCATTACCCACCGCTCTATCCAATATTTTCCGAAGACGACCTCTCCTCCAAGTAAACTTATCACCCGTATATCCAAGATCCTCTAGGACACACTGTGTAAGACAATCTTGGAAAGCTTACATATATCTAGGTAAATGAGGAGAACCCCCCTCTTTCTCTGAAGAAAACAAAATTTTATCAAAATCACCTAGGAACAACCATGGGAGATTCATGTGATCATGGAGGTCTTGGAGATATGTCCATGATGTGTGTTTATCCTCCCACTTCAGTTGTCCATAAAAGCTCGTTAAACGCCACTCCATATCCCCTTGAATCACAACATCAATGAAATTTCCCGTAATATCTTTCGGTACAATTTTTATCTCCTTCTTCCACATAAAGATCAAACCACCACTCCTACCATTGCTTTCATGAAAGAGTAAACCCTCGAACTTCATCTTTCTCGCTAGATTTTCTGCCTTAGCTTTTCCCAGATGTGTCTCAGACAGAAAAAGAACATTTGGGTTTGTTTGCCTCTGGAAATCCAAAAGCGCACGAACTGTCGGGGAAGTTTTCATCCCCTGGAAGTCCCAGCCTGATGTTTTCATCGGTCCAGGCGATCCTCCTCGAAGGAGGTCGCCGATATCATATTCTCATTGTTTTCCACACCGTCTTCCCCAACTTTTCGCTGTCTTTTTGGTGCTTGCACCTTCTGCAGGGTAGAGAGAGCATAGCTCTCCTTAGTTGCATCAACATTCTGAATCTGAAGCACCGTAGAGGCGACATGACATGTACTAGCATTCACATTGTCATTAGGATTTATAATACCATCCCTGCCCCAGAGCGTCCTCTTAGTGGCACGGTAGGTGGCACCCCCTCCGTACTAATATCCATACCCTCCGCTTCATATGCATTTGGTTCTCCTGGGACATACCCCCTGCCCCTACCTCGTCCTGCAAATCCACCTCTTCCATCACCTCCACGTCCAGTGATGACTCCTTGATGGCGCCAGAGAACTTGGTGCTTGACGTGGAGTCTATTGGGAACCCCAAGAGCAAGATGTAAAGCAGCACAACAACAAGTTTTCCCTCGGTAAGAAACCGAGGTTATCGAACCAGTAGGAGGAAGGAAACGTCACACAGGTGTTGAAAGCAACACGGAGACCTGCACAACACAAACTCAAGACTTTTCCCCAACTAACATTGAGGTTGTCAATCTCACCGGTTGCTGTAACAAAGGATTAAACGCATGATGTGGAAGGTAATGGTTTGCAGCAAGTAAACAAGTAACAGTGGAAGATGTATCAACGGTAAAGATTGGATTGGGGTCCATAGTTCACTAGAGGAGCTCTCCTTAGATAAACAACATGGCATGAAGGGTAAAAAATTACAGCAGGGAAATTGACAGGAACTGAGCAAGGCATAACAATGCAATACTAGTCAGAAAGATCTTATGAGATTCGATTGGGCAATACAACAAGATACATAGATCGCCATCCAACTGCATCTATGACTAGAAGTTCACCTTCAGGTTATCATCCGAACCCCCTCCAGTATTAAGTTGCAAGCAACAGACAACTGCTTTAAGCAAAGTGTGTAAGGTAAACAGTCCACATGTTCCATGAACAAGAGACTGTTGTTTCAACCGAAGAGATTTCTGCCACTTCCCTTGTAAACTAGAGGCATGAACCCACTATCGAGCATAAATACCCCCTCTTGGAGTCACTAGCAACTACTCGGCCAAGATAGCTACTAACAACGGAGAGCATGCAAGATCACAAACAACACAGACATGATAGAATCATAAAGACAAAATTATTAATCAATCCAACATAATAATCTCAATATCCATCGGATCCCCGCAAACACAACATGCATGATTATAAATAGATATGATCTTGATCATGAACGAGCTCACAAGATCTATACATGAAAGCACAAAGGAGGAGATACAACCATCTAGCTACTACATGGACCCATAGTCCAAGGTGGAACTACTCACACATCATACCGGAGAGAAGGCCTCCAGGATGATCTCCCCTTCAGTAGGGTGCCGGGAAGAACTTCAGATCCCCCCGATCTAGGGACGACGGTGGCGGCGGCTATAGAAGTTTTCGTGGAATTTTTTTTTGAAAGGAATTTTTTGAACTTGGGTGGCTGGGTCGTACATCCACTCCCCTAACCAAGTGATCTAGGCTCACTTCTTTGGTTTCGTGAAATATTGATCGGGTACTTAGGTTTTATGCATCGGGGGATTCTTATAGGTGAAGAGGCAAGGTAGGGGGGCGCCCGGGGGGGCCACACCCTCCCCAGGCATGGTCCAGGCTTGGCTGCGCCTGGGAGGGGGGTGCGGCCACCCCGTGGCTCCCCTCCGTCTCTCCTTCTGGATTCATGTCCCTCATGGAAAGTTATTGACTTTGGATTTTGTCCTGTCCAATTCCGAGAATATTGATTTTCTGCCTTTCTGGAACCAAAAACAGAAGAAAACAGGCAACTGCACGGTGGCAACTTGTTAATAGTTTAGTTCCAGAAAAGATATTAGAAACACCTCAAAGAAAGACAAAGCAAAGCAAAGTAGATACTAAACAATCATGGAACATCAAAAATTATAGATACGTTTTCGACGTATCAAGCATCCCCAAGCTTAACTCCTCCTCGTCCTCGAGTAGGTAAGTGATAAAAGAATAATTTTTGAGGTGACATGCACCTTCACAATAAAGATCAAACCATTTGCAAGCATTGAAAGCTGGGATCAAAGAACTCTAAATATGTGCATGAAAGATGGAGTTCTAATAGTAGTACATAGTAACTATGCATGCAACATGAAAGGCTACAAACAAAGATCATGAATAACATGCATTGAAAAACATTTGTTTGTTTCACATACAGAAAACATAGCATAGTGGCAATAATCTTGTCCCTCATAGAGTAGCAAATAGATGCATAGGACACCTTCAAAGTTCACAAGGGTGACTAGAAACAAATAGCACAAGAACAAGTAATATCACAATATGCATCAATCAATAAGCTTTGGGACACTGCACATAGAATGGCAACTATGCTCTCTTAATGGTGCCTAAAGGTAGAAGGTGGAGACTCAAATAATGGTGGAAGAAAGGCCCTTCACAAAGGGAAGCAGGGATTTCAAGTTTTAAAAAGAGCTTTCAAAAATTATGGTACTTGTTAGCTTTCAGCCCTCATTGCCCCTATCATAAGCATCTTGAAGTTATTAAGGTTAAAGTGAATTAACTATGGAGTATATGCTTGACAAAGTATAAGTTGGCAATCTCAAGTCCCTTGAATACGAGGGCCACACCTCATGCTACTCAACTTCAGTCACCTGTAAGTTCTTGTCATTGTAAGTACATGCATATCATAGAGAACCGCCAACGTGGTACCCCTTGCACATGGTACAGGATCTATCCCATAACCAAAATGACAAGGCAAGCAGACAATGAGAATCTCAACGATCTTTTTATTTACTACATGCATAGCTTTTTATTGAGGATGCTTCATAGATAGCTCACTATGGTGATGCTGCAAGTTTTCACCATGATTAGGAATGGCTTAGGCTAGCGGCCCAGGTGTTTCTCTAACACAAAATACTTACTCCATGGACTTACAAGATCCCTCTTTATTTCACACCGGTTACATCCATAGACAAAATAGCATGATATCAACTGAGTACAAAGTACAAGTGCAATGTTGAAAATGTTCCCCATGACAACATGGTTCTGCTAATTCCAACGTATAAGTGCAAGCATATACAATATAGACGACACAATTGTTCAAGTTTATTATGGGCAAAGAATATAAAGTGTGTCGTCAAGTTTGTGAGGGATTTAATCACTAAGTTTTCACATAACAAAATAGTTTTTAATTGTAAGATAGCTGAAAACAAGAATATACTTGGAATGGTGTAACACACCATGCATAGGAGTTTATAGTGGACACTTTGGAATAACTTAGTTTCTTGGGAGTTGGAAGCATGAGTAGATCTTACTCATACAAGTGGAGGCTAGCAAAAGACTGGGAGCAACCAACTAAGAGAGCATAATGGTCGTAATCATGTAGAGCAACAAAGCATTACTAATCAAAGCATAGAGTGGTACTAAAAGTCAAGGACTAAATGATCATAGAGGCTATGGTGACTTGTCATAGTTATAACATGGTGTGAGCATGTGCCAAGTCAACCCAAACAAAGCATCAAGGGAGAATACCACATTACTATGCTTTTGCATGCTAAAACAACACATAATTTCTTCAAGCACACTAAGCAATCCCAATTGTTTGGAACAAGACACGCTAAAGCAATAATCACTAATCATAGAGTCAAAACAACACCTAGCATGGCATGCTAAAGTCTAAGTCATAGTCAATGCAAGCTCCTTTTGCACTTACAAGCAAGAACTTACTACTCCTTTCCAACACCAAGCAACTTATTTGCAAAACAACACAGTGAGAACGGGGGTCCAAACTACTTTATTCAAGCAAACTAAACAACCTAAGCAAAGCAAACGAAAACTAAGACGCTCCAAGAACAACACAACTGTGCATGAAACAATAAAAACGAAGTGTCTAGACATACCTGAGCTTTTTATTGATGAAGAAGGGGATGCCTTGGGCATCCCCAAGATTTGACGCTTGTACCTCTTGGATATTTCTTGGGGTGACACCATGGTGGTATCCCCAAGCTTGAGCTTTTGTCCATTCTTCATTTCATTACATCATTCTCTCTCTACACCTGAATTTTTTCCTTCATACAAAATTCACACAATCTTCATTAGCAACATTAGTTTATTCAAAAGATATTAGACCTCTGGAAAAGCTTTGGAACAGCAAGACTTTTCACTAAAAACACAAGCTACTGTAGCAACTCCTTTAAAAATCTCAATTCCCCAAAAGAGAACCCAAAAAGGAATCAATAAGAAGCAAATGCAAATAATGGCAGAAATCTGTCAAAACAGACTAGCAGGTAGAAAACGATTTTTTTCAAAAATCTTATGTTGCTCAAATAAAAAAGTGTTGAACTACCGAAAGTTAGCTAACATACTAGGGGATTTATTAGTAAACTTTGAGCTCAATCAAGTTACAGAGACTCCTCACGAAATTTTATGGTGGAGGACATAAATCTGTTTCGGGACAACAACTCCCCAAATCTTACTTCCCTCTCATTAGAGGTCATTCCTAGCACAAAAATCAAACAAAAAGGATAAGGAGAGGTCATTACTGAAGTAATAACTTCCAATACTCAAGGAAACTCTTGGGTTATCTCCCAACAAGTACTTTTCTTTAACACCTTTAAGTTAGGCACAAGAAGCAAGAAGAATCAAGTATTTTCAAATGATGAAGCATTAACATCAAATCTTGCTATCAAAGGAGGAGAAAAAAGCAACTTCTCTCTCCTCATAGGGAAGTGTTCAATACCTTTCTTGAATGGAAAATGATATTTAATGGTGCCTTCTTTCATATCGATGATGGCACCAACTGTTCTAAGAAAATGTCTTCCCAAAGTAATAGGATAAGAAGCATTGTATTCAACATCCAAAATATAGAAATCCACATGGACATAAGCATTGTTAACCATAATGAGAACATCATTAATACTCCACATGAGTTTCTTCTTAGCAATATCATTAAGTGGGACATCCAAATAACAATCTTCCAAAGGTGGCAAATCAAGCATTTCATAAATCTTCCTAGGCATAATAGAGACACTAGAACCAAGATCATATGAAGCTTTGAGATCAAAGTCATTCACTTGAATATTAATAATGGGATCCCAACTATCTTCTACTTTCCTAGGAATAGAAGCTTTGTGTTTTAACTTCTCTTCCTTAATCTTAACAAGAGCATATGTAATGTGTTTGGTGAAAGCAACATGCATATCACTAGCATCAGGACTTCTAGCAAGCTTTTGTAGGAACATAATCACTTCAGAAATATTGCAACCATCAATATCAAAATCAAACTTAGCATCACTAGTAGTAGGCTCAATAGGCTTAGGCATAGTAGGAGGAGGAACAGGGACTACTTGTGGTTTAGTGGTGATGGTGCACACACTATTGTTTCTATCAATTTAAGCTTCCCTTTTGTAACACCCTCAGAATCGGACCTATGCAAGTTTTAGCGCTTTACGCCAAACCCGCATAGAAACGATTCAAAGGTGCCCACCAGGCACTTTCGTGCGGGTGGAAAACGAAGTAATAACATTACACAACAGTCCTCGATGGGACCCACAGAACAGATATATACAACAGCGACTCAAAGAGTCAAGAATACAGATATACGATACAAAGATCCAAAACACCTATAAAACGATACAACGTCCGACTACGGACAAGATGCAAATGGGGCTAAGAGCCCTGAAGAATAACCAATGGCGTCCATAACCCTGCCCAGGCCAAGCCGGAAGGGTAACCCTGCTAACGACGTCGATCTCAAAACCTGCTTAAACAAAAGGGGTGCCAACAAAGGGCAAAGGAAAAAGAGGAGCGTCAGTACTGAGGCCAGTACACGGCGAGACTAGAATTCGGCGGTCCTCGCCTACATAGGTATGGTGGACTGAAGCGGCAGCGACAGCATGCACTAAACACCCTATAGAGACTCGATGCAACTGGCGGTTATTAGAGAGGGATAAGAAAGAACTATTCGGGACCAACCTGATACTACCATCAAGCAAACCCATCCTGGCGTTTCCCCCTCGAGACCATCGAGGAAGTCAACCGAGGAAACTCACACAGTTGGCAGTTTTATTTATTCGGTTATAGTTGCAGCAATTACTAGTCAGGTATAGATAATCATCCTGATAAGATAAGCAGTGGGCACTTTTAGTTAACCATTCCGTTATAGTTACAACACTTACTAATCAGGTATAGATAGCATGAGATAACCCAATAACCCAGCAGTTGTTGGTACTTTTATTTAGCCATTCCGTTGTAGTTGCAATACTTACTAGTCAGATACAATTGTCGCAAGCGACAAATCAAGCAAGCAATTGTTGGCAGTTTCATTTAGCCATTCCGTTGTAGTTGAAGCTGATTACTAGTCATATCAGATACAAGTCAATTTATAACAGTAAACTTTAGTTATAGTTGTCTATGATCGAGATACTGTGCTCCAAGTCGTCCATAACCGCGGACACGGCTTTCAGAAAGTTTTAACCCGGACGGGGTGCACAAATAGCAACACACACACGATCGACCTCGGAAAAAACCAAATCAAAACCCAACGAGGCTTTCACGACAGAGCAATCACAAGATTCAGAAATATTTCAGGGGGCCACCCCTTAAAGTAGACCCGCAACGAAGTTAGCTGACTTCGAGACGGCCTTAAGGTTTGTGGGGCCGGCTGTAAACGACTGGGAACCCGAAAGTGTGACTGGGCTTGTCGATACCGCGAAAACGGGTCACAATTCCTAAACAGTACAGTGTGCTCCTCGCACAATCGTAAATACAGAAGTAGCATGGCATAAGTACAGGATAGTAAATAAAACCTCAAACTAGTTTGTGGCCCCAAGAAATAAGACGGAATCAAGCTCTGGCTAAGGGGGGTCCCATAATTCCCCGTATGTGGATAGCGCGATAAATCAAGGAACAGGTATCAAGTACTCGGGGTCCTACGGGACACAAGTGGGCGTTCGGAAACCAAATGTTATCTATCACCCACCGATGCCTCTGCTTACTTCAATTTTAGTTGTTAAACGGAAATTAAAGTGGACGGTAAGTAAAGCTATGATCATCTCCAACATCAACATGCGGCAATACATCAACAACTGTGGCACTTGACGACAAGCAACAGCACTAGAGCAAGCGACTACGACGCGCAAGTCCAACTATCTGCCAAACAACAGGTAATAGGGTGTGTCCAAGGCAATATATGGCTGCAAGGGATATCACGGGTACGAAAACTAGAGCATCGCAACACAGATAGCAAAGATCAACAGGAGGGAATAAATACTATAAAAGTAAGATAGGTAGAAAGGGGGAGATGCTCGCCTGAAAACATTGCCGAAGGTTCAACCGAAGATCGGGGCAAAGCTCACATCAACTCAACGGCCTTATCCGCGAAGAAGCAAAACACTAGAAGGAACACCAGATGCAATATTTAAGATTACGACAGAAGACCGGCATGATGCATGCATGATGTATGGCATGGCAAGGGTGCAATGTGATTAGGTCATATTAAGCGGAACCGGGGTCCCGACAATTAATTAATAGGTTCATGTTGTTTAGATACCCCGCAATTTTAAATGTTGTTTAACAAGACAGAATATATCACCGGTTCGCTACACAAGTTTAAATGAGGCCGATATGAGACTAGATTTGCCCGCATATGGGCCCCATATTTACTTATTAGGTGAATCGGCATAAGGCCCCCAAACCACATGACAAGCATGCATGCAAGATGAATGATTCATGTGCAACAGGTTTTATATTTAGCAATTATAAAATAGGGCTCGAGGAAAGGGTCACACATTAGGGGCTCGACGGTCTTGAGGTTCCGGGGTTCGGGGTCGGTCTCAGGGTCCGAATCTGGGGGTTCGGGTTCGACGGATTCGGTCTCGGACAACAGAAGTAGATCTTGTCGCATCCGCGGTGGTCGGGCCATGTTGTCGGTCTTGACGTCTCACGCGGAGTCCTTGGCGTTCCGGAAGGAAGGAGAACTTGTCGTCCAGGGTCTCGGTGTCCGGGGGTGAAGTACTCGACGTCCTCGAGGGGGTACTTGTCGCATCCGAGTCGACGACCTGGGTGTCCGGGTTCTCGGCGAACTTGGCGCCCGGAAAGGGTACTTGTCACACCGGGGTTCGGTCCTGGATCCAGATCTTGATGTCCATGTAGAAGTGCTTGGTGCTCCGTGAGGTAGATCTTGTCGGTTCCACACCCAAAAGTCTTGTGGTTCCGTGACGGGGATCTCCGGGCTCGGTTCGCGGTTCCTCGTCGACGGGTCGGGGTCATGGTACCCGGAAGGAGATCTTGGCGTCTGGAGGGATCGGTCTTCGGGTTTCCGGCTACGGGAAGTCGATCTTGGTTTACGGCTTTGAGGAGTTCTTGTCGGTCTCGTCCTTGGTCACACGGGGCCAAACCCTCAGGGCACCAAACGCTCCGCTGAGGCGATTCGCAGGAGGCTTACACCACAACGAAGGGGACAACATGAGCGCGCACATGCTGCAAGGAGCATCCAGCAGGGTGGTCAGTGGCGCCTGCGACGAGGAAGGTGGTTGGCGCCGGTCGGGCCCACGCAGACGGCGGCGATGCAACGACGAGGGGGCCGGGCCTTGCGGGTGCTGCGGGGTCGCTGGCGACGAGCGGCGGCTGGAGGAGGCGGGAGGCGCGGCCGGCGGGGAGCTCGACGGCGAGGTCGCGGCCGGAGGGGGCCGCGCGGCGCCGGCGGAGGGGGTCAACGGGGAGGCGGAGCAGGGCCGCGCGCCGGCGACGAGAGGAGGAGGGAGCGGCCGGGGCAGAGGGGCGACGGCTTGCGGGAGGAAGGCGACGCGGGGGAGGAGCCGTCGAGCGGGCGGACGCAGGCGAGGCAGAGGCGGCTGCAGGAGGCGGCGGAGCCTAGGGAAGGAGGGGGTCGCCGGCCTGGGGAAGAGGCGCCGCGGAGGGGGAGGCCGGCCGGAGGCGGAGGTGGTTGGGTGCGGCGGAGGCGGAGCGTGCTGGGGAAGGAGGTGGGAGCATGGCGAGCGCCGGCGACGGGCGGGGAAGGCGAGGTCAAGGGCGCCGGGGAGGGGAGAGGAGAGAGAGGGAGCGCAGCGGGCGAGCGGGAGGAAGGAGATGGAGGGGGGGGGGGCGCGGACGCGCCGCGTGGGGAGCGCGTGGAACGCGTGGGTCCCAGGGGGGACGGGGCCCACGGGGCAGGGAGAGGTGAGGGTGTGGCTGAGGCGCGTGCGGGTCGTGGGTGCGTGTGGGTGCTGGGTTGGGTGGGTCCGACGGTGAGTGGAGGGGAAGGGAGAGGGAAGTGGGTCCAGGGAGGTGTGGTGGGCAGGTGAGGGCCCAGGTGTAAGGGAGAGAGGGTAGGATGGGCTAGGTGAGAAAAGAGAGAGAGAGAGGGGGAAAAGAGAGGGATTGGTGAGGTGGCAGGGTGGGTAGGAAGTTTGGGGGAGGGTGAGGTGGCACGATTTGGTTGGTGGGTAGATTAGGATTGGGTGGGGATAGGTTCTAGAGGGGGCTGTTTTAGTTTAGATACATTTACGGTGTTGTTTTTATTTTAAATCTTTTAGCAAATAACTTTTAGGCAAATAATTCGACAGATAATTATAAGACTTGTTTTGAAATAAGAGAAAGGTATTTTTAGAAAACAAAAATAGGCTTATTGAAAATAGTTTCAAACACACAAATGCATGATGATGACGATGCAATGCACAAAAACAACGCGATTTTCTAGTAGTGGTTTTGCGGGATGCCACAATTCGACACCACTAACAATGGATCTCGCCCTCGAGATCCGCCTCATGGTACCGGAAGGAAGGTCGGTGATCTGCATCTTCTCGCTTCGTGTAGATCCTCGCGACACCACTAATAAGAGGTCGTTGTCCGAGATCGCCGAGAGAACACTCTGGAAACAAAAGGTCGAAGGTAGAGGCATCGCAAATAAAGCCACCCCTAACTTCCGTGGACGGAGTAAAACTGCTGGATCCACTGATTCGATGTACAAGAGCGAATGATAAGAGTAGTCAGATGGTAGCTACTCCATCCCGCACTCAAACCATTACTCTGCACACGAATAGGCGGATTATGCAACCAACTCTCGGAATCAGACTGAAGATCTCGACAAGCGAGGTTCGGAAACAAAGGAGTGATGCGGACTCTGCACCGGATCTGGCGTAGATGATGTTGTCACATCGGGAAACACCGGAAGATACAACAGAAATCGTATGAAAGACACAATGATTAGGTTTCGTGATGGTTCCATTGGCATGAATAACACATGCTCAAGGTATACTCCAACTTCACCAATGCTCGTCCCTCTCATATGTTTTTCAACGACACGGATATCCAGCAAGGAACACATATGGATAAATATCTCAAGAACAAAAGATTGGATGAAGGGTACAACAGACAAGTTGCAGATTGATGATCGTAGCACCTCCGTTACAAAAGGAAGAAAGCGAAACCCTGAAGGTACGACGGAAACCCAACCACGAGAAATCCTGGACTCGAAGAGAGAGAAGAGAGCGGATTCAAAACACGTAGAGGTAAGAGAGGAATAGCAAAGGGGTAAGAAGTAAAATCAGACCTAATCAGAACTATCCAACCGATTTTGCAAAAATAGTTTTGACACTCTACTGCGGTCGTTAGCTAGGTTATCCTACAGGCTGGACTTGTGGGGTATCGCAACTGCTGAGCTCTGATACCACTCTGTAACACCCTCAGAATCGGACCTATGCAAGTTTTAGCGCTTTCCGCCAAACCCGCATAGAAACGATTCAAAGGTGCCCACCAGGCACTTTCGTGCGGGTGGAAAACGAAGTAATAACATTACACAACAGTCCTCGATGGGACCCACAGAACAGATATATACAACAGCGACTCAAAGAGTCAAGAATACAGATATACGATACAAAGATCCAAAACACCTGTAAAATGATACAGCGTCCGACTACGGACAAGATGCAAATGGGGCTAAGAGCCCTGAAGAATAACCAATGGCGTCCATAACCCTGCCCAGGCCAAGCCGGAAGGGTAACCCTGCTAACGACGTCGATCTCAAAACCTGCTTAAACAAAAGGGGTGCCGACAAAGGGCAAAGGAAAAAGAGGAGCGTCAGTACTGAGGCCAGTACACGGCGAGGCTAGAATTCGGCGGTCCTCGCCTACATAGGTATGGTGGACTGAGCGGCAGGGGCAGCATGCACTAAACACCCTATAGAGACTCGATACAACTGGCGGTAATCAGAGGGGTAAGAAAGACCTATTCGGAACCAACCTGAGACTACCATCAAACAAACCCATCCTGGCGTTTCCCCCTCGAGACCAACGAGGAAGTCAACCGAGGAACTCACACAGTTGGCAGTTTTATTTATTCGGTTATAGTTGCAGCAATTACTAGTCAGGTATAGATAATCATCCTAATAAGATAAGTAGTGGGCACTTTTAGTTAACCATTCCGTTATAGTTACAACACTTACTAATCAGGTATAGATAGCATGAGATAACCCAATAACCCAGCAGTTGTTGGTACTTTTATTTAGCCATTCCGTTGTAGTTGCAATACTTACTAGTCAGATACAATTGTCGCAAGCGACAAATCAAGCAAGCAATTGTTGGCGGTTTCATTTAGCCATTCCGTTGTAATTGAAGCTGATTACTAGTCATATCAGATACAAGTCAATTTATAACAGTAAACTTTAGTTATAGTTGTCTATGATCGAGATACTGTGCTCCAAGTCGTCCATAACCGCGGACACGGTTTTCAGAAAGTTTTAACCCGGATGGGGTGCACAAATAGCAACACACACACGATCGACCTCGGAAAAACCAAATCAAAACCCAACGAGGCTTTCACGACAGAGCAATCACAAGATTCAGAAATATTTCAGGGGGCCACCACTTAAAGTAGACCCGCAACGAAGTTAGCTGACTTCGAGACGGCCTTAAGGTTTGTGGGGCCGGCTGTAAATGACTGGGAACCCGAAAGTGTGACTGGGCTTGTCGATACCGCGAAAACGGGTCAGAATTCCTAAACAGTACAGTGTGCTCCTCGCACAATCGTAAATACAGAAGTAGCA
Source organism: Avena atlantica (assembly GCA_910589765.1). Taxonomy (NCBI): domain Eukaryota; kingdom Viridiplantae; phylum Streptophyta; class Magnoliopsida; order Poales; family Poaceae; genus Avena; species Avena atlantica. The sequence continues at coordinate 217,678,293 of OU342738.1, forward strand.
TGGCATAAGTACAGGATAGTAAATAAAACCTCAAACTAGTTTGTGGCCCCAAGAAATAAGACGGAATCAAGCTCTGGCTAAGGGGGGTCCCATAATTCCCCGTATGTGGATAGCGCGATAAATCAAGGAACAGGTATCAAGTACTCGGGGTCCTACGGGACACAAGTGGGCGTTCGGAAACCAAATGTTATCTATCACCCACCGATGCCTCTGCTTACTTCAATTTTAGTTGTTAAACGGAAATTAAAGTGGACGGTAAGTAAAGCTATGATCATCTCCAACATCAACATGCGGCAATACATCAACAACTGTGGCACTTGACGACAAGCAACAGCACTAGAGCAAGCGACTACGACGCGCAAGTCCAACTATCTGCCAAACAACAGGTAATAGGGTGTGTCCAAGGCAATATATGGCTGCAAGGGATATCACGGGTACGAAAACTAGAGCATCGCAACACAGGTAGCAAAGATCAACAGGAGGGAATAAATAATATAAAAGTAAGATAGGTAGAAAGGGGGAGATGCTCGCCTGAAAACATTGCCGAAGGTTCAACCGAAGATCGGGGCGAAGCTCACATCAACTCAACGGCCTTATCCGCGAAGAAGCAAAACACTAGAAGGAACACAAGATGCAATATTTAAGATTACGACAGAAGACCGGCATGATGCATGCATGATGTATGGCATGGCAAGGGTGCAATGTGATTAGGTCATATTAAGCGGAACCGGGGTCCCGACAATTAATTAATAGGTTCATGTTGTTTAGATACCCCGCAATTTTAAATGTTGTTTAACAAGACAGAATATATCACCGGTTCGCTACACAAGTTTAAATGAGGCCGATATGAGACTAGATTTGCCCGCATATGGGCCCCATATTTACTTATTAGGTGAATCGGCATAAGGCCCCCAAACCACATGACAAGCATGCATGCAAGATGAATGATTCATGTGCAACAGGTTTTATATTTAGCAATTATAAAATAGGGCTCGAGGAAAGGGTCACACATTAGGGGCTCGACGGTCTTGAGGTTCCGGGGTTCGGGGTCGGTCTCAGGGTCCGGATCTGGGGGTTCGGGGTTCGACGGATTCGGTCTCGGACAACAGAAGTAGATCTTGTCGCATCCGCGGTGGTCAGGCCATGTTGTCGGTCTTGACGTCTCACGCGGAGTCCTTGGCGTTCCGGAAGGAAGGAGAACTTGTCGTCCAGGGTCTCGGTGTCCGGGGGTGAAGTACTCGGCGTCCTCGAGGGGGCACTTGTCGCATCCGAGTCGACGACCTGGGCGTCCGGGTTCTCGGCGAACTTGGCGCCTAGAAAGGGTACTTGTCACACCGGGGTTCGGTCTTGGATCCGGATCTTGATGTCCATGTAGAAGTGCTTGGTGCTCCGTGAGGTAGATCTTGTCGGTTCCACACCCAAAAGTCTTGTGGTTCCGTGACGGGGATCTCCGGGCTCGGTTCGCGGTTCCTCGTCGACGGGTCGGGGTCATGGTACCCGGAAGGAGATCTTGGCGTCCGGCGGGATCGGTCTTCGGGTTTCCGGCTACGGGAAGTCGATCCTTGTTTACGGCTTTGAGGAGTTCTTGTCGGTGTCGTCCTTGGTCACATGGGGCCAAACCCTCAGGGCACCAAACGCTCCGCTGAGGCGATTCGCAGGAGGCTTACACCACAACGAAGGGGACAACATGAGCGCGCACATGATGCAAGGAGCATCCAGCAGGATGGTCAGCGGCGCCTGCGACGAGGAAGGTGGTCGGCGCCGGTCGGGCCCACGCAGACGGCGGCGATGCAACGACGAGGGGGCCGGGCCTTGCGGGTGCTGCGGGGTCGCTGGCGACGAGCGGCGGCCGGAGGAGGCGGGAGGCGCGGCCGGCGGGGAGCTCGACGGCGAGGTCGCGGCCGGGGCGGGGTGGAGCTCGGCGGGGACCTGAGGTGGCGGGGCGGCGCTCGGGCCGGCGGGACGAGCAGATACCGGAGGGAGGGGGTCGACGGAGGGTCGGAGGCGGCTCGCTGACGGCGGGAGGCGGCGAGCTTGGGCCGGAGGGGGCCGCGCGGCGCCGGCGGAGGGGGTCAACGGGGAGGCGGAGCAGGGCCGCGCGCCGGCGACGAGAGGAGGAGGGAGCGGCCGGGGCAGAGGGGCGACGGCTTGCGGGAGGAAGGCGACACGGGGGAGGAGCCGTCGAGCGGGCGGACGCAGGCGAGGCAGAGGCGGCTGCAGGAGGCGGCGGAGCCTGGGGAAGGAGGGGGTCGCCGGCCTAGGGAAGAGGCGCCGCGGAGGGGGAGGCCGGCCGGAGGCGGAGGTGGTTGGGTGCGGCGGAGGCGGGGCGTGCTGGGGAAGGAGGCGGGAGCATGGCGAGCGCCGGCGACGGGCGGGGAAGGCGAGGTCAAGGGCGCCGGGGAGGGGAGAGGAGAGAGGGAGCGCAGCGGGCGAGCGGGAGGAAGGAATGGAGGGGGGGGGGCGCGACGCGCCGTGTGGGGAGCGCGTGGAACGCGTGGGTCCCGGGGGGACGGGGCCCACGGGCAGGGAGAGGTGAGGGTGTGGCTGAGGCGCGTGCGGGTCGTGGGTGCGTGTGGGTGCTGGGTTGGGTGGGTCTGACGGTGAGTGGAGGGGAAGGAGAGGGAAGTGGGTCCAGGGAGGTGTGGTGGGCAGGTGAGGGCCCAGGTGTAAGGGAGAGAGGGTAGGATGGGCTAGGTGAGAAAAAGAGAGAGAGAGAGGGGAAAAGAGAGGGATTGGTGAGGTGGCAGGGTGGTAGGAAGTTTGGGGGAGGGTGAGGTGGCACGATTTGGTTGGTGGGTAGATTAGGATTGGGTGGGGATAGGTTCTAGAGGGGGCTGTTTTAGTTTAGATACATTTACGGTGTTGTTTTTATTTTAAATCTTTTAGCAAATAACTTTTAGGCAAATAATTCGACAGATAATTATAAGACTTGTTTTGAAATAAGAGAAAGGTATTTTTAGAAAACAAAAAAAGGCTTATTGAAAATAGTTTCAAACACACAAATGCATGATGATGACGATGCAATGCACAAAAACAACGCGATTTTCTAGTAGTGGTTTTGCGGGATGCCACAATTCGACACCACTAACAATGGATCTCGCCCTCGAGATCCGCCTCATGGTACCGAAAGGAAGGTCGGTGATCTGCATCTTCTCGCTTCGTGTAGATCCTCGCGACACCACTAACAAGAGGTCGTTGTCCGAGATCGCCGAGAGAACACTCCGGAAACAAAAGGTCGAAGGTAGAGGCATCGCAAATAAAGCCACCCCTAACTTCCGTGGACGGAGTAAAACTGCTGGATCCACTGATTCGATGTACAAGAGCGAATGATAAGAGTAGTCGGATGGTAGCTACTCCATCCCGCACTCAAACCATTACTCTGCACACGAATAGGCGGATTATGCAACCAACTCTCGGAATCAGACTGAAGATCTCGACAAGCGAGGTTCGGAAACAAAGGAGTGATGCGGACTCTGCACCGGATCTGGCGTAGATGATGTTGTCACATCGGGAAACACCGGAAGATACAACAGAAATCGTATGAAAGACACAATGATTAGGTTTCGCGATGGTTCCATTGGCATGAACAACACATGCTCAAGGTATACTCCAACTTCACCAATGCTCGTCCCTCTCATATGTTTTTCAACGACACGGATATCCAGCAAGGAACACATATGGATAAAGAGCTCAAGAACAAAAGATTGGATGAAGGGTACAACAGACAAGTTGCAGATTGATGATCGTAGCACCTCCGTTACAAAAGGAAGAAAGCGAAACCCTGAAGGTACGACGGAAACCCAACCACGAGAAATCCTGGACTCGAAGAGAGAGAAGAGAGCGGATTCAAAACACGTAGAGGTAAGAGAGGAATAGCAAAGGGGTAAGAAGTAAAATCAGACCTAATCAGAACTATCCAACCGATTTTGCAAAAATAGTTTTGACACTCTACTGCGGTCGTTAGCTAGGTTATCCTACAGGCTGGACTTGTGGGGTATCGCAACTGCTGAGCTCTGATACCACTCTGTAACACCCTCAGAATCGGACCTATGCAAGTTTTAGCGCTTTCCGCCAAACCCGCATAGAAACGATTCAAAGGTGCCCACCAGGCACTTTCGTGCGGGTGGAAAACGAAGTAATAACATTACACAACAGTCCTCGATGGGACCCACAGAACAGATATATACAACAGCGACTCAAAGAGTCAAGAATACAGATATACGATACAAAGATCCAAAACACCTGTAAAATGATACAGCGTCCGACTACGGACAAGATGCAAATGGGGCTAAGAGCCCTAAAGAATAACCAATGGCGTCCATTACCCTGCCCAGGCCAAGCCGGAAGGGTAACCCTGCTAACGACGTCGATCTCAAAACCTGCTTAAACAAAAGGGGTGCCGACAAAGGGCAAAGGAAAAAGAGGAGCGTCAGTACTGAGGCCAGTACACGGCGAGGCTATAATTCGGCGGTCCTCGCCTACATAGGTATGGTGGACTGAGCGGCAGGGGCAGCATGCACTAAACACCCTATAGAGACTCGATACAACTGGCGGTAATCAGAGGGGTAAGAAAGACCTATTCGGAACCAACCTGATACTACCATCAAACAAACCCATCCTGGCGTTTCCCCCTCGAGACCAACGAGGAAGTCAACCGAGGAACTCACACAGTTGGCAGTTTTATTTATTCGGTTATAGTTGCAGCAATTACTAGTCAGGTATAGATAATCATCCTGATAAGATAAGCAGTGGGCACTTTTAGTTAACCATTCCGTTATAGTTACAACACTTACTAATCAGGTATAGATAGCATGAGATAACCCAATAACCCAGCAGTTGTTGGTACTTTTATTTAGCCATTCCGTTGTAGTTGCAATACTTACTAGTCAGATACAATTGTCGCAAGCGACAAATCAAGCAAGCAATTGTTGGCAGTTTCATTTAGCCATTCCGTTGTAGTTGAAGCTGATTACTAGTCATATCAGATACAAGTCAATTTATAACAGTAAACTTTAGTTATAGTTGTCTATGATCGAGATACTGTGCTCCAAGTCGTCCATAACCGCGGACACGGCTTTCAGAAAGTTTTAACCCGGACGGGGTGCACAAATAGCAACACACACACGATCGACCTCGGAAAAACCAAATCAAAACCCAACGAGGCTTTCACGACAGAGCAATCACAAGATTCAGAAATATTTCAGGGGGCCACCCCTTAAAGTAGACCCGCAACGAAGTTAGCTGACTTCGAGACGGCCTTAAGGTTTGTGGGGCCGGCTGTAAACGACTGGGAACCCGAAAGTGTGACTGGGCTTGTCGATACCGCGAAAACGGGTCACAATTCCTAAACAGTACAGTGTGCTCCTCGCACAATCGTAAATACAGAAGTAGCATGGCATAAGTACAGGATAGTAAATAAAACCTCAAACTAGTTTGTGGCCCCAAGAAATAAGACGGAATCAAGCTCTGGCTAAGGGGGGTCCCATAATTCCCCGTATGTGGATAGCGCGATAAATCAAGGAACAAGTATCAAGTACTCGGGGTCCTACAGGACACAAGTGGGCGTTCGGAAACCAAATGTTATCTATCACCCACCGATGCCTCTGCTTACTTCAATTTTAGTTGTTAAACGGAAATTAAAGTGGACGGTAAGTAAAGCTATGATCATCTCCAACATCAACATGCGGCAATACATCAACAACTGTGGCACTTGACGACAAGCAACAGCACTAGAGCAAGCGACTACGACGCGCAAGTCCAACTATCTGCCAAACAACAGGTAATAGGGTGTGTCCAAGGCAATATATGGCTGCAAGGGATATCACGGGTACGAAAACTAGAGCATCGCAACACAGGTAGCAAAGATCAACAGGAGGGAATAAATACTATAAAAGTAAGATAGGTAGAAAGGGGGAGATGCTCGCCTGAAAACATTGCCGAAGGTTCAACCGAAGATCGGGGCGAAGCTCACATCAACTCAACGGCCTTATCCGCGAAGAAGCAAAACACTAGAAGGAACACCGGATGCAATATTTAAGATTACGATAGAAGACCGGCATGATGCATGCATGATGTATGGCATGGCAAGGGTGCAATGTGATTAGGTCATATTAAGCGGAACCGGGGTCCCGACAATTAATTAATAGGTTCATGTTGTTTAGATACCCCGCAATTTTAAATGTTGTTTAACAAGACAGAATATATCACCGGTTCGCTACACAAGTTTAAATGAGGCCGATATGAGACTAGATTTGCCCGCATATGGGCCCCATATTTACTTATTAGGTGAATCGGCATAAGGCCCCCAAACCACATGACAAGCATGCATGCAAGATGAATGATTCATGTGCAACAGGTTTTATATTTAGCAATTATAAAATAGGGCTCGAGGAAAGGGTCACACATTAGGGGCTCGACGGTCTTGAGGTTCCGGGGTTCGGGGTCGGTCTCAGGGTCCGGATCTGGGGGTTCGGGGTTCGACGGATTCGGTCTCGGACAACAGAAGTAGATCTTGTCGCATCCGCGGTGGTCGGGCCATGTTGTCGGTCTTGACGTCTCACGCGGAGTCCTTGGCGTTCCGGAAGGAAGGAGAACTTGTCGTCCAGGGTCTCGGTGTCCGGGGGTGAAGTACTGGGCGTCCTCGAGGGGGCACTTGTCGCATCCGAGTCGACGACCTGGGCGTCCGGGTTCTCGGCGAACTTGGCGCCCAGAAAGGGTACTTGTCACACCGGGGTTCGGTCTTGGATCCGGATCTTGATGTCCATGTAGAAGTGCTTGGTGCTCCGTGAGGTAGATCTTGTCGGTTCCACACCCAAAAGTCTTGTGGTTCCGTGACGGGGATCTCCAGGCTCGGTTCACGGTTCCTCGTCGACGGGTCGGGGTCATGGTACCCGGAAGGAGATCTTGGCGTCCGGCGGGATCGGTCTTCGGGTTTCCGGCTACGGGAAGTCGATCTTGGTTTACGGCTTTGAGGAGTTCTTGTCGGTGTCGTCCTTGGTCACATGGGGCCAAACCCTCAGGGCACCAAACGCTCCGCTGAGGCGATTCGCAGGAGGCTTACACCACAACGAAGGGGACAACATGAGCGCGCACATGATGCAAGGAGCATCCAACAGGATGGTCAGCGGCGCCTGCGACGAGGAAGGTGGTCGGCGCCGGTCGGGCCCACGCAGACGGCGGCGATGCAACGACGAGGGGGCCGGGCCTTGCGGGTGCTGCGGGGTCGCTGGCGACGAGCGGCGGCCGGAGGAGGCGGGAGGCGCGGCCGGCGGGGAGCTCGACGGCGAGGTCGCGGCCGGGGCGGGGTGGAGCTCGGCGGGGACCTGAGGTGGCGGGGCGGCGCTCGGGCCGGCGGGACGAGCAGAGACCGGAGGGAGGGGGTCGACGGAGGGTCGGAGGCGGCTCGCTGGCGGCGGGAGGCGGCGAGCTTGGGCCGGAGGGGGCCGCGCGGCGCCGGCGGAGGGGGTCAGCGGGGAGGCGGAGCAGGGCCGCGCGCCGGCGGCGAGAGGAGGAGGGAGCGGCCGGGGCAGAGGGGCGACGGCTTGCGGGAGGAAGGCGACGCGGGGGAGGAGTCGTCGAGCGGGCGGACACAGGCGAGGCAGAGGCGGCTGCAGGAGGCGGCGGAGCCTGGGGAAGGAGGGGGTCGCCGGCCTGGGGAAGAGGCGCCGCGGAGGGGGAGGCCGGCCGGAGGCGGAGGTGGTTGGGCGCGGCGGAGGCGGGGCATGCTGGGGAAGGAGGCGGGAGCATGGCGAGCGCCGGCGACGGGCGGGGAAGGCGAGGTCGAGGGCGCCGGGGAGGGGAGAGGAGAGAGAGGGAGCTCAGCGGGCGAGCGGGAGGAAGGAGAGGATGGGGGGGGGCGCGGAGGCGCCGCGTGGGGAGCGCGTGGAACGCGTGGGTCCCGGGGGGGACGGGGCCCACGGGGCAGGGAGAGGTGAGGGTGTGGCTGAGGCGCGTGCCGGTCGTGGGTGCGTGTGGGTGCTGGGTTGGGTGGGTCCGACGGTGAGTGGAGGGGAAGGGAGAGGGAAGTGGGTCCAGGGAGGTGTGGTGGGCAGGTGAGGGCCCAGGTGTAAGGGAGAGAGGGTAGGATGGGCTAGGTGAGAAAAGAGAGAGAGGGGGGAAAAGAGAGGGATTGGTGAGGTGGCAGGGTGGGTAGGAAGTTTGGGGGAGGGTGAGGTGGCACGATTTGGTTGGTGGGTAGATTAGGATTGGGTGGGGATAGGTTCTAGAGGGGGCTGTTTTAGTTTAGATACATTTACGGTGTTGTTTTTATTTTAAATCTTTTAGCAAATAACTTTTAGGCAAATAATTCGACAGATAATTATAAGACTTGTTTTGAAATAAGAGAAAGGTATTTTTAGAAAACAAAAATAGGCTTATTGAAAATAGTTTCAAACACACAAATGCATGATGATGACGATGCAATGCACAAAAACAACGCGATTTTCTCGTCGTGGTTTTGCGAGATGCCACACCTTTCCACCTAGCATGAAGTTGAGCTAACAGCCTAACATTTTCATCAATAGTAACTTGTATGGCATGAGAAGTAGCAAAGGTATTTTCCATGGTTTCAGGTTTAGCAGCCATTTTATTAATCAAGGAGGAATGTGAAGGGTTTCGCGGCATAGTAAATCAAAATTTTCTACGGATGCGAACAGAGGGAAAGCCAAGATCTAATCTAGGAGATGCAAACAACGAGAGAGATTGGATTAGATCTTCATACCCTTGAAGATTCGCACAGCGGAACGTTCGTCGGAACGTGGGTGATGTAGTCGTACTCGCTTCTCCTCGCGATCCGATCCGATCTAGCACCACAAGTGGCGGTGCCTCCGTGAGATGCACACGTGCAGCACCTCGACGTCTCCTCCTTCCTTGGACCAGCAAGTATGGTGGAGAGACGGATTGGATCTACAACACGACGGCGTGGTGTATATGGTGGAGAATTTCTGCAGCAGGGCTTCGCCTACAAACAGTCGGGAGGGAGAGAGGAAGGCAACAGGGCGGCTAGGGTTGGAGGGGAAGGTGTGGGGGGTTGGTGCGCCCCCATCCCTCTTTATATAGAGGGGTGGGCGCAGCCCTAGCCCCTCCCCCAAGCCCAAACCGGCGGCCCCAAGGAGAAGGAGTGGGGGGCAAGGAAACCCCCCCTTCTAGAAGGTCTATCTCGAGTTTAAAACCCCCTTGGCCGGCTGGGCCCTATGGGGCCTTGTGCCCCTGGCCCAATGCGGCCAGGGCACTCCGTCATAGGCCCATGCCCCCTCCCGGAAGGTGGGGACACGTTGGTCCCCTTCCGGAAGGTTCTAGAAGCTTCCGGTACAATACCGATTAACCCGGAACAATTCCGAACTCCAAAAACTGCACTGCCTTATATGAATCTTATTCTCCGGACCACTCCGGAACCTCTCGTGATGTCCCGGATCCCATCCGAGACTCCGAATAAAAACTCATAAACCAATTATCCAATCTATCCTAGCGTCGAGACACGTTAAGTGTGTGACCCTGCGGGTTCGAGAATATGCAGACATGATCTTCTATCAATAATCAACAGCGGGGTCTGGGCACCCATATTGACTCCCACACATTCATCGATGATCATATCGGATGAACCATGATGCCAGGATTCAATCAATCCCATATATATATTCCCTTCGTCTCGCGATATTTTACTTGCCCGAGATTTGATCGTCGGTACCGTCATACCTAGTTCAATCTCGTTCACAGCAAGTACTTTACTCGTTCCATAATCCGATATCACTTTGTGATTAACTCCTTAACCACATGCTTGCAAGCGGTGTTGATATCGATTACCGATTGGGCCTGAAGTATATCTCTCCGACTTGGGAGGGACAAATCCCATCTCGATACATACAACCCAACAGATACTTTCCGATCACCTGAGAGACACCTTTATGATCACCCTCTCATAGGATGACGTTTGATGACCTCAAAGATTTCTTCCGATACCAGGGAGTTGTATTATCTCATGGTCTAAGGAATACAATATTTGACATAGGAAAAGCTTCGCAAAGACGAACACGATGACACGATCTAATTGCTTCGCTTAGTTTGGGTCTGTCCACCATATCATTCTCCCAATGATATGATCTCATTATTAATTGACAACTCATGTCCATGGTTAGGAAACCTTAACCATCATTAATCAATGAGCTAGTCCATAGAGGCGTACTAGGGACACAGTGTTGTTCACAAACCACACAAGTATTAAAGTTTCCGCTTAATACAATTCTAGCATGGAATATAAACATTATCATGAACAAGAATTATAATAATAACATCTTTATTATTGCCTCTAGGGCATAATTCCAACAGTCTCCCACTTGCACTAGAGTCAATAATCTAGTTTACATTTTTGTAACAATCTCACACCCATGGAACTGAGGTGCTGATCATGTTTTACACGTGGAAGAGGTTTAGTCAATGGATCTGCGACATTCAGATCTGTATGTACTTTGCTAATATTCAGATCTCCATCTGCTATATAATCTCGGATTATATGAAACTTGCGGTTGATATGCTTGGTCTTTGGATGATATCTTGGTTCCTTAGCGAGTGCTATGGCGCCAGTGTTATCACACAATATCTCCAGTGGGTCAAATGCACTTGGAACCACGCCAAGCTCAGTGATGAAGTTCCTGATCCAAACTCCTTCAGTTGACGCTTCTGCAGCAGCCATGTATTCCGCTTCTACTGTAGACCCCGCGATCACGCTTTGCTTGCAGCTTCTCCAACTCACAGCTCCTCCATTCAAAATATACACGTATCTTGTCTGAGATTTAGAATCATCCTTGTCGGTGTCAAAACTAGCGTCGACGTAACCTTTTACGACAAGCTGTTCATCACCGCCATAGGCTAAGCACATTTCTTTAGTCCTATTTAGGTACTTTAGGATGTTCTTCACGGCTGTCTAGTGTTCCACTCCTGGATCACTTTGATATCTGCTTGTCAAACTAAGAGCATTGGACACATCCGGTCTAGTACACAGCATGGCATACATGATAGAACCTATGGCCGAGGCATAAGGCACTTTGCTCATAGCTTCCCTATCATTTACCGTAGCTGGACACTGAGCCTTGCTCAATATCTTACCTGACAACATGGGCACTAAACCATTCTTTTCCTTATCCATTCTGAACCTTTTCAGAACTTTGTCTAGGTATGTACTCTGTCTTAAAGCTATCAGGCGTCTTTTTCTATCTCTATAGATCTTGATGCCCAATATATAAGCAGCTTCACCTAGGTATTTCATTGAAAAACACTTGTTCAAATAACTCTTCACATCGTTAAGCATGTTGATGTCATTTCCAATAATCAATATGTCATCCACATATAGTGCCAGAAACGTCACCGAGCTCCCACTCACTTTCTTGTAGATGCAAGCTTCATAGCAATTTGGAACAAATCCAAAGCTCTTGATCACTTGATCAAAACGAAGGTTCCAACTCCGAGATGCTTGCTTCAGTCCATAAATGGAACGTTGAAGTTTGCATACTTTATCAGCATCCTTAGGATCGACAAAACCTTCGGGTTGCATCATATACAACTCTTCATCAATGTTACCATTGAGGAACGCAGTCTTGACATCCATCTGCCATATTTCATAATCATGAAACGCAGCAATTGCTAATAAAATCCGAATGGACTTAAACATTGCTACGGGAGAGAAAGTCTCATCGTAGTCAACACCTTGAACTTGTCTAAAACCTTTTGCGACAAGCCGTGCTTTATAGACGGTAACATTACCATCCGCGTCCGTTTTCTTCTTGAAAATCCATTTGCACTCAACGGCCTTTCGGTCGCTAGGAGGGTCCACCAAAGTCCATACTTGGTTTTCGCTCATGGATCCCAATTCGGATTTCATGGCTTCTAGCCATTTCTCAAAGTCTGGGCTCATCATCGCTTCCTCATAGTTCGTAGGTTCACTATCTTCTACTAACAAGACAATCAAGACAGGGTTGCCGTACCACTCAGGAGGGGCACGCGACCTTGTCGACCTGCGACGTTCAGTAGCAGCATCGTCCGAAGCTTCATGATCCTTGTCATTAGCATCCTCTATCGTTGGTGCAGGCGGCACTGAAACAATTTCAGGTGCTGCGCTACTCTCCAACTCAAGAGAAGGTTCAATAACCTCGTCTAGCTCTACTTTCCTCCCACTCACTTCTTTCGAGAGAAACTCTTTCTCAAGAAAGGAACCGTTCTTTGCGACAAACACTTTGCCTTCGGTTCTGTGATAGAAGGTATACCCAATAGTTTCCTTAGGGTATTCTATGAAGACGCATTTCTCCGCTTTGGGTTCGAGCTTGTCCGGCATCAACTTCTTGACGTAAGCTTCGCATCCCCAAACTTTAAGAAACAACAACTTAGGTTTAGCACCAAACCACAGTTCATACGGTGTCGTCTCAACGGATTTAGATGGTGCCCTATTTAAAGTGAATGCAGCGGTTTCTAATGCATAACCCCAAAATGATAATGACAAATCAGTAAGAGACATCATTGATCGGACCATATCTAATAGGGTTCGATTCCGGCGTTCAGACCCACCATTGCGCTGTGGTGTTCCGGGTGGCGTGAGTTGCGAAACGATTCTGCTTGCTTTAAGATGCGTGAGAAAAGCATAACTCAAATATTCACCTCCACGATCGGATCGTAGAAACTTAATCTTTCTGTTACGATGGTTCTCCACTTCATTCTGAAATTCTTTGAACTTTTCAAATGTTTCAGATTTATGTTTCATTAAATAGATATACCCGTATCTACTTAAGTCATCGGTAAAAGTGAGAAAATAGCGATATCCACCGCGCGTCGAAACACTCATCGGTCCGCATACATCGGTATGTATGATTTCCAACAAGTCCGTTGCTCGCTCCATCATACCGGAGAACGGGGTTTTGATCATCTTGCCCATGAGGCATGGTTCGCATGTGTCAAATGATTCAAAATCAAGAGACTCCAAAAGTCCATCAGAATGGAGTTTCTTCATGCATTTTACACCAATATGACCTAGACGACAGTGCCACAAATAAGTAGTATTATCACTATCTACTTTGCATATCTTAGCCTCAATGTTATGGATGTGTGTTTCATCCCTTTCGAGATTTAGAAGAAATAAACCATTCACAATAGGTGCATGACCATAAAAGATGTTACTCATATAAATAGAACAACCATTATTCTCCGATTTAAATGAATAACCGTCTTGCAATAAACACGATCCAGAAATAATGTTCATGCTCAACGCAGGCACATAATAACACTTATTAAGGTTTAAAACTAATCCCGAAGGTAAAACTAAGGAGAGCGTGCCGACGTCCATCACATCAACTCTTGATCCGTTGCCAACGCGCATCGTCACCTCATCCCTCGCAAGCCGCCGTCTATTCCGCAGCTCCTGTTTTGAGTTACAAATATTAGCAACTGAACCGGTATCAAATACCCAGGCACTACAACGAGGGCTAGTAAGGAAAACATCAATAACATGTATATCAAATATACCTTTGATGGTGCCAACCTTCTTGTCCGCTAAGTACTTTGGACAGTTGCGCTTCTAGTGACCCTTGTCCTTGCAATAGAAGCACTCAGTGTCCGGCTTAGGACCAGACTTGAGCTTCTTCTCAGCAGGGGCAGTGCGCTTGCCGCTGCCCTTCTTGAAGGGCTTCTTTGCTCCCTTACCTTTCTTAAAGGTGGGCTTGTTGACCATCAACACATGATTATCCTTTTTGATGTCCACTTCCGCGGCCTTCAGCTTTGCGAAGAGCTCGGTGATCGTATCAGTGGAACCAATCTGATTATGAGTCACTACAAAACTTTTGTAGCTAGGAGGGAGTGATTGCAGAACCATGTCAATCTTGAGATCCTCTGGAATCGTGCATTCCAGTTGCTCAAGGCGTTGAGTGTAGCCCGTCATCTTAATGGCGTGCTCACTAACGGAACTCCCTTCCTCCATCTTGCAGTTAAAGAACTTCTCAGAGATCTCATATCTCTCAGAACGGGCCTAAGTCTGAAACATGGTATTCAGCTCTTCGAGAATCTCAAAGGGCCCGGGATAGTCTTCAAAACGATTTCAAAGTTCCGGTTCCATAGCAAACAACATGGTGCTCTTAATCACACCATAATCATCTTTGCGCGACTGATAGACATCTTTCTCATTAGCCGGCGCAGTTGCAGTAGGGGGTCACCTAACGCTTTCCCAAGGACATAGTCCTTTTGACCGCCAAAGAGAATGATTCTTAGATTGCGGAACCAATTGGTGAAGTTAGACCCATTGTTTCTAAGCTTTTCCTTCTCAGCGAAAACGTTGAAGTTGAAGTTGGATTTAGCCATTTGATCTACAGTATTGCAAGTACAATTTAGACTATGTTCATGATAACTAGTTCAACTTAATCAAATTACTAGATGAACTCCCACTAAATTCAACATCCCTCAAGTTGTTTAGTGAACACGATCCAAATTCACCACACCTAATCCGATCTTCACGAGAAGAGATGTGGTTTCAATGGTGGACAACGAAGTGTCGATCATATCATTCATATGACTCATGCTTAACCTTTCGGTTCATGTGTTCCGAGGCCATGTCTGTACATGCTAGGCTCGTCAAGTTAGACCCAAGTATTTCCGCGTGTGCAAAACTGGCTTGCACCCGTTGTATGTGAGCGTAGAGTCTATAGCACCCGATCATCACGTGATGCTTGGACACGACGAACTTTCGCAACGGTGCATACTTGGGGAGAACATAGTTTTTATCTTGATCTTTAAGTGAGGAATCATCTTATAATGCTACCGTCGCGATCTAAGCATAATAAGATACATAAAAGGATAAACATCACATGCATATAACTTTATGTGACATGGTATAGCCAATCTTCGCGCAATGATCTCCATCTTGTGCGTTACGGCATGATCTCCGTCACTCCACCATGATTGCCTCCACCACGAATAGTAACTACAACTATTGCTAACTACTTAGCGATAAAGTGAAACTATTACATGGCGTATAAGAAGTTGACACACAGGTCATACACAATTATAAAGACAACCATATGGCTCCTGCCGGTTGTGTACTCATCGACATGCAAGTCGTGAAACATTACAAAACATGATCATCGCATACATTATACACATCACATCTTGGGCCATACCATATCACAGAAAACACTCCCTGCAAAAACAAGTTAGACGCCTCTACTTTGTTGTTGCATGTTTTACGTGGCTTATGGGAGTAGATGCTAAGAACGATTCTTACCTACGGAAAGCCACAACGGTGATATTATGGTTGCCAAACTCCGGTGTTAATCCCATGACAACTATAGTGAGAGAAACTGACATCCACCAGCCGCATGTGTGGAACAAGCCACACGTCAAGTGCGGAGCCGGTCTCGCGAACGACGTCGCGTAAGGTTGGCCTGGACCGCTTCAATCTCACTATCCCGCGTCATAAGAAGAACACAAACAAGAGGCTTGCAACAGAAAACATCAACGCCCGCAACAACCATGTTGCATTCTACTCGTGAAACACATATACGCATAGATCTAGCTCTGATACCACTTAAGGGTTTCACGGCATAGTAAATCAAAATTTTCTACGGATGCGAACAAAGGGAAAGCCAAGATCTAATCTAGGAGATGCAAACAACGAGAGAGATTGGATTATATCTTCATACCCTTGAAGATTCGCACAGCGGAACGTTCGTCGGAACGTGGGTGATGTAGTCGTACTCGCTTCTCCTCCTCGCGATCCGATCCGATCTAGCACCACAAGTGGCGGTGCCTCCATGAGATGCACACGTGCAGCACCTTGACGTCTCCTCCTTCCTTGGACCAGCAAGTATGGTGGAGATACGGATTGGATCTACAACACGACGGCGTGGTGTATATGGTGGAGAATTTCTGCAGCAGGGCTTCGCCTACAAACAGTCGGGAGGGAGAGAGGAAGGCAGCAGGGCGGCTAGGGTTGGAGGGGAAGGTGTGGGGGGTTGGTGCGCCCCCAGCCCTCTTTATATAGAGGGGTGGGCGCAGCCCTAGCCCCTCCCCCAAGCCCAAACCGGCGGCCCCAAGGAGAAGGAGTGGGGGGCAAGGAAACCCCCCTTCTAGAAGGTCTATCTCGAGTTTAAAACCCCCTTGGCCGGCTGGGCCCTATGGGGCCTTGTGCCCCTGGCCCAATGCGGCCAGGGCACTCCCTCATAGGCCCATGCCCCCTCCCGGAAGGTGGAGCCACGTTGGTACCCTTCCGGAAGGTTCTAGAAGCTTCCGGTACAATACCGATTAACCCGGAACAATTCCGAACTCCAAAAACTGCACTGCCTTATATGAATCTTATTCTCCGGACCACTCCGGAACCTCTCGTGATGTCCCGGATCCCATCCGAGACTCCGAACAAAAACTCATAAACCAATTATCCAATCTATCCTAGCGTCGAGACACGTTAAGTGTGTGACCCTGCGGGTTCGAGAATATGCAGACATGATCTTCTATCAATAATCAACAGCGGAGTCTGGGCACCCATATTGACTCCCACACATTCATCGATGATCATATCGGATGAACCACGATGCCAGGATTCAATCAATCCCATATATATATTCCCTTCGTCTCGCGATATTTTACTTGCCCGAGATTTGATCGTCGGTACCGTCATACCTAGTTCAATCTCGTTCACAGCAAGTACTTTACTCGTTCCATAATCCGATATCACTTTGTGATTAACTCCTTAACCACATGCTTGCAAGCGGTGTTGATATCGATTACCGAGTGGGCCCGAAGTATATCTCTCCGACTTGGGAGGGACAAATCCCATCTCGATACATACAACCCAACATATACTTTCCGATCACCTGAGAGACACCTTTATGATCACCCTCTCATAGGATGACGTTTGATGACCTCAACGCTTTCTTCCGATACCAGGGAGTTGTATTATATCATGGTCTAAGGAATACAATATTTGACATAGGAAAAGCTTCGCAAAGACGAACACGATGACACGATCTAATTGCTTTGCTTAGTTTGGGTTTGTCCACCATATCATTCTCCCAATGATATGATCTCATTATTAATTGACAACTCATGTCCATGGTTAGGAAAGCTTAACCATCATTATTCAATGAGCTAGTCCATAGAGGCGTACTAGGGACACAGTGTTGTTCACAAACCACACAAGTATTAAATTTTCCGCTTAATACAATTCTAGCATGGAATATAAACATGATCATGAACAAGAATTATAATAATAACATCTTTATTATTGTCTCTAGGGCATAATTACAACATAATGAGCTTCAGACAAAGAGGAGATATTTTTCTCAGCACTCAACATTTTTTACTGTAAACTAGGAATTTCTCTATTCATATTCTCAAGCTGATGACTAATGTTTTTCAAGATAATAGTTTGTTCCTCCATAGTTTTAGTGAAAATATTATTTTGATCATATTGCATCTGCATAAATTCTTAGTGGATCTCTCTACTTCTAGAATCCTTTCTTCACTAGGCATTCCAGATCCACCACGATAAACATTTCTACTAAGAGGATAAGTCCTATAATTACCATAAGTATTGTTGCCAAAATTGTTGTTTCTAATGAAATTCACATCAACTTGCTCTTCTTGAGAAACCAAATAGGATAAAGGAACACTATTAGGATCTAGAGGAGCTTTCCCATTAACAAGCATATCCATAATAACATCAATCTTATCACTCAAAGAGGAAGTTTCCTCAACATAATTTACCTTCTTACCATGTGGAGCTCTCTCAGTGTGCCATTCAGAGTAGTTAACCATCATATTATCAAGGAGTCTAGTTGCATCACCCAAAGTGATGCTCATAAAGGTACCTCCCACTGCTGAATCCAACAGGTTTCTTGAGGAGAAGTTCAAACCTGCATAAAAAGTCTGGATAATCACCCAAGAAGTGAGTCCATGAATGGGACTATTCTTAACCAAAGTTTACATTATTTCCCAAGCTTGAGCAACATGTTCATTATCAAGTTGTTTAAATTTCATAATGTCACTTCTCATAGATATAATCTTAGCAAAAGGGTAGTACTTTCCAATAAAAGCATCTTTGCACTTAGTCCAAGAATCAATACTATTTTTAGGCAAAGATAGCAACCATTACTTAGCTTTTCCTCTCAAGGAGAAAGGAAAAAGCTTGAGCTTCATAATATCTCCATCTACATCCTTATAATTTTGCATATCACGAAGTTCAACAAAGCTATTGAGACGGACAACAGGATCATCAGAACTAGTACTAGAAAATTGCTCTCTCATCACAAGATTCAACAAAGGAGGCTTAATTTCATAAAAGGTAGCATCGGGAGCAGGTGGAACAATAGGTTTGCTAAGGAAATCATTGTTGTTGGTGCTAGTGAAGTCACACAACTTGGTGTTCTCAGCAGAGTTTATTTTGGCAAAGGTGGGCAAGCCAAAAACAACATCAACAGCTAGAGCAGGAACTAATTTTTTGTGTTTTTGAATAAAGAAAGCAAACCAAACTAGACTAATTTTTTTTGGTTTTTTGAAAAGAGGCAAACAAAACCAAGCAAAATAAACAATTCAAACTAAAAACAAAGTAAAGAGAGAGGAAGTGGAGGACTCCCCTTGTGAAGAGTCCTTAGCCTCCCCGGCAACGGCACTAGAAAACTTGTTGATGACTCCTTGATGGCACCAGAGAACTTGGTGCTTGACGTGGAGGCTATTGGGAACCCCAAGAGCAAGGTGTGAAGCAGCACAGCAACAAGTTTTCCCTCAGTAAGAAACCGAGGTTATTGAACCAGTAGGAGGAAGGAAACGTCACACAGGTGTTGCAAGCAACAGGGAGACCTGCACAACACAAACTCAAGACTTTGACCCAACTAATAGTGAGGTTGTCAATCTCACCGGTTGCTGTAACAAAGGATTAAACGTATGGTGTCGAAGGTAATGGTTTGCAGTAAGTAAACAAGTAACAGTGGAAGATGTATCAATGGTAAAGATTGGATTGGGGTCCATAGTTCACTAGAGGAGCTCTCCTTAGATAAACAACATGGCATGAAGGGTAAAAAAATTACAGCAGGGAAATTGACAGGAACTGAGCAAGGCATAACAATGCAATACTAGTCAGAAAGATCTTATGAGATTCGATTGGGCAATACAACAAGATACATAGATCGCCATCCAACTGCATCTATGACTAGAAGTCCACCTTCAGGTTATCATCTAAACCGCCTCTAGTATTAAGTTGCAAGCAACAGACAACTACTTTAAGCAAAGTGTGTAAGGTAAACAGTCCACGTGTTCCATGAACAAGATGTTGGGGTTCGTAGCATGGAAAACAAAAAATTTCTACCGCATGCAAACAAACAAGCCAAGATCTATCTACTAGATTGTAGCAACGAGTCGATAGAGGAACTCACCCTCGAAGATTCTAAAGCGGTTAACGAGAGCAGATTCTCGTGGGTGATGTAGTCGTACTCTTGCCGATCTCAAGATCGCGTAGACGATCCTTCCGGCGCTGCGTTCCGGCAGCGCTTCCGCAGTCGGTCACACGTTCGGTACTCGATGAAGACCTTCTTCTCCCTTGTTCCAGCAGGCAGTGGAGGTTGTAGCACTCTCCTCGCGATTCTGGCAGCACAACGGCGTGGTACCAGAAGTAGAGGGGAGATCTCGCAGGGCTTCGCCTTAAGCCGGAGCGAGTATGGTGGACTATGAGAGAGGCCTTGGCGATCTAGGGTTTAGAGGCACCAAGGGAGGAAGTTTGGCCGGCGGCTAGGGCTTGGGGAGAGCCCCAACTCGGCGGCTAGGAGGAAACCCGAGGGCGACGACGACTTGTGATGGCCGGCGGCTAGGGCTAGGGTTTGGGTGGTGTTGGGTGTAGGAAAGAGGGGCAGCCCTGCCCCTCCTTTTATAGGTGGGAGGGCGCGGCCAAGGGGGAGGGAGTCCTCCCCCAAGTCGGCCTCCTTGGCCGGCGGGTGGAGGGAGAGGAACTCCTCCCCAAGTAGGTTTCCTACTCTCCCTCCACCAAGCAAAACTGCCGTTTGACTTTTCAAATTGGCCTTTGACTTTTCAAACTAGGATTTGATTTCTCCCTTTATTTTGCCCAGCCATGATACCTAGTACATGATGCAAACATTCCACATTGTCATGACACATTCATGTACCCTTCCCCTCCGGAGTGCCGGACCTTCCGGAACCTTCTAGAACATTCCCGATGAAAACACCGGAATCATTCCCCAACTCCAAAACAGTACTTTCCTTATATGAATCTTATTCTCCGGACCATTCCAGATCTTCTCGTGATATCCCGGATCCTATCTGAGACTCCTAACAACATTCAGTCTCTTACTCATCATTCCATAACTACTCAACAACATCGAATCCTTAAGTGTGTCTCCCTATGGTTCGTGAATTATGCGGACATGATCGAGACACTTCTTGATCAATAACCAATAGAGGAATCTGGAAATTCATATGGATCCCACATATTTCTACGATTACTTTGCGATCGAATGAACCACTTACATACGATACCAATTTCCCTTTGTCTCACGATAGTTTACTTATTCCGAGGTTTTGATCGTCGGTATCTCTGCATACCTAGTTCAACCTCGTTACCGATAAGTACTCTTTTCTCGTTCCCGTGGTATGTGATCCCTTGTGAGCCAGTCACATGCTTGCAAGCTAATTGGATGACATTCCACCGAGAGGGCCCAGAGTATA
The DNA here is from genome assembly GCA_910589765.1 of Avena atlantica. Taxonomy (NCBI): domain Eukaryota; kingdom Viridiplantae; phylum Streptophyta; class Magnoliopsida; order Poales; family Poaceae; genus Avena; species Avena atlantica. The sequence continues at coordinate 217,698,990 of OU342738.1, forward strand.
TCTATCCGTCATATGGATGGACAAATCCCATTCTTGATTCGTGTGTCTCAACCCATGCTTTCCGAACACTCAATGCCACTTTTATAGCCACCCAGTTACGGTGTGGTGTTTGATGTCATCAAAGCATCCTTCCGGTGATGGTGATAAGCATGATCTCATGGTCGAAGGAATTAGCTTACTATGTATCAGAAAGCTTATAGCAATTGAACTATTTAAAATGACTTGATCTTCATGCTACGCTTATCTATAGGAGTATGTCCATCATACCATTCTCCTAATGATATGATCTTGTTGTTAATAACATCTCAATGTTCATGATAGGGAAACCACAATCATCTATTAACCAACAAGCTAGTATTATGAAGAGGCTTTACTAGGGACTCTAATTTAGTTTACAAATCACACAAGTATTAATGTTTCCTGGTCAATACTATTATAGCATGAATGTAAACATTTATCATTAACACAAAGATATAATAATAACTACATTTATTATTGCATCTAGGGCAAATCTCCAACACAAGAGACCGTTGTTTTCTCCCTAATGGCAACAACACATCTACAACCGAAGAGATTTTGGTCACTTCCCTTGAAAACTAGAGGCATGAACCCACTATCGAGCATAAATACCCCCTCCTGGAGTCACTAGCAACTACTCGGCCAAGATAGCTACTAACAACGGAGAGCATGCAAGATCACAAACAACACAGACATGATAGAATCATAAAGACAAAACCATTAATCAATCCAACATAATAATCTCAATATCCATTGGATCCCCGTAAGTACAACATGCATGATTACAAATAGATTAGATCTTGATTATGAACGGAGCTCATAAGATCTATACTTGAAAGCACAAAGGAGGAGATACAACCATCTAGCTACTACATGGACCATAGTCCAAGGTCGAACTACTCACGCATCATACCGGAGAGAAGGCCTCCGGGATGATCTCCCCTCCGGTAGGGTGCCAGGAAGAACTTCAGACCCCCTCCCGATCTAGGGACGACGATGGCGGCGGCTACATAAGGTTTCGTGGAATATTGATCGGGTACTTAGGGTTTCTGCATCGGGGGCTTCTTATAGGCAAAGAGGTGAGGCAGGGGCGCTCGGGGGGCCCACACACTATCCAGGCATGGGCCAGGCTTGGCCGCACCGGGGGGGGGGGTGCGGCCACCCCGTGGCTCCCCTCCATCTCTCCTTCTGGATTCGTGTCCCTCAAGGAAAGTTATTGACTTTGACTTTTGTTACGTCCAATTCCGAGAATATTGATTTTCTGCCTTTCTGGAACCAAAAACAGAAGAAAACATGCAACTGACACTGTGGCAACTTGTTAATAGGTTAGTTCCAGAAAATATATAAAAAACAACTCAAATAAAGACAAAGCAAAGCAAAGTAGATACTAAACAAGCATGGAACATAAAAAATTATAGATACGTTCCCGACGTATCATCCAGCGCCAGAGGGGAGATTAGGTTCAAACTTCACAATGATCCAACCCCCCCATTGACACTCATCAGTGGCATGTACACCATTGCCACATTTGGTAACTTCATGGCCTACAAGACCGCAAAAATGACAAAAATACGGAAGCTTCTCGTATTGAACATGATATTTTTTCCTCTCCCTTAGAGTGATAGGCACAAAGTGCACCAGAGGTTTATCAAATCAATATACACTCTTGCTCTTAGATATTTCATGGGATTAATCATACCTTCATTGACAATTACTGTAAAGGGTGGTTCTCCTACTTTGTTTGTAACCTTCTCAGCTAATTCCCTGTTTCTTCATTGGGCCCTCAGGGATGCCTTGGATCCTAATCCAAACAGGAACTTTTTCGAGTTTATAATCTTCCATATTCGAGAATCCATCATACTTTGTCATGACAATAGCTACTCCTCGGAAAAGCCATGGACCACCTTCCATGACGCGATTCCAATCTCCCAAACACTGGAACTGAGCTAGAAAAAGGTTCTCACCTTTGGTTTTAAACGTTACATCCTTTGCTGCAGGGCCAGGTGTTCCTCATCTGTTTAAACATTGCCGCATGGCTGAACGGTTTTGGAGTATGAACCCTAAAAATCGCCAACCAACGAACCTCACAGATCAGCACTTCAATATCCTTCGAGAAGTCCAGATCTGATTCCTCTTCGCCATGCAGGTTTATGCCATCAAATCTATCCTCCAATTTATTTTCAAATTATCCATCTTTGAATTTGTAGGTCGACCCCAGCATCCGATGATGACCTAGGATTTGAATTTCCAGAATCATCTGTTTCCACCGTCTTGGCCGCTGGATCCACTATCGGCTCGCTCTCCGGATCCGCCATGCACACCCCAGAACAAGACGATCTGAACCACGAGGATCGCAACAATCAACCGGCAAGGAAAGAAGGGTCTGATCACGTAGATTAGGAAAGAAATCTGGCGGAAACACTAGGAACACACGCGTCTCCATGTGAGGACTTCGGGAACACTAGAAAACCATAGGGGAAAGGTAGTTCCCAACCGAGCAAACTAGCTAGTACTCCTAGCTGCCGGCCTTAGAAATTAACGACTTAGGGAACGTACAATGCGCGCGCTAAGCCCTAGCGTCATGATTATTATCCTGTCCGATTATGTTTGTTCGGCATCGACATAAAATTAAGCGGCGGCTGCTAAGTTTTTTTCCTCTCGTACCAGGCAGAGCACGGAGGCAAAGGTACGAAGCGGCAGACAGTTTTGGCGTCCAGGATTAGCGCCCACCATTGGGCTCTAGGTCGCTTAGATAGAAATATGTTTTAATTCCTTTTCTTTATTTACCTTAAGCCCCTGTGTTATTACCGTTGCATAGTGTACATGCCCTTAAAGCTGTTGGAACACCCCCTACCGGCTGGCCGGTCCCGAGGCTGTTCCACACCCGAGGGATAAGACTAGAGTCGAAAAGCACACAGATAACACAAGTATATGACACAGGGAACAAAGGAGAACTTTATTAATCTTTCTCTCGGTAAAACTCCCGTACAGTGATTGCTCCTCTATTTATAGACTAAGGGGGTAGGATACCCACATGGGCCAACCCTAGCCTGGTAGAGGCCACACCGAGTGGGCCTTTACTAGTTTTCCAACACTCCCCCTGGGTATCTTATCTGTATAACCATAGCTTAAAACTTCGAAAAACCCAGTGGGAAAAATATGGAGAAATGCACACGGTATACTTGTTGCTACGTTGCACGAATTGCCTTGTTAAAAACCTCATGTGAGAAACTTCATAAAAACTCACTAAGGAAAAAAGAGTACAATTCACTTAACTATAAAGTTAAGTACTCAATCATCGGGATCAAGATTTCATCGATGAGTTTGTGAAGATTCTCCCCCTGAACCTTACATCTCCCTAAGTCTCATCATGCCGATCCCACGGACACATCTCTCGAAAGAAGATACTGACAATGATTTAATGAACAAATCAACGAGATTTTCACACGACTTAGTATGCAAGACTTTCACTTCGTTCATCTTTTGCAGTTCATGTGCATAGAAGAACTTGGGGTTTATATGATTTGTGAGATTGCACTTCACATAACCCGTCTGGACTTGTGCAACACAAGCGGCATTATCTTCATAGATAATTGTTGGGGTTTGTACGGTGTTCAGTCCACATGACATCTGGATGTGGCTGACTACTCGTCGAAGCCATACACATTCTCGTGATGCTTCATATAATGCTATAATTTCCGAGTGGTTCGTCGAAGTTGACAAAAGAGTTTGCTTAGACGATTTCCAGGAAATTGCCGTTCCACCACAAAGGAAAACATATCCAGTCTGCGACTTGGATGTATGCGGGTCCGAAAGGTACCCAGCATCTGCATTGCCTACAACAGATAGGTCTTGGTTATTTTGGTAAAACACGCCAAGGTCTTTTGTCCCTTGTATATACCTAAAGATGTCCTTAACGCCTTTCCAATGCCTCTTGGTAGGCTCAGAACTGTACCTTGCAAGCAAATTGACGGCGAATGCAATATCCGGCCGTGTACAATTTGCGAGGTACATAAGTGTGCCAACTGCACTTAAGTAGGGGAATTCCGGTCCCAGAATTTCCTCCCCCTCTTCTTTAGGCCTGAACGGGTCCTTGTCTTGCTGCAAAGATCTTCCGACCATCGGGGTCTTAGAAGGATATGCCTTTTCTAACCCAAATCGTTCCAACACCTTCTGGGTGTAGGCCGACTGGTGAACTAGTGTCCCAGCAGGGGAATGCTCAAGTTGTAGACCGAGGCAGAACTTGGTTTTGCCTAAGTCTTTCATCTCGAATTCCGACATCAGGTAGGAACTCGCTTCCTCAATATCTCCAGGTGTAACGATTATATTCAAATCGTCCACGTACACCGAGATAATACAGAAACCATCCTGGAATCTCCGTATAAAAACACATGGGCAATCTTCATTGCTCGCGTAGCCCTTCTGATGAAGGAAATCGCTTAAACGATTATACCACATCCTACCTGACTATTTTAGTCCATACAATGACTTCTTAAGCTGAACACTGTATAAGCTCCTATTTGCTCTATCCTGGTTCGGGACAGGGATACCTTCTGGTACTTTCATGTATATGTCCGAATCCAAGTTACCATATAGGTAAGCGGTGACAACATCCATTAGTTTCATTTTTAAGTCCATGTTTACTGCCATTGAGATCAAGTATCTAAAGGTAATTCCATCCATGACTGGGGAGTAAGTTTCCTCAAAGTCGACACCTGGTCGCCGAGTGAAACCTTGAGCAAGAGCCTTGCTTTGTACCTTACTACTTCATTATTCTCGTTTCTCTTTCGAACAAAAACCCACTTATGGCCAACGGGGCGAATGTGGGGAGGAGTTAGATAAACAGGTCCAAATACCTCTCTTTTGTTTAACGATAATAATTCAGCAGTAATTGCCTTCTGCCAATCTTTCCAATCCGACCTTTTCTTGCAATCATCGAGCGTGTTAGGCTCAGGGTTAATATCTATGATTGAGGCAATTTTCTTGGCAAAATTAACGTCGACATTTGCCATGGCTCGGTTGTATGACTCGCCCGAATTAACATAGTTAATGGCCATTTCGTCATGGAGTGCATCAGGCACATCCTCTTGCTCCACCGGATTTCCCAATCCAGGAGCTAGGTCCTTTAGCTTTCCCGCTCCGATGTGTGCGCACACAACTTAGCTGGGTATTTCTGATATAGGAAAGTTCAAGTCCGGAATTTCGTGCACTGAAATATCCGTACTTGTGCCAGGTCTCAACTGGCTCCCCTCAACAGGGGCAGACTGTAATAAATCTCTCTTGTCCTTTTTCTTCGGGCGTCCCCGGGTACTTGGGATTTGAGAAATCGGAATCCGCGTCCTCTTAGGCCTTGGAGCAGGAGCGGGTATACCATCATTTTTCTTTGGTATTTCAACCCTTTCCGGTGCATTGCGTGCGTGCACACGCAACTTTGTCACAGTCTTTAAATCACTAAAATGATCGGGCAGTTGATTCGCTAGGGAGTGCAAATATAGTATCTTTTGGACTTCTCTATTAGTCTCAACAGTGCGCGGGTCATGAGCGTGGATCCCCGTGGCTTTCCACGTAATTTCTCGACTTTTGTCATCCAGGGGTTGATTACCTCCCCCCAAAGTCGGAAAAAGATCCTCGTCAAAAATGCAGTCAGCAAAACGGGTCGTGTGACAGTCACTTGTCAAGGGGTCCAAGAACCTGATTATGGACACAGTCTCATAACCAACGTATATCCCCGACTTACGGAGCGGTCCCATTGATGATCGCTGGGATGGTGGTATAGGTACATATACCTGGCAGCCGAACCTACGTAGGTGGGAAATTTTCGGTGCCGACCCTTGCGCAAGTTGGATAGGAGATAGGCCGATGGTCGAAAGTTGATGAGATTAGCGGCGTGTAACACCGCGTGTCCCCAACATGTAGTTGGTAAATTACAACCCTGAAGGAGTGGTATGACAATGAATTTAATCCTTTTAATCAATGCCTCCGCAAGTCCATTTTGAGTGTGGACATGCGGTACAGAGTGCTCAAGTTTGATTCCAGTTGCCATGCAATAATCATCGAATGTCTTTGAAGTAAATTCTCCGGCATTGTCCATTCGAATAGACTTTAAACGATAATCAGGGAATTCATTCCTTATTTGTATGATCTGAGAGATCAACTTTGCAAAAGCATGGTTCCTTGTTGACAGCAGGCAAACATTGGACCATTTAGAGGAAGCATCGATGAGCACCATGAAGTACCGAAATGGCCCTGAGAGGGGCTGAATTGGACCACATATATCCCCTTGAATACGTTCCAAGAATGTGGGGAGTTCATCCTTCACCTTTAGGGGGGATGGTCTAATGATCAATTTCCCCGTAGCGCATGTGGAGCACACGAAATCATCGGGATTCGGGAAATTTTTCACATTAACATTATGACCATTCGAGTTGTTAATTATATTTCTCATCATCCTAAGACCGGGGTGGCCTAACCTATCATGCCAAAGGCAGAATAGTTCGGAGCTTCTAAAAACAGTCTTAAGGGTAGTGTAAATAGGTGGTGCTACTATCTTAGTGTAGTACAGCCCAGTAGCTAATGAAGGGAGTCTTTCGATAACATGTTTACCATTTTCGTTGCGCTTGGTAATGAGTAGGAACTCCTTTCCATTCTCATCATCATTGGTTTCTACATGGAAACCATTGGCGCGGATGTCTCTAAAACTCAAGAGAGTATGAGTCGACTCCGGATACAATAATGTCTCTTCAATGATTAGAGTTGTTCCATTAGGGAGTATGATAGTTGCTCTTCCGGAGCTAACTACATTCGGACCGCAGCCGGCGATCGTCATTATGTTACCGGGGTTTTTGGAATGGACTCAAAATACTTTGTTTCTCTCAAGATGGTATTTGTGGTGCCGCTATCAGCAAGGCACGTTTCCTCCATTTGGGCGCCACACGCGTTCTAAAATATAGTGCCTAATTAATATAATGGAGCGAGGAAGATGCTACATCAAGTAAGTAAAACACATAAACATTTCAGAACATCACACAACCAAATAATGGAATAAATGAATGAAATAAATGTCATCCAATCGCCAGAAACAAATAAATGTTATGCTCTCATAGAGCTTACAACCATATCGAAAATTTGTATTTGATTATTTGCGGAAAATAAATCATCACAACAAAGGGAGCTCAGGTGGATTCTGCAAACAAACCATCAAGCTCAGTCTGTATCTCAAGGTCAGTGAGCTTCTCTTCGTTGGCTATCATCATCGAGGCATCAGAGATGTCTAGCTGAGGCGGCGGCGGGGGGGGGGGGGTGGTGGGGGGGCACAACGTGTTCAACCTTCATGGACACAACGGCGTTCGTGGGAACCGCCGATGGTGCTACCACTTGTGCTACGTCCCGCGCCACTACGGGCACGACGTTCTGCATAGGCGCTGCTCCGGGCGCCAGTGGTGCCTCAACCTGGACAAGGTGCGCCTCGCGCGCCTTCTTGTTGGCCTTGAACGCGTCCACGACGTGTTTAGGGGCCAAACACTGCCTTGAGAAGTGAGTCTTGGAGCCACAGCGAAAGCAGTCCTGGGGCCTTGCCTCCCCCTTGCCCGCCTTGCGTTGCTTGTCCGGGTTGGAGGAGTTGGGGCCCTTCTTGCCCTTCTTGCCTCTCTTCTTGTGGATGGGCTTGCGCACCTTGTAGGCACCGGCATTAGCCTCATGACTTGGGCCCCCCGCGAAGGGTTGCGCGGAGAAGTTCTTTTTCAGAACATTATCCTGCGCCTCGGCCACCTGGAGAGCATCAATAAGCGCTGCATATTGCGTGAATCCTTCCTGGCGAAAGTTTTGCGAGGACTGGATGTTGTCCGGATGGAATATGGAGAGGGTTTTGTCTATCTTCTGCTGATCGGTGGTACTGGTCCCACACAGCTGAAGGATCGTACAAATCCGGTGCAACCTGGAGTTGTACTCTCCCACTATCTTGAAGTCCGCAAACCTCAGACGAATCCAATCTGCCTCCGCCTGTGGCTGAATGGTGTACTTCAGCCTAGAGAACCGCTTGTTGAGGGCGGTCCAAAGGGCAGAAGCACTCCGTTCTGCCATGTACTCGTTCTTGAGAGTCTCACACATGTGATGGCGGAGGAAGTGCAGGGCTTTAGCGTTGTCCGCCGGGATGGTTTTGCTGGGGGCCGTCGGGGTCCCCGCAATCAACGCATCCTTGATGCAGCGGCCCTCGAGGACGATCTCAACGTCTGAGGCCCAAGTCAGGTAGTTAAGCCCATCCTGGGTCAACTCCGGGAACTCGCGGCTGACGATTCCGATCATCTGTAATTTATGCAAAGTGTGTAAGATTACAGCAGGTAATCGGTTGTATAAATACGATAATCGATACAATAATTCAAATATGACGGCGTTCCAAAATTTAAATTGAAAATGTACATGCAAACTCAGTAGTACAAGAAATTAAAAGGGGTGAAACATTTAATTACTATAGTAAAGCATAGTAAAAAGAAAACAGTTTCAATGAATTTGTGCGGGCTAGCAGCCCATCTCTGCCTTCCAGCTGCCCCAAAAAAACTATTTTTTTCTGCGCACCACGTGGGCCGGCCCACCCCCACACAGTCCCAGCCCATTCAGGGGGACAGAGATGCAAGCAGCTCCCGAGTGGGGGTGTACGTGGCGGCGGTGGTGGGCCCCAGGGCGGCGGGCGGCGCGACGGCAGCTCGTGGGCGGTGCGACGGTGTGGTCAGCGGGGCCACTGGCAACGCGGCGGCGCGAGGTGGGCTCGGCGTCTGCAGGGCGCGGCCAGCGGGGCCGGCTGCAGCGGCGCGGGTGCGGAGCGGGCACACGGCAGGCGGCGCAGCGGCGGGACGACGGCGTGCGGCAGCAGCCAGCGAGCACAGCGGGCGCGGCAGGCGGCGCAGCGGCGCGGACGACGCCGTGCGGAAGCAGCCAGCGCGCGCCGCCGGCCGCGCAGGGAGCGGCGGGCGCGGCTCGCGGCAGCGCGCAGCGTCGGCCCGGCCAGCGGGGCCAGCGGCGGCGCAGCGTGGCGAGCTCGGCCAGGCGCGGTCAGGCGCGGCCAGCTGGGCCATGGCACGGCCACCTCGTGCGGCGCGGGCGGCGGCATGGCCAGGCGCGCTCGGCAGCGGAGCCAGCGGGGCTCGCATGGTCGCCATGGCTGTGCACGTACGAGTTCAAGAGAAAAAAAGGGTACATAGAACAAACTAGATCGATTTGATCTACCAACTAAAACTGCCAAGATCGGTCCGATCTGCTAAAAAAACCAGATCGGCACAACAGGTACACGCATCGACGGTACAGTCAACCAAATTCTAATCCGAGAGTGATTAGATCGACATTGGTCGGCGACAGCAGGTCAGCTCGACTCTCGGAATGACAAATCCGCACCTTAGATGGGATCTGATCTAAGATCTGAACGCAAATCTAGAAAGGAAATCGCGAGACGAATCCATTTTTGCGATCAGATTGAGGTTACCTTCAACAAAAGCATGCGTGATGCAGGCTCGACGGTGTCTTGACGGAGGCTCAACGGAGAGACACGTGCTGATAACGTGTTGGAACACCCCTGCCGGCTGGCTGGTCCCGAGGCTGCTCCACACCCGAGGGAGAAGACTAGAGTCGAAAAGCACACAGATAACACAAGTATATGGCACATGGAACAAAGTGGAACTGTATTAATCTTTCTCTCGGTAAAACTTCCGTATAATGATTGCTCCTCTATTTATAGACTAAGGGGATAGGATACCCACATGGGCCAACCCTAGCCTGGTAGAGGCCACACCGAGTGGGCCTCTACCGGCCCAGTTTCCCAACAAAAGCATGCACAATACAACCTCTTGCTTATGGGAGTTAGGATTTTTAACCCAGCCGATGGGTGCTTATGCACGCGTGATCGACATAAGATTTTGCGTCGTTAAATTTTGGATCGCACTGAGCGTCCTCCGGAGGATCGGAACGCACGAACCTCCGGGTCGAGGACTTGACACGTGTCCTCCACTAGCAGTTAACCGAGAGACAACCGCACGCACAGAGTCATATCGTTTTTTCTTTTCTCTTTCTTATCTCTATCCACAAGCCCGACTTCTCCTGTTTCCTCCACCATACTCTTTCACCACATCTCTGCTGCAACTGCTGTGGCGCCGCTGCTGCAAAATTCTCCGGCGAGGTCCTCCAGTGCAGCTCCCATGGAAGCACCCCCATGCCCGCTTGCAGCACATACACCCTCCCATGGCAGCATCACCTCCCTCTTTTTTTGAGTCACCTCGCCGGAGCGCCGCCATCGTCCCATGTCAGCACCGCTACCGTTGCCTGTGAAGAAGCCAGCGTGGTCGGTAGCATAAGCCCATGCTCGAGGCAGCAAAGCGACATGCCGGTGGTAGCAATCCTCTATGCCGATAGTAGCAAGGCGACATGCCAGTGGTAGCAACCCTCCAAGGCGATGGTAGCAAGGAGGCATGCCTAAGGTAGCAAGTTGACATACCGGTGGTAGCAACACTCCATTGCCGGTGGTAGCAAGGCGGCATGCCGATAGTAGCAAGGCTCCATGCCGGTGGTAGCAAGGACGCATGCTGCTAGCAGCAGAATCCGGCCCGACCATGCCCGGCCACCGCATCCAGCATCGCCGACCGTTGTAGGAAGCAAGGCCGCATGCCACATCGAACATCGCCAGCAGTCATAGGAAGCAACGCCGCCCGCAGCATCCAGCATCGCCGGTTGTCGTAGGAAGCAATGTCGACTGCCGCATCCAGCATCGCCAGCCGTCATAGGAAGCAACGACGCCCGCTGCTTCCAGCATCGCTGGTCGCCGTACAGAGCAACACCGGCCTTCACATCAAGCAATGCCAGTTATCGCCGGCTGTAGCAGCCGCCCTCGCTGCATGTAGCAGATGCCGACACGACTTATAACAACTGTTGTCGCTGATCGTAGCAGCTATGCCCCATACAGACATGGCCGGCTACCAAGAAGGCGATGCGGAAGAGGTTTGGCGGCGGCAGCAGCGCGTGGATGAGGTGGAGGAACGGCGGCAGAACATGGCTGGACTAGAGGAACGGTGGCGGCGGCTGGCGGGTGCGTGGTTGGCCTCGGCACGACTGTGTGTTGAAAAAGGAGGAGGATGAACGAGTGGATGAGAAAATTTTGAGAGAAGATAAGGTAGTAGGTGGGGCCCATATCGTTTTCTCCTGTGCGTTGTCGATCCGGAGGACGCATCGAGCGGAAGCATTTTTCTTAAATTTTTCCTTGTCCTATGAAAAGCAAACCGCATTAGTTAGAAAAATTAACTATTTTCGGCTCAAGCGATTCATACAAGCGTCCTGCATAGAACATGCCCTTCAAACATGTCCATTGGGGTCTATCCGTATTAGACACTGTATCAGTTTTGGTCCATTTGGATCAGACCATAGATAGTAAATGAGATTTTTTTTGTTTTTGGTTCGATTGTGATGGGTTGCGTAGCCGTGTCTCATTTGGCCCGTCCTAACTGGTTCTTCCACTTCTGATACATGCAATCTATAAGCATTCTAAGAAATCTCCTTGTCTCGTTGGTGGATAATAATCAAGCAGTGTTAGCAAAAAATCTCCTTGTCTCGTTGGTGGATAATAATCAAACAGTGTTAGCAACATTTTGTTCTTTCAGATAGATGTCACTGAACACCACAATAACTGCTTATGGTCTTGTTCATGCGCTTATACTCGTCAACAAGATCACCGGACACTCCATATGTAAACATGTGAACCTTCGTTGGACATTTTTTTGCAATAAATGAAGCTGATCTTACCAGTGGCGTCAGGCTTGATATCACAAATATGTTTGGTAATTCGTTGGATGACATTGATAAGACATTGATAAATCTAAAATTCGCATTGGTATTTCGACTTTGGGTTGGTCCATGTGGACGTGTAGAAATATTTTTTTTAACAAACTTTTGGAAAATATTTTTTTGTAGGTTATTCACTTGGCTATACAATGGATAATACTTTGGTCACACCTTCTTCCTATAGAGCAACCGGAACACATGGTTACTAGATTGAAATCGACTTTTGATGGTTGCTCAAGAGTTCTATTTCTAGAGATGTGATTAGCAGCGCACTATAAGACTAGAAAATGTCTAGTTGTGTGTTTTTACTTTTTTTAGATGGTTGATATATATGTCAACCCTTTGTGATCCATGATTATATTAAATAACTACTCATACTATGCAATAAAAAACAGTTGTGTGCAACTATTGATGTAAAGGTCAGGGCTTTGCTTCCAAATTTCGAAAAAAAAATTGAAGTACAGATCGTAGTGTCGTGTCGCAACATAAAGAATGTTCAAAAACTACGACCTTGACATCCAAAAGCGATGCTAGAATACGTGCTCCAGGTATACTGGATTAGTAGTATGGCAGTAGTCCCTTATAAAGTCGTTCGTGGCCATCTTCTTGATCACACTGCAAACTGGCTCTTTGTCCCTTAATTGAGCCCTGTCACTTTGGCATCATTGGCTCATTGTGATCATGGATGAGCGTTGTTGTGGGCATCAAAATTTTGGTACACCGTCGAAGCCTTCGTTCAATGATGTATCGATGATATTTTTATAAAAGAACTCAATCGATATATTGTCCATCTAAATCTATCAAAACAAAGAAATTGGTAATATATTGTTCAATGCATACGTCTGTACCTCAGTTTCGACCGTGTTATTGGCTGAATAGGTCATGGACGCCGCAGTTGGCGGGCTGGTCCAAGCCTACATCAAGGGAAACCAACCTATCATGGTCGGCTATGGGCGTAAGCCATAAATCCCAGCCCCTCCCCCCCCCCCCCCCCCCCCCCCCCCCGCGCGTGTGATGGGAGTGTGTTGATGCGATAGCGGCAACTGGGACAAAGACACCGGTAGTGACAGCTTGTGCTCGAGCATTGTCAACGGAAATTGCTACGCCGGAAATAACCTAGCCTCTAGCAAGCTGCGGTCGACAAGGGGTGCGGGTCCGACGCTGGGAACGGAAGACACAAGGGGGTGGTGACGTAGACAAATGAGGTAGATTCTAGGGGTGTGGAATGTTTCCTATGCCACTTCGGATTATGCCCCGGGAGGACATGGGGGAGACATACCCGGACGTATTCATGTTGGGTTCGCAGCATAGAAAACAAAAAATCTCCTACGAAGGGAACTATATGCACCGACATCCATCTATCTAGCTACAAGCAACAGATGGATATACATCCATAGAATACATACCCTCGAAGACCGAAAAGCTTTACAAGTGTCGGGGGCATAACCCCCGGTAGGGTCGCGAGGGGTAAAACATTGCCTAGCTTGGCTTACGTCGAGTGAAGAAAGAACCAGACCGAGTAAGGACGGCCGGGTAAGATAGTCGTGTGCGACCGACATAGAATCTATGTCGGCCCGTATAGGACAAATATGTTAAGCTTGCAGGAACCAACGAGCCGAGTTTCACGAAGAAGGGCCAAGTCAGATAGGACGTGTGGCACCTTTCCGAGTGAGTTTCAGGAGGGACCATAGTAAAGCACGGTCAAAAGAGAAGGGCGACGCCGGGTGACACGAAAGGAGCCGGGTGATGCCTAAAGCAAGGGTTGACGTACAAAGTTACTACATGATACCAAATGAACTGGAGGCGACGTACGTGAAGACCGTTAGCTGTCTAGCTTTATGGACTGGGCCACTTGGCTTAGAGCAAGCCCATGACCCGGCCCTTATAGTAAATACCAAGATCCAAACAGTAACCCTAGGACCCAAAGGGGTGTAACCTAGCTATCCATCGCCTATATAAGGAGGGGGTAGCTAGGGTTAGAGAGGTGGGACCTAGCATGGAACTAGTGCACTGAACCCTAGTTCATACAGCTCTAGGAGCACTTGTAAACCTCAAGTGTTGATAAAATTCCTAAGTGTGGAGAGTTCATCTTGTTCTTCGTGCATGGCTAGACCGTTCACTCCCTCCCCGGTGACCACAAGCATCCATTCGGCCCCAACTTAAGCCTACCCATGGCATCTGTCGTGACACCACCACGACAGTTGGCGCCCACCGTGGGGCAGAAGCAGGTGCTTGATGAAGTCTTCATCCGGACGGGCAACATCATCGCCAAGACCGGCGAGCGCGTCTACTTCGGCCTCATCTAGAGGTTTGGAGCGCTCAACTTCGTTAGCGATAATGCAGGATGCTTTGGGACCAAACCGTTTCCTAGGGGAGGTCGCTTCATCAAGTTCGGCGAGCACCAGGTCTACGTCGCGGTGCGTGTGGAGCGCGCGTATCCGGAGCGCGTCATCCTGGCGCCGGATCCACCTGCGGTTCCTGCCGCAGGAAAACTTCACCAGCTCATCTCCGTTGATGTAATGATGACAGATCCTAACCCAGCAGCACCTCCAGTAGCTCCCGTAGTGAATGAGGATCCTGAGGGAGGAAATCAAGAGGAAATGCCGAGGGCTGCAAGAACAGCAAATGCACCACTAGAAAAGCCAGAGAATATAGCTAGGAGTAAGAGGGACAAAGAACTGCAAGAGGCGATAGACAAGTTGAAAGAACCAGTAGCGCAGGAAGCTGATCCGGCACGTGTGCAAGCCGAGTTAGAGGAGACTAGGATAAAGGTCCTGGAGAAGGCAAAGGAGTTAGCGCAATTACATCAGGATGTGGATATCACAATCCGAGAGCTCAACTCGGCAAATCGAGTCAAGGGCGCAAAGACCCGGCTTGGTGCGACAAGGTTAAGAGGGAGAAACCTCAATGAGGAGCTGGCAGATGCAACGTCGAAGTTAACACTAGAAAATAGCAACGAAACAGCCATGCGGCCAACATATAATACTGCAGCAGCTAACCTGAGAGCTGCAGAGGCAACAATGGCAGAGCTCCCCCATTTGACGGGTGAAGCAAAGAAAAGGCAACAAGAGCGAGTCAATCAATTGGTAAGAGCAGCAGGCATGCTGAATGAATCATACTATAGGGCAAATCCGGGTATAGCTGAGAGATCACAACTGGTTCACTCGGCAACTCCAATCCCGGCAAGATCAGCAGGACATACAACTTCCTCGCCCGGAGTGGCGCCAAGACAGAGAAAATAAAAGAGTGTGAATTCAGGAAGGAACAAGCAAATGATCACCTATGACCCGGCAGTGGCTCAGGGAAATCCAGCACGTGCACAAGAAACAAAAAGGAATAATGTTCAGGGAAATGAAGACCAGGAGAATGCAGGCCGAGAAAGGCAAGCAGGACAAAGGAATGACAATGGAGGGCAAAATTTTGTGCCTCAACCTAGGCGTGGAGCTCACTCGACAGGAGGAGGAAGTACGGCTCCGAATAATGCTCCAGCTCAACCCGAAAGAAGACAACAAAGCGCAGGAAAAGCAGTACAGCAACCTGCAGACCCGAACGCAAACAGATACATGATGGTTACTCGGCGATGGTAAATGACGGATATGAATTGCCGGATCACGCATACCAAGCAATGGGAGCTAGACTCGGAGGCAGAAACCTTCAGCCGAATGATGCAAGGCTAAAACTTGATCGAATAAAGATGGCAGAACTGATCGAGTTGCAAGGTCCACAGGGTCCACCATGTTTTGGCCTGAGGATCATGAATGAGCCACCTATACCAAATTTTTAGCTGGCCAGAGGAACAAAAACTTACGATGGAAGCACAAAGCCAGAAGACTGTATCATAGATTATGGAACTTCTATAAAAATCGCGCATGGAAATTTGAGATGGGCAGTGCGATATGTGCCACAAATGCTAGAAGGACCAGCACGTGTGTGGCTGAACAACTTTCCAGTCGGAAGCATCAACAGTTGGATCGATTTTCAGGATGCTTTTGTGAGCAATTTCACAAGCACCTACAAGAGGCCGAATCGCCCACAACAACTAGCAATGCGCAAGCAAAGGACGAATGAGACAGATAGAGAATTCCTTACAAGATGGTGCACAATGCGTAACTCTTGCGAAGGAGTAATCGAGTCTCAGTCTATCCCTTGGTTTGCACAAGGATGCAGACATGGAAGTGTGTTATGGCTCGTATGCGTTAGGAGATCTGACTCAGCCTCTGCTCATGTCGGCAGACGGGATGACTGAGACTTAGATCTATGATGCTGCTGGATTGCAAAGGCGTCAGGAAAGAGCCAAATATAGAAGCAAAAGAAGAGATGAAAGGCCATACTACAGGTATGGTTCGACTCAGGTTGCGGCCGTGAGTCAGGATCATCCAGACGCTGGAAGTAGCCAACGTCAAAGGACAAGTGGACAACATTAGTGGATGCCAAAGAATGATGGCAAAAATCCATACGAACAAAGGAAGCCATATCAGGATAGGCAGAAATATACTTACGAGATGATGTTGGACCAACTGTGTAAATTTCATATGCCAAGTCCGAGTAAGCCAGCCAATCACACAACAAGGCAATGCACTTAGTTTCAGAAAGGAGATAGATTGGATTCGTCGAGTAAGCAGCTACCACCACCTCCCCCTCCACCACTCACAGGAGGAAATGCTCAGGTTGTTGGAGCTGAGCATAGATACAAGAACAGGCAGCCGAGGTATCATAATTAAGAAAGAAGAGAAGTTGTGCACCAGGTGCATAATCCAAGAGGTGACGATGCTCATGTCGGCCATGGAACCAGAAATGAGTACAGAGAACATCACCAGAGCTATGTCGTCTTTTTCACAGAGCAGAATGACAAAAAGAGTCAGCAGAGACGGATGATGGAGGTGAATTCCACAATGTCGGCAATCCCAAAGTACATGCATTGGTCTGAGCAGGAAATAACTTGGATCATAAAAGATCACCTCAAGATCATGCCAACCCTAGGTGGTTATGCTCTAGTCTTGGATCCAACTTTCATGGGCCCTGATATCAACGTGAAATTTTCCAAAGTACTAATTGATGATGGCAGTAGCATCAACATCATGTACTAGGATACCATGCTCAAGTTAGGCATTACCATGAACATGATGGAGCCAACTAAGACAACTTTCCATGCCATTGTGTCGGGATTGTCCTGTGAGCCAATTGGCAAGATCTGGGTTGACGTCTTATTCGGCAACAGAGAGAATTGTCGCATTGAAGCCATAGAGTTCGAGGTGGTCGACCTGGTCAGCTCATACCATGCCTTACTTAGCAGGCTAGCTATGGAAAAGTTTATGGCTACTCCTCACATTTATTACTTGAAGATGAAGCTGCCAGGTCCATGTGGATTATCACAGTCGAAGGAGATTACAAAAGATCTATTGCTTGTGCCTCAGCCGGATCTGCGCTGGCTGAGTCACTAGTCATAGCGCAGGAAAAACATCAAATGATGAAAGTGTCAGCATTGGCCAAAGCAGCACAAATGTCCATGCCGACACTTTGAAAAGGATACAGATGCCGCCTAGAGGGGGGGTGAATAGGCGGTTTAAAACTTTTACGAGATGGGCTTAACAAAGGCGGAATAAAACTAGCGTTTACTTTGTCAAACACAAAACTTATATAAACTACGGTTCACCTATGTGCACCAACAACTTATGCTAAGCAAGACAAGCAACTATGTGATAGCTAGATAAGAATTCAAGCACGAATGCTATCACAAAGTAAAGTGCATAAGTAAATAGCTCGGGTATAGAGATAACCGAGGCACGCGGAGACGATGATTTATTACCGAGTTCCTCCCATAAAGAGAGTACGTCTTGTTGGAGAGGGGGTGGTATCAAACCACCTACGCCACAAAAGGCCTCCCTTATTCTCCGGTGAATCTCACCCCAACGGGATCGATCCACACTTCCACTATCGGTGCACTTGTCGGTGGCAACCGGAACCTCTCACAAGGTTGGGGCACTTCTCCACAACAAAATTGGAGGCTCCCAACAAATGCTACCAAGGACACAACCTGCAACACCAACAAACCGTCTAGGGTTCCAAGAACCCAAGAGTAAAAAGCTTCTCAACTTTCACTCACCAAATCCTCCGAGGAGAACTCAAACCGATGTACCAAATGCAATGGCAAGAACACAGGAAGTGCTCAAGTCCTTCTCTCCCAAATTCCACAAAAGCTACAAAAGCTAGTGGGAGAATAAGAGAGGAAGAACACAGGAGGAAATCCACAAAAGAAACCCCAAGATCTAGATCCCAATATGTTCCCCTCACATAGAGGAGAGATGGATTGGTGGAGTTGTAGATCTAGATCTCCCCTTTCAAATCCCCCAAAAATATTCAAAAAATATGGGAGGGATTAAGAGTATTTGCAATCTCTTGAAGGTAAAAACAATGGAGGAGAGAGAGAATGCAATCCACCAGCCTAAGGAGGAAGAAGGGGTCTATTTATACCCCTTCCCAACGAAATATGACTGTTTGGGACCTCCCAGGCCGGAAAATCCGCCCCTCCCCCGGATATTCCGGGTTCCTCGGGCCAAAATATGGCTAAGGACTTCGCAGCGCGACCCTCTGTATAGGGGGCAGATATTTGGGGCGGATAATCCGCCCCCGAAGGGCCAAATAATCCGCCCCATTACTGGGAACCACGCCTCAAAGTCCTTAGCCGTTTTCCAAAAATTGGGCCGGATAATACGCCCCCATGGCCGGATAATCCGCCCCCCTAAAAACTAGCAGGAACAACAAAACTGAAACCATCATAACTTTTTCATTCGGACTCCGATTTTGATGATCTTGGGCTCGTTTCGAAGATAGTAATGAGGTCTGCAAGATCATGCAGGGAACCATCATAGTCCAGCAAGGGAGGATAGAACCAAATGATGAAAGGTTTAAACTATCTATAAAAGAGAAACCGGTAAAACCTCCAATATCGAAAACACAATAGAGAATGCATATGAAATCTGTTTTCGATGAACTTAAGCTTGTCATAGAGATTGACACAATATCTAAATCCTCTCATGGATAAGAACCAAGTAAGAACCAAGAAAGAGGATGCCAAGTATGCAAAGGTTTGAGCTCTCACCGAGGGATATGATCAAGTTACTCACTCAAGAGCCCCTCTTGATAGTACGGTTATCTATCCTATAAACTGGTCTCCCCAACTAACACCACGAGACCGGTAAGAAAGAAACCTTATCAAGATCAAACCTTTGCCTTGTATATTCCACACCTCAGGATGGAGCACCTTTCTTTATTGCACTAGCTTGGTGAAGATGCTCCCCATACTCCACTATGGAAGAGCCTCTCTTTTAGGCATATCTTCACATATCCATGATCACCATAAGGATGGCAAGATACACTTGAGATCATCTTATGAAACCTTGATCAACACTTGATCTTCTTCACTTTATTCTTATTCCAACCTTGAAGCCACCATATGGTTCAAGCATTGTCTATGGACAAATCCTACAAGTAAAACTCAATGCAAACATAAGTCCATAAAACATTGTCATTAATTACCAAAACCACACATGGGGGCACACATGTTCTTTCACACTTACTAACCCGCATGGCAGTGTGTCATTCCAATCTACCAATGAAACCAAGAAGGTACAGGTGGACGAGACTTTCCCAGAGCGCATAGTTACCATTGGGGCTGGGCTGACTGACAAATAAGAAAGCGAGCTCACCAGCTTCCTCCGTGAGAATCGGGATATCTTTGCATCGTCCACGCAGGATCTGCAAGGAGTTCTGAGGGAGTTGGCTGAGCACTCTCTTCATGTAAGGCCAGATGCCAAGCCGGTGAAGAAACCCCTCCACCGCTTCGCTAAAGATAGGAGGAAAGTGATAGCTGCCGAGATAGCCAGGCTCTTAGCCGCTGGATTTATCATGGAAGTACTGCACCTGGATTGGTTGTCAAATCCAGTCTTGGTCGAGAAGAAAAAGGATGACCCGAACGTGGCAGTGGTGTGGCGCATGTGTATTGATTACACGAACCTCAATAAGGCGTGTCGAAAAGATCCATTTCCCCTGCCAGGGATCGATCAAGTCATAGACTCTACTGCTGGGTGTGAGTTGTTGTCATTTTTGGACGCGTATTCTGGTTTCCACCAGATACCAGTGAATTTGAGTGATCAAATAAAGATAGCTTTTATCACCCCGTATGGGGCTTATTGCTATTGTACCATGCCATTCAGATTGAGAAATGCAGGTGCAACATATCAAATATGCATGCAAAAGTGCTTGCAAGATCAATTGGACAAAAATCTTCAAGTATACGTCGATGACGTGGTGATAAAACCAAGCAAAGTCATACTATAATTGAGGACTCGCGTCAAACATTCGCAAACTTAAGAAGATTCTGGATGGAACTTAAACCAAAAAATGCACATTTGGTGTTCCAGCTGGAAAGTTACTCGAATTTCTTGTATCCAGCCGAGGAATTGAGGCTAACCCGACAAAGATCAGGGCCATCGAAAGAATGGAATTGCCAAAAACCCTCAACAATGTCCATAAGTTCACAGGATGCCTGGCCTCGTTGAGCAGATTTATTAGTCGGCTAGGTGAAAAAGCCCTACCACTATATCAACTTATGAAAAAACCAGATAAATTCACATGGACACAGCAAGCTGATAACGCTTTCCATGAACTCAAAAAGATGTTGGCAACAACACCAATATTAGCATCACCACTATCTAAAGAGCCAATGTTGCTCTATGTTGCTGCAACTAACAAAGTTGTAAGTGCAGTAATAGTGGTTGAACGTGAAGAAGAGGGCAAATCAGTCCAAAGGCCAGTTTATTACTTGAGCGAAGTGCTCTCTATATCAAAGAAAAATTACCCCCATTACCAAAAAATGACATATGGAGTATATATGGCAGCAAAGAAGCTGAAGCATTATTTTCAAGAACACCCAATCCGGGTAATATGTGAGGTACCTATCTCGGATATATTGGGCAGCAAAGATGCTAGTGGCCGAGTCGCAAAATGGGCCATAGAGCTAGCACCATATACTCCACAATATGATAGGCAAGATGCAATCAAATCTCAAGCCGTAGCAGATTTCTTCGTGGATTGGATGGAAATGCAATATGAACCACCACTGCCAGATCCGAATTACTGGAAGATGCATTTTGACGGATCCAAAACGAAAATGGGCCTGGGCGCCGGGATAGTGCTCACATCGCCAAAGAGGGATCAGCTCAAGTATGTGTTACAGATCCATTTTGCTGCTTCCAATAACGTTGCCGAGTGTGAAGCACTTGTCCACGGCATCAAAGTGGCCAAATAGATTGGCATCAAAAGGATCATGTGTTTTGGTGATTCGGATTTCGTGATCCAGCAAGTATCTGGGCATTGGGACGCGTTGGATGCAAACATGGCACTATATCACTTCCATGTGCAACAAATTTTGGGATACTTTGACGGGTGTGAATTCCATCACATACCCAGAGCAGAGAATGAGGCAACAGATGTACTATCCAAATTGGGCTCCTCTTAGCAAGCAATACCACCAGGAATAGCATTGGAACATCTTAGGAAACCATCAATCATGTCACCAGAATTTGAGTCAATCAGGCTTACCCCGGCGAATCAGGAGTCAGACGTTGTGCCAATGGATATTGAATCAGGGGGAGGTTCGAGTCACTCGAGGACTGATCCGCTCACCTCGGGGGTTGCCGAATCACACTCGGGAACTCCTCAGGTCATGTCGGTTG
Source organism: Avena atlantica (assembly GCA_910589765.1). Taxonomy (NCBI): domain Eukaryota; kingdom Viridiplantae; phylum Streptophyta; class Magnoliopsida; order Poales; family Poaceae; genus Avena; species Avena atlantica. Next base: position 217,720,556 of record OU342738.1, read on the forward strand.
AGCCAATGGAAATTGATGAAGAAACAGATCCGGCACCGGTGATATCAGCATGGGCGCGACCAATATTCAACTACTTGAAAGATGGAACTTTGCCAGATGATGAGATATTGGCAAGACAAATTGAAAGAGGAGCAAAAGCATACACAATAATCAACAAGGAGTTGTAAAAAAGAAGTGTGACGAGTGTACTACAGCGTTGCATAAGCCAAGAGAAAGGTCAAGAAATACTGTTGGACATTCACCAAGGAGAATGTGGGCACCATGCATTGTACAGAGCATTGGTAGCCAAGGCATTCCGACATGGATTTTATTGGCCAAGTGCGCTGACAGAAGCACAAGAACTCGTGAGAAAATGCAGTGGATGCCAGCATTATGCGTCAAAATCACACTTACCAGCATCAGAATTAAAAACCATACCGATCACTTTTCCGTTTGCAGTATGGTGCCTGGATATGGTAGGACCATTCAAACCAGAGAGGGGCAGCATGACCCACATACTAGTAATGGTTGACAAATTTACCAAATGGATAGAAGTGAAGCCCATCAATAAATTGGATGGAAAAACAGCTGTCACATTCCTAAAAGATGTAATCTTGAGATATGGTTACCCGTATAGTGTAATCACAGATAATGGCACAAACTTTGTCAAAGGAGCCTTTGCTCGTTTTTGTGGGAAAAACCAAATAAGACTCGACGTAGCATCAATCGCTCATCCAGAATCAAACAGACAAGTTGAACGAGCTAATGGCTTAGTTCTATCCGGGATAAACCCCGTTTAATGGAGCCACTCCAGAGATAACCTGGGTGTTGGATAGAGGGACTACCCTTAGTGCTATGGAGTCTAAGGACAACTCCGAATTGATCAACAGGCTATACGCCATTCTTCCTTGTGTATGGGGTAGAAGCAGTTTTGCCTGCCGACATAGAGTATGACTCGCCAATAGTGTAACATCCCTAAAATCATGTTTCAAACTCATGCATATCATCCATTTATTCATGATCATATAGAGTTCATTTCAAACAAACCAATTCCAAAACAGGAGCATATGAGCTCATTATTTTATGTGATCAACATTTAAAACAAATGATACTCTCCAATGAGAGATTGTTGTTCATTGAACCAAACCTTGTTGTCTTATTGCTCTCAGATTGTATGGCTAGATTGCTAGGATTTAAACCAAAGTTTCAAAACAAATATGATTTGAAAACCAATTTTAAAACCTATTTAAACTAGTGCTATGCCACTGCTTATTTTTGTTTTATTCCAAGTGACCAGGCCAATTCAAAGTGACCACTTGGTTTTGTGTCCAGATTGTGAGTGTTGCACTCTACAAAAAAATCCTGAAAAGATTTGAATTCAAACAGCTTTTGAAATCATTTGAATTTGATTCCTGAAATTGCAAACATAAAAAGAAAAGGAGAAAAGAAATAGAAAAGGGCCGGCGCCACCTTTCTAGCCCAACAACATAATCAACCCACTAAGCCCACCCGGGTTCCCCCTTCTCTCTCTCACTCGTAGACAAACCCGCCAAGTCACTGACCGCCTGACCCCACCTCCTCTCTGTTTCACTCGCTGGCAAGTGGAACCTGCGACCACGTCATCGTCGTCTTCAATCACGCGCGGCCGAGGCGCTCGCTCCGCCGTTACCTCGCCGCATTCACTGCGAGATTAATTGCCATTGATTCTGCACGTAATCGCCGCCCCCTCCTGCCTACTTAACCCCCTATGCACCTCGAGCATTTCCCCTCACCTAGCGCCACCACTCTGCCACCAGGCTGCCCGTATTCGCCCTTGCACCGCCGCAGGCAGAACCCTCTCCGGCGTCCAATCCTGGTAAACTCCGTGCGCCCTTCCTCTCTGGTTCATACGAAAAGCTTCGCAACCTCCTTGCGCTCCTACTGACACCTCTAGTTCGTCCTGTACTGCCCCAGGTCGACGACTCCATCAAGCACAGCAAGGTCCCGACGACGTCTTCGACTCCGGCGACTAAATTCGGTGATCCCCGTGTTCCCCTTCGTTTCTGTCTCACACGAGCGTGTTCGCCGTAGCCTTGCGCACCCCCTGATACCATTGATTCCTGCTAGGGTGACCCGGAGCGCCGCCAACGACTTCGTCACCGAACACCCAACGATGTCAGCAACTACGACGAGCTCGTGCTGCCGTGTCCGTGCGCCCCTTGTCAAGCCATCGCCACGTTGAAGTTCAGTGCATCACCACAAATCTGGTAAGCGTCTCCGACGACCCCAAAACCCCCTGTAGCGCCGCGCCGCCGTAGAAAGAGCACGCCGCCACCAGTTGCCACCGCCAGCGTCGCCCATCCGTGGTTGCTTGATCGATGACCGTTGGATCTAGATCCAGCACATAGGAATAGATCACTTAACGAAACAGTACGCTTAGATCTGGACCGTGCACGGTCACTTTAATCCAACGGCCTGCATCGACCGATCCATGCGAACCGGTACGCACCAATCAGAACATGACGCATGGCTAGGGTTTAGATTTAAAATCAGGATTTGAATCTATTAGATGTCTGATTTTGTTTTAATCATAACTTTTGATTTCCACGTCCAAATATGATGAATTTTATATCAATGGAATCAGGAGAGAAAGCCCTTTCCAAATATGCAATGTGTTTAATGTTTTGTTTCTGTTAAAATGGTTTTATTTACAGAAACATGTGTAGGCCTATTTTGTGTATATAAGTTATTTGAGAAATGTTTTGGTGTTTAAATAAATGTTGTTTGGCAAGTTTTGAACTTGTTTATGAACCAGTACTATGCACTTGTCTTGTTGAGTTTAGAAAATCATCACATATCATATTGCATGCATCCATATATTTTTGCTTGTATGTGATTTGTTGCAATGATTTTATGTGTAGATTTTGGTGCCAATAGTGATTGTGAGGAGTGTAGCTACTCTCCAAACTACCAAGGCAAGTGGTGCTTCATGATATTTTTATCCCTATGTTTTCTACTATGCATTAGAAATATTTTGCTAGTCTTGCATGGTTATATTTTGCTTATATGCTATGCTTGGGAAATCCTAGTAGTTGTAGAATTGCTAGAAATTTCTAAGTTAAGATGCTTATCTATGCCATGCTTAGCCTAGCTAGTAGCAACCAAGGGTGGTGAATTATTCATGCTATGGAAAAATATTTCTATGTTTTTGGACTTGTGTTTTTGCTTAATAAAACAACTAAGTGAATGAAACACCTGGGTGGAATGGAAGGAATGGTTTATGTTGAGTGGTTACACAAGGCCCATTTATATGGTTTACCTTGTGTATGTCACTTGTGGAAAGCTACCCAGGAACAAAGGGATTTGAGAGGCCAAATGTTAAGAAGCTTCTAGTGCAGCCACTTGGCAATATGGGCTCTGCCTGGATCACATAGGTTGCAATAACTTAGCCATTTGGACAGTTGGTGGTAGTGGGATGATAGGTTGGAACGCGTCCATTTGGTCTAAGGGAAGGCTTCTGAAAGGTCCTGTCTTGGTGAAAATCAAGTCTTGTGGGGAAAGTGCACAACCTCTGCAGATGGAAGAATCTAAGTACTTAGCCATGTCCCTGGTATTGGACAATTTGAGCGTCAAGACATGGAAGCTATCAAGAATCTCCTCATCCCAATTTCTAAGTAAAACTTGTGGGTGAACAAGGGTGAAGGACCCCAATGTCTATTGGTGGTTCCTTGGGAAAAGTTTTTGACAAAGAAAAACTTAGTGATTTCAACTAATAGGCAAAACCTATTTTGAGCAAAGCAAGCCTAAGCTACACTTAGCCAAATTGCATTTATTATGTAGTCCACCAATATTATACTAAGTTATCACTTGCCAATACTATTCCAATGTATTGACCCACTGTGGCTGTAACTTGTGATGTTGCAGGTTACTCTGATGATGATTAGGAGTCATGAGTCTACACTCAACATGTTTGCCTGTGGCACATGAAGATGAAGACTTGTTATCTATTTACTATTTAAACTCTTGTATTAGGCATGTGGCCCTGGAGTTGTAAAGACTATGTTTGTCTCTGGAATGACTATAATAATGACCTTTGTTTCTGTGTACTTCATGTTAAATGGTGGATGCTAGCATTGATCTAGGGACTAGCATTGCAATCACAGGGATCCTTTTCCTTTATAAAGGAGGGATCTTACAGATGGTATCAGAGCACTGTGTTGCCTGTAGGATTATGACTCTAGGATTGGAAACCACTAAGGAAAAAATTTCAACAACTTCCACACTTGTCTATTCTTCTCGTAAACTTTTCTAATCTTCTTTCTCATCTCTATTTGTAGATGAAATCCATCAATGAAGCCGTAAGGAAAGGACCACTCATGAAAATGACTTTGGAATGTGAGACAGAATTCCCCAAGGCTCTCAAGGACCTCATGGTTGCAATGGGAATACATGGTGCAGCTGTGTACAAAGGTTTTCCTGTGATGGATGAAGGAGTTGAGTACTGGTGGGTGCAACTTCACTTATATAAAAACAAGGAAGACAACCACAAAGAATCAGGATTCTGCATGTTCACCAATTCAGTGGTGCACACTACATTCTTTGATTCAGCAAGGGATGCAACTTGGAAGACCATCAAAGAACTTGGTGATAGAGTCAAGTGCAGGATGCTCAACATCCAGAATGACCTAAAGGAAGAAAAGAAACATACCCAAGAGTTGGAGGCTACCAACCAAACTTTAAGAGGAGACATTATAGACTTAGTAATGGAGTCATGTGCTCAAGATAGACTGATTGCTTCTAGAAATATTACGTTAGCCAACTTGGCAAGTGAGATAGGATTGTAAGCGTACTTCGTTAGTTGGACCACCACACTTATCATTCTATTTTCCAAAAGTTGTTTAAAATAAGTTGAACCTTGGTTGTTGTAATGGATCCATGTATGCCATGACTTGTGTGTTTGATTTCCAAAGTTATGCATGTGATGCCTTGTCTTGTGTTTTGTCTTAAATTGTGTTGCTTCTAACTTTTTCTATCTTATAAATAGACGCCTAATGTTACTATCAGCACTGTTGAAGAGTTCCAGGGAACTCGTTTTGGCCCTCGTATTATTGAGGTCACTAGTTTGCTCAATCTCCCTCTTCCTACCATCATGGTGCTTCCCCTCACCAAGTTTGAGAGAAAAGACCTTTGGGGTTTCAAGGTCAATCAGCCCGGACGCCAGACTGAGCCTACCATGGAGGCTATCATCTTCAAGCTCATGCACGATGACAAGGAGAGAGGCCTAGAGGTAGTCATGCAGGACTTGATTGGACGTCTGTTAGGGAGACACTCTCGACAAGTTAGAGGTACTCACTTCCACGCCTTCGGTAGACGTGATGACGATGGAGAGGCCATCGACTTCGAGGACACTTCGAGGGAGACAACAGAGCCGATTCGTCTATACCTCCAGGACATAGAGGTTCTTCTTAGGCACGTGGACACTGATAGGACCAACATCATGCTCAGCAATGACGAACTCCAGGTGCAGCTTCGTGAGAAGGACAAGCTCTTCGCGGAGCAAGATGAGATAGTCAAGGAGATGGAGGCAAAGTTCGAGAGTCAGGACAGAAAGTTTAAGAGTCAAGAGAAGCGAGTCCAAGATAGGAACAAGAGGATTCGAGACATGACTGCAGAACTGGAGGCCAAGGACTTTGAGCTCGAGCATCAGCAGACTGTGATTGAGAGGCTTCGTTCTCAGAAGAGGGCTCTCAAAGCCAAAGTAGAGACCTTGACCACCAATGTCGAGGAATACAAGACCGCTATGGAGAGTGCATGTCTTACCTTTGTTGAGGAGGAGGTTGATGCCGAGGAGTAGTGATGACTACTTATTTATCATTTATTTATCATGCTTTTCTTTGAGTCGCAATGACCATCCAACATGTGGATGGCTTGCTATTGGTGTGTTTACTTTGCAAACTTGTCGTTTATGTTGTTGAACTATTATTATCATGATGCATGCTTGGTGATTGTTTATGTGATGTATTGTTCATGATAGCATCTATGGGTATCTCATTCTTATCTCTATTGAACAAACCACAGATGCCTCCCCGTCGTGCAAATCCCAACCCCAACAACAACAACATCACCCCTGAGATACAGAAAATGATGACAGCTCAGACTCAGCTGATGCAGATGATGACTACGTTCATCCAGAATCAGAAAAACAACAACAAAAACAACAACAACAACAATAACAACAATAACAACAACAACAACCCACCGGGTTTTGACATGCTTACCAGGTTCTTGAGATTGAGGCCATCAAAGTTCTCAGGAACAACTGATCCTATGGTGGCCAATGACTGGCTACGCTCTGTGAACAAACACTTGGTAACTGTTGGTTGTACTGATGAAGAGAAAGTCAGATTTGCAGCTGACTTGTTGGAAGGACCAGCAGCTACTTGGTGGGATAACTTCCAGATCACCACTCCCATTGAAGATGTGACATGGGCTATCTTTGAAGATGGTTTCCGTACTGCTCACATCTCATCCGGAGTGATGAGTTTGAAGAAGAAAGAGTTCCATAACCTGAAGCAGCGCCACCGTAGCGTGGCTGAATATATTGAGGAGTTCAACAACCTGGCGCGTTATGCACCGGATGAAGTTGACACTGATGCTACGAGGAAGGAAAAGTTCCTTGAAGGGTTGAATGATGAACTGAACCTGCAGCTATCAGTGGCCTATGTTCCCACTTATCAGTCTCTTTGTGATAAGGCTGCTATTTTGGAGAATAAAATGAAGCAAGTTGAGAGTAGGAAGAGAAAGCACTCAGACAAGCATAGCTCGGGATCGTCTCACAAGCGTTCACATTATGATGATAGTGGAAGCTCAGGATCCCACAAGCATGGGGAATTCAACAAGCACCACAACCACAACCGTCATCATGACAACAAGCATCACCATAGTCATGACAATGACAAGTACAAGAATCACAAGGGTGGATATTAGAGCCACCACAGTGGTAGTGGAAGTGGCAGTGGAAGCCAGCCTGTCAAGAAGGATATTAGTCAGGTTGAGTGTTTCAAGTGCAAGAAGATGGGGCATTATGCAAATGAATGCCCAAAAAAGAAAGTTGAAGGACCCAACAAGCCCAACCCTTTTCAAAAGGGACAAGTGAACCACATCAATGTGGAGGAAATTTATGAGGAGCCTGATGCTATTGCTGGTAAGTTCAAACTCAATTATGTTCCAGCATTTGTTCTCTTTGATACTGGTGCATCTCATTCATTCATATCAAGAGAATTTGTTGAAAGAAATGAACTACCGGTAGAAACTATTGGGTGTCCTATAAAAGTAAGTTCTCCTGGCGGAGAAATGATAGTGAATTCAGGGTGTCATGATCTAGTCATAGAGTTTGGGAAGTATAAGTTTCCCGTTAACTTGATAATCCTAAACTCCCAAGGATTGGATGTCATTTTGGGAATGGACTGGATGACTAAACACAAGGGAGTGATAGATTGTGCCAACCATACTGTCTCACTCACAACTCCAAAAAATAAAAGGATCAGATTCAAGACCAATTTTGAAGCAAAAAGGAGTAAGCTAAATTCTCTTAAGGGGGTTAGCATGGACAGTGTGCCAATTGTGAGTGAATATCCGTATGTGTTTCCGGAAGAATTGCCGGGAATGCCACCAGATAGAGATGTGGAATTTCTTATTGATTTGCTACCAGGATCTGGACCAATAGCAAAGAGACCGTACAAGATGTCAGTTGATGAACTGAAAGAACTCAAGAAACAACTTGGAGAACAGTTGCAAAAAGGTTTTATCCAACCAAGTTTCTCATCTTGGGGAGCACCAGTTTTGTTTGTGGAAAAGAAAGATAGAAGTCAAAGGTTATGCATAGATTACCGTTCACTCAATGAAGTGACTATCAAGAACAAGTACCCTTTGCCTAGAATCAATGATTTGTTTGACCATCTAGAAGGAGCTTGTGTGTTCTCAAAGATTGATCTTCGGTCGGGTTATTTCCAACTCAAGATAAGAGAACAAGACATACCTAAGACAACTTTTACCACAAGGTATGGATTGTATGAGTATACCGTGATGCCATTTGGTCTGACCAATGCACCAACATACTTCATGAATATGATGAACAAGGTGTTCATGGAATTTCTTGATAAGTTTGTTGTCGTTTTCATCGATGATATTTTGATATACTCCAAGATCAAAGAAGAGCATGAAGTACATTTGCGTTTGATACTTGAGAAGCTTAGAGAACATAAGTTGTATGCCAAATTCAGCAAATGTGAGTTTTGGTTGAAAGAAGTTGGATTTCTTGGACACGTTGTGTCAGGTGATGGAGTAGCTGTGGATCCTGCTAAAGTTTCAGCGGTAACTGAATGGGAATCTCCCAAGTCAGTGAAAGAGGTTCGTAGTTTCCTTGGCTTAGCAGGTTACTACAGAAGGTTCATTGAGAATTTTTCCAAGGTAGCTAATCCTATGATAGAATTGCTAAAGAAAGACAAGAAATTTGCTTGGTCTGAAGGTTGTGATCTCAACTTTTCAAGAGTTGAAGAAGAGACTTGTCACAGCACCATTCTTGTGTTTACCAGATTTGGAGAAGGATTTCCAAGTGTATTGTGATGCATCTCATCATGGATTGGGTGCAGTACTTATGCAAGAAGGAAAAGTTGTGGCGTATGCCTCGAGACAACTCAAAACTCCATGAGGTAAACTATCCTACCCATGATTTAGAGTTAGCCTCTGTTGTCCATGCACTCAAAACATGGAGACATTATCTTTTGGGAAAGCGTTGTGAAGTGTTCACAAATCACAAGAGTTTGAAGTATATCTTCACCCAGAAGGAAATTAATATGAGACAAAGAAGATGGCTAGAACTTATCAAGGACTATGACTTAAGTTTGCAATACCACCCGGTAAAGCTAATGTTGTAGCGGATGCTTTAAGCCGTAAGGTTTTCGTGAATGGTCTTTCTAAGAGAGAATTGCCAGATGATCTGTGTGCCCAATTTAGAGATCTCAGATTGGAGATTGTGCCTGAAGGACACCTCATGTCTTTGGATGTTCAACCCACTTTGTTGGACAAGATTAAAGAAGCCCAGAAGACTGATAAGGAAATTGAAGAGATCAAGGAAAAGATTGGCAAGGGAAAAGCCAAAGGATTCCATGAAGACAAACAAGGTACTTTATGGCATGGAAAACGTATCTGTGTTCCACAAGATCCGGAGCATCGGAACTGATTTTACAAGAAGCACACAACTCACCGTATTCCATTCATCCAGGTAACACCAAAATGTACATGGATATGAAGGAAAGATTTTGGTGGAATAATCTCAAGAAATACATCGCCGAACATATTGCTTTGTGTGTATGTAGTAGAGTGAAAGCGGAACATCAGAAACCAGCAGGTTTGCTTCAACCACTACCTATTCCTGATTGGAAGTGGGACAAGATTGGTATGGATTTCATTACCGGATTACCAAGGACCCGGTCAGGATATGATTCTATTTGGGTAGTAGTGGATCGCCTAACTAAAGTGGTGCATTTCATACCCGTGAAGACAACCTACACAAGTGCTAAGTTAGCCAAAATTTATATGAGTAGAATTGTATGTCTACATGGAGTACCCAAGAGTATTGTGTCAGATAGGGGAACCCAATTCACTTCTCATTTTTGGAGGCAATTGCATGAGTCACTGGGAACGAGGTTGGAATTCAGCATCGCTTTTCATCCTCAGACTGATGGACAGACAGAAAGGACTAATCAGATTCTTGAAGATATGTTGAGGGCATGTGCCCTAGACTATGGAGCCAGTTGGGATGAAACTCTGCCTTACGCAGAATTCTCTTACAATAACGACTATCAATCCAGTATTGAGATGGCACCATTTGAGTTTCTCTATGGGAGAAAGTGTACCACCCCATTGCCATGGAATGGTGTGGGAGAAAGAAGTTTGTTCGGACCAGAACTTATCAAAGAAGCTGAAGAGAAAGTCAAGCTGGTGAAGGACAGATTAAAGATAGCACAGTCCCGACAGAAAAGCTACGCAGATCCTAAGCGTAGAGAAGTCACCTATGAAGTTGGTGATAGAGCTTATCTTAGAGTGTCACCACTTCGTGGAGTGAAGAGATTTGGTGTCAAAGGTAAATTGGCCCCAAGATATGTTGGGCCATTCAAGATTCTAAGTCGCAAAGGAGAAGTAGCCTATGAGATTGAATTGCTAGAGTCTTTGTCAGCTGTTCATAATGTGTTTCATGTGAGTCAGCTTAAGAAATGTCATCCAGAAATGGAAGAAACTTCTTTGAAGGATACTATACCTTTGGAAGAGGTTCAATTGGAGAGTGATCTCACTTATGAGGAGAAACCTATCAAGATTCTTGAGACTGTAGAAAGAGTCACACGGACTAAGACTATCAAGTTCTGCAAAGTTCAGTGGAACCATCATTCCAAAGAAGAAGCAACATGGGAAAGAGAAGATGATCTTCGGAAAGACCACCCTCATCTATTTGCTAGTCAATCCGAATCTCGAGGGCGAGATTCACCTTAAGGGGATTAGATTTGTAACATCCCTAAAATCATGTTTCAAACTCATGCATATGATCCATTCATTCATGATCATGTAGATTTCATTTCAAACAAACCAATTCCAAAACAGGAGCATATGAGCTCATTATTTTATGTGATCAGCATTTAAAACAAATGCTACTCTCCAATGAGAGATTGTTGTTCATTGAACCAAACCTTGTTGTCTTATTGCTCTCAGATTGTATTGATAGATTGCTAGCATTTAAACCAAAGTTTCAAAACAAATATGATTTGAAAACCAATTTTAAAACCTATTTAAACCTGTGCTATGCCACTGCTTATTTTTGTTTTATTCCAAGTGACCAGGCCAATTCAAAGTGACCACTTGGTTTTGTGTCCAGATTGTGAGTGTTTCACTCTACAAAAAAATCCTGAAAAGATTTGAATTCAAACAGCTTTTGAAATCATTTGAATTTGATTCCTGAAATTGCAAACAGAAAAAGAAAAGGAGAAAAGAAATAGAAAAGGGTCGGCGCCACCTTTCTAGCCCAACAACAGAATCAGCCCACTAAGCCCACCCGGGTTCCCCCTTCTCTCTCTCACACTCGCAGACAAACCCGCCAAGTCACTGACCGCCTGACCCCACCTCCTCTCCGTTTCACTCGCTGGCAAGTGGACCCTGCGACCACGTCGTCGTCGTCTTCAATCACGTGCGATCGAGGCGCTCGCTCCGCTGTTACCTCGCCGCAGTCACTGCGAGCTTAATTGCCATTGATTCTGCGCGTAATCGCCGTCCCTCCTGCCTACTTAACCCCATCTGCACCGCGAGCATTTCCCCTCACCTAGCGCCACCACTCTGCCACCAGGCTGCCCGTATTCTCCCTTGCACCGCCGCAGGCAGAACCCTCTCCGGCGACCAATCCTGGTAAACTCCGTGCGCCCCTTCCTCTCTGGTTCATACAAACAGCTTCGAAACCTCCTTGTGCTCCTACTGACACCTCTAGTTCGTCCTGTACTGCCCAGGTCGACGACTCCATCAAGCACAGCAAGGTCCCGAAGACGTCTTCGACTCCGACGACTAAATTCGGTGAGCCCCGTGTTCCCCTTCGTTTCTGACTCACACGAGCGTGTTAGCCGTAGCCTTGCGCATCCCGTGATACCATTGATTCATGCTAGGGTGACCCGGAGCACCGCCAACGACTTCGTCACCGAACACCCGACGCTGTCAGCAACTCCGACGAGCTCGTGCTGCCGTGTCCGTGTGCCCCTTATCAAGCCATCGCCACGTTGAGCTTCAGTGCATCACCACGAATCTGGTAAGCTTCTCCGACGACCCCAAAACCCCCTGTAGCGCCGCGCCGCCGTAGACAGAGCACGCTGGCACCAGTTGCCACCGCCAGCGCCGCCCATCCGTGGTCGCTTGATCGATGACCGTTGGATCTAGATCCAGCGCATAGGAATAGATCACTTAACGAAACGGTACGCTTAGATCTGGAGCGTGCGCGGTCACTTTAATCCAACGGCCTGCATCGACCGATCCGTGCGAACCGTTATGCACCAATCAGAACATGACGCGTGGCTAGGGTTTAGATTTAAAATCAGGATTTGAATCTATTAGATGTTTGATTTTGTTTTAATCATAACTTTTGATTTCCACGTCCAAATTTGATGAATTGTATATCAATGGAATCAGGAGAGAAATCCCTTTCCAAATATGCAATGTGTTTAATGTTTTGTTTCTGTTAAAATGGTTTTATTTACAGAAACATGTGTAGGCCTATTTTGTGTATATAAATTATTTGAGAAATGTTTTAATGTTTAAATAAATGTTGTTTGGCAAGTTTTGAACTTGTTTATGAACCAGTACTGTGCACTTGTCTTGTTGAGTTTAGAAAATCATCACATATCATATTGCATGCATCCATATATTCTTGCTTGTATTTATTTTGTATGTGATTTGTTGCAATGATTTTATGTGTAGATTTTGGTGCCAATAGTGATTGTGATTGCGAGGAGTGTATCTACTATCCAAACTACCAAGGCAAGTGGTGATTTTCATGATATTTTTATCCCTATGTTTTCTACTATGCATTAGAAATATTTTGCTAGTCTTGCATGGTTATATTTTGCTTATATGCTATGCTTGGGAAATCCTAGTAGTTCTAAAATTGCTAGAAATTTCTAAGTTAAGATGCTTATCTATGCCATGCTTAGCCTAGCTAGTAGCAACCAAGGGTGGTGAATTATTCATTATGGAAAAATATTTCTAAGTCTTTGGACTTGTGTTTTTGCTTAATAAAACAACTAAGTGAATGAAACACCTGGGTGGAATGGAAGGAATGGTTTATGTTGAGTGGTTACACAAGGCCCATTTCTATGGTTTACCTTGTGTATCTCACTTGTGGAAAGCCACCCAGGAACAAAGGGATTTGAGAGGCCAAATGTTAAGAAGCTTCTAGTGCAGCCACTTGGCAATATGGGCTCTGCCTGGATCACATAGGTTGCAATAACTTAGCCATTTGGAGAGTTGGTGGTAGTGGGATGATAGGTTGGAATGCGTCCATTTGGTCTAAGGGAAGGCTTCTGAAAGGTCCTGTCTTGGTGAAAATCAAGTCTTGTGGGGAAAGTGCACAACCTCTGCAGATGGAAGAATCTAAGTACTTAGCCATGTCCCTGGTATTGGACAATTTGAGCGTCAAGACATGGAAGCTATCAAGAATCTCCTCATCCCAATTTCTAAGTAAAACTTGTGGGTGAACAAGGGTGAAGGACCCCAATGTCTATTGGTGGTTCCTTGGGAAAAGTTTTTGACAAAGAAAAACTTAGTGATTTCAACTAATAGGCAAAACCTATTTTGAGCAAAGCAAGCCTAAGCTACACTTAGCCAAATTGCATTTAGTATGTAGTCCACAAATATTATACTAAGTTATCACTTGCCAATACTATTGCAATGTATTGCCCCACTATGGCTGTAACTTGTGATGTTGCAGGTTACTCTGACGATGATTAGGAGTCATGAGTCTACACTCAACATGTTTGCCTATGGCACATGAAGATGAAGACTTGTTATCTATTTACTATTTAAACTCTTGTATTAGGCCTGTGGCCCTGGAGTTGTAAAGACTATGTTTGTCTCTGGAATGACTGTAATAATGACCTTTGTTTCTGTGTACTTCATCTTAAAATGTGGATGCTAGCATTGATCCAGGGACTAGCATTGCAATCACAGGGATCCTTTTCCTTTATAAAGGAGGGATCTTACAAATAGTAAGGCAATACTCGGAAGCCGAGGTAAAATAGGCCCGAGAATATGGAGTTGATTTAATCGAAGAAGCAAGGGAATTGGCATTGTCCGGATCCGCTATATACCGGCAAAATCTCCGACGTTGTAATAGCCGGAAAGTTCAACCTCGTGTTTTCCGAGAAGGGGATATGGTGCTCAGACTAGTGCAGTGCACAACTGGGATGCATAAGCTATCACCCCCATGAGAAGGACCATTCATTGTAAGCAAATCATTGCACAATGACTCATATTATCTAATAGATGCTCGCGAAGCACAAAAGAACAAGGCAGACAGGTCAGGTGATGAGACCAAAAGACCATGTAATATGGCACTACTTCGCCCTTTCTATACTTAGGAGAAGCAGTGTGTGTATCAACCGAACTCTCATATGTCGGACGCTTATGCCGGCTATGTGCTGATAATAAAATGGTATGACTCGAAAAACTGACTCCGGGACTGCCCTTATGTTTATCCTTTAAACTATTCTATGTCGGCTGGCGTAACACCTAAATCTTATCTCAGAACAAGTAATGTTTACTCGGAAAAAATCAACTCTTCGACTATGTTCTTGTCCGAAAACAAGGCTTCATGGCAAGCAAGAGGAAAGGATGACGGACGAGTAAACATGAACACCGGATGAGTAAAAGGAGAAACGCGAGTCAACCCTATATATGTTTTTACTAACTCATTGCAGGTTATGTTGTTTCTATGTTGGATAATCCTAAGTAAAATGCTCTAGTTTCATACCCACTAACCCAATCCTTAGAAATTTGAGACTCTAATGTCAAACGCCAAAATAGGTAGACAAGAGCCAAATTTAAGGAAAAAGGGGAAACGGCAAAATGAAGCTCGGGGCTTGCCCCTGGATAATTCGCATTCAAATCTAAATCAAAGCTTAAGCCTTATCAAAAGGCACACACCCAAAAATAAGTATAATGTATGTTAGATCTGTACCCAGCATGCCGGGGATCTCATCAAATTTAAAGTGTTTTTCTAATCAGCCTAAGAAGCAGTTGGGCTCGGAGGAGCGGTCTTGGAGCTAGGAGCATCACCCGGAGCATCTAGCGAGTCAGGGGCATCGGTCGCCGAGTCTTCCGGGTCGTCTGACTCGGTGGCCTCGCAATCAGCAACTTCCTCATCAGCAATCTCAGCAAGTGGTTCGCCGAGGTCGAGGAAGCTGGGCCCATCGCACCAAGTATGCACCAGAGCATACTCGATCATGGCATAGGCTCGCTCCTGGCGTTTCTTGATCAGCTCAGGATCATGGATCCACTTGCCTTCAGCCCTAATGCATTCAAGAACATCAAGGTTGATGTCCTCGTACCAAGAAAGCACGAAGGAAAGGGCTTTATCCGCTATATCTCGGCAGGCCGACTCGCGCCATTGGTCCAACCTGTCTTTGGTAAGAAGCAGCCTATCATCCAGAGGATCAATGAGTGTGGGCGCATCCTCATCCGACCAGAGCATTCGGAACGCATGGATCGCTGATTTTAGCAAGTATACACCACATGAATTGAGGGTATTGACGCGCTCTAACAACGCTTCGAGATGCTCATCAATAGTCACCTCATCATCAGCTAGAGCGCTAGATTCGGCTCGTACTCTTTTCATGGCCCGTATGACGAACATATCAGCCTCAGGAAAATTCTCTGCAAAAGCAAAATAACGTTAGCGAAACAAGGAAAAAGCAAACAAAGGAATGAGCATAGCAAAAAGGGTAAGGACTCACTACCGATGAAAGAATTGATGGAGCCGAGCTTGCTTTTCCAGTTCTTGGCCTTGGCTTGGAGGGCGTCCAGATCCAGGTGATGAAGGGTTTCGCGGCATAGTAAATCAAATTTTTCTACAGATGTGAACAGAGGTAAAGCCAAGATCTAATCTAGGAGATGCAATCAACGAGAGAGATTGGATTAGATCTTCATACCCTTGAACATTCGCACAGCGGAACGTTCGTCGGAACGTGGGTGATGTAGTCGTACTCGCTTCTCCTCCTCGCGATCCGATCCGATCTAGCACCACAAGTGGCGGTGCCTCCGTGAGATGCACACGTGTAGCACCTCGATGTCTCCTCCTTCCTCGGACCATCAAGTATGGTGGAGAGGTAGATTGGATCTACAACACGACGGCGTGGTGTATATGGTGGAGAATTTCTGCCGCAGGGCTTCGCCTACAAACAGTCGGGAGGGAGAGAGGAAGGCAGCAAGGCGGCTAGGGTTTGGAGGAGAGGTGTAGGGGTTTGGTGCGCCCCCACCCCTCTTTATATAGAGGGGGGCGCAGCCCTAGCCCCTCCCCCAAGCCCAAAGGATAAGGAGTGGGGGGCATGGACTCTCCCCTCTTCTAGAAACCCTATCTCTAGTTTAAACGATTTAAACTCTCTAGGATCGGCTGGGCCCTATGGGGCCTTCTGCCCCTGGACCAATGCGGCCAGGACACTCCCTCATAGGCCCATGCCCCCTCCCGGAAGGTGGGGCCACGTTGGTCCCCTTCCGGAAGGTTCTAGAAGCTTCCGGTACAATACCGATTAACCCGGAACAATTCCGAACTCCAAAAACTGCATTGCCTTATATGAATCATATTCTCCGGACCATTCCGGAACCTCTCGTGATATCCCGGATCCCATCCGAGACTCCGAAAAAAAATTCATAAACCAATTATACAATCTATCCTAGCGTCGAGATACGTTAAGTGTGTGACCCTGCGGGTTCGAGAATATGCAGACATGATCTTCTATCAATAATCAACAGCGGGGTCTGGGCACCCATATTGACTCCCACACATTCATCGATGATCATATCGGATGAACCACGATGCCAGGATTCAATCAATCCCATATATATATTCCCTTTGTCTCGCGATATTTTACTTGCCCGAGATTCGATCGTCGGTACCGTCATACCTAGTTCAATCTCATTCACAGCAAGTACTTTACTCGTTCCGTAATCCGATATCACTTTGTGATTAACTCCTTAACCACATGCTTGCAAGCGGTGTTGATATCGATTACCGAGTGGGCCCGAAGTATATCTCTCCGACTTGGGAGGGACAAATTCCATCTCGATACATACAACCCAACAGATACTTTACGATCACCTGAGAGACACCTTTATGATCACCCTCTCATAGGATGACGTTTGATGACCTCAAAGCTTTCTTCCTATACCAGGGAGTTGTATTATCTCATGGTCTAAGGAATACAATATTTGACATAAGAAAAGCTTCGCAAAGACGAACACGATGACACGATCTAATTGCTTTGCTTAGTTTGGGTCTGTCCATCATATCATTCTCCAATGATATGATCTCATTATCAATTGACAACTCATGTCTATGGTTAGGAAACCTTAACCATCATTGATCAATGAGCTAATCCATAGAGGCGTACTAGGGACACGGTGTTGTTCACAAACCACACAAGTATTAAAGTTTCCGCTTAATACAATTCTAGCAAGGAATATAAACTTTATCATGAACAAGAATTATAATAATAACATCTTTATTATTGCCTCTAGGGCATAATTCCAACAGTCTCCCACTTGCACTAGAGTCAATAATCTAGTTTACATCTGGCAACAATCTCACACCCATGGCACTGAGGTGTTGATCATGTTTTACACGTGGAAGAGGTTTAGTCAATGGATCTGCGACATTCAGATCTGTATGTACTTTGCTAATCTTCAGATCTCCATCTGCAATATAATCTCGGATTATATGAAACTTGTGGTTGATATGCTTGGTCTTTGGATGATATCTTGGTTCCTTAGCGAGTGCTATGGCGCCAGTGTTGTCACACAATATCTCCAGTGGGTCCAATGTACTTGGAACCACGCCAAGCTCAGTGATGAAGTTTCTGATCCAAACTCCTTCACTTGACGCTTCTGCAGCAGCCATGTATTCCGCTTCTACTGTAGATCCCGCGATCACGCTTTGCTTGCTGCTTCTCTAGCTCACAACTCCTCCATTCAAAATATAAACGTATCCTGTCTGAGATTTGGAATCATCCTTGTCGGTGTCAAAACTAGCATCGACGTAACCTTTTACGACAAGCTGTTCATCACCCCCATAGACTAAGAACATTTCTTTAGTCCTATTTAGGTACTTTAGGATGTTCTTCACGGCTGTCCAGTGTTCCACTCCTGGATCACTTTGATATCTGCTCGTCCAACTAAGAGCATTGGACACATCCGGTCTAGTACACAGCATGGCATACATGATAGAACCTATGGCCGAGGCATAAGGCACTTTGCTCATAGCTTCCCTATCATTTATCGTAGCTGGACACTGAGCCTTGCTCAATATCTTACCTGACAACATAGGCACTGAACCTTTCTTTGCCTTATCCATTCTGAACCTTTTCAGAACTTTGTCTAGGTATGTACTCTGGCTTAAAGCTATCAGGCGTCTTTGTCTATCTCTATAGATCTTGATGCCCAATATATAAGCAGCTTCACCTAGGTCTTTCATTGAAAAACACTTGTTCAAATAACTCTTCACATCGTTAAGCATGTTGATGTCATTTCCGATAATCAATATGTCATCCACATATAGTACCAGAAACGTCACCGAGCTCCCACTCACTTTCTTGTAGATACAAGCTTCGTAGCAATTTGGAACAAATCCAAAGCTCTTGATCACTTGATCAAAACGAAGGTTCCAACTCCGAGATGCTTGCTTCAGTCCATAAATGGAACGCTGAAGTTTGCATACTTTACTAGCATCCTTAGGATCGACAAAACCTTCGGGTTGTATCATATACAACTCTTCATCAATGTTGCCATTGAGGAAAGCAGTCTTGACATCCATCTGCCATATTTCATAATCATGAAACGCATCAATTGCTAATAAAATCCGAATGGACTTAAACATTGCTACGGGAGAGAAAGTCTCATCGTAGTCAACACCTTGAACTTGTCGAAAACCTTTCGCGACAAGCCGTGCTTTATAGACGGTAACATTACCATCCGCGTCCGTTTTCTTCTTGAAGATCCATTTGCACTCAACGGCCTTTCGGTCGCTAGGAGGGTCCACCAAAGTCCATACTTGGTTTTCGCTCATGGATCCCAATTCGGATTTCATGGCTTCTAGCCATTTCTCAGAGTCTGGGCTCATCATCGCTTCCTCATAGTTCGTAGGTTCACTGTCTTCTACTAACAAGACAGTCAAGACAGGGTTACCGTACCACTCAGGAGGGGCACGCGACCTTGTCGACCTGCGACGTTCAGTAGCAGCATCGTCCGAAGCTTCATGATCCTTGTCATTAGCTTCCTCTATTGTTGGTGCAGGCGGCACTGGAACAATTTCAGGTGCTGCGCTACTCTCCAATTCAAGAGAAGGTTCAATAACCTCGTCTAGCTCTACTTTCCTCCCACTCACTTCTTTCGAGAGAAACTCCTTCTCAAGAAAGGAACCGTTCTTTGCGACAAACACTTTGCCCTCGGTTCTGTGATAGAAGGTATACCCAATAGTTTCCTTAGGGTATCCTATGAAGACGCATTTCTCCGCTTTGGGTTCGAGCTTGTCCGGCATCAACTTCTTGACGTAAGCTTCGCATCCCCAAACTTTAAGAAACGACAACTTAGGTTTAGCACCAAACCACAGTTCATACGGTGTTGTCTCAACGGATTTAGATGGAGCGCTATTTAAAGTGAATGCAGCGGTTTCTAATGCATAACCCCAAAATGATAACGGCAAATCAGTAAGAGACATCATTGATCGGACCATATCTAATAGGGTTCGATTCCGGCGTTCAGACACACCATTGCGCTATGGTGTTCCGGGTGGCGTGAGTTGTGAAACGATTCCACTTGCTTTAAGATGCGTGAGAAAATCATAACTCAAATATTCACCTCCACGATCGGATCGTAGAAACTTAATCTTTCTATTACGATGGTTCTCCACTTCATTCTGAAATTCCTTGAACTTTTCAAATGTTTCAGATTTATGTTTCATTAAATAGATATACCCATATCTACTTAAGTCATCGGTAAAAGTGAGGAAATAGCGATATCCACCGTGCGTCGAAACACTCATCGGTCCGCATACATCGGTATGTATGATTTCCAACAAGTCCGTTGCTCGCTCCATCATACCGGAGAACGGGGTTTTGATCATCTTGCCCATGAGGCATGGTTCGCATGTGTCAAATGATTCAAAATCAAGAGACTCCAAAAGTCCATCAGAATGGAGTTTCTTCATGCGCTTTACACCAATATGACCTAGACGACAGTGCCACAAATAAGTAGTATTATCACTATCTACTTTGCATCTCTTAGCCTCAATGTTATGGATGTGTGTTTCATCCCTTTCGAGATTTAGAAGAAATAAACCATTTACAAGAGGTGCATGACCATAAAAGATGTTACTCATATAAATAGAACAACCATTATTCTCCGATTTAAATGAATAACCGTCTTGCAATAAACACGATCCAGAAATAATGTTCATGCTCAACGCAGGCACATAATAACACTTATTAAGGTTTAAAACTAATCCCGAAGGTAAAACTAAGGAGAGCGTGCCGACGGCCATCACATCAACTCTTGATCCGTTGCCAACGCGCATCGTCACCTCATCCCTCGCAAGCCGCCGTCTATTCCGTAGCTCCTGTTTCGAGTTACAAATATTAGCAACTGAACCGGTATCAAATACCCAGGCACTACAACGAGTGCTAGTAAGGAAAACATCAATAACATGTATATCAAATATACCTTTGATGGTGCCAGCCTTCTTGTCCGCTAATTACTTCGGACAGTTGCGCTTCCAGTGACCCTTGTCCTTGCAATAGAAGCACTCAGTGTCGGGCTTAGGACCAGACTTGAGCTTCTTCTCAGCAGGAGCATTGCGCTTGCCGCCGCCCTTCTTGAAGGGCTTCTTTGCTCCCTTACCTTTATTAAAGGAGGGCTTGTTGACCATCAACACATGATTATCCTTTTTGATGTCCACCTCCACAGCCTTCAGCTTTGCGAAGAGCTCGGTGATCGTATCAGTGGAGCCAATCTGATTATGAGTCACTACAAAACTTTTGTAGCTGGGAGGGAGTGATTGCAGAACCCTGTCAATCTTGAGCTCCTCTGGAATCGTGCATTCCAGTTGCTCAAGGCGTTGAGTGTAGCCCGACATCTTTATGGCGTGCTCACTAACGGAACTCCCTTCCTCCATCTTGCAGTTAAAGAACTTCTCAGAGATCTCATATCTCTCAGAACGGGCTTGAGTCTGAAACATGGTTTTCAGCTCCTCGAGAATCTCAAAGGGCCCGGGATAGGTTTCAAAACGATTTTGAAGTTCCGGTTCCATAGCAAACAACATGGTGCTCTTAATCACACCATAATCATCTTTGCGCGACTGATAGACAGCTTTCTCATCAGCCGGCGCAGTTGCAGCAGGGGGGTCACCTAACGCCTTTTCCCAAGGACATAGTCCTTTTGTCCGCCAGACAGAATGATTCTTAGATTGCGGAACCAATTGGTGAAGTTAGACCCATTGTTTCTAAGCTTTTCCTTCTCAGCAAAAACGTTGAAGTTGAAGTTGGATTTGGCCATGTGATCTACAGTATTTGCAAGTACAATTTAGACTATGTTCATGATAAATAGTTCAACTTAATCAAATTGCTAGATGAACTCCCACTAAATTCAACATCCCTCAAGTTGTTTAGTGAACACGATCCAAATTCACCACACCTAATCCGATCATCACGAGAAGAGATGTGGTTTCAATGGTGGACAACAAAGTGTCGATCATATCATTCATATGACTCATGCTTAACCTTTCGGTTCTTGTGTTCCGAGGCCATGTCTGTACATGCTAGGCTCGTCAAGCTAGACCCAAGTATTTCCGCGTGTGCAAAACTGGCTTGCACTCGTTGTATGTGAGCGTAGAGTCTATAGCACCCGATCATCACGTGATGTCGTGGGAATGGTCACGGCAGATGCTGCAATCGGCAGCGAGTAGTAGAACGAGGGGCAAGGGCGGCCAGCCATCTGCGGTGCGAGATGAGGGCAAAGACACAGGGTTTTACCCAGGTTCGGCCCCCCGGAGGGTAAAGACCTACTCCTGCTAGATTGTATTATGGAGGTGTTACAATGGGCGAGCTCGGCGGCTAGGCGGCGAGTCGCTTGGGTGTATGAGGGAACGTGTCTCTACTCACCCTATAGGGAGGTTTATATAGGCTCACCCCCCCTAGGGTTTACATATCTCAACCGATTCGGTTACAGCTTCAGTAGTCGTTTAACCTAGTCCGACTGGGCCTATCCACTCGCCTGGGCCTTCAGCTTCCAGTCACTCGGTACCTTGCTGGGCTTCGATCCACTCGTCGTTCTGCAGGCCCACTCGCCAGCTCACGGGGCAGTCGGAAACGTCCTGCTAGGTATACCCCAGTAGGCATATCCCCATCAGTAGTCCCCGAGGCCGTCGTCAATTGGGCGTAAGTGGCTGCTGGCAGTCGGAGTATACGGCTTCAGAGTAGGCATCCAGTCGAATCGTCGGCGGGCTCCTGTATAAAGGAGGAAATCCGGCGAACCGAGTCGCGGCTTCGGCGAGTCGAGTCGACGAGACGCGGTCATAGTGATTGACTTGGCGAGCCGAGTGGCTGGAGTTGGACCGTCAGGCGCGGTCAAACTAGCCGTTGGGGTAACCCAACGGTAACTTTTGGCGTAATCATCGCGCGGTAACGACCTCCTGAATTGGCGGGTAACTCCCGCTATATAAGAGGAATGGCAGGCAACCGTAGAGTCAACTTCTCACCACTTCTTCCGAGTGCGCGCATTTTCCTTCCTTTGCTCCGCGATCCAGTCGACCCGAAATCCTCCGATCTCCAACCAACCTCTCGGCCATGGCCCTTTCCACCGAACCGTGGGGTAGATCCAAGTGCACGAGGGCGCAGCTGGCCTCTTTCGAGGAGGCCGGGATCCTGCGAGCCGGCTGTTGGCGTATCCCCGTAGCCGGAGAAACGACCCCAAACCCGCGAGAGAGGGAATTCGTCTGTTTCACCAGTCATCTCGAGCGAGGGCTAGGGTTTCCCACGTCCTTGTTCTTCCGGCGCTTTTGCGCCTACTACAGGATCCAGCCTTCAGATCTGGGTCCCCACAGCATCGAGCAGCTCGCCATCTTCGTGGCGTTCTGCGAATGCTACTTGGGCTGCCGGCCCTACTTCCCCTTGTGGCATGATCTGTTCCACGGACGGATCAGCCGCGAGGAGGCAGGCGGCCCAATGCTAGCCGCGGGCGGCTTGACGTTCCAGCTCAAGTCCAAAGCCTCTTTCTTTGATCTGATGCTACCCGCCAAGGCAGCGAGCGACTGGAAAAAGTCGTGGTTCTACGTGACCGAGGCGACCCCGGAGGGCGAGGCGGCGATACCGCGGTACTCCACTAGTCGTTCCGATCCGCGCCATCTCCAAGTCGGCAAACTCCCCGACGACCAGCGGATGGTCATTGACGAGATGCTCTAGACCATCCGTGGTCTGAAGAAGAAGGGCCTCCAAACGATAAATTTGTACAAT
This sequence comes from Avena atlantica, assembly GCA_910589765.1. Lineage (NCBI taxonomy): Eukaryota > Viridiplantae > Streptophyta > Magnoliopsida > Poales > Poaceae > Avena > Avena atlantica. The sequence goes on from OU342738.1 coordinate 217,743,814, forward strand.
TGCTGGCTTGGGCGGCGGCTCGTTCCACTCGCCCAGCGCGACCACTACATGTACCAATACACGGGCCGGGGGGACTCGACGAAGGCCTGCCTCGACGAGTGGAAGCTGGAAGATTACCTCCCAGCATTGAAGAATATTACCCAGGCGGTGTACCTGGATGCGCAGGCCGGGATCGCCCCCTACACCGCGAAGCGTCCAGCTCCAACGGTAATTTCTTTACCTTGTTCGCAGTCGCAGTGTATGCAGTCGCGGTAATTCTGATTCTGTTTTGTATTCATCGCAGCTATTCCAGGTGGTGGAAGGGTGGCTCCCACCTTCGGATGATGAGAGCCCGGGCCCATCCGCCCAAGACATAGGCGAATCGCCACCCGCAAGGGGCAACGAAGACGACGAGGACGAGTCCGAAGAGGAGGTCGCCCCGCTGGTCCGAAAGACCCGCGGGCAACGTCAGCGCGAGATCAAGGCGAGCAGAAGCCTCGAGCGTCATGACGACGACGAGCTCCCAGAGACCACCTCGCGCCGTCAAGACACTCCGTCGAAGAAGAAGAAGAAGAAGAAGGAGAGGGAGGCGAGGGCCCCCCTGAAGAAGAAAACGAAGCCGTCGAGGACGGCCTCACCGCCGCACTCGGCGAGCAGCTCCGATGCTCCCAGCCCGGCTGGTGACGGCGCGCCACCAGCGACAACTGCGCTGGACACGGCGACCGTGGAAGTGCCACTGGCCTCAATGCCCCCGCCATTCGCCCCAGTCTCTGGGCTGGGGGAGGCTCCGGCTACGGCGACCTCGCCTCGCAAGGAGGCTCCGACCGTGGCGGCTTCGCCCCGCAAGGAGGCTCCGGCTATAGCGGCTCCAACTCGCGAGGAAGCTCCCGCCGAGGATGTCCCTGAGGCGCCAGCTGCAGCCTCAACGACGAAGAAGCCGTCCGTGTCTTGGGCACGCGACGTCCTGGAACTGGGGCTCATTCGACGACTGGGCCCTGAACTGGAAAAACCGGCCGGCCTTCGTACGGGGCTACGTTTCATCCCAGTCGCCAAGTGAGTGCGCTCACCCCTCCTTATTTTCCATAACTATCTCAATTGTCTCTGTTGATTCGATTAATGCGCAGGACCGGGGTGAAAAGGATGGGCCATCCGACCGTGGCCAAGGTACCCTCCGCCGCTAGCGAGGAGGATCCTTCCCGCAAGAGGAAGGCGGACGAGGTTGTCGCCTCAGCGGATGGCAGCAAGAAGGCCAAGGGCGACGACATCGTCACTATCTCTGACGACACGGCGGCCGCGCCGGCCGCGCCCGCGGTGGAGGCAGCCGCGTCTACGAAGGAGGGCGCTTCCTTGCCTGGAACGGCGGAGGCGACTTCCCTTGGAGCGGGTGCCTCTATCGCTACCTTCCCTCGCTTCGTGAAAAAGGCGGCCACGGCGAGTGGGGCTGCGCCCTCGAGCCACGCTCCGGGGAGCGCCGATGCTAAAGTCGACCAGCGTCGTGGGCACACGCCAGCGTTACTCGCGGCCGTGGACGCGATCCAACTCCATGGCATGCTTGGCGCAGCCATCCAGGTACATCCAGTCCCCGAGGATCAGGTCGGTGCTTTGCAGCGGCGTGATTCTTATAATTTCTCGTCTTTTATTTTCGTATCCAGGCCCCGAGTGCGCACACGCTAAATTTTAGCGGGTGGGCACTTAGGAATTTCTTGATCGCCAGTCCCCGAGTGCGCACTCGCTGAATTTCAGCGGGTGGGCACTTAGGAATTTCTTGATCGCCAGTCCCCGAGTGCGCACTCGCTGAATTTCAGTGGGTGGGCACTTAGGAATTTCTTGATCGCCAGTCCCCGAGTGCGCACTCGCTGAATTTCAGCGGGTGGGCACTTAGGAATTTCTTTTTAACTAACTTTTTTGGTGATGTGCAGGGTCTGCAGCTTGAGTCGGCGGACCGATTGGCCGCGAAACAGCGCGCGGAGAAGGAGCTGGCCATCGTCCAGGAGGCGAACAAAGGGCTTCAGGCTGTTGCTGCGAAGGCATAGGAAGCTCGCCAGGGGCTTGTCCCCGCTGGTGAGTTGGTGGCGGCGCATTCTGCTCTGGTGCCGCTGAACAACGGATCACCGACCTCGAGCGCGAACTGCGGGAGGCGAGAGAAGAAGCGAGCTTGGCGGACGGGCGAGCTAAGGCTGCCATTGCGGCCGCAGAGGAGGATCGCAAGGTGTCGGAAGTCCTTATTGCTGGGCTTCAGGACGACCACACGTCGCTTCAGTGCTTCATCACGGGACTCGCCCGCCCGCTGCTTGGTGAGTGCATCCTCCCTTTCTTATAGTTGTGGTTTTTGTGGTGTCCGTCATACTCATCATTGTCTTCTTCTTCGCAGGTCGCATCATTGATAGCGAAGAAGAGGCGAGCTCGCTCGACGCAAGGCAGTGCGTAAGCATGCTCGTCGACTCGGCGACGCTGTCGGCGACCTGCATCCGCGCCTACCTCCAAGAAATATCACCCACGGAGGTGATTCCCAGCGACCTCGTTGAGGTGTGGAAGTACTTGGAGAAGGCGCCCGCGGTCGTTGAATTCATGACGCGATCGGCGTTTCGGCGTGGAGCATCGACGACCCTGAGCCTTGGACTCGCCCACTTCCCCGAAGACTTCGACATCGACGATGTGACGAGTGGGTACCCATCGTCAACTGGCGCGGTGGAGCTGTCCGAGGTCCTCAAGTTGCAAGAGCGTGCCGCCACGTACTCGGAACGTGTCTGGGCAATGGGTGACCTCCTTCCATACCAGGAGACGGTCGTCGCGCCGAACGACCCCGAGCCGCCGCATCGTGACTTCAAGGTCGAGCAGCCTTTTCGCGCGGCGATGGCGGGTGAACTGATGACGTATCCATCAAACCCGTACACGGCGTTCATCCGCAATCGTCGGGATGTTTGCGAGTCGTCGACGAAGCCTGCAGAGTAGAGTAGTTTGCCTTGTGGCGTTAGCAGCAGTTCTGCCACACAGGCATATTTTGTAACGCGAAACAATGCAACATGCAATTGAATGAGACGTCGTGTCTATTTTGTTATTTGTTTGTGTGCTTTTGATTGATGTTGAACGAGTCCCCGAGCGCGTCCGCCCTTTTGTGGGGTTTACCTCGTGTATGATATATGTGTTGTTGTTATGTGTTTTGATGTTTTAGTCGACTCGCCCGAGCTCGAAGAGCCAGTCGCTAGGCGACTCCCTTGAGTGCTCTATACTTTACCGTTTTCCCGTGCGCGAACGAGGTCGGGTGGCCGAGTCCCCGAGCGTGGTACTTGGTAGTTCTAGGCGCGACTCGAGGGCGGTTGAGGACTTATTGCGTTGGTGTGAGCGCGTCACTCCTGCCTGGCCCGTGGGGTCAGTCGTGTGGCGAGTCCTGGGCATGTTCTCTTACTTGGCGTTTTCCCTGACCGCTCGCGACGAACTGGTCTTCAGTCCCCGAGCGTGGTACTTAGCCGTTCGAGTCGCTAGGCCGAGGATGCGGAGGACCAAGGTCGCTGTGAGAAGCGAGGGCAGTTGTCTTGGCTCGTAGAACCAGTCGAGCTAGGCGACTCCAATGGGGCTCCAGGTTGGCGTTATTCGTGGACGATGCAAGACCTGAAGTGATTCAGTGCTCTTACACCGCACTACTTAGCCGTGCCGATCGCAGTACCAAAGGTTGACTTCTGCATTTAGCGTAACGCTGTTTTTACGAGTGCGAGTGGCACAAGTCATGGAGAGTAGGCGCAATTTGCGGTAACAGTTTCTTTTATTTCATAGCGACTGGAGAGTACATGTTTGGGGTTCTAGGAGTAGAACTTCCGGAGGAGGTTTACATTCCATGGTCGCTTGACGTCGAGTTCGCCGTCCCCGCGGACGTCGATGAGGTAGTAGGCGTCGTTGCCGAGTACGCGCCCGATAGCGAATGGGCCTTCCCACGGAGGGGAGAGCTTGTGCATGCCCTTCTTGTCCTGGATGAGGCGTAACACCAGGTCGCCTTCCTGGAAGGTGCGAGCTTTCACCCGCCGGCTGTGGTAGCGGCGGAGTCCTTGCTGGTAGATGGAGGTGCGTGACCGAGCGAGGTCGCGTGCTTCGTCGAGCTGGTCGACCCCATCCTGGCGGGCCAGCTCGTTTGCAGCCTCCGTATAGTGGACGACTCGCGGCGAGTCGTGTTCGAGGTCGGTGGGCATGACTGCTTCAGCACCGTAGACCATGAAGAAGGGAGTGAATCCCGTCGATCTGTTGACTGAGGTGCGGATCCCCCAGATGACGGAGGGCAACTCCTCGACCCAGCACCCGGCGGTGCGCTCGAGTGGTACTTGGAGTTGCGGCTTCATGCCGTGGAGGATGCTTTGGTTGGCCCGTTCCGCCTGGCCGTTGGATTCCGGGTGGGCGATTGACGCGAGGTCGAGCCGGATGTGGTGCTCTTCGCAGAATTCGGCCATGGCTCCCTTGGCGAAGTTGGTGCCGTTGTCCGTGATGATGCTGTTTGGGAACCCGTAGCGATATATGAGCTCGCGTAGGAATTTAGTGGCGGTCTTCCCGTCGCATTTCCGGACTGGCTTGGCCTCTACCCACTTCGTGAATTTGTCGACGGCGACTAGCAGGTGGGTGTATCCGGAAGGGGACTTCTTGAAGGGGCCTACCATGTCCATGCCCCACACAGCGAATGGCCAGGTGATGGGGATTGTTTTGAGCGCCGAGCTCGGTACGTGCGTCTGATTGGCGTACTTCTGGCACCCGGCGCATCGCTGGACGATGTCGACAACGTCGGCGTGTGCGGTGGGCCAGTAGAAGCCGTGTCGCATAACCTTGGCGACCAGGGAGCGCGTGGCGGCGTGGTGGCCGCAGTCACCTGAGTGAATGTCGTGGAGGATTTTGCGTCCTTCAGCTGGTTGGACGCAGCGTTGGAACATGCCGGTGACGCTGCGCTTGTGGAGCTCGCCGTCGATGATGGTGTAAGACTTGCATCGACGAGTGATCATTCGAGCGTCGGTCTCGTCTGCTGGCAGGGTGCCGGGTTCCAGGTAGGCGATGTAGGGCTTGGTCCAGTCGTCTGGCTCGGTGACGAGTGCGACCAAGGCTGCCTCTGGTTGGAGTGGGACTCCGATGTCGATCTCCCTCGGGGGGGAGACTGATGGCTTGGAGATCGTGTCGAGGAAAACGCCGGCGGGTGGTGCGAGTCGAGCCGACCCGATGCGAGAGAGGGCGTCTGCCTCCTCGTTTTTCCGCCTGTCGATCCACTCGACAGAGTAGCCGGTGAGGTGGCCGCCCAATTTGTCCACTGCTTGGCGGTACGCCGCCATGGTAGGGGAGACGGCGTCGCAGGTGCCGGCGACTTGCCCCGCGACAAGGTCGGAATCTCCGTAGCAGCGGAGGCGATTGATGTTCATCTCCTTGGCAGCTCGCATGCCGTGGAGTAGGGCCTCGTATTCAGCCACGTTGTTGGTGCAGGGCGTGAAGTCGAGGCAGAGGATGTAGCGGAGCTTGTCGCCCTTTGGTGAAGTCAACACTATCCGTGCGCCTGCACCGTCCGTGTTCTTGGAGCCGTCGAAGTGCAGGCTCCAGTAGTGGAGGTACGGAAGCTTCTCTGGCTGTTGGGCCTCCTCCCAGTCGGCGATGAAGTCTGCCAGTGCCTGCGACTTGATCGCCTTTCGTGGCTCGTATTTGATGTTGTGGACGCCGATCTCGACGGCCCACTTGGCGACCCGCCCGGTCGCCTCGCGATTGCGGATGATGTCTTGCAGTGGTGCTGAGGAGACGACCGTGATCGGGTGCTCCTGGAAGTAGTGCGGCAGACGCCGCTGAGCCCTGAAGACCGCGTATACTAGATTTTGGTACTGTGGGTACCGCTGGCGCGACTCGGTGAGGACCTCGCTGATGTAGTACACCGGCCGCTGAACCGGGCGCTCCTTTCCTTCCTCTGGTCGTTCGACGACCATCACGGCGCTGACGACGCGCTCGGACGCCGCGACGTAAACCAGCATGGGTTCTTTGTCGGCGGGGGCGGCGAGTAGTGGTGCGGCGAGTAGCACCTTTTTGAGGTCGCGGAGCGCGTCGTCCGCCTCCTTGTCCCACTGGAAGGTGGGGTTCTTGCGCATCAGGCGGTATAGGGGCATCGCCTTTTCGCCCAGGCGGGGGATGAAGCGACTGAGAGCCGCTACTCGCCCGGCCAGCTTCTAGACGTCGCGCAGGCACTCGGGTTTGCCGAGCCGGGCGATCGTGTCGATCTTTGTGGGGTTCGCCTCGATACCTCGTTTGGAGACGACGTACCCCAGTAGTTGTCCGGCGGGTACACCGAAGGTGCACTTGCCTGGGTTGAGCTTTATCTTGTATCTTCGCAGGTTGGCGAAAGTTTCCGCCAGGTCGGCGAGAAGGTCGCCCTGGCGAGCGGACTTCACGACCACGTCGTCGATGTAGACGTGGATGTTGCGGCCAATTTGGCTCGCGAGGCATTCTTGCATGCACCGCTGGTAGGTCGCCCCGGCGTTCTTGAGGCCGAAGGTCATGGCGGTGTAGCAGAAGGCTCCGAATGGCGTTATGAACGCCGTCTTCTCCTCGTCTTTGACAGCCATTTTGATCTGGTTATACCCAGAGTAGGCGTCGAGGAAACATAGCGACTCCGAGCCCGCGGTTGAATCGATTATCTGGTCGATCCGCGGGAGGACGAACTGCTCCTTTGGGCAGGCGCTGTTCAGGTTTGTGTAGTCGATACACATTCTCCAGGTCCCTTTTTTCTTCTCGACCAGGACTGGGTTTGCCAGCCACTTGGAGTACTTGATTGGCCGGATGAAGCCGGCAGCGAGTAGACGGTGCACTTCCTCGGCGATTGCTCGACGGTGTTCTTCATTGAAGGGCCGTAGCGGCTGCTTGACAGGTCGCACTTTGGGGTCGGCGTTCAGCTTGTGCTCAGCGAGCTCCCTAGGGACACCGGGCATGTTGGAGGGTTTCCATGCGAAGATGTCCCTGTTCTCATGGAGGAACTCGATGAGCGCGCCTTCCTATGCTAGGCTCATGCCTGTCCCGATCGTCATCGTCTGGCTGGAGTCGCCTGGGACCAGCTCGACGGTGCGAGTGTGCGTCGTGGCCTCAAAGGTTGAGGTGTTTGCGCCCTCTGAGTTGGGCTTCTTGAGTATTGTGGGGTCGTCATTGTTGACCCCGCTCGCGTACTTGGCGAGCTCATCAACGTGATTAGTCTCTGCCGCGATGACGGCGTCGGCGAGCTCGGCTCCTTTGGCCTCGCACTCGGCGGCCATGTCGGGGTCGTCGTTGATGGTGATGACGCCGCATGGCCCAGGGAGCTTCATCGCGTTGTACGCGTAGTGGGGCGCTGCCATGAATTTAGCGAACGCCTGGCGCCCCAGGACGCAGTGGTAGGGGCTGTCGAAGGGCACCAGCTCGAAGAAGATCCACTTGGTGCGGAAGTTTGCCGGTGTGCCGAAGGTAACTGGCAGCGTGACCTTGCCGATCGGGTACGCCTTCCGACCGGGGACGATGCCGTGGAACGTGGTGTGGGTCGTCTCGATCATCGACTGCGGGAGCCGCAGCCGCCTGAAGGTGTCGAGGTAGAGGATGTTGATGGAGCTACCGCCGTCCATCAGCGTCTTGGGGAGCCAGTAGTCGCCAACCTTTGGCTTGACCACCAAGGCGACTCGTCCTGGGTACTCGACGCACGGCGAGTGGTCTTGGCGGCTCCAGGTGATGGGCTGCTCCGACCAGTTCAGGAACTGGGGGACGTCTATTTGGGCCACCGCGTTGACGGCGACGGAGCGGGCGATGACCTTCTTCTCGCGCTTCGTGTTGAAGCCTGTGAAGGTGTGGAGCGAGCCGGCTACTTTGCCGAATTTTCCGCCGTTTGGCGGGTCGTTGTCGGGGTCCTCCCGCGCGTGCTATGCCTTCTCGATTTCCCTGAGGGTGTGGCAGTCGGCGGTGGTGTGCGTTGCGGGCTTCCCTTCCCTGCTATGGAACGCACATGGTTGGTTAAGGAGGGCCGCGGGGTCGAACCTTGGCTTGTTTTTGTAGTTGCCGCCATCGCGGAGTTGCCCTCCGTCGCGGCGAACGCTCTTGGGCTCGCGCTGCGCGTGCCCGGCGTTGGCGACGAAGTCGACTCGCCCGTCACTGTGGCGCTTGCCAGTGAGGCGAGTGTCGCTATAGCATAGGTCGGTTCGGCGTCCGCCGTCGTTGCCGCCTCCGCGGCGTTGACCTCCTGACTCGTCGTCAGTTTCCTGTTTTGGGTCTTCCTCGGCGTACCGTTTGGCGATCTCGAGCAGGTCGGGGATGTTGTCGAGTGTGCGGGAGTGTCGCTTGAGCTTGGAGACTAGGGGCTCGTAGCGGCACGAGGTCTTGAAGCAATGGATCGCGGTGTCCGGGTGGATACCGACCGCGTTGTACCAAAGCTCTTGCCACCGTTGGACCCAGTTGCGGGTCGACTCGCGGGGTCCCTGGACGCACCGTTCCAGGTCCTCAATAGTGGTGGCGCGGGTGTAGGAGAACTCGAAGTGCCCGACGAAGGCGTCGCGCATTTCCTCCCAGGAGTCGATACTGTCCTGGGGGAGAGTGTTGATCCACTGCCTGCACGTCCCCTCCATCATCAGGGGGAGGTAACGGGCGGCGAGCAGGTCAGTGTGACCCGCGATCCCCATCGCCATGAGGTATGTGTCGAGCCAGACGGCGGGGTCGTACGAGGAGTCGTACTTTTCTATCTCTTCTGGCGCCTTGAAGTTTGGCGGGTACTTCTCGCCTCAGATCATTGGTACGAAGCACTTGGGTCCGAGTCGACTGAGCGACCCCATTGGCTCGCCGTCGCGGAGATTACTTAGGGTGTGCCGCAAGTCGTCGGGTTGGCGTGCGCGCCAGCTTTGGTTGTTGATGATGTGGGTGCGGGCGTCGATGGGTTGCCCGTTGGCGGCGACGAAGTTGGTCGCCGGCCTGGGGTCGTTGGTGGAGAGTGCCGCGTTCGCGGGTCGGTGTTGGAGCTGCAGTGGCTCTGGTGGCGGGCAGTTGAGGGTGTTTGCCGTCGCTGGGCGGCCGCTGGAGGCCGATCTGCTTCCCGAGGAATGCGAGTATACTCGACCTTGCGAGTCGGCGCCCGCTTTTTGCTACTCGACGGCCTTCGCGAGCAGGGCCCTGACGTATTGGATCTGTAGGGCGCCGTCGCCGGTGGCCGTGATGCTGTCGGCTGCTGCTCGGCCTGCCACGAGGTTGTCCATCGGGGTGGAGAACAGTGGGAGGCCGTTTGCGTCTCGCTCCCGTGAGGAGACTACTATCCGCGGCTGGTCCCTGGGAGGGGTACGGTTGGGTGGAGGTGGGGCGCCCATCACCGTTGATCCTGGCGGGGGCCGGGCGCTTCCTCCTAGTGGTGCGTTCTCGCAGATTGCGCGCTCGGCTACGCGGGCCGGGTCGTTTTCGTTGTCGAAGTTCAGGGCACGCCCTTGAATGGTGGGGTTCAGACGTGACCTGATCCGCTGCTGGTGGTAGCGTGACAGCTCCTGCGCCGTCACCTGCTCGAGGCGAAATTTTTCGCGCTCGGCTTGATCCTTGCGCACCGCCTCCGCCAGTTTCAGGCGGAGTTCCTCGACCTCCGTTGCCGTGGCGTTAGGAGGGATTGGGGTGGAGAAAGGATCCTCCGGCGGATCGGCGCCGGTGGCCATGTAGGCCGCGGCGTGGCGACCGGTTCCGTCGCGGAGGTCGGCGGAGTTCTCTGACCCGGAGTCGAATTCGAAGATCCCGAGGATGGAGGGGTCCTCGAAGTCTCCCGCGTTGGAGACCTGGGCGATGGAGCCCGCGGACGAGGCCGCGGTGATGGATCCGGCGAGTGACGCCGGGGTCGCCGAGTCGGCGTCGTCGGTGAGGGTCGCATCCTCTGCGGCCGCTGAATTCCCGGCCACGTTGCTGTGGGCCGAGTTGTACTCGGAGGGGAGGCGGTGGATCGTGCGGATCTGGCTCTCGGAGAGCCGATCGCGTGGCGGCGACTCGCGGATGCGAGCCGAGTCCTCCGAGGCGATGACGTCGGTGAGGCCGACGAAGAGGCTGATCGTGCCGATAGGCAGGATCACGCTGTGCGTGACGGGTCGCGCCGCCGGGACGTAGCTGCTCGGCAAGATCTGCAGCATCTCGTTGATCGCTATCATGCGGCCGGTGGAGACCGTCTCGTTGATGGGCAGATTGGATCTCGCCGCAGAACACCGGCTAGACCAGCCAGGCCCCACGGTGGGCGCCACTATCGTGGGAATGGTCACGGCAGATGCTGCAATCGGCAGCGAGTAGTAGAACGAGGGGCAAGGGCGGCCAGCCATCTGCGGTGCGAGATGAGGGCAAATACACAGGGTTTTACCCAGGTTCGCCCCCCCGGAGGGTAAAGACCTACTCCTGCTAGATTGTATTATGGAGGTGTTACAATGGGCGAGCTCGGCGGCTAGGCGGCGAGTCGCTTGGGTGTTTGAGGGAACGTGTCTCTACTCACCCTATAGGGAGGTTTATATAGGCTCACCCCCCCTAGGGTTTACATATCTCAACCGATTCGGTTACAGCTTCAGTAGTCGTTTAACCTAGTCCGACTGGGCCTATCCACTCGCCTGGGCCTTCAGCTTCCAGTCGCTCGGTACCTTGCTGGGCTTCGATCCACTCGCCGTTCTGCAGGCCCACTCACCAGCTCACGGGCCAGTCGGAAACGTCCTGCTGGGTATACCCCAGTAGGCATATCCCCATCACGTGATGCTTGGACACGACGAACTTTCGCAATGGTGCATACTTGGGGAGAACACAATTTTTATCTTGATCTTTAAGTGAGGAATCATCTTATAATGCTACCGTCGCGATCTAAGCATAATAAGATACATAAAGGATAAACATCACATGCATATAACTTTATGTGACATGGTATAGCCAATCTTCGCGCAATGATCTCCATCTTATGCGTTCTGGCATGATCTCCATCACTCCACCATGATTGCCTTCACCACGAATAGCAACTACAACTATTGCTAACTACTTAGCGATAAAGTAAAGCTATTACATGGCGTATAAGAAGTTGACTCGCAGGTCATACACAATTATAAAGACAACCATATGGCTCCTACCGGTTGTGTACTCATCGACATGCAAGTCGTGAAACATTACAAAACATGATCATCGCATACATTATACACATCACATCTTGGGCCATACCATATCACAGAAAACACTCCCTGCAAAAACAAGTTAGACGCCTCTACTTTGTTGTTGCATGTTTTACGTGGCTTATGGGAGTAGATGCTAAGAACGATTCTTACCTACGAAAATCCACAACGGTGATATTCTGGTTGCCAAACTCCGGTGTTAATCCCATGACAATTATAGTGAGAGAAACTGACATCCACCAGCCGCATGTGTGGAACAAGCCACACGTCAAGTGCGGAGCCGGTCTCGCGAACGATGTCGCGTAAGGTTGGCCTGGACCACTTCAATCTCACTATCCCATGTCATAATAAGAACACAAACAAGAGGCTTGCAACAGAAAACATCAACGCCCGCAACAACCATGTTGCGTTCTACTCATGAAACACATCTACGCATAGATCTAGCTCTGATACCACTGAAGGGTTTCGCGGCATAGTAAATCAATTTTTTCTACGGATGCGAATAGAGAGAAAGCCAAGATCTAATCTAGGAGATGCAATCAACGAGAGAGATTGGATTAGATCTTCATACCCTTGAAGATTCGCACAGCGGAACGTTCGTCGGAACGTGGGTGATGTAGTCGTACTCGCTTCTCCTCCTCGCGATCCGATCCGATCTAGCACCACAAGTGGTGGTGCCTCCGTGAGATGCACACGTGCAGCACCTCGACGTCTCCTCCTTCCTCGGACCAGCAAGTATGGTGGAGAGGTAGATTGGATCTACAACACGACGGCGTGGTGTATATGGTGGAGAATTTCTGCCGCAGGGCTTCGCCTACAAACAGTCGGGAGGGAGAGAGGAAGGCAGCAAGGCGGCTAGGGTTTGGAGGAGAGGTGTAGGGGTTTGGTGCGCCCCCACCCCTCTTTATATAGAGGGGGGGGGCGCAGCCCTAGCCCCTCCCCAAGCCCAAAGGATAAGGAGTGGGGGGCATGGACTCTCCCCTCTTCTAGAAACCCTATCTCTAGTTTAAACGATTTAAACTCTCTAGGATCGGCTGGGCCCTATGGGGCCTTGTGCCCATGGCCCAATGCGGCCAGGACACTCCCTCATAGGCCCATGCCCCCTCCCGGAAGGTGGGGACACGTTGGTCCCCTTCCGGAAGGTTCTAGAAGCTTCCGGTACAATACCGATTAACCCGGAACAATTCTGAACTCCAAAAACTGCATTGCCTTATATGAATCTTATTCTCCGGACCATTCCGGAACCTCTCGTGATATCCCGGAGCCCATCCGAGACTCCGAACAAAAATTCATAAACCAATTATCCAATCTATCCTAGCGTCAAGATACGTTAAGTGTGTGACCCTGCGGGTTCGAGAATATGCAGACATGATCTTCTATCAATAATCAACAGCGGGGTCTGGGCACCCATATTGACTCCCACACATTCATCGATGATCATATCGGATGAACCACGATGCCAGGATTCAATCAATCCCCTAAATATATTTCCTTCGTCTCGCGATATTTTACTTGCCCGAGATTCGATCGTCGGTACCGTCATACCTACTTCAATCTCGTTCACAGCAAGTACTTTACTCGTTCCGTAATCCGATATCACTTTGTGATTAACTCTTTAACCACGTGCTTGCAAGCGGTGTTGATATCGATTACCGAGTGGGCCCGAAGTATATCTCTCCGACTTGGGAGGGACAAATTCCATCTCGATACATACAACCTAACAGATACTTTCCGATCACCTGAGAGACACCTTTATGATCACCCTCTCATAGGATGACGTTTGATGACCTCAAAGCTTTCTTCCGATACCAGGGAGTTGTATTATCTCATGGTCTAAGGAATACAATATTTGACATAAGAAAAGCTTCGCAAAGACGAACACGATGACACGATCTAATTGCTTTGCTTAGTTTGGGTTTGTCCATCATATCATTCTCCAATGATATGATCTCATTATCAATTGACAACTCATGTCTATGGTTAGGAAACCTTAACCATCATTGATCAATGAGCTAATCCATAGAGGCGTACTAGGGACACGGTGTTGTTCACAAACCACACAAGTATTAAAGTTTCCGCTTAATACAATTCTAGCATGGAATATAAACTTTATCATGAACAAGAATTATAATAATAACATCTTTATTATTGCCTCTAGGGCATAATTCCAACAGGTGAGCCGACTCAGCCTCCTTGAGCAGCTCCTTGGTCTTCTCGGCGCTGGTGGCATGCTGGCCATCTTTCTCGGCAAGCTCCTCTCGCAGCCCATTTACCTCATCCTGGTGCTTCTGCTTCATATCCTCCATTTCTTTCTTCAGCCGAGTCACCTCATCTCGCTCCTTCTGGAGTTCGGTTTGGTGCTTCTCTGCTTATTTGGAACAAATCACTCGTAAACAACAACAAGGCTATCTCGGTCCATCAGGATAAAAGTGGCAAATGATAAGCATGAACACAAAGCAGCCAAATAATTGCCAAGAGCTTACTTTCCGTCTCGCTGATCTGCGAGTGCAGTGCGTCAATGGTGTACTGGGCAGAAGCTGTGGGAAAATAGCAAGAAAAGATCAAGGAAATGAAACAGAGATATGTGCGCCGAATAAAGATACGGCGAGTAAGAAAATTACCTTGGCCTTGAGTCTCGGCTTGCAGCTTTTGGTGAGCAAGTTCGAGCTTGCGATGCTCCCAGAGGAGAGCTTGATGCACCTTGGTGCGCTCATTGTGCGTAAGCTACATAATAAAAGGGATAGTCAACAGAGGCAAGATCAAGCCTATGGCTGAATAAGAGCTGATTTCTAGTTTAGAGCTTACAGCCGAGTAAGTTCCTCACTTGGCAGTAACCTTGGGGACTAGGGGTCATGTATAACAAAAATACTCACTACACAAAAGAGTAAAAATATTATGTACCTCGTTCACTTCATCTGCACGAACCATTAAGGCAATTTTCTGCTGGGTCATGTCAGAAACGGCCTTGGCGCCCAGCGTCATCTTCTTGTTGGCACTGGAGCTAACCTCCTACTCGCCCGCGGCGTTCCATGCCACGGCATAACGCTCCGCGGCACCAAGGCCATTCCCGCTAAGCATCCGAGTAAGAACTTGCCCCTTTTTTAGGGAAGTTCCCACATTGGCGCGGTTCTCAGCGGCACTGGTGTGCAGGGTAACATCTTTAGAACTACCGCTCGACCCGGCGGTTGCCGACCCACCCGGCTTACCCGCTGAAGAAAGTATCATCGTTGATGTTGTGGGCCGGATCTGAGGAGCGGTGCCTGGGGCATGGATCAAGGTCGTCTTCTTGGTAGATGTGGGCTTGCCCGATGAAGTGCGAGCCGGACCTGGAGCAGCAGGCCGGGTTTGGTTCTTTGACAGAAGAGGAAAGCGAGAAGGTCTGGTTGGCGATAATATGGGAGCCGACTGAGTGGGCTGAGCAATGTTGCTGGCACCAAGATCAGGAACTTGTTCATGAACACCAACTTGTGGGCTGGTAGTAGGAGAACTAGGGGCGAAGGTTTTCTCAAAGCCAGTGCTGCCAGCACCAAGATCATGAAGTTGTTCATGAGGTGCAGCAGAAGAGCTAGGCCGAATCCTCCGACGGGTGTGCCACCGGGTCTTACTGACACTGAGAAGCGTGAGCCTCAGCAGTGGGAGCATCGATTCGGACTGGGCTCTGCACCGTGGAATCAGTAGGAGGAGCAGGCCTTAGCAGCGAGGCGATGCTAGGAGAAGCCTGGTTGACCGACAAAGACGCGGCGCTGAAAATAACAAAAAATGCTCATAAGAAAGCAATCACAAAACACGGAAGGAAAAATGGAAAGTAAGAAAACAGCAAAAGCTTACCCGAAAACGGATGGGTCGCGCGGTGGGAGACGTGTGACTCGGGGCCCAGCTGCTTTGCGAGTCTTAGACAGCGTGGTAGCAGCAGGAGTAACCTTCTACTTCTTGGCCGGCTGAGCACTGGAGGAGGCCCCGCGCCGTTTACCCGGCTTGGAAACATGGATTTTTCCGACTCCACCCACAGCGAGAGGGCGAGTGTCATGTACCTGGCCAGCTGCATAAGTAAATGACAGGCTCACTCGAATAAGTTAGAGGGCTAAGGTCGAAAAGCAGGTACCTCCAGAATCTCACAATCATGATCATCATCATCATCATCGTCAGACCAATCTCGTAAGGGATTTCGAGTGTGGCTCTTACCCGGAGTCAAAGCGGCGGACGCATGCGGAATGGGCATGAAGCACTCCAGATCATACTCGACTTCGTCGGAGTCGGAGCGGTTCTCGTTGTAAGTACTAGGAGGGACAGTACTGTCATCAACCTAGTGAACAAGATTCTGCGAAAGATAAACATAATAAGAACAGAGAACGAATGAGAAAGCAGATGAACGTAAGAAAAGCTATGTCGGATAGAAAGTGATTCGGGAACTTACCCAGGGGACATGCCAAACCCGACTAAATGGAGGGCAGCTCCAAGCCCAATCCTCCGCTAAAGTCAGCTTGAAGATCGAGCTTACTTGGCGGGCCACAGAATCATGGGTGATCTCCTTCGTGGAATGCCGAGTGGGGTCCTGTGTGCCGCTCATGAATCACATCTTGTGGCTCCTAACTTGGATGGGGCTGACCCAGCATGCAATAAAAGTACACATAAGAACATGTGGGCCCCCAGGTGTGGTTTTGGTAATTAATGACAATCTTTATGGACTAATGTGTGTATTAAGTTGTACTTATAGGAATTGTCCATTGGCATCGCTTGGAGCATCTGTTGGCTTCAAGGTCGATGAAATGAGAAGAAGATGTGTTGTGCAAGCTCAAAATGCACCATCTATGGAAGATCTCATGTTTGATGCTTGCCATCCTTGGTGATCATGGATCGATGATGAGGAATCAAGAAAGGCGTTCCATCTTGAGAAGGTCAAGTTCGTATACATCGAGATCAATTGGAATGCTCAAGACAAAGGTATAATCTTGATAGGTTTTCCCTTTTGCCGTTCTCATGTTGTGTGTGGGAGACCGGTTTATAAGATAGACAACCGTACTATCAAGAGGGGCTCTAAAGTGAGTAACTAGATCATATCTTTCGAAGAGAGATCAAAACTTTGCATACTTAGCATCATACTTTCTTGGTTGTTATTTGTATATTATCCATGTAAGGTTCTAGATCTTGTGGTAATATTCATAACAAGCGCTAGTTCATCAAAAACGGATTTCTTTTTTATATCTTATTGCGCTTTGATCTTGGAGGTTTTAACGGTTTGTATTTTAGAGATAGGTAAAACCTTCCATTATTTGGTTCTTACTCATGTGAGGATTTAGAGCTTGTGTTAATCTCCATGACAAGCTCTAGTTCATCGAAAACAGATTTCATATGCATTTTCTATTATGTTTTCGATGTTGGAGGTTTTATCGGTTCGTCTTTTTGAGAGAGGTTAAACCTTTTGTCATTTGGATCTATCCTCCCTTGATGTACTATGATGTTTCTTTGCATGATCTTGTAGAGCTTGTTGTCCTCTTCGAAACGATACCAAGATCATCAAAATCGGAGTCCGGATGCAAAAGTTATGGTTGTTTTCGTTCAGGGGTGACCGGTAGTACCGGACCAGGGTCCGGTAGTACCGCCACTTAGTACCGAGTGGTACTAAATAAGGTGTGTTTGGCGTCCTGGGATCCCCAGGGAATGTCCTGTAGTACCGGGAATGTCCGGTATTACCGGGAAAAAGTCCGATAGTACCGGGATTCGCGTTTTTGGGCTTCAACGGTTGGATTTTGGGGGGACCTATTTAAGGGGCCTTCTTACCCAATGGTTCCCCAAACGTTCTTGCAAGTTTCCCCTCCATAGTTGACCTTCTTGAGCTTACTTTCCCTCAACCCCTCCAATGATTCTTTCCCATATTTGAGTGGAAGAGAGAGGAGATCTAGATCCACGTTTTGACCTAACTGATTCATCTCTTTGTGAGTGTATCTTTGGGGATCTAGACTTTGGGGGATTTTGTGTTCCCCTTTGTGTTCTTCCTCTCTTGTTCCACCAATAGATTTAGTAGCTTTGTTGGAACTTGAGAGTGAGGGATTTGAGCATCTTTGTGGTGCTCTTGCCATTTGCATTAGGTACATCGGTTTGAGTTCTCCTCGGAGGATTTTGTGTTTGTGGTATTCATTGAAGCTAGTCCCTCTTGGGTTCTTGGAACCCTAGAAGGTTTTGTGGCCTTGGTGGAGTTTGTTGGGAGCCTCCAATTAAGTTGTGGAGAAGTGCCCCGACCTTGTGAGAGGTTCTGGTTGCCACTGACAAGTGCACCGATAGTGGAAGTGTGGATCGATCCCGTTGGGCTGAGATTCACCGGAGAATAAGGGAGGAATTTTGTGGCGTAGGTGGTTATATTCCACCCCCTCTCCAAACGAGACGTACTCCATGTTGTGAGGAACTCGGTAAAATATCGCCGTCCCCGCGTGCCTCGGTTATCTCTATACCTGAGCTCTTTACTTATGCACTTTACATTGTGATAGCCTTCATGCTTGAAGTAATCTATATCTTGCTATCACATTGTTGCTTGTATTGCTTAGCATAAGTTGTTGGTGCACATAGGTGAACCCTAGTTGTTCTAGGTTGTGCTTGACAAAGTAAACGCTAGTTTAATTCCGCCTTTGTCGAGCCACTCTCAGAAAAGTTTTAATCGCCTATTCACCCCCCCTCTAGGCGACATCCGTATCCTTTCAATTGGTATCAGAGCCCGGTCTCTCATTTTAGGCTTCACCACCTTGAGAGTAAAGATGTCGGCTAGAGGATTAGTGCACAATGACATGTTCATATTCGATGGCACAAATTATGATATATGGAAAACTCGTATGCTTATTCATTTTTGGGACATGGACCCAAATTTGGAGTGTATTGTAGATATAGGTTTTTCTCCTCCTATGGATTTCAAAAATTTATCTTGTGAGGATGAGAAAAACTTATATATCGATGCTCAAGCTTCTAATGTGCTTGTTAATGCTTTGAGCTATGTAGTTACCTCTTCAATCATTCCTTTTTGGAGCGCTCGTGAGTTATGGACAAAACTTCAAGATAAATATGTTGTGTCCAACATTATTGAGGATGATTGTCTTGCTTCCACTTCCGGTCGAGATGAGTTCTCATCCTCTACCACTTCACCAACATGTGAATTTTCACAAGGTAATGATATGGTGAGTGGTGATAGAAATTGCAATTTGGATAGTGTGCTTACTATTTGTAATCCCTCATTTCTATCTAGTTGCAATGATCTATGTTTGTACCTTAACACTTCTAGCACTCAAAACTCCATACATGCTTGTGTTAATAGTCCTTGCATATCATGTAGAAATGACTTGAATAAATCTCATGATGATATGCTTGTGTTGTCTTGTTGCCATGATAAAAATGCTTCTATTTCCTCTAGTGCTCGTGTTGCTAACCATGTAGAGAAAAGCGAAGATTCTATGGGCCAATACAAGGTTTTGAATGAAGCCACAAATGCAATCAAATCTTCACCTTCTTCCGGTACCCACATATGCCTTATGGCTAGGAATTCAAAGGTAACTCCTACTTTGGAACCCATTACCTCTTGTGATGAGGAGGATGTGGACAATGTGACAGAAGATCTTGATATTGATGATTTATATTAAAAGGGTGAGATTGTTTATCGTGCCCTTGTTAAAAATGATATTGCTTGCTCTAACTTTGTTGAAATCTTGGACTTTGCTATTAAGAGCAAAGAACATATTGATAAGTTAGAAACACAAATTGAGGTGCATGATAACAACTTTGATAAAATGTTTAGTCTTGAGCGTGAGTATGCTAATATAATTGCAAACCTAAATAAAGCTCTTGAAGAGGAATAAACCACTAAGGAATCTCTTGATGAGACCTTTGCTTTAGAGCTATCTAGAGTAAAGGAATCTCATGATAGATATCTTGAGGTGGCAAGTGATCTCAAAAGTAAAAATGATGAGACTCAAGTTGCTTATGCTAAACTCCTTGAGGATTTTGAGCACCTCAAAAATGGCTCTCGGGTCGTTAACAGGGAGCTCATCAAACTCACCGAGTCGCATGAGCAACTTAAAGCTTCATATTCAAAAGAACTTGCCAAGTTGCCCTCACCTCTTGCTAATAATAATGATGCTTGTGCTACTAACTCTATTTCTTGTGAACCATCTATTTTAAAGGAGAATGTTGAGCTAAAGGCTCAACTTGCTTTGCTAACTAGCAACCATGGGAAATTACAAGAAAGTCATGTTAAGCTCACAAGCTCGCATGAGGATCTTCTAGTCTCCCATAGTAGGCTTAAGTTGGCTCATGAGGCCATCATGTCAAAGGTAAAATCTAGTGGGCCTCATGTGGACATTAGCACTATATCTACTCCAAATGTTATATTACCATGTGCTAGTCCTTGTAATTCATCCTCTCACAACCATGCTATATCTCGTGATGAATTACATACCGTGTATTTTTGCTCTAACAATGTATCATCTACTTCCCCTAGTACTTTTATTGAAACTAACCATGTAGAGGAAATCAAAGAGATCAAGGCTCAAGTCACTTCTTTGAAGAATGACTTGAAAAAGGGTCATCAATGGAAGGCCGCACTCAACAAAATCTTGAGTGTGCAAAAATCCCCCAATGACAAGAGTGGGCTTGGTTTCAACTCCAATGTCAATAACAAGTCCACTATCAAGTTGAAGCACAAGGACAACAAGAAGAAAGGCCAAGATCAAGTCAAGAATCCGACCAACATTGTTTGCTTAAAGTGCAAGGAAGAAGGGTATCATGTTAGATCTTGCCTGTTGAAGAAGAAGCCTCTTAGTGACAAGGGAAGCGGCCTCAAGATCCACCTCAAGTCATTGACGGGCCTCTTCCTAAGAGGACTACTTGAGCTCTTCCTCGAGTTGTGGCTTCACCTAAGAAGAAAGATGGCAAGAGTAGAACTTGCTACATATGTCGTGAGAAGGGGCACATTTCTTCCTCATGCACTATTGGTATCTCCTCATCCAATCCTATCATGACTGATGATGATTATTCACTTTATAAGGATTAGGTTGGCAATATGTTTGCCAAGTTTGTTGGTGCCCAATGTGGTGTCAAGAAAAGAACCATTTGGGTTGCCAAGCCTATTGTGACTAACTTCTTAGGACCCAACTTGGTTGGGGACCAACAAGGCAAAACTTGATCAATAGGTGTGTTTTGGACGAAATTTTAGTATTGGCTACATTATGAAGAATTGAGGGATCTTCATCAATTATTATTGTCAAGCCAAGCATTTGGATTATCATGATTATATTATATTTCCAATGTTCCTCCTTGCAGTAACAAATGCTTAACTCATTACATTGAAAATTACTTGCCCCCTTGTGCATGTGTTGGTTTTGTATCTTCCATGCTTTTGTACATGTTGTTCTTTCCACTTAATTATCTTGAGGTATCAAGCATATTTGTGTATGATTAGGTGGCACACCATGTATGTGTGTTTCTTGTGTTTGAGCGTTACTTGGTTATATTTGGTATCTTATTTGGCTCTTTTGAGAGATTAATGGATTATCCCATTTTGGGGAAGTGTTATGCTTGGGCATTCCACAATCCTAAAATTGTGTGTACA
Source organism: Avena atlantica (assembly GCA_910589765.1). Classification (NCBI taxonomy): domain Eukaryota; kingdom Viridiplantae; phylum Streptophyta; class Magnoliopsida; order Poales; family Poaceae; genus Avena; species Avena atlantica. The sequence continues at coordinate 217,764,487 of OU342738.1, forward strand.
TGAGGAATACCACCTAGTATTTATATTGGATTATTGTCTAGTCTCTATGTGGTATAATTCTCATGAGAAATTTGAGTTTTATAATGTCCATTAATTATCTCTATTTATATACTTTTGCATCGTGTTGGTTTTATAGTAGTAGCACATTATGGGGGAGACATATGCTTAGTGGATATTACAACCCTAGAAAATGTGAATATTCGAGGTTGTGTCACTTAGAATTGATATTGATAATTATCTAGCTCCTATGTGACCCATTTACTCATACAAGTTCCAATTTGCTTGAATACCTTTATTGCTCATATTTTGGATCTTGTATGTGAGAGTGTTTATTGGTATGTGTTTCCTCATATTTAGATATATATATATATATCCTCATGGAAACCATTTTCTTCAAGTTACTCTAACCACAAGTGATTGTGTGACTATTGGAAGCTACCAAGAATCTTGTTCGAAGTATCATTCTTAATTCTTATGTTTTGTTATATGCTTCTTGGTGTGACTATGATCTTGGATATCCATGCAAGGTACCTTAGGAAAATTATTCCCAATATTTCTTGTCCTTGGACAATGAGTACTCAATTTATGGTAGAATTTATTGATCATATTCACTTTGGCCTTTGCTTAATCTTGTCTTATCTTTGGCCAAGTAAATATTTTGTGTGCTCCCATGTATTCCTTGCTACTTTTGGATCTTCTTATTTTATTGATATCCTCTTGTGTTTTACTTATTGTAGGTACTAGTGATGATCCCATTTGTGTGCATTTTGCATTCAAAGGAAAATCCTACATAATGCACTATCCATGGGGGATCTCTCCTATATTATTTAGAACACTCATATTTATGCTTCTTTGTTTGATCCATATCGGGTTTTATGTGCTTGGAACCTCAATCTTTTCGTTTTGGTATTTTGTGCCATCATGAGAAGTTTGGGGAGTTTGGTTTCTTGTTGGAACCTTGCTATTTTTTGGGAGTTGTTTTTGTCTCATTCCTTGTTTCATGATTTGACCATTTTAGAATGAGATAAATCCTTGAGCATTTTTATTTCTATCTATATTTTACTCTTTTGGTTTTAGGCTAGTTCATTTGTTGAACTTGTGATCTTTCATGTGTTGAATTGGTTCTTTGATACAATTTTGACATTGTTTGTCATGTCACACTCTTGTGTGTGCAATCTTAATTTACTTGGTGTTTTTGTTCAAATTGTATCTCCTTTTTGATTCTTGAAAGCTTTATTCATGCATAATTTCTATATGTTTATATTATGGCATGCTTTCTTTCTTTGATCCAATATATAAGGGAAACTCCACCAAATCCCATTGGCTAAGTTGTGCATGAAATTCAATTTCATATCAATATGCATATATTTATGTGGAGTCTCTCCTATGTATTTTAGTTGCACTAACTACTTTGGACCCAATAAGTTTGGGGACCATTTTGTACTTAAATGTGTTTTAGGTACATTGGAGATATATTGGATGCTTGTCTCTCAATTTTGAAGAAATGATGCATACATGAAAATTTGAGGCAAGCTATAGGATGATCAACGAATTCATATCCTCTACATCCTACTAATTATATCTCGGTAACAACTATCTCTTTCTCATGCATATTTATCTTGCTTCCAACCTTTTGTAGGTTGCATCTTGGCATGAATTTTTGTTATTGTATTTATTGTTGTATCTCTAGCCATGGTATTAGAGAACTCTCTATTGTAAATGTGTATAAGTTGAGATGAGTGCATATAATTGGGACTACACAAAATCATGCGTATGATCCATCAATGCCAAATATGTCGATCTAGCAATTTTATTGCCTATCTTTTCCTCAACTTCTCTCATGTGCAATAGTGAGATTTTGCTAGTTGTTTATTCCTTGTGATACTTGTTTCCTTTCTCCATATATTCCAACTTTATCCTTTTCCCTTGGTGATAGTTGTAATATATGTATTGTGTTGGTGTTTGAAGTTCATTAATGTACAATAAGATATATTTGTGCCCTTGGCCATGCTTTGAAGCAAAAATCTAATTGGTATATGTTATGACTTCATTATACTTTTCATATGCTTTCTTGTATATCTTATTTATGTGTGCATATTTATTTGTTATCACATGTATTTGTGATGTTTTCCACTTAGAGACATATACACATATGAGAAGATAATTTTAGTTTATTTTTAATCCTTAGAGACCACCTTTCTATTCCCTTTTGATTCTTCGGTGGCTTCCAAATTTAATTGCCTATGAGTGCTTGTTCCTCTTGTTTGCATCTTTGGGCACTCATATTTGTTCTCTCATGCCTTTTATTGTTCAATGAACTTGGATGAGTGAGGATTCCATGATTATGCACCTTGTTCCCAAATGCAATTATCATAATTGGTGCATTATCTTTGGGGAGCTCATATAATTCATTTAATAATGCTCATTCATCTTCTTTCTCATTTATTGTGCCTTAAATGTTTATGGGGGAGTGGGGATTCCATATTTGTGCCTTTTTGTATTGAAATACACCGATTTTAAAGTATGCACAAATCTTGGGGAGCTTCTCTATTTTATTTAAGCATTTATTTGATCTTTCATTTGTTGTGTTTTAAATACTTATGGGGGAGCAAGGATTCCATATTTGTGCATTATGTATTCCAATGCATTTATTTTAAAATTGTGCACAAATCTTGGGGATCTTCTCTATTTGTTATTTAAAAAACTCTTTTTCTCATATCATAATATCTTGTAGTTTCCATTTGGACTCATTTGTTGTTTTCAAATTGGTTTGTCGGACCTTGTAATTGCTTGCATCATTTGTTGATGCCTCTTATTTTTATTTCTTTTGGCAATCTTTGGGTCCTCGATATAGTTCTACTTCCTCCCAAGTATTCATCGTTGGATATGTGTGAATGCACACCTTTGGAGGATTTATCACTATATTGGCCTTCTAGAACTTGTTACCCATTTCGGCAATCGATGCCAATGGGGGAGAAGTTTTAGAGGGTTTAAGGGAAATGGTTTATGCTTTGAGTTTGTTATTAAGCATTTTCCTTTCATGCTCTTGCATCCTTGTTGTTGCTTAGCATGTGGTATATATAGAGGAAACTCCACCAATGATAATGATTGGCAATATATGCAATGAAATTTCAAATTCATCACACATGCATAGTATTGTGGGGGAGTTTGCTCTATATATGGTGGTGGTACCATTATCACATACTTATGTAGTATTTGATATTGGTGTTACCATTTTATTCATTGAAATTCCTTATATAAACCCTCTTAAAGGGATTGCCATCAATTACCAAAATGGGGGACATTGAAAGAACATGTGGGCCCCCATGTGTGGTTTTGGTAATTAATGACAATCTTTATGGACTAATGTGTGTATTAAGTTGTACTTGTAGGAATTTCCCATTGGCATCGCTTGGAGCATGTTTTGGCTTCAAGGTCGATGAAATGAGAAGAACATGTGTTGTGCAAGCTCAAAATGCGCCATCTATAGAAGATCTCATGTTTGATGCTTGCCATCCTTGGTGATCATGGATCGATGATGAGGAATCAAGAAAGGCGTTCCATATTGAGAATGTCAAGTTCGTCTACATCGAGATCAAGTGGAATGCTCAAGACAAAGGTATAATCTTTATAGGTTTTCCCTTTTGTCGGTCTCATGTTGTGTGTAGGAGACCGGTTTATAAGATAGACAACCGTACTATCAAGAGGGGCTCTAAAGTGAGTAACTCGATCATATCTTTCAAAGAGAGCTCAAACCTTTGCATACTTAGCATCATCATTTCTTGGTTGTTATTTTGATATTATCCATGTAAGGTTCTAGAGCTTGTGGTAATATTCATAACAAGCTCTAGTTCATCAAAAACGGATTTTCCTTTTATATCTATTGCGTTTTGATGTTGGAGGTTTTACCGGTTTGTATTTTAGAGATAGATAAAAACTTCCATTATTTGGTTCTTACTCATGTGAGGATTTAGAGCTCGTGTTAATATCCAGGACAAGATCTAGTTCATCAAAAACGGATTTCATATGCATTTTCTATTACGTTTTCGATGTTGGAGGTTTTATCGGTTCGACTTTTTGAGAGAGGTTAAACCTTTAGTCATTTGGATCTATCCTCCCTTTCTGTACTATGACGTTTCTTTGCATGATCTTTTAGAGCTTGTTGTCCTCTTTGAAACGAGCCCAAGATCATCAAAATCAGAGTCCGGATGCAAAAGTTATGGCCGTTTTCGTTCAGGGGTGACCGGTAGTACCGCCCCTTAGTACCGGGTGGTACTGAATAAGGTGCGTTTGGCATCCTGGGATCCCCAGGGAATGTCCGGTAGTACCGGGATTCGTGTTTTTGGGCTTCAATGGTTGGATTTTGGGGGGACCAATTTAAGGGGCCTTCTTCCCCAATGGTTCCCCAACCATTCTTGCAAGTTTTCCCCTCCATTGTTGACCTTCTTGAGCTTGATTCCCCTCAACACCTCCAATGATTCTTTCACATATTTGAGGAGATCTAGATCCACGTTTTGACCAAACCGATTCATCTCATTGTGAGTGTATCTTTAGGGATCTAGACTTTGGGGGATTTTGTGTTCCCCTTTGTGTTCTTCCTCTCTTGTTACACCAATAGCTTTAGGAGCTTTGTTGGAACTTGAAAGTGAGGGATTTGAGCATCTTTGTGGTGTTCTTGCCATTTGCATTAGGTGCATCGGTTTGAGTTCTCCTCGGAGGATTTTGTGTTCGTTGTATTCGTTGAAGCTAGTCCTTCTTGGGTTCTTGGAACCCTAGACGGTTTTGTGTACTTGGTGGCGTTTGTTGGGAGCCTCAAATAAGTTGTGTAGAAGCGCCCCAACCTTGTGAGAGGTTCCGGTTGCCACCTACAAGTGCACCGATAGTGGAAGTGTGGATCGATCCCGTTGGGGTGAGATTCATCAGAGAATAAGGGAGGCCTTTTGTGGCGTAGGTGGTTAGATACCACCCCCTCTCTAAACGAGACGTACTCCATGTTGGGAGGAACTCGGTAAAATATCGCCGTCCCCGCGTGCCTCGGTTATCTCTATACCCGAGCTCTTTGCTTATGCACTTTACAATTTGATAGCCTTCGTGCTTGAAGTAATCTATATCTTGCTATCACATTGTTGCTTGTATTGCTTAGCATAAGTTGTTGGTGCACATAGGTGAACCCTAGTTGTTCTAGGTTGTGCTTGACAAAGTAAACTCTAGTTTAATTTCGCCTTTGTTGAGCCACTCTCGGAAAAGTTTTAATCGCCTATTCACCCCCCCTCTAGGCGACATTCGTATCCTTTCATAGTGGAGCTCCCACTCATCTAAATGGCCCTCCATTTCCTCCACTCAAAATCCCACTCATAATCCATTAAATTCCCACCAAATTTAATGCAATCTCTCATTTAATAAAACTCCTTTTATCTATTTATTCAGAATTTTCTTAATTATATTAATTAACAAATATTCACATAAAACCCTTGCAACATTTCAATATCACATGCGGAACTAGTTTCAGCAATTTCACCCAAAAGGAATTCTGGTTTCCATTGAAATAATTCCAGCGTTCATAATCTTTTCCTGGAATATTATTTTCTCCAAATGGTGTCGGTATCCCTTAAGTGTGTCACCCTAAGGTTCACAAATAATACAGACATGATCAAGACCCCTCTCCGATCAATAATCAGCAACATGACCTGGAGATCCATACTGACTCCCACACATTCAACGGTGACTTATGTGATCGTGAGAACCTTTTATGCATGTAACTCAATCCCTTTGTCTCGCGATATATTACATGTCCGAGATTAGATCATAGGTATCTCCATACCTAGTTTGATCTCGTCACCGACATGTACTCTTTCCTTGTTCCCGTGATATAACATTCTATTGATCACATCACTTGCTTGCAAGCTAACTAATGTGGTATCATCGGGAGGGCTTAGAGTATATCTATCCATCACCGGGATGGACAAATTCCACTCTTGATCCATGAGCCTCTACATAACACCTCCGTAGCACTGAACGCACCTTTATAGTCACCCTGTCACGGTGTGACGTTTGATGTTATCAAGATACTATTCTAGTGTTAGTGATTGACATGATCTCATGGTCTAAGGACTAGGATTACTTTGTATAATGTTATAGCAATATAAACATACTGATGTTGATCGTAATGCTACACTTCGGATGAATGTTCATCACATCATTCCAACAATTTTGTGACCTCGTTATTAACAACATCCAATGTCCATGATCAGGAAACCTTTGATCATCTTGTTAATCAACGAGCTAGTTTATAAGAGAGGCATAACTAGGAACCTTCTATTTGTTTATTAAACATACATGTATTAACGTTTTCAAATTAATACAATTATAGCATGCAAAATAAACATTTATTATAAATAAGGAATAAGATAATAACCACTTTATTATTGCCTCCCAGGCATATACCCTTCAGTCTCCCACTTGCACTAGAGTCAATAATCTAGTTTGAAAAACTTGCACATTCAACACTTATGGCTTTATGGTGTTGTATATACGCGTTTGCTAGTGGTAAACATAATCTCCGGATCTGACACTTTCCGGTCCATGTGTATTTGCATGTCTTTGCGTCTGTACGCATCACTCATACTCAAATGAGATGGTATTGTATAAATTTTGTCCTTTGGTGAGACCTTTAGTTCCTTTGGGTTAAACATGTTGATATAATTGTCATACAATATATATTCATAGTACTAGACCAGTTAGAACCATACTTAGTTTAATAACTATCACATCCCAAAAATTTCCAAATTTTGAAATGTGAAAAATAAATAAACAAAATAAATAATGGTTGAAATTTAGGGTAAAAAGAAACTTTTTGCTTCTAAATGGAAACATCAAAACCCTTCTTTAACAAATTTGAATGAAAAGGGAATCCAACAAAATTTCAATCAAGTGAAATGCATTCATCAATGAATGTATCTTGAAATTTAAACACTTGGGAAAAATAAACCAAAACCCTAAAACCCTAATGGAAGAAAATCATTACAAGATCTCTCTAAGACTATGGATTTGATCCACATGAAAATTTATCAACAAACATTTATAAATGATCAAAAATGATAAACAAAAATATTATAAAACCATAGGAATTGATTTCATTTAATTTGGAGCCATGGATAAAAACTTATGAATTTAATAAGATAAAAGGAATTAATTTCCAAGGTTGATAAAGCTCCTAACTAAAAATCCATAACAAATCTTGAGCAAAATAGTCCTAAAAGGATTTAAAAGGATAAACAAATATTAAATAAAATCATACAAATTGGAATCACCAATTTTGGATCTATAAATAAAAAGATATGGATTTTATAAGGTAAAGAAAGAAATAAATAAGGAATATTTAAAAGAGAAATTAAATCTTGGCCAAATACATAAAGAAATGAGAGTTATTGAATAATAAAGAGTAAAAGATTATTTAAATAAAATCATACGGATTGAACAATATCAAATTTATTTAAATAAAGACAAATTGCCTAAACTAAATAATAAATCCCAATAAAATTATTTAGAAGACAATTTAAACCTTGAGTTAAATACATAAGCAAATGGAATAAAAATAATCCAAATAAAATAAAGGAAAAAGAATATTCAAATAAAAGTTTATGGGATTAAACCGTATTCAAATTATATTTAAATGGAGACAAAATCCTTAATGTAAATGATTAACTAAATCATGAGAAAACAATAAATTGAAATTGCCAAACTGGATTAAAAGTTATCTTATTAACTTAAAAAGAATAAAATAATTATTTGAATAAAATTTATATGGATTGGAACCATATTTAAAATCTTATTTAAATAAATACAAGTGTCTAATTTAAATAAATAATAAACCATAAAAGAATAAAAGAAATTATTCTAAAATAGACTTTGAAATACATTGTTAAACAGAACAAACACATACTAAAAATTTGGAAAAAGTTTGACAAAGAAATATGAATTCAAATGAGAGTTTGAATTCAAAACAGAAAATCAAAATAGAACAAGGAAAAAGAAAACAGGAGAATAAAAATGAAAACAGACCTGACCCACTCACCCCAGCCCATCTGGCCCAACTAACCTAGCCCAACTACAGCCCACCCGGGAAATGCTCTCTCCATGTTTCTTTTCTCACTCGCGCTCCTACTCCTCACCTCACTGACCCCGCGGCCCCATGCCATGATGGCATCTTCTTCCTTGCGTGAAACCCGCCCCCTCATTCCTCCCGCTCGTTTCTGCCATTAGCTCCCCGTCGTAAATTCGCGGTAATGCCTAAGTGATTCTCGCTCACGACCACGCTCGTTAAAGAGCTCCCCTCTCCTCTCTTTCCCCTCACTCTCCCCTCCCTTTCCGCCCCTAGGTTGCTGCAATTGTTGTTCGAAACCTTCAGTGCTCCGACGAGCTTCCCATCCAATTCCGGCAACGTCGACCCTCCCCACTGCCCCTGGTTCCCATGAAAGCACTCCCCATCGCCTCGCACACCTACCAACATCATCAGCTTGCTCTCGCATGCCCTAGAACATCGCCTCTGACAACGCCAACTCGCCACCGTCTTCGGCTCCGACTCCGGCAACCTCTCCCCGTAAGTACCGACCACGCCTCTCCCTCTTGATGATGCTCATGTACTCACCATCGTCTTGCGCATCTAACGAGCCCTTTTCCTCTCCTTCCCGAGCCGTGTAGCCTCTCCTTCGACCACAACAGAGCATGCCCGACGGAGACAGCAACTCCGGTGAGCGATTCTCGTCGCCCTCGTGTGCCCCTTCGTCTACAACGAACGCGTCGAGCTTCCCCACGTCACGACAAACCCGGTGAGCCACCTCATCCTCTTCCTCGCTTCCTGTAGTCGCTTCAATGCCGTAGCCAGAGCGCTGCCGCCGCGCGCCGTCGAGCCAGCGCCGCCCGTCAATGGTCAGTAGCTGCAGGCCGTTAGATGTGAATCTAGTGGATAAGATTAGATCTAATCGAAACGGTATGAACTGTTCTAATACATACGATCCCACTTAGATCCAACGCTCTGTGTAGCGCGATCCTCACGAACCGGTACCGTCCAATAGAAACTTGATGCGTGGCCTGTCTTTTGTTTTAAAAACAGAAACATTTCTATTAGTGTATGGATTTGTGAAATTCATAACTTTTGTTCTGCTTGGCCAAATTTTGCAAATTTTATATCAATGGATTCACAAAAATGTGAATTTTGCAACCATGCCCTTAGTTTAGTGTTTTACTTTTGGAATTTGTTTGTTTTTGCAGAAACATTTCTAGGCCTATTTTGAGTATAAAAATTATTCTAAAAATGATTTTAGGATAAAATATTTTGCAAATAGTTTGTTTTAAACCTACTGACCATAAAAACCAACTTTTAGACTTAAAAGTATATTTTGTGACACTAAGTAATTATTCCTTGAATAAAAGCATTTCTAGTAAAACAAAAATTGTTGATTCTGTTTTAAAAATATTTTTTGAGTAAAACCTTTTGAAAATGGTTTGATTTAAACTCTGTGACCCTAAACACTAAGTTTTGGATTTAAAAATGAATTTGATTAACCCTAGAAAATTCTCGTGGGAATGGTCACGGCAAATGCTGCAATCGGCAGCGAGTAGTAGAACGAGGGGCAAGGGCGGCCAGCCATCTGCGGTGCGAGATGAGGGCGGAGACACAGGGTTTTACCCAGGTTCGGCCCCCCGGAGGGTAAAGACCTACTCCTGCTAGATTGTATTATGATGGTGGTACAATGGGCGATCTCGGCGGCTAGGCTGCGAATCGCTTGGGTGTATGATGGAACGTATCTCTACACGCCCTGCAGGGAGGTTTATATAGGCTCACCTCCCCTAGGGTTTACATATCTCAACCGAATTAGTTAAGGCTTCGGTACTCGTTTAACCTAATCCGACTGGGCCTATCTACTCGCCTAGGCCTTCAGCTTCCAGTCGCTTGGATCCACACCGGGCCTTGATCCAGTCGCCGCCTTGCAGGCCAACTCGCCAGTTCCTGGGCCAGTCGGAAACGTCCTGCTGGGTATACCCCGGTAGGCACATCCGCATCAGTAGTCCCCGAGGCCGTCGTCGATTAGGCGTAGGTGGCTGCTGGCAATCGGAGTATACGGCTTCAAAGTAGACATCCAGTCGAATCGTCGGCGGGCTCCTGTATAAAGGAGAAAACTAGTCATCCTGATCGCAGCTTTGGCAAGTCAAATCGGCGAAAACACTGTCATAGTGATCGGGTCAGCGAGCCGAGTGGCTGAAGTTGGACCGTTAAACGTGGTCAAACTAGCCGTTGGGATAATCCAACGGTAACTTTTGGTGTAATCACCGCGTAGTAATGGCTCCCTGATTTGGCGGGTAACTACCGCTATATAAGGGGAATGGCAGGCGATCAGAGAACCATCTTCTCGCCATTTCCTCCGATTGCATGCACTATCGCCTTCCTTCGCATCGTGACCCAGCCGACCCGAAATCCTCCGACCCCCCACAAATCCTTCTACCATGGCCCTCTCCACCGAACCTTGGGTAGATCTAAGTGTACGAGGGCGCAACTGGCTTCCTTTGAGGAGGCCAGGATCCTGCACGCTGGCTGCTAGCGCATCCCCGCGGCCGAAGAGGTGACCCCGAACCCGCGCGAGGGGGAATTCATCTGCTTCACCAGCCACCTAGAACGGGGGCTAGGATTCCCCACGTCCATGTTCTTCCGGCGCTTCTGCGCCTACTACGGGATCCAACCGTCAGACCTGGGTCCACACAGCATCGAGCAGCTCGCCATCTTCATGGCGTTCAGCGAGTGCTACTTGGGCTGCCGGCCCTACTTCCCTCTATGGCAAGATCTGTTCCACGGACGGATCAGCCGCGAGGAAGCGGGCGGCCCAATACTTGCCGCGGGCGGCCTAACATTCCAGCTGAAGTCGAAGGCTTCGTTCTTTGACTTGATGCTGCCCGCCAAGGCAGCGAGCGACTGGAAGAAGTCTTGGTTCTACGTTGCCGAGGCGACCCCGGAGGGCGAGACGACGATCCCACGATACTCCGCCAACTGGTCCGAACTGCGCCGACTTCAAGTCGGCAAGCTCCCCAGCGACCAGCGGATGGTCGTGGACGAAATGCTTCAAACCATCCGCGGTCTAAAGAAGAAGGGCCTCCAGACGATCAACTTATACAACTGCTGGCTCGGGCGGCGGCTCGTCCCTCTGGCTCGGCGCGACCACTACATGTACCAATACATGGGTCGGGAGGACTCGACGAAGTCCTGCCTCGCCGAGTGGAAGCTCGAGGACTACACCCCAGCACTGAAGAAGATCACCCAGGCGGTGTACCTAGACGCAAAGGCTAGGGTCGCCCCCTACACTGCCAAGCATCCCGCCCCAACGGTAAGTCACCTCGCATCATTCGCAGTCGCAGTTTTTGCAGTCGCGGTCGTTCTAATTTCGTTTTGTGTTCATTGCAGCTATTCCAAGTGGTGGAAGGATGGCTCCCGCCTTCAGACGACGAGAATTCGATCTCGTCCGTCCAGGACATGGGCGAGTCGCCTCCCGCCAAGGGTGACACCGGGAGCGACGAGAGCAATGGCGACGACGAGTCCGAGGAGGAGGTCGCCCCGCTGGTCCGCAAGACCCGCGGGCAGCGTCAGCGTGATCTTGAGGCAAGTAAAAGCCTCGAGCGTCATGATGACGATGACGAACTTCCGGAGACCACCTCGCGCCGCCAGGCTACTCCGTCGAAGAAGAATAAGAAGGAGAAGGATGCAAAGGATCCTCCGAAGAAGAAGACGAAGCCGACGAGGCCGGCCTCGCCACCACATTCGGCGAGCAGCTCCGACGCCCCCAGCCCGACCAAGGATGAGGCGCCACCGACGGCAGCCGCGCTGGACACGGACGCTGTCGAGGTGCCACTGTCCTTGATGCCTCCGCCATTCGCCGCAGTCTCTGGGCTAGGGGCCGCTCCGGCCGCGGCGGCTTCACCTCACAGGGAAGCTCCTGCCGAAGATGTCCCAGAAGCTCCCGTTCCGGCCTCGACGTTGAAGAAGCCGTCCGTGTCTTGGGCACACGACGTCCTGGAGATGGGCCTCAGCCGCCGTCTGGGCCCCGAACTGGATAAGCCGGCCGGCATCCGCACAGGGCTACGCTTCATTCCGGTCGCCAAGTGAGTTCGCTCACCTACTTTTGTGTTTCATAGCAGCTTGAATTATCTCGCTCACACGATTGATTTATAGGACTGGAGCAAAGAAGATAGGCCACCCGACCGTGTCTAAGGTGCCACCCGTCGTCAGCGAGTAGGATCCTTCCCGCAAGAGGAAGGCGGACGAAGTCGTCGTCCCTGCGGATGGCGCCAAAAAGGCCAAGGGCGACGATGTCATCACGATCTCCGACGACACGGCGGTCACGCCGAATGAACCCACAATGGAGGCGGCCGTACCCACGAAGGAGGGTGCTCCCTCGCCTGGGGTCACCGAGCCGGTCTCCTTTGGTGTCGGTGCCTCCATCGCCACGTTCCCGTGCTTCATGGCCAGATCGGCTACAGCGAGTGGGACCTCGCCCTCGAGCCTTGCACCTGGGGTCGCCGACGCGGAGGTCGAGCAGTATCGTGGGCACACGCCGGCTCTCCTCGCGTCCGTGGATGCGATACAACTTCACGGCATGCTTGGTGCAGCCATCCAGGTATGTCCAGTCCCCGAGGATCAGGCCGGTGAGTTGCAGCGGTCTGATTCTTTTAGTGTCTTGTTTTATTTTTCGCGTCCAGTCCCCGAGTGTGCACTCGCTGAATTTCAGCGGGTGGGCACTTAAGATTTCTTGATTGCCAGTCCCCGAGTGCACACTCGCTGAATTTCAGCGGGTGGGCACTTAGGATTTCGCTTAAGTTAACTGTTTGAATTGTGTGGAGGGTCTGCAACGTGAGTCAGCTGACCGATTGGCAGCGAAACACCGCGTGGAGAAGGAACTGGCCACCGTCCAAGAGGCGAATAAGGGGCTTCAGGCGGTTGCCGCGAAGGCAGAGGAGGCTCGCCAGGGACTTGTCCCCGCGGGTGAGTTGGCAGCGGCTCAGTCGGCGTTGAGCTCAGCTGAGAAGCGGATGGCCGACCTCGAGCGCGAGCTGAGGGAGGCGAAAGAAGAGGCGATTTCGGCGCATGGTCGAGCCAAGGCTGCTGTTACAGCCACCGCGGAAGAACGTAAGGTTTCTGACGCCCTTGTTGCTGGGCTTCAAGATGATTACACTTCTCTTCAGAGCTTCATCACGGAACTCTCCCGTCCCTTGATTGGTAAGTGTGTCTGCCCCTGCCTATTGCTTGTGCCTTTTTGTGATATCCGACGTACTTACTGTTCTCTTCTATTCGCAGGTCGCATCCTTGATAGCGCGGAAGAGGCGAGCTCGTTCACCGCGCGCCAATGTGTGGCCACGCTCGTCGACTCGGCGACGTTGTCGGCGACATGCATCCGAGCCTACCTCCAGGAGATATAGCCCACGGAAGTAATTCCCAGCGACCTCGTCGAGGTGTGGAAGTACTTGGAGAAGGCGCCGTCGGTCGTTGAGTTCATGACGCGATCAGCGTTCCGGCGCGGAGCGGCGACGGCGCTTAGCCTTGGGCTTGCTCATTTTCCAGAAGATTTCGATCTGGACAACGTGACGAGTGGCTACCCGTCGTCGACTGGCGAGGTGGAGATCTCCGAGGTGCTCAAGTTGACGGGTCGCACCGCGGTGTACTCCGAGCGTGTCTGGGCGATGGGCGACCTCCTTCCTTACCAGGAAACGGTCGTAACGCCCAACGACCCCGAGCCGCAGCACCGGGACTTCAAGGTCGAGCAGCCCATCCGCGCGGCGACAACGGGTGAGCTGACGACGTACCCGTCAAACCCGTACACGCCGTTCATCCGCAATCGCAAGGGTGCTGGCGACTCGTCGTTGAAGCCTGCGGAATAGAGTAGTTTGCCCTGGGGCGTTAGTAGCAAATCTGCCGTTTGGGCATATTTTGTATTCTGAGATGATTGCAACATGCAATTAATGAGATATCGTGTTTGCTTTGTGACTTGTTATGTGTTTTCCGATTGAGGGTTGAACGAGTCACCGAGCGCGTCCGCCCTTTTTGTGGGGTTTACCTCGTGTGTGATGTGTTTGTGGTTTTTGAATGTTTTGGTATTGTGGTCGACTCGCCCGGACTCGGAGAGCCAGTCACAAGGCGACTCCCTTGAGAGCTCTGTACTTCACCGTTTTCCCTTGCGCGAACGAGGTCGGGCGGCCAAGTCCCCGAGCGTGGTACTTGGTTGTTCTAGGCGCGACTCGGGGGTGGGTGAGGACTTGGCGCATTAGTTTGAGCGCATCACTCCTGCCTGGCCTGTTGGGTCAGTCGCATGGCGAGTCCTGGGCATGCTCTCATACTTGGCGTTTTCCCGAGCCGCTAGCGCTGAACTGGTCGTCAGTCCCCGAGTGTGGTACGTGGCCGTTCGAGTCGCTATGTCGAGGATGCGGACGATCATGGTCTCTGTGAGAAGCGAAGGCAGTTGTCTTGGCTCGTAGAGCCAGTCAGGCTAGGCGACTCCAATGGGGCTCCGGGTAGGCGTTTTTCGTGGACCATGCAAAACCTGAGGTGACCCAGTGCTCTTGCATCGCACTACTTGGCCGTGCCGATCGCTTTACCAAAGGTTAGCTTGACGTTGTTATTACGAGTGCGAGTGGCACAAGACACGGAGAGTAGGCGCAATTTGCGGTAACCAATTATTTTTATTTCATAGCGACTGGAGAGTACATATGTGGAGTTCTAGGAATAGAAATTCCGTAGGAGGTTTACATTCCATGGTCGGTTGACGTCGAGTTTGCCGTTCCCGCGGACGTCGATGAGGTAGTAGGCGTCGTTGCCGAGTACGCGCCTGATGACGAATGGTCCCTCCCATGGAGGGGAAAGCTTGTGCATGCCCTTCTTGTCTTGGATGAGGCGCAGCACCAAGTCGCCTTCCTGGAAGGTGCGAGTTTTCACCCGCCGGCTGTGGTAGCGGCGTAGTCCCTGCTGGTAGATGGCGGTGCGTGATCGAGCGAGGTCATGTGCCTCGTCGAGTTGATCGACCCCGTCCTGGCAGGCGAGTTCGTTCGTAGCCTCCGTGTAGTGGACGACCCTTGGCGAGTCGTGCTCGAGGTCGGTGGGCATGACTGCCTCGGCGCCGTACACCATGAAGAAGGGGGTGAACCCTGTCAACCTGTTGACCGAGGTGCGTATGCCCCAGATGACGGAGGGTAGCTCCTCGACCCAGCACCCGGCGGTGCGCTCGAGTGGTACTTGGAGTCGCGGCTTCAGGCTGGAGGATGCTTTGATTGGCCCGTTCCGCCTGGCCATTGGATTCCGGGTGGGCGACTGACGCGAGATCGAGCCGGATGTGGTGTTCTTCGCAGAATTCGGCCATGGCTCCTTTGGCGAAGTTGGTGCCGTTTTCCGTGATGATGCTGTTTGGGAACCCGTAGCGATATATGAGCTCGCGTACGAATTTAGTGGCGGTCTTCCCGTCGCATTTCTGGACTGGCTTGGCCTCCACCCACTTTGTGAATTTGTCGACCGCGACCAGGAGGTGGGTGTAGCCGGAGGGGGCCTTTTTGAAGGGGCCTACCATATCCATGCCCCACACGGCGAATGGGCAGGTGATGGGGATTGTCTTCAGCGCCGAGCTCGGCACGTGTGTCTGGTTGGCGTACTTCTGGCACCCGGCGGACCGCTGGACAATGTCGACGGCATCAGCGTGTGCGGTGGGCCAGTAGAATCCATGCCGCATAGCCTTGGCGACTAGAGAGCGGGCGCCGGCGTGGTGGCCGCAGTCGCCGGAGTGGATGTCGTGGAGGATCTTGCGTCCTTCGGCGGGTTGGACGCAGCGTTGGAACACGCCGGTGACGCTGCGCTTGTGGAGCTCGCCGTCGATGATGGTGTAGGACTTGCATCGGCGTGCGATCATCCTCGCGTCCGTCTCATTTGCCGGCAAGGTGCCGGCCTCTAGGTAGGCGACGTAGTGCTTGGTCCAGTCGTCTGGCTCGGTGACGAGTGCGACTAGGGCTGCATCCGGCTGCAGTGGGACTCCAATGTCGATCTCCCTCGGGGGAGAGACTAACGGCTTGGTGATCGTGTCGAGGAAGACGCCAGCGGGTGGTGCGAGTCGAGCCGACCCAATGCGAGAGAGTGCGTCGGCCTCCTCGTTCTTCTGCCTATCGATCCACTCGATGGAGTAGCCTGCGAAGTGTCCTCCCAGCTTGTCCACTACTTGGCGGTATGCCTCCATGGTGGGGGAGACGGCGTCGCAGGTGCCAGCGACTTGCCCAGCGACGAGGTCGGAGTCTCCGTAGCAGCGTAGGCGGTTGACGTTCATCTCCCTAGCAGCTCGCATGCCGTGGAGTAAGGCCTTGTACTCGGCCATGTCGTTGGTGCAGGGGGTGAAGTCGAGGCAGAGGACATAGTGGAGCTTGTCGCCCTTCGGTGAGGTTAGCACGATCCCTGCTCCTGCGCCGTCCGTGTTCTTGGAGCCGTCGAAGTGCAGGCTCCAGTAATGGAGGTATGACAGCTTCTCTGGCTGTTGGGCCTCTTCCCAGTCGGCGATGAAGTCCGCTAGAGCCTGCGACTTGATCGCCTTCCGTGGTTCATATTTGATGTTGTGGACGCTGATCTCGACGGCCCACTTGGCGACCCGCCCGGTCGCCTCGCGGTTGCGGATGATGTCCTGCAACGGTGCTGAGGAGACGACCGTGATCGGGTGATCCTGGAAGTAGTGCGGCAGGCGCCGCTGTGCTCTGAAGACCGCGTATACCAGTTTCTGGTACTGCGGGTATCGCTGGCGCGACTCGGTGAGGACCTCGCTGATGTAGTACACCGGTCGCTGTACTGGGCGCTCCTTTCCTTCCTCCGGCCGTTCGACGACCATGACGGCACTGACGACGCGCTCGGAGGCCGCAACGTAGACCAGCATGGGTTCTTTGTCGGCGGGGGCGGCGAGTAGTGGTGCGGCGAGTAGCACCTTCTTGAGGTCGCGAAGCGCGTCATCCGCATCCTTGTCCCACTGGAAGGTGGGGTTCTTGCGCATCAGACGGTATAGGGGCATCGCCTTTTCGCCCAGGCGGGGGATGAAGCGACTGAGAGCCGCTACTCGCCCGGCCAGCTTTTGGACGTCGCGCAGGCACTCGGGTTTGCCGACTCGGGCGATCGTGTCGATCTTGGTGGGGTTCGCCTCGATCCCTCGCTTGGAGACGACGTACCCCAGTAGTTGTCCTGCTGGTACACCGAAGGTGCATTTGCCTGGGTTAAGCTTTATCTTGTATTTTCGCAAGTTGGCGAACGTTTCCGCCAGGTCGGCGAGTAGGTCACCCTGGCGAGCGGACTTTACGACCACGTCATCGATGTAGACGTGGATGTTGCGGCCAATTTGGCTCGCGAGGCACTCTTGCATGCACCGCTGGTAGGTCGCCCCGGCGTTCTTGAGGCCGAAGGTCATGGCGGTGTAGCAGAAGGCTCCGAATGGCGTGATGAACGCCGTCTTCTCTTCGTCCTCGATAGCCATTTTGATCTGGTTGTACCCAGAGTAGGCGTCGAGGAAACATAGCGACTCCGAGCCCGCGGTGGAATCGATTATTTGGTCGATCCGCGGGAGGACGAATTGCTCCTTTGGGCAGGCGCTGTTTGTGGCATCCCGCAAAACCACTACTAGAAAATCACGTTGTTTTTGTGCATTACATCATCATGACCGCATGCTCATGTCATCATGCCACATTGCATTTGAGCATCGTCATCATCTTGCATTTGCTTGTATAAAACTATTTACAGAAAAACCTAATTTGTTTTCCAAACGCCCCGTCTTAATTCAAACGCAAAACCCGGGTCGCCGGAATATTTTCGTTTGTCTGCTATCGGTTTGCAGAAGCTTTGTTTTAATCAAAAAAAATATTAAATTATTTTAGTGGGGGCAGTCGAACGGGCCGATCCGACCCGAACGACCACCCCCAGGAATTAAAATGGCCCACCCCAAAATCCCTAGTCTACCCGGTCCTATCCTACCCAACCCCTCTCCACATCACCCCAGCCTATCATCTCTCGCCACCTCACCCTCATCCCAACCCCCAGCCAACCAGATGCCGCCACTTGGCCACCTCCTCTCCACCCCCTCTCTCTCCTCTCTCCCCACCAGCCCCGCGCCTGGGCCCCACTCAGCCTCACCCTCTCCCAACCGCTCAGCCGACCCCCTTGGCCCCACTCTCCCCGCGGGTCCCACGCGTGGCCGACACGCCTCCCACGCGCGACGCCCCTCCCCACCTCCTTCCTCGCGCCCGTCTCCTCCCTTCCCTCTCCCTCCTCGCTCGCTCACCGCCCCGGCCCCGTCGCTGCCTGCAGCTCGCCCTCCCGCCTCGCTCCTCTCGCCGGCCAAGCTCGCTCCGCCCCTCAATCTCTCCGACGCGGCGCCTCCCTCCTCGCCTCAGAGTCGCTCCGCCGGCGCGACCCCGCCGCCGGGTGCCTCCTCTGCCCCCTTCGCCTCTCGTCGCCTCTGCCTCGCCGGTCCCCGCCTCCGTCGCCCCGCTCCTCTTCTCCCACCGCGAGCCCCGCCGCCAGGCACGTCTCCGTCAAGCCCGGACCCCGCGCGGGCCCGCCTTCCCGCGCCGCCCAAGGCCTCCTCCTTCCGCCGCCGGTCCCGAGCGCCTCCGCCCGCGCCTGACCGCCTCCGCCCCTCCGAGCGCCGGCCCGAGCCACCGCCTCTCCTCTCGGCGGCGCCCCTCCGCTGAGCTCCGCCGCGCGCCTCTCCGTCGAGCCGGCCCCGCCTCTGCACCGGCCGATCCGCGTCGCCCTCCGCCGCCAGTGCTCCCGCGGGCCGCCGCCGCCGCCTCCCGAGCTCGAAGCCCCTCGGCCTCATCCCGTCCCCCTCAGCACGCCTGCGACCTCCGGCGCTCCTCCGGCCGCGCCGCCGACCACCTCCGTCCGCCGCCCGCCCTCTGCTGCCTCCCCGCGCGCCCAGCGTCGTCCGCGGCGCCGGTCCCACCACCGGCGGCCACCTCTCTCTGGCTCGCCTCTGCCGCGAGCGGGGCCAACGTGCCCTCCTGCTGGAGCTCGCCTCTGAGCCCGTGCACGCCAGGCCGCTCGGCCCTGCCAAGCCCGTCCGCGCCGCCTCTGGATGGGTGCGTACCGCCGTCCTTCCCCGTGCGTGTATGCGTGTTCAGGGCCAGCTCGAGCTGGTGGAACGCCAAGATCTACCGGCACCGAGAACCCCAACCCAAAGAGGACCGGAACGCAAGACCCTGTTCCCGAAGGCAAAGTCTGGACCCGAAGACCCCATCGCCAAGTTCTACTTCCTTGTGGCCAAGGCCCCTAAGCACGCCGACACCACGACGTCAAGGTCCAAGAGCCCCATCGACATGAAGGAACCAAAGGAGGGCTATGAGGTACCTGGTACCGCACAAGCTCGTCAGCGACCCCCGGCGCGCGAACCCCAAGGCCTTGAGGAGGAGCCGATGATATCGCTTCCACGGAATGCCTAGATCTCCTCAGGTACCCCGAAGACCGAACCCGATAACCGCTAGGAACCTCGACACGGAACACCGAGTTCTCCATCGAGGACACCAGAACCGTCGGCACGACCCAACGACCGCGGATGCGACAGGATCGTCCCCAGGACGCCAAGATTGCCACGAGAACTCTCCCGAACGCTAACACCGACTCGATGGCGCGGACCCGACAAGAGCTGCGCAACGACAAGAACGACAGCAACCAGGGCGAGTCCGAAGCCCCGACGCCAGACCAAGTACTTCCTCCCGGAATGCCAAGATCTCCGCGTGAGACGACAAGACCGGCCGATCCGTGGGCCCGACAAGCTCGACCGCTTGGAACCAAGATCTCCGGCACATCACGACAAGTTCTCCGTCTTGTATCCGCTCTCGCCGATCCCGTCGAACCCTGGACCCTGAGACCGACCCCGAACCCCGGAACCCCAAGTTCGTCGAGACCCCAATGTGTGAACCCCTTCCCGAAACCCTATTTTATAACATAATATAACTTGTCGCATAATAATTGTCTTGCATGCATACATTCATGTGGTTTGGGGGCCTTATGCCGATTCACCTCTAATTAATATGGGGCCCATATGCGGGCAAATCTAGTCTCATATCGGCCTCATTTAAACTTGTGTAGCGAACCGGTGATATATTCTGCCTTGTTAAACAACATTTAAAATGCGGGGTCTCTAAACAACATGAACCACCTGATTAATTGTCGGGACCCCGGTTCCGCTTAATATGGCCTAATTGCATCGCATCTTTGCCATGCCATACATCATACATGCATCATGCCCGATCTTTTGCCGTAGTATTAAATATTGCATCCGGTGTTTCTTCTAGTGTTTTGCTTCTTCGCGGATAAGGCCGTTGAGTTGATGCGAGTGTCGACCCGATCTTCGGTTGAACCTTCAACAATGTTTTCAGGCGAGCATCTCCCCCTTTCTACCTATCTTACTTTTATAGTATTTATTCCCTCCTGTTGATCTATTGCTATCTGTGTTGCGATGCTCTAGTTTCCGAACCCGTGATATTCCTTGCAGCCATATATTGCCTTGGACACATCCTATTACCTGTTGTTTGGTAGATAGTTGGACTTGCGCGTCGTAGTCGCTTGCTCAAGTGTTGTTGCGTGTCGCCATGTACCATAGTTGTTGGAGTATTGCCACATGTTTGATGTTGGAGATGATCTCGGCTTTATTTATCGTTCACTTTAATTCCTGTTTAACAACTAAAATTGAAGTAAGTAAGCAGAGGCATCGGTGGGTGATAGAAAATATTTGGTTTCCGACCGCCCACTTGTGTCCCGTAGGACCCCGAGTACTTGATACATGTTCCTTGATTTATCGCGCTATCCACATACGGGGAATTATGGGACCCCCCTTAGCCAGAGCTTGATTCCGTCTTATTTCTTGGGGCCACAAACTAGTTTGAGGTTTTATTTATTATCCTGTACTTATGCCATGCTTTACTGCTTTATTTAAATTGTGCGACAGATAGCATCTGTACTGTTTAGGATCGGGACACGATTCCGCGGTGTCGACAAGCCCAGTTTTGGGTTCCCAGTCGTTCACAGTCGTATACCCAAACCTTGAGTCCGTTTCGGAGTCAGCTAACTTCGTGGCGGGTAGCTTAATGGGGTGGTCCCCTGAAATATTTCTGAATCTTGTGATTGCTCTGTCGTGAAAGCCTCGATGGGTTTTGATTTGGTTTTTCTGAGGTCGATCGTGTGTGTGTTGCTATTTGTGCACCCCGGCCGGGTTAAAACTTTCTGAAAGCCGTGTCCGCGGTTATGGACGACTTGGAGCACAGTATCTCGATCATAGACAACTATAACTAAAGTTTACTGTTATAAATTAACTTGTATCTGATATGACTAGTAAATATGGCAACTACAATGGAATGGCTAAATAAAACTACCAACAATTGCTTGTTTGGTTTGTCGCTTGCGACAATTGTATTCTGACTAGTAAGTATTGAAACTACAACGGAATGGCTAAATAAAAATACCAACAACTGCTGGGTTTTGGGTTATCTCATGCTAATTGTATCTGACTAGTAAGTGTCGCAACTACAACGGAATGGTTAACTTAAACGGCCCACTTCTTATTTTCTCAGGATGATTATCTACACCTGACTAGTAATTGCTGCAACGCTAACTGAATAAGTAAAACCGCCAACTGTGTGAGTTTCCTCGGTTGACTTCCTCGATGGTCTCGAGGGGGAAACGCCAGGATGGGTTTGCTTGATGGTAGTATCAGGTTGGTCCCGAATAGTTCTTTCTTATCCCTCTCTAATAACCGCCAGTTGCATCGAGTCTCTATAGGGTGTTTAGTGCAAGCTGCCGCTGCCGCTTCAGTCCACCATACCTATGTAGGCGAGGACCACCGAATTCTAGTCTCGCCGTGTACTGGCCTCAGTACTGACGCTCCTCTTTTTCCTTTGCCCTTTGTCGGCACCCCTTTTGTTTAAGCAGGTTTTGAGATCGACGTCGTTAGCAGGGTTACCCTTCCGGCTTGGCCTGGGCAGGGTTATGGACGCCATTGGTTATTCTTTAGGGCTCTTAGCCCCATTTGCATCTTGTCCGTAGCTGGACGCACTATCGTTTTCAAGGTGATTTGGATCTTTGTATATTATATCTGTATTCTTGACTCTTTGAGTCGCTGTTATATATATCTGTTCTGTGGGTCCCATCGAGGACTGTTGTGTAATGTTATTACTTCGTTTTCCACCCGCACGAAAGTGCCTGGTGGGCACCTTTGAATCGTTTCTATGCGGGTTTTGGCGGGAATCGCTGAAACTTGCATAGGTCCGATTCTGAGGGTGTTACACTGTTCAAGTTTGTGTAGTCGATACACATCCTCCAGGTCCCGTTCTTCTTCTCTACCAGGACTAGGTTTGCCAGCCACTTGGAGTACTTGATTGGCCAGATGAAGCCTGCAGCGAGTAGACGCTGCACCTCCTCGGCGATGGCTCAGCGGCGCTCTTCATTGAAGGGCCGCAGCGACTGTTTGACGGGTCGCACTTTGGGGTCAACGTTTAGCTTGTGCTCAGCGAGCTCCCTAGGGACACCAGGCATGTTAGAGGGCTTCCATGCGAAGATGTCCCTGTTCTCACGGAGGAACTCGATGAGCGTGCCTTCCTAGGCTGGGCTCATGCCCGTCCCGATCGTCACCGTCTGGCTGGAGTCGCCTGGGACCAGCTCGACGGTGCGGGTGTGCGTCGTTGCCTCGAAGGTTGAGGTGTTTGCGCCCTTCGAGTTGGTCTTCTTGAGTATGGTGGGGTCGTCGTTGTTGACCCCGCTCGTGTACTTCGCGAGCTCATCGGCGTGGTTGGTTTCTGCCGCGATGACGGCGTCGGCAAGTTCTGCTCCTTTGGCCTCGCACTCGGCGGCCATGTCAGGGTCGCCGTTGATGGTTATGACGCCACACGGCCTGGGGAGCTTCATCGCGTTGTACGCGTAGTGGGGCGCTGCCATGAATTTGGCGAAAGCCTGGCGCCCCAGGACGCAGTGGTAGAGGCTGTCGAAGGGCACCAGCTCGAAGACGATCCGCTCGGTGCCGAAGGTGACTGGCAGCGTGACCTTGCCGATCGGGTACGCCTTCCGACCGGGGACGATGCCGTGGAACATGGTGTGGGTTGTCTCAATCATCGACTGCGGGAGCCGCAGCCGCCTGAAGGTGTCCAGGTACAGGATGTTGATGGAGCTGCCGTCGTCCATCAATGTATTGGGGAGCTAGTAGACGCCCACCTTTGGCTTGACCACCAGGGCGACTCGGCCTGGGTACTCGATGCGCGGCGAGTGGTCCTGGCAGCTCCAGGTGATGGGCTGCTCCGACCAGTTGAGGAACTGGGGAATGTCCACCTGGGCCACCGCGTTGACGGCGCGGGTGATGACCTTCTTCTCGCACTTCGTGTTGAAGCCTGTGAAGGTATGGAGCGAACTGGCCACTTTGCCGAATTTTCCGCCGTTTGGCGGGTCGTTGTCGGGGTCCTCCTGTGCTCGCCGTGCCTTCTCGATCTCCCTGTGAGTGTGGCAGTCGGCGGTTGTGTGCGTTGCGGGCTTCCCTTCCCTGCTATGAAACGCACAAGGTTGGTTAAGGAGGGCCGCGGGGTCGAACCTTGGCTTGGCCTTGTAGTTGCCGCCGTCGCGGCGGAAGCTTTTGGGCTCGCGTTGTGCGTGCCCAGCGTTGGCGACGAAGTCGACTCGCCCGTCACTGCGGCGTTTGCCGGTGAGGCGAGTGTTGCTGTAGCGTAGGTCGGACCGTCGTCCGCTGTCGTTGCCGCTCGTGCGGCATTGACCTCCCGATTCGTCGTCGGTTTCCTGGTTTGGATCTTCCTCCGCGTACCGTTTGGTGATCTCGAGGAGGTCCGGTATGTTGTCAAGTGTGCGAGAATGTCGCTTGAGCTTGGCGACCAAAGGCTCGTAGCGGCACGAGATCTTGAAGCAATGGATCGCGGTGTCCAGGTGGATGCCGGCCACGTTGTACCAGAGTTCTTGCCACCGCTGGACCCAGTTGCGGGTCGACTCGCGGGGTCCCTGGACGCATCGCTCCAGGTCCTCGATGGTGGTGGCACGGGTGTAGGACCACTCGAAGTGCCTAATGAAGGCGGTGCGCATCTCCTCCCAGGAGTCGATACTGTCATGGGGGAGGGTGTTGATCCACTGCCTGCACATCCCCTCCATCATCAGGGGGAGGTAATGGGCGGCTAGCAGGTCTGTGTGGCATGCGATCCCCATCGCCATGAGGTATGTATCGAGCCAGACGGCGGGGTCGTACTTTTCTATCTCCTTCGGCGCCTTGAAGTTCGGTGGGTACTTCTCGCCTCAGATCATGGGTCCGAAGCACTTGGGGCCGAGTCGACTTAGCGACCCCATTGGCTCGCCGTCGCGGCGATTGGTTAGGGTGTGTCGCAGGTCGTCGGGCTGGCGTGCGCGCCAGCTTTGATTGTTGATGATATGGGTGCGGGCGTCGATGGGTTGACCATTGGCGGCGACGAAGTTGGTCGCTGGCCTGGGGTCGTTGGTGGAGAGTGTCGCATTCGCGGGTCGGTGTTGGAGCTGCAGTGGCTCTGGTGGCGGGCAGTTGAGGGTGTTTGCCGCCATTGGGCGGCCACTCGAGGCCGCTCTGCTTCTCGAAGAGCGCGAGTACACTCGACCCTGCGAGTCGGCGCCTGCGTTTTGCTATTCGACGGCCTTTGCGAGCAGGGCCCTGACGTACTGGATCTGTAGGGCGCCGTCGCCGGTGGCCGTGATGTTGTCGGCTGCTGCTCGGCCCGCCACGAGGTTGTCCATCGGGGTGGAGAACAGTGGGAGGCCATTCGCGTCTCGTTCCCGTGAGGAGACTACTATCCGCGGCTGATCCCTAGGGGTGTGCGGTTGGGTGGAGGTGGGGCACCCATCGCCGTCGACCCTGGTGGGGGTCGGGCGCTTCCTCCTGGTGGCGTGTTCTCGCAGATCGCGCGCTCGGCCACGCGGGACGGGTTGTTTTTGTCGTCGAAGTTCAGGGCGCGCCCCTGGACGGTGGGGTTCAGGCGCGACCTGATTCGCTGCTGGTGGTAGCGCGATAGCTCCTGCGCCGTCACCTGCTCGAGGCGAAATTTTTCGCGCTCGGCTTGCTCCTTGCGCACTGCCTCCGCCAGCTTCAGGCGGAGTTCCTCGACCTCCGTTGTCGTGGCATTAGGAGGGATCGGGGTGTAGAAGGGATCCTCCGGCGGATCGATGCCAGTCGCCATGTAGGTCGCGGCGTGGCGACCGGTCCCGTCGCGGAGGTCGGCGGAATTTTCCGACCCGGAGTCAAAGTCGAAGATCCCAAGGATGGAGGGGTCCTCGAAGTCTCCTATGTTGGAGACCTGGGTGATGGAGCCCGCGGGTGAAGCTGCGGTGATGGATCCGGCGAATGACGCCGGGGTCGCCGAGTCGGCGTCGTCGTTGAGGGCCGCGTCTTCTGCGGCCGCTGAGTTTTCGGCCACGTTGTTGTGGGCCGAGTTGTACTCGGAGGCGAGGCGATGGATCGTGCGGATCTGGCTCTCGGAGAGCCGATCGCGTGGAGGCGACTCGCGGATGCGAGCCGAGTCCTCCGAGACGATGACGTCGGTGAGGCCGACGAAGAGGCTGATCGTGCCGACCGGCAGGATCACGCTATGCATGACGGGTCGCGCCGCTGGGACGTAGCTGCTCGGCAAGATTTGGAGCATCTCGCCGATCACTATCATGCGGCCGGTGGCGACCGTCTTGTTGATGGGCAGATTGGATCTCGCCGCAGAACACCGGCCAGACCGGCCAGGCCCCACGGTGGGCGCCACTCTCGTGGGAATGGTCACGGCAGATGATGCAATCGGCAGCGAGTAGTAGAACGAGGGGCAAGGGCGTCCAGCCATCTGCGGTGCGAGATGAGGGCGGATACACAGGGTTTTACCCAGGTTCGGCCCCCCGGAGGGTAAAGACCTACTCCTGCTAGATTGTATTATGATGGTGGTACAATGGGCGAGCTCGACGGCTAGGCAGCGAGTCGCTTGGGTGTATGATGGAATGTATCTCTACACGCCCTGCAGGGAGGTTTATATAAGCTCACCTCCCCTAGGGTTTACATTGTTGGAGATATGCCCTAGAGGCAATAATAAATGTATTTATTATTATATCTTTGTGTTTATGATAAATGTTTACATTCATGCTATAATAGTATTAACAAGGAAACATTGATACTTGTGTGATTTGTAAACTTAATTTGAAGTCCCTAGTATAGCCTCTATACTTCACTAGATTGTTGGTTGATGGATGATTGTGGTTTCCCTATCATGAACATTGAGATGTTATCAACAACAAGATCATATCATTAGGAGAATGATATGGTGGACATACTCCTAAAGATAAGCGTAGCATAAAGATCAAGTCATTTCAATAGTTCAATTGCTATATGCTTTCTGATACATAGTAGCCTAATTCCTTCGACCATGAGATCATGCATATCACCTTTACCGGATGGATGCTTTGATGACATCAAACACCACACCGTAACTGGGTGGTTATAAAGGTGGCATTGAGTGTTCGGAAAGTTTTGGTTGAGACACATGGATCAAGAGTGGGATTTGTCCATCCATATGACGGATAGATATACTCTGGGCCCTCTCGGTGGAATGTCATCCAATTAGCTTGCAAGCATGTGACTGGCTCACAAGGGATCACATATCACGGGAACGAGAAAAGAGTACTTATCAGTAACGAGGTTGAACTAGGTATGCAGAGATACCGACGATCATAACCTCGGATAAGTAACATATCGTGAGACAAAGGGAAATTGGTATCGTATGTATGTGGTTCATTCGATCGCAAAGTAATCGTAGAAATATGTGGGAGCCATATGAATTTCCAGATTCCTCTATTGGTTATTGTTCGGAGAAGTGTCTCGATCATGTCCGCATAATTCACGAACCGTAGGGAGACACACTTAAGGATTCGACGTTGTTTTGAGTAGTTATGGTATTATGAGAAAGAGACCGAATGTTGTTCGGAGTCTCGGATGGGATCCGGGATATCACGAGGTGATCCGGAATGGTCCGGAGAATAAGATTCATATAAGGAAAGTCCCGTTTCGGAGTTCGGGAATGATTCCGGTGATTTCATCGGGAATGTTCTAGAAGGTTCCGGATTGTCCGGCACTCCGGGGGGGAGGGGTACATGAATGTGTCATTACATATTGGAATGATTTCATCATGTACTAAGTGTTCTTGCTGTCCCAAATAAAGGATTAAATTGAATCCTAAAACAGAAAAGTCAAATGTCCAGTTTGAAAGTCAAACGGCTAAAACAAGAAACTGTGGGAAACAAGCAAGAGGAGTTGGAACCGACTTGAGGGAGGAGTCTCCTCCCCAAGCCGGCGCGCCACCCAAGGCCGACTTGGGGAGGGACTCCCCTCCCCTTGGCTGCACCCTCCACCCATAAAAGGAGGGGCAGGGCCTCCTCCTCTAGACACACAAGTTTCTACCTCTAATCTCCGGTTTAGAGCCGTTCTGGTTTAGAGCTTCTAATTGCTTTAGCCTGCGGTTTAGAGCCTTCTAATTGGTGTGTCTAATCTCTAGACCACTAATAGCCCTCTCTCATACTCCACCATACTCGCTCCGGCTTAAGGCGAAGCCCTGCGGGATTTCCCCTCTACTTCCGGTACCACGCCGTTGTGCTGCCGGAATTGCGAGGAGAGTGCTACAACCTCCGCTGCCTGCTGGAACAAGGGAGAGGAAGGTCTTTGTCAAGTACCGAACGTGTGAGCGGAAGCGCTGCCGGAACGCAGCGCCGGAAGGATCGTCTACACGATCTTGAGATCGGAAAGAGTACGACTACATCACCCACGAGAATCCGCTCTCGTTAAACACTTTGGAATCTTCGAGGGTAAGTTATTCCATCGACTCGTTGCTACAATCTAGTAGATAGATCTTGGCTTGTTTGTTTGTATGCGATAGAAAATTTTTGTTTTCCATGCTACGAAACCCTACAGTGGTATCAGAGCCATGTCTATATGTAGATCTGTTGCACGAGTAGAACACAATGGTCATTGTGGGCGTTGATGCTTTTATTGTCGATTGCTTCTTGTGTACTTTGCATCTTGCGGTATGTTGGGATGAAGCGGCCCGGGCTAACCTTACATGACATCGTTCATGAGACTTGCTCCACGCTTGACATGCAACTTGTATTGCATAAGTGGCTTTGCGGGTGCCTGTTTCTCCTAGCATAGTTAAGATCCAATTTACAACGGGTGATTAACAATACTAGTATCAATGTTGTGGTTCTTGTTCGTAAGTTAGAACGACACTTATTGAAAGCCCCAAACCACGTAAAATATGCAAAGAAAGTAGAGGCGTCTAACTTTGTTTTGCAGGGGTGTGCAGTGATGTGATATGGCCATGATTGTGATTATGTTTGATGTATGCAATGTTCTTTATTGTAAGTCGGCAACCGGCAGGAGCCATATGGTTGTCTTTAATTTATGTTAAGACCCGCGTGTCTATTCAAAGTAGTTGTAATAGTTGAAGCCGGTGGACGATAACCATGGAGTAGCATCATTGACCTTGATGCAATGCCGGTGATGATGGAGATCATGTTCGTGCTTGAAGATGGAGATCGGAAGCACAAAGAAGAAAGGCCATATCATATCACATATATATTAAAATTGCATGTGATGTTAATCCTTTATGCATCTTGTATTGCTTAGTAGACGACGGTAGCATTATAAGATGATCCCTCATGCACATGAATTTCAAGTCATAAAGTGTTCACCCTTAGTTAGCACCGTTGCTAAAACTTGTTGTTTCGAAGCACCACGTGATGATCGGGTGTGTTAGATTCTGCAAGTGTATACAACGTGAGCAAGCCAGATTTGCTCATGCGGAAACTAAGGTTTGATCTTGACGAGCCTAGCATGTATAGACATGGTCTCGGAACACGGATCACCGAAAGGTAAAGCATGAATCATATAGTAGATATGATAAACATGACGAATGTTCGCCATTGAAACTATATCAACTCTCGTGATGATCGGTGTTGATGTAGTGGATTTGGTTCGTGTGATCACTAAAACAATGTGAGGGATATTGTTTTGAGTGGGAGTTCACCTAGTTTAATTACATTAATTAATTTGAACTCAATTTGTCATAAACTTAGTCTAAACTATTGCAAATATGTTGTAGATCAATGGCAGCCCCTACCATCAATTTTAATGCATTCCTAGAGAAAGAAAAGTTGAAAAACAATGGAAGCAACTTCGCGGATTGGTTCCGCAATTTGAGGATTATCCTCACAGCTGGTAATTTGACCTATGTGCTGGATGCACCGCTGGGTGACCCACCTGCAGCTGATGCTCCCGATGAAGTAAAGAATGTTTACCTCGCTCGGAAGAATCAGTACTCCATAGTTCAGTGTGCTATCTTGTATGGTTTGGAATCGGAGCTTCAGAAAAGGTTGAGGATTCAGACCATATGATATTGTCGAGGATCTCAAATTGATTTTTGAGACTCATGCGGCAATTGAAAGCTATGAGGCTTCTGAAAAGTTCTTTAACTGCAAGATGGAAGAGGGCAGCTCTGTCAGTGAGCATGTGCTCAAGATGTCTGGGCATGCAAACAAACTTCAAAGCTTGGGTATAGTGATTCCTAATGCTTTGGGGATTTACCGTGTCCTCCAATCACTACCACCAAGTTACAAGAACTTTGTGATGAACTACAACATGCAGAACATGAACAAGACGTTGCCAGAACTCTTTGCCATGTTGAAATCTGCAGAAGTGGAGATCAAGAAAGAGCACCAAGTGTTGTTGGTCAATAAGACCACCAAATTCAAGAAAGGCAAGTCTAAGCAAAAGGGACACTTCAAGAAGGGTGGTAAGAAAGTTACCATGCCGGCGAAGAAGACCAAGGCTGGACCTAAGCCTGATACTGAGTGCTTTTACTGCAAGGGAGAAGGTCACTGGAAGCGGAATTGTCCAAAGTACTTGGCGGATTTGAAGAACGGCAACATCAAGAAGAAAGGTATATCTGATATACATGTTATTGATGTGTATCTCACTAGTACTCGTAGTAGTGCCTGGGTATTTGATACTGGTTCAGTTGCTCATATTTGTAACTCGAAACAGGTGCTGCAGAATAAACGGAAGCTAGCGAAGAACGAGGTGACGATGCGCGTGGGAAACGGATCAAAGGTTGATGTGATCGTGATCGGCATGCTACCCCTTCATCTACCATCGGGATTAGTTTTATACTTAAATAATTCTTATTTGGTGCCTGCGTTGAGCATGAACATTATATCGGGATCTTGTTTATTGCGAGACGGTTACTTGTTTAAGTCCGAGAATAATGGTTGTTCGATTTATATGAGTAATATGTTTTACGCACATGCACCTTTGATAGATGGTCTATTCTTATTGAATCTCGATAGTGGAAATACACATATCAACAACATTGAGGCTAAACGTTTGAAATCAAGCGATAATTCGACCTATATGTGGCACTGTCGTCTTGGTCACATCGGAGTGAAACGTATGAAGAAACTCCATTCCGATGGACTTCTTGAATCACTTGATTTTGAATCACTTGAAAGATGCGAAGCATGTCTGATGGGAAAAATGACTAAGACTCCATTTTCTGGTATGATGGAGCGAGCTACGGACTTATTGGAAATCATACATACCGATGTGTGTGGTCCAATGAGTGTAGCATCGCGCGGTGGTTATCGTTGTGTTCTTACCTTCACGGATGACTTGAGTAGATATGGGTATATCTATTTCATGAAACATAAGTCCGAAACTTTCGAGAAGTTTAAGGAGTTTCAAAGTGAGGTAGAGAATCAACGTAACAAGAAGATTAAATTTCTACGTTCTGATCGTGGAGGTGAATATCTAAGTTACGAGTTTGGCGAGCATTTGAAGAAATGCGGAATACTTTCACAATTGACACCGCCGGGAACACCACAGCGTAATGGTGTGTCCGAACGTCGTAATCGAACTCTCTTAGATATGGTTCGTTCTATGATGTCAATTACAGATTTACCGCTATCATTTTGGGGTTATGCATTAGAAACAGCCGCATTCACTTTAAATAGGGCACCATCTAAATCCGTTGAAACGACACCGTATGAATTATGGTTTGGGAAGAAACCTAAATTGTCGTTCCTTAAAGTTTGGGGATGCGAAGCCTATGTAAAGAAGTTACAGCCGGACAAGCTTGAACCCAAAGCGGAAAAATGCGTCTTCATAGGATACCGAAGGAAACTATTGGGTATACCTTCTATCATAGATCCGAAGGCAAAATCTTTGTTGCCAAGAATGGATCCTTTCTAGAGAAGGAATTTCTCTCGAAAGAAGTGACTAGAAGGAAAGTAGAACTCGACGAGGTTGTCGAACCTTCTCTCGAAATTGCGAGTAGCGCAGCACCGGAAGAAGTTCCTGTGGTGCCTGCACCAATAAGAGAGGAAGCTAATGATGGTGATCATGAAACTTCGGTTGAAGTTGCTACAGAGCCTCGGAGGTCAACGAGAACTCGTACCACTCCAGATTGGTATGATTCCGTTATGAATGTCATGTTGGTGGACAACACCGATGACCCCGAGACATATGAGGAAGCGATGATGAGCCCAGATTCCAATAAATGGCAAGAAGCCATGAAATCCGAGATTGGATCCATGTACGAAAACCAAGTATGGACTTTGGTGGACTTACCGGATGGCCGGAAGGCTGTCGAGAACAAATGGATTTTCAAGAAGAAAATAGATGCTGATGGTAATGTTACTGTCTATAAAGCTCGACTTGTCGCAAAAGGGTTTCGACAAATTCAAGGAGTTGACTACGATGAGACTTTCTCACCAGTAGCGAAGCTAAAGTCTGTGAGGATTATGTTAGCAATCGCTGCATATTATGATTATGAGATATGGCAGATGGATGTCAAAACAGCATTCCTCAATGGAGACATTGATGAAGAGTTGTATATGATGCAACCCAAAGGTTTTGTCGATCTTAAAGATGCTAACAAGGTATGCAAACTTCAACGGTCCATCTATGGATTGAAGCAAGCATCCCGAAGTTGGAATCAACGTTTTGATAAGGTAATCAAAAGTTTTGGTTTTATACAAACTTATGGAGAAGCTTGTATTTACAAGAAAGTGAGTGGGAGCTCTGTAGCATTCTTAATACTATATGTGGATGACGTATTGTTGATTGGGAATGATGTAGACCTTCTTAATAGTGTCAAGGAATATTTGAATAATAGTTTTTCAATGAAGGATCTTGGCGAAGCAGCTTACATATTAGGCATAAAGATTTATAGAGATAGATCGAAACGCCAAATATCATTGTCACAGAGTACATATTTGGACAAGGTTCTAAAGAGGTTTGGAATGGAAGAAAGCAAGAAAGGGTTCTTGCCCATGTTGCCCAATACGACCTTGAGTAAAACTCAAAGTCCGACATCGGCAGAAGATAGAGAAAGGATGAGTAAGACTCCCTATGCCTCAGCCATAGGATCTCTAATGTATGCCATGCTATGTACTAGACCCGACATTGCATATGCTGTTAGTTTAACTAGCAGATATCAAAGTGATCCAGGAGTGGATCATTGGACAGCGGTCAAAAACATCCTTAAGTACTTGAGAAAAACTAAGGATATGGTTCTTTCTTATGGAGGTGATGAACAGCTCGTTGTTAATGGTTACACCGATGCTAGTTGGAACACAGATCCGGATGATTCTAAATCACAATCCGGATACGTATTTATTTTGAATGGTGCAGCAGTTAGCTGGAGGAGTGCAAAGCAAAGCGTTGTGGCGAGATCTTCAACTGAATCGGAATACATGGCTGCTTCGGAGGCTTCACAAGAAGCGATATGGATGAAAGAGTTCATTACAGAGCTGGGTGTGGTTCCTAGTGCGCTGGACCCAATGTCTATCTACTGTGATAACATGGGCGCCATAGCCAATGCGCAAGAACCAAGGTCACACAAGAAGCTGAAGCACATCAAGCTACGTTTTCACGCTATTCGAGAACATATCCAGGATGGGGATATAAAGATTTGCAAAGTACACACAGATCTGAATGTGGCGGATCCGTTGACTAAACCTCTCCCGAGGGCAAAACATGACCAACACCAAACTGCCATGGGTGTTCGGTATATTACCATGTAATCTAGATTAGATGACTCTAGTGCAAGTGGGAGACTGTTGGAGATATGCCCTAGAGGCAATAATAAATGTAGTTATTATTATATCTTTGTGTTTATGATAAATGTTTACATTCATGCTATAATAGTATTAACAAGGAAACATTGATACTTGTGTGATTTGTAAACTTAATTTGAAGTCCCTAGTATAGCCTCTATACTTCACTAGCTTGTTGGTTGATGGATGATTGTGGTTTCCCTATCATGAACATTGAGATGTTATCAACAACAAGATCACATCGTTAGGAGAATGATATGGTGGACATACTCCTAAAGATAAGCGTAGCATAAAGATCAAGTCATTTCAATAGTTCAATTGCTATATGCTTTCTGATACATAGTAGCCTAATTCCTTCGACCATGAGATCATGCATATCACCTTTACCGGATGGATGCTTTGATGACATCAAACACCACACCGTAACTGGGTGGTTATAAAGGTGGCATTGAGTGTTCGGAAAGTTTTGGTTGAGACACATGGATCAAGAGTGGGATTTGTCCATCCATATGACGGATAGATATACTCTGGGCCCTCTCGGTGGAATGTCATCCAATTAGCTTGCAAGCATGTGACTGTCTCACAAGGGATCACATATCACGGGAACGAGAAAAGAGTACTTATCAGTAACGAGGTTGAACTAGGTATGCAGAGATACCGACGATCATAACCTCTGATAAGTAACATATCGTGAGACAAAGGGAAATTGGTATCGTATGTATGTGGTTCATTCGATCGCAAAGTAATCGTAGAAATATGTGGGAGCCATATGAATTTCCAGATTCCTCTATTGTTTATTGTTCGGAGAAGTGTCTCGATCATGTCCGCATAATTCACGAACCGTATGGAGACACACTTAAGGATTCGACGTTGTTTTGAGTAGTTATGGTATTATGAGAAAGAGACCGAATGTTGTTCGGAGTCTCGGATGGGATCCGGGATATCACGAGGTGATCCGGAATGGTCTGGAGAATAAGATTCATATAAGGAAAGTCCCGTTTCGGAGTTCGGGAATGATTCCGGTGATTTCATCGGGAATGTTCTAGAAGGTTCCGGATTGTCCGGCACTCCGGGGGGGGAGGGGTACATGAATGTGTCATTACATATTCGAATGATTGCATCATGTACTAAGTGTTCTTGCTGTCCCAAATAAAGGATTAAATTGAATCCTAAAACAGAAAAGTCAAATGTCCAGTTTGAAAGTCAAACGGCTAAAACAAGAAACTGTGGGAAACAAGCAAGAGGAGTTGGAACCGACTTGAGGGAGGAGTCTCCTCCCCAAGCCGGCGCGCCACCCAAGGCCGACTTGGGTAGGGACTCCCCTCCCCTTGGCTGCACCCTCCACCCATAAAAGGAGGGGCAGGGCCTCCTCCTCTAGACACACAAGTTTCTACCTCTAATCTCCGGTTTAGAGCCGTTCTGGTTTAGAGCTTCTAATTTCTTTAGCCTGCGGTTTAGAGCCTTCTAATTGGTGTGTCTAATCTCTAGACCACTAATAGACCTCTCTCATACTCCACCATACTCGCTCCGGCTTAAGGCGAAGCCCTGCGGGATTTCCCCTCTACTTCCGGTACCACGCCGTTGTGCTGCCGGAATCGCGAGGAGAGTGCTACAACCTCCGCTGCCTGCTGGAACAAGGGAGAGGAAGGTCTTTGTCGAGTACCGAACGTGTGACCGACTGCGGGAGCACTGCCGGAACGCAGCGCCGGAAGGATCGTCTACACGATCTTGAGATCGGAAAGAGTACGACTACATCACCCACGAGAATCCGCTCTCGTTAAACACTTTGGAATCTTCGAGGGTAAGTTATTCCATCGACTCGTTGCTACAATCTAGTAGATAGATCTTGGCTTGTTTGTTTGTATGCGATAGAAAATTTTTGTTTTCCATGCTACGAAACCCTACATACATATCTCAACCGAATCAGTTAAGGCTTCGGTACTCGTTTAACCTAATCCGACTGGGCCTATCTACTCACCTGGGCCTTCAGCTTCCAGTCGCTTGGATCCACACCGGGCCTTGATCCAGTCGCCGCCTTGCAGGCCCACTCACCAGTTCCTGGGCCAGTCGGAAATGTCCTTCTAGGTATACCCCGGTAGGCACATCCCCATCAAAAATTATTACTTTGATTAAAGGCATTTCTAGTAAAATAAAATGTTGCTTTGATTTAAAATGTTTTTTGGGTGAAACCTCTTGCAAATGGATTTGCTTTAAACACTTTGATCCTAAACACTAACATTGTGTTTAAAAACATATTTGGCTAAATCTACAAAATATTACTTTGATTTAAATCATTCTAGCAAAACAAAAATGATTTAAATGTCCCATTTTCACTAACTTGGTTTCAAATGGTTTTGCCACTTTTATAAATGACCAACAAGTGTTTTAAAATGTTTACAACCTTATTAGAAACCACTTTTCAAAATTAAATAATCATTTGCATGCTTGCATGCATTGTTTTGTTTTCTTTATCTTATGTGGTGAATTGTTTGAATGCTAGTTTGAATATGTGCTTGCTTAATTAAATTGTAGTGAACTTTGAAGAGTGTGACTATTGCAAGATCAAGGAGTGAACCTAGTTTATCTACCAAAAATGCAAGTGGTGCTTCATACATTTTGTCCTAATATTTTGACTATGCATTAGTGATATTTTGAGTAGGACTTGCATAGAATTTTTACTAAGTATGTTATGCCTTGGGAAATCCTAGTAGATGATGCCATAGTAGAAATTCCCTAAGATAAGATTCTTGCTACTATCATGCTTAGCTTAGCTAATTGAAACCAGGGTGGATTATTCATGCTATGATATTATGCAAAGTCTATGACTTGTGTTTTTATTAATAAAACTACTAAGTGAATGAATCACCTGGGTGGAATGGCATGAATGGGATATGTTGAGTGGTTACACAAGGACCAGTGACTGGAAACCTTGTGTATCACACTTGTGGAATGCCACCCAGGAACAAAGAGATTTGAGATGTAAAGTGTTGAGAAGCTTCTAGCGCAGACACATGGCATATGGGCTCTGCCTTGGTCATGTAGGTTGCAATAACTTAGCCAGATGGACAGAAGGTGGTAGGGGGTGATAGGATGGAACGCGTCCATTTGGTCTAAGGGAAGGTTTCTGAAAGATCTCATCTCGATGCATGTCGAGTCTTGTGGGGAAAGTGCACCACCTCTTGAGAGAGTAAAATCTAAGTACTTAGCCGTGTCCCCGGCAATGGACAATTTGAGCATCAAGACATGGAAGCTATCAAGGATCTCCTCATCCCAATTTCTAAGTTAAAAACTTGTGGTTGAACAAGGGCAAAGGACCAGTGGTTACCCAAGGCCCAGTGAATGGACTACCCTGGTATCACACTTGTGTTCCTTGGGTGATTTTGACAAACAAAAACTTAGTGTTTTCAAATGATAAGGAAAATCTATTTTGAGCAAAGAAAGCCTAAGCTCCACTTAGCCAATTGCATATAGATCATAGATACCACTACACTACCATAGTATCACTTGCCAATACAATTCAAATGTATTGACCCTTGTGGCTGTAACTTATTATGTTGCAGGTTTGTTTGATGTTAGTAAAGTGTGTTGAATAGGATTACAAGTCTACAACCAACATGATTGCCTGTGGAACTTTGAAGATGAAGGACTCCATGCTATATAGATATTTCTGCTGCATTGTAATGAGATAGCCAAATGACCTATGTAAGATGTAATGTATTATTTTATTCCTGGTTATAAGTTGTAATATGACCTTTGTTTCTTGATATTACATCTTAAACTATGGATTCTAGTTATTGATCCAGGGACTAGCATTGTAAACAAAGGTACCTCTACCTTATCAGGTTGGGACCTCTACAATATAAAACTACTTAACACAAATGCCCTTCTTTGCTGCTACTATAGCAGTCATATACTTAAACTTTTGTTGTAGTATCCGTCACACTGTCTTAACTTTGGAACTCATCCAAATGCGTCATGGAATCTGCTTTCCATTACATTGTTCCACCCATAGTTTAAAATGAGATAAACTTAATTTCTATCTTGTGACAAAACTGGTATCATTTTACAATAAACTATTTGTCTCTTCTACAAATATAATATATTCTTAATTCTTCCAAAAGATAATAAGAATATCCTTACTATCGTCCAATGATCATTCTGGTATATGCTCATAACATTTAGATCATAGGACATATCTGGATGTGTACATATCACAGCATGATTGATCAAAACATTCTTGTGATTTCACTCACCAAGTGTGTAAAGGTCCCTACCTGATAAGGTAGAGATCCCTGTGTTTACCTTGCTAGTCCCTGGATCAATAGCTAGTATCCATAGTTTAAGATGTAATATCAAGAAACAAAGGTCATAATACAACTTTATAACCAGGAATAAAATAATTCATTACATCTTACAAAACTCATATGGCTATCTCATTACAATGCAGCAGATATAACTATAGCATGGAGTCCTTCATCTTCAAAGTGCCACAGGCAATCATGTTGGTTGTATACTTGCAATCCTATTCAACACACTTCACTAACATCAAACAAACCTACAACATAATAAGTTACAACCCCAAGGGTCAATACATTTGAATTGTATTGGCAAGTGATACTATGGTAGAATAGTGGTATCTATCATCTATATGCATTTGTCTAAGTGGATCTTAGGCTTGCTTTGCTCAAATTAAGGTTTTCCTTATAAGTTGAAAACACTAAGTTTTTGTTTGTCAAAATCACCCAAGGCATCTACCAATAAAATTGGTGATCCTTTAACCCTTGTTCAACCATAAGCTTTTAACTTAGAAATTGGGATGAGGAGATCCTTGTTAGCTTCCATGTCTTGATGCTCAAATTGTCCATTGCCGAGGACACGGCTAAATACTTATATTTACTCTCTCGAGAGGTGGTGCACTTTCCCCACAAGACTCGACATGCATCAAGACAAGATCTTTCAGAAGCCTCCCCTTAGACCAAATGGACGCGTTCGAAACGTATCACCCCCTACCACCTTCTGTCCATCTGGCTAAGTTATTGCAACCTATATGATCCAGGCAGAGCCCATAATGCCATGTGGCTACACTTGAAGCTTGTCAACATTTGACATGTCAAATCTCTTTGTTCTTGGGTGGCTTTCCACAAGTGAGATACACCAGGTATTGCCCTGGGGTAACCACTCAACACAAACCTTTAATTCCATTCCACCCAGGTGATTCATGCACATAATTGTTTTATTAAGCAAAAACATAAGTCAAATGACTTAGTAAAATTCCATAGCATGTGTATATAATCCACCCTTGTTTTCTATTAGCTAAGCTAAGCATGATAGTAGCAAGAATCTTAACTTAGGGAAAATTCTACTACGGCATCATCTACTAGGATTTCCCATGGCATAGCATATATATACTTAGTAAAAATTCCATGCAAGCCCTACTCAAAATATCACTAATGCATAGTGAAAATAATAGGACAAATTGTATGAGGCACCACTTGCATTTTTAGTAGAGAATATAGATACACTCCTTGATCTTGTAATGGTCACACTCTTCAAAGTTCACTACAATTCAATCAAGCAAGCACATATTCAAACTAGTATTCAGACAATTCATCGCATAAAATAATAAAAACAAGGCAATGCATGCAAGCATGCAAAAGATTGTTTTATTTGAAAACGTGGTTTCTAAAGAGGTTATAAACATTTTAAAACACCTATTGGTCATTTATAAAAGTGGTAAAACCATTTAAAATCAAGTTAGTGAAAATAGGCCATTTAAGTCATTTTTGTTTTGCTAGAAATGATTTAAATCAAAGTAATAAATTCTAGTGTTTGTAAAATATGTTTTTAAACACAATGTTAGTGTTTAGTATCAAATTGTTTAAAACAAATCAATTTACAAAAGGTTTCACCCAAAAATCATTTTTAAATTAAAGCAACATTTTGGTTTTACTAGAAATTCCTTTATTCAAAGAATAATTTTCTAGGGTTAATCAAATATATTTCTAAACCCAAAAGTTTGTGTTTCTGGTCAGTAGGTTCAAAAAAAATCATTTGCAAAAGATTTTACCTAAAAAATCGTTTTTAGAATAAATTTTATACTCAAAATAGGCCTAGAATTCTTTCTGCACAAACAACTAATTTTCCCGAAGCAAAATACTAAACTAATGGCATGATTGCAAAGGTTTCTTTTTCATGATTCCAATGATATAAAATTTGCAAATTTTGGACGTGTAGAACAAAAGTTATGAATTTTACAAAATCCATACACTAATATAAATGTTTCTGTTTCTAAAACAAAAGACAGGCCACGCGTCAAAACCTCATTGGCTGGTACCGGTTCGCACGGATCGAGCGATGCGGTGCATTGGATCTAAAGAAAATCGTACGGCACATTTTAGCTAAAAATGTTTCACCTAAATTATCTAATCCATCCACTCGATTTGCATCCAACGACTTAGAGTGCATCGACCATGGACTGGCGGCGTGGCGACAGCGAGCGGCGGTGCGCTCGGGCGATGATGTTACCGGCGAAAATAGGAATCGAGGGAGGAAGGGGAGATGCTCACCGGGTTCATCGTGACGTGGGGATGCTCGACGTGCTTGTTGTAGACGAAGGGGCGCACGGGAGCGACGGCGATTGCTCACTGGAGTCGTCGTCGGCGTCGGGCACGATCTGGTGTCGTTGGTGGCGAAGCTACGATGCACGCCAAAGCAAAACGAGGGGTGCGTTCGACGCACGAAGAAATGGAGAGTGCAGGAGTATCATCCAGAGAGAGAGAGGGGAGGACGGGGCTTACAGGGAGAGGTCGCCGGAGTTGGAGCAGTAGGCGGTGGCGTTCAGGCGAGGTCGTTGTCGAGCCTATGGGGCGCGCGCGAGCGAGCGAGAGGTGCTGGTAGATGCGCGAGATGCTGGCGAGCAGGCTCACGTGATCTAGGAGGTAGGACGGGGTCGGGTGTCCCCGAAATTCGCCGATAAACTCGTCGGAGTAGAGGAGGTTCGAGCGTGCAATTGCAGCAGCCTGGTGGCGTTCAGGGCATGGGGTCTGAGGGGAAATGAGGAGGAGGGCGAGGCGATTATGTACGCGTGATCACGGGGAGGAATGATGGCCGCAATAACGCGAATTTACGCGGATTGAAACAGGCAAAAATGGCCGGGGAGAGGTTGGGGGCGAGGGTAGCAGGTTGAAGACGATGGTGACCTGGCAGTTGTGGGCCACGAGGTCAGTGGCTGTGAGGGTGCGGGTGCGAGTGAGAAAGGGCTCGCGGGGATAAAGAGGTGCCGGGTGGGTTGGCTGTGCCAAGTTGGGCCAGGGGTGCTGGCTAGGTTAGTTGGGCTGCCCTTTTCTATTTTTTTCTTTTTGGTTTCTTTTTCCTTTTTCTTTTTCTATTTTTTGTTTTGATTTTATTCAAATGATTTCAAACTCAATTTGAATTCAGATTTTTGTCAAACTTTTTCTAAATCTTTTCAGTAGATTTTAACTGTTTATTAATGTATTTAAATAATCCATTTTAAATATTTTCTTATACTCTCTTATGGTTTATTATTTATTTAAATAGATATTTGTCTTTATTTAAATAGGATTTTAAATATGATTTTCAATCCATAATATTTTATTCAAATGATTTAAACCTCTGTTTAAAATGAAAATGTTTCTCAAACCTTTACATTAAGTTTGTAATGTGTTTAAAATTCCATTTTAGAATATTCAAATATTCTTTTATGGTTTTAATATTTATTTAGATGAGGTTTGTGTCTTTATTCAAACCATTGATTCAAGCCTCCGTTTATTTCTAATTTTCATCAAACCTTTTCAGTAGGTTTTATTTATTCATTAGTGTGTTTAAATAATTCACTTTGAATTATTTCAAGCATTTTATTATGATTTAATATTTTTTTAAATGAGGCCTTTGTCTTTATTTAAATAAATTTGATTATGGTTCCAAACCATATAATTCTATTTAATTTATCCTTATATTCTTTTTAAGTTAATTAGATAACTTTTAATCCATTTTGGCTATTTCAATTATTTATTTTCTCATGATTTAATTGATCATTTACAATAGGTATTTTGTCCTCATTCAATTCAAATACGGTTCAAGCCCATATAAGTTTTATTCAATTAATATTTATTCCTTTATTTTATTTGGATTATCTTTATTCCATTTGCTTATGGATTTAATTCAAGTTTTAAATTGTCTTCTAAATAATTTCTTGGGATTTATTATTTCTTTAGTTTAGGCAATTTCTCTTTATTTAAATAAATTTGAATATGTTTAATCCATATGATTTTATTTATATAATCTTTACTCCTTTTTATTATTTAGTAAAATTTCATTTGTTTATGGATTTGGCCAAGATTTAATTTGACCTTTAAATATTCCTTATTTATTTATTTCTTTCTTTATCTTATAAAATCCATATCTTTTTATTTATAGGTCCAAAATTGGTGATTCCAATTTGTACAATTTTTATTTAATATTTGTTTATCTTTTTAAATCCTTTTAGGATTACTTTGCTCAAGATTTGGTATGGATTTTCGATAGGAGTTTTAATAGCCTTGGAAATTATTTCCTTTTACTTATTAAATTCATAAGTTTTTATCCATGGCTCCAAATTAAATGAAACCAATTTCTATGGTTTTATAATATTTTTGTTTATCATTTTGATCATTTATAAATGTTTGTTGCTGAATTTTTATATGGATCAAATCCATATTCTTAGGGAGATCTTGAAAATGATTTTCTTCCATTAGGGTTTTAGGGTTTTGGTTTATTTTCCCAAGTGTTTTAAATTCAAGATTCTTTCCATGCATAAAATGAATTTGATCTTTGGAAGTGATTTCTTGCATTAAGATTTGGGGTTTTGGTTTAACTTTTCCAAATGTTTAAATTTCAAGATACATTCATTGGTGAATTGGATTCCCTTTTCATTCAATTTTGTTCAAGAAGGGTTTTGATGTTTCCATTTAGAAGCAAAAAGTTTCTTTACACCCTAAATTTCAACAATTAATTCTTTTATGTCTTTTTCACATTTCAAAATTTGGAAAATTTTGGGGTGTGACAGGCTACCACCCTTAAAAGAAATCTCGTCCCGAGATTTGGGAAGGCTAGAGGTTACAAGTTGGCTTCAAGGCAACTAGGGTACTACCACCCTTAAAAAGCTTTTTAACTAGATTACATCTTGGCTTACTTGGGATCTTGATGTAACTTCTCTGGATAGTTGTTTGCATAATGTCCTTTGCTTGTCCTTCTCTCGGAGCTGAACCTGGAGCTCGTCATTGCTAAGCATGATGTTGGTCCTATCAGTATCTAAGTGCCTAATAAGACCCTCTAGGTCCTGAAGGTACAGACGAATCGGCTCCATCGTCTCTCTAGTAGCATCCTCGTACTCTATAGCCTCACCCTCCTCGTTGCGTCTCCCGAAGGGGTGAAAGTGAAGACCTCTAAGCTTTGTGGAGTGTCTCCCTACCAGGCGCCCAAGTAACTCCTGCATGACCACGTCTAGGCCTTTCTCCTTGTCATCAT
The DNA here is from genome assembly GCA_910589765.1 of Avena atlantica. Lineage (NCBI taxonomy): Eukaryota > Viridiplantae > Streptophyta > Magnoliopsida > Poales > Poaceae > Avena > Avena atlantica. Next base: position 217,807,202 of record OU342738.1, read on the forward strand.
GCATCAGCTTGAAACTGATGGTCTCCGTGGTTTGGCTCTGTCTGGTGTCCAGGCTGGGTGACTCTGAAGCCCCAAAGGTCCTTCCTCTCAAACTTGGTGAGTGGAAGTGTCATGATGCTAGGAAGTGGAAGGTTGAGCACACTAGTGAGCTCAATGAGACGAGTACCAAAACAGTTCCCTTGAACTCCTCAGCTGTGTTGATAGTAACATTAGGCATCTATTTTTATAAGATAGAGAAAAGTTAGAATCAACATCAATAGAGAAAAATCACAAGGCAAAATATCACAAGCATATCTTTTGCAACAATCACACAAGTCATGGCATACACAGATCCATTACAAGCATCAAAGGTTCAACATAACTTAGACAAATTTTTGAAAGTAAAACGATAAATGTGGTGGTCCAACTAACGGAGTACATTACAATCCCCACTCACTTGCCAAGTTGGCTATCAGGACATACCTAGAGGCAATCTGTCGATCTTGATCACATGACTCCATTGCTAAGTCTATGATGTCTTCTCTTAAACGTTGGTTAGTAGCCTCTAACTCTTGGGTATGCTTCTTTTCATCCCTAAGGTCATTTTGGGTGTTGAGAATTCTGCACTTGAGTCTATCACCAAACTCCTTGATAGCATTCCAAGCTGCATTTCTTGTAGAGTCAAAGAATGTTGTGTGCATTTTTGAGTTGGTGACCATGCAGAATCCTGACTCCTTGTGGTTGTCTTCCTTGTTTTTGTACAAGTGAAGTTGCACCCACCAATACTCCTCTCCTTCATCCATCATAGGGAATCCATTGTACACAACTGCACCATGTATCCCCATGGTAACCATAAGGTTCTTGAGGGCCTTAGGAAACTTAGTCTCACACTCCATAGTCATGGTCATGAGTGGTCCCTTCTGAAGGGAATATGCCCTGAGAGGCAATAATAAAATGTTTATTATGTGTATTCCAAGTATATGATAGATGTTTATTTTGCATGCTATAATTGTATTAATACGGAAACGTTAATACATGTGTGTTTAATAAACAAACAGAAAGTTCCTAGTTATGCCTCTCTCTCATAAACTAGTTCGTTGATTAACAAGATGATCATAGTTTCCTGATCATAGACATTGGATGTTGTTAATAACGAGATCACAACATTAGTGTAATGGTGTGATGAACATTCATCCGAAGTATAGCATTACGATCAAAGTCATTGAGTTTATATTGCAATAAACAACTTACGAAGTAGTCCTAATCCTTAGACCATGAGATCATGCCAATCACTAACACCGGAAGAGTTTCTTGTTGACATCAAACGTCACTCCGTAACTGGCTGATTATAAAGATGGCTTCAAAGCTACTAAAGTGTTATGTTGAGAATCATGGATCAATAGTGGAATTTGTTCATCCCGATGACGGATAGATATGCTCTAGGCCCTCTCGGTGATATCACATTGGTTAGCTTGCAAGCAAGTGATTTGATCACTAGAATGTTATATCACGGGAATGAGAAAAGAGTGCATGTCAGTAACGAGATCAAACTAGGTATGGAGATACCGATGATCAAATCTCGTACATGTAATATATCGTGAAACAAAGGGATTAAGATACAAGCGTAAAAGGTTCTGACGATCACAGGAAAAGTCATCGTTGAATGTGTGGGAGTCAGTATGGATCTCCAGGTCCCGCTACTGATTATTGATCGGAGAAGGGTCTCGATCATGTCCGCATTATTCGCGAACCGTAGGGTGACACACTTAAGGGACACTGGCATCCAGTTGGAGCAAATGTTTCATGCCGAAAGAATAAACAAGCGCAGGAATTTATTTCACTAGATACCGAAACAGGTTTTCGGGTGAAATTGCATAAAGAGGTTATGCATGTGAAATGGAATTCTAGCAAGGGGTTATTTGTGAATGTTTGTCATTAAAGTAATTGAAAAAATTCTGAATAAAATAAATGAGTTTTATTTAATGAGAGTTTGCATTAAATTTGGTGGAAATTTAATGGCATGTTTGAGTGGGATTTTGAGTGGAGGGAATTTAAAGGAATTTTCTGAGTGGAGTGTCCACCCACATGAAGAGGGGAGGGCAAGGGGGACAACCCCCATGCGCCGGCCACCCCCTTGGGGTTCCCCCTCCTCCTATAAAAGGCACCCCACTCCTCACTTCTCACTCACACCTCCTCGTGAAGGATCTCTCTCCCCCTCTAGAATTTATCCCCCATGGTCTCGGACTAGCGAGATACATGTTCCCGGTGGCTATTCGGCAAGAAAGGGTTGTGCTTCCGCTGCATCGCTGGAGCGAGGAGGCGGAGGTTGCTCGGTGTCTTGTACGTGTGTGCGAGCACGGATGCGCTGCTGCTTTGCGATGCTAGGACTTCCTCTCGATCTTGAGATCGACAAGAGATCGTCTACATCAACCACGAGTTGAACTCGTTAAGATTTGTCGGTCTTCAAGGGTATGTTATCTACAGATATACATCCGCCCGTTGTTTGTATCTAGTAGATAGATCTTGGTACATAGTTCCCATCGTAGGAAATTTTTTGTTTTCTATGCTGCGAACCCTACAGTGGTATCAGATCCGGATCTATGCGTAGATACTTTACACGGGTAGTACACATATGAGTATGTGGGCGATGATGATCATGTTGTTGCTCCTTTGTTGTAATTTTGGATATTGGTGGCATAGTGGGATGAAGCAGCCCGGACAAACTTTAGATGTCCTCGCACATGAGACCTGTTCCATGCTTGACATGCAACTAGTTTGCATAAGTGGCTAGCGGGTGTCTTTCTCTCCTACTATAGTCAATATCTATTTTGCAACGAGTTGTCAACAATTTGGTTATCCTCGTTGTGGTTCATGTTCGTAAGAACGGTTCTATCTCGAAAGCCCTAAGCCACGTAAAACTTGCAATGGATAAATTAGAGGCGTCTAGTTCAGATTGTTGCTGGGCTAGTGTTATGATATGGTGATGTTGTAAGTAGAAGTATGCGATGATACTCTTACAACATACATAACGTGTAATCTCCATAGACCTTGGACTTACACATATAGGTATGATAGTGATCATACCACGATGCACATGATAGAGATCATCTGCGGGAACCATAACATTTCACTAATAAACATGTGATGTTTGATAGCATCTTATATTGCTTGTTTAGCGCTTTGTTAGCATAATAAGATGATTCCTCTTTTAAATATCAAGATAAGAATGTGTTCTTCCTTTAGTATGCACCAATTATGTTTTCGTCGCTCCAAGACATCACGTGATGATCGGGTGTTCTTGGATCCATGACCATATTTCGGGTGTAAAACAGTTACACACATGAATACTAAGGTTCTAACTTGGCGAGCCTAGCATGCACAGACATGGCCTCGGAACACGGACCGAAAGGTTAAGCATGAGTCATATAGTAGATATGATGCCCATTTGATGCTCGCCTTTGAAGCTACACCGACTCACGTGATGATCAGACTTGGTGTAGTGGATTTGGTTCATGTAATCACCAAAAAGGCACGAGGGATGTCGTTTTTGAGTGGGAGTTCATTCGTAATATGGATTAGTTGAACTCAATCTATCATACACTTAGTCTAAACTTTACAAATTCTGTTGTAGATGGCACCACCTGCTTTTAATTTCAATGTGTTCATGGAGAAAGAAACTTGCAACGAACGGTAGCAACTTTACCGAATGGGCCATGAATTTGAGGATTCTCCTCTCTGCTGCACAAAAGCAATATGTGCTAGAAGCGTCGTTAGGCCCCCCACCTTTTGAGGATGCCCCTGACGAGGAGAAGAATGTCTATCAGACTCGTCAGGAGGACCACAACTTAGTTCATTGCGGCATATTGTATGGGCTAGAGACGGAACTTCGAAAGCGTTTCGAAAACGGCAATGCTTTTGATACAATGGGTGAGTTGAAAATGATTTTCGACACACATGCTGCTGTAGAGAGCTACAACGCTTCAGAAAAGTTCTTTAGTTGCATGATGGAAGAGCACAGATCCGTTAGTGAGCATGTACTCAAGATGTCGAGTTATGCCGATAAGCTTATGTACTTGGGAATATCGATTCCCATTGACTTAGGCATCCATCGTGTTCTGCAGTCTCTGCCACCTAGCTATAAGAGCTTCGTGATGAACTATAATATGCAAGGCATGAAGAAGTCTATCCCCGAGCTTCTGTCAATGCTTAAAACTGCAGAAGTGGAGATAAAAAAGGAACATCAAGTGTTGATGATCAATAGGAACACTGGTTTCAAGAAAGACAAGAAGGGAAAACGGAAGGGAAGTAAGGGCGGCAAACCTGTTGCCGTGCCTGAAAAGAAACCCCGAGTTGGACCTAAGTCTAATACCGAGTGCTACTATTGTAAGGGGACTGGCCACTGGAAGCGCAACTGCCCCAAGTATTTGGCAGACAAGAAATCCGGCAAGGCAAACAAAGGTATATATGATATACATGTTATTGATGTGTACTTGACTAGTGCTCGCAGTAGCACCTGGGTATTTGATACCGGTTCAATTGCTAATATTTGTAACTCGAATTAGGGGTTGTGGAACAAGCGACCGCTAGCAAGGGGTGAGGTCAAGATACATGTCGGCAATGGATCAAGCGTTGATGTGATCGTCGTCAGAACGCTGCCTCTCCACTTGCCGTCGGGATTAGTTATAAACTTGAATAATTGTTATCTGGTGCCTGCACTGAGCATGAACATTGTATCTGGATCATGTTTAATGTGAAGTGGTTATTCATTTAAATCCGAGAATAATGGTTGTTCCATTTATATGAATGAAATCTTTTATGGTCATGCACCGATGATGAATGGTTTATTACTTTTGGATCTCGATAATAATGTTACACATATTCATAATGTTGATGCTAAAAGGATTAAACTTAATGATGATATATCCGCATATATGTGGCACTGCCGTCTAGGTCATATTGGCGTTAAACGCATGAAGAAGCTCCATTCGGATGGACTTTTGGAATCACTTGATTATGAATCATTTGATACATGTGAGCCATGCCTTATGGGCAAGATGACTAGAACGCCGTTTTTCGGTTCAATGGAACGGCCGACAGATTTATTGGAAATCATACGTTCTGATGTATGTGGTCCAATGAGTGTGTCGGCGCGTGGTGGATATCGTTATTTTTTTACTACGGATGATTTGAGTAGATACGGTTATATCTACTTGATGAAACACAAGTCTGAAACCTTTGAAAAGTTCAAGGAATTTCAGAATGAAGTGGAAAATCATCATAATAGAAAGATCAAATTTCTACGGTCCGACCGTGGAGGTGAGTATCTAAGTTACGAGTTTAGCACTCACATGAAAGAGTGTGGAATTGTTTCACAACTCACACCATTCAGCGAAATGGTGTGTCAGAACGTCGTAATCGTACTTCATTAGATATGGTTCGATCTATGATGTCTCTAACGGACTTGCCATTGTCATTCTGGGGATATGCACTAGAACTGCTGCATTCACTTTAAATCGGGCACCATCTAAATCCGTTGAAAAGACACTGTATGAATTGTGGTTTGGAAACAAACCTAACCTGTCATTTCTTAAAGTTTGGGGATGCGATGTTTATGTGAAGAAACTTCAACCGGATAAACTCGAACCCAAAGCAGAAAAATGTGTCTTCATAGGATAACCTAAGGAAACTATTGGGTATTCCTTCTATCACAGATCCGAGGGCAAGGTTTTTGTTGCAAGAATGGATCCTTTCTAGAGAAAGAGTTTCTCGCGAAAGGTATGAGTAGTCGGAAGGTAGAACTCGAAGAGGTTATTGAACCTTCTATTCGAAGTATGGCGAGTAGCGCAGCACCGGAAGTTGTTCCGGAGTTGGCTCCACCTGTTGAAGAAGGAACTAATGATAATGATCATGAAACTCCGAAAGAGAGTACTACCGAACCTCGCAGGTCAAGCAGGACGCGTGCAGCTCCCAAGCTGTACGGAAATCCTGTCATGAATTTCATGGTTGATGAAAATGATGACCCTGCGACATATGAAGAAGCGATGATGATCCCGGATTCCAACAAATGGTTAGAAGCCATGAAATCCGAGATGGAATCCATGTATGAAAATCAAGTTTGGAACTTGGTGGACTTACCTCACGACCGAAAGGCCGTGGAGAACAAATGGATTTTCAAAAGGAAAACTGATGCTGATGGTAATGTGACCGTCTATAAAGCTCGACTTGTCACAAAGGGGTTTTGACAAATTCAAGGAGTTGACTACGATGAGACATTCTCGCCCGTAGCGATGCTAAAGTCAGTTAGGATTATGTTAGCAATTGTTTCATATTTCGATTATGAGATATGGCAGATGGATGTCAAAACTGCGTTTCTCAATGGTAATATTGATGAAGAGTTGTATATGATACAACCAAAGGGTTTTGTCGATCCTAAGGATGCTAACAAGGTGTGCAAGCTTCAGTGATCCATCTATGGATTGAAGCAAGCATCACGAAGTTGGAATCTCCGCTTTGATGAGGTGATCAAAGAGTTTGGATTTGTCCAAACTTATGGAGAAGCTTGTATTTACAAGAAAGTGAGTGGGAGCAATGTGGCATTTCTGATATTATATGTGGATGACATATTATTGATCGGAAATGATATAGATCTTTTAAACAGTGTTAAAAGTTATCTAAACAGCAAATTTTCAATGAAGGACCTAGGTGAAGCGTCATACATATTAGGCATAAAGATCTATAGAGATAGATCTAGGCGCCTAATAGGGCTATCGCAAAGTACATACCTTGATAAGATTTTAAAGAAGTTTAAAATGGAAGATAGTAAGAAGGGGTACTTACCTATGACACAAGGCACGACATTGAGTAAGACTCAAAGTCCGGCTACGGCGGAACAAAGAGAGATAATGGACAAGGTCCCCTATGCTTCAGCCATAGGCTCTATAATGTACGCCATGCTATGTAAAAGACCGTATGTGGCACATGCTATTAGTTTGAATAGTAGGTACCAATCGGATCCAGGTTCAGAACACTGGAAAGCGGTCAAGAATATCCTTAAGTACTTACGAAGAACTAAGGATATGTTTCTTGTATACGGAGGTGAAGAAGATGTCGTCGCTAAGTGTTATGTTGATGGTAGCTTTGACACCGATCCGGATGACTCTAAGTCTCAATCCGGATACGTATTTCTCATGAATGGCGGAGCGATTAGTTGGAGGAGCTCCAAACAACCTGTGGTGGCGGGATCAACAACGGAGGCCGAATATGTTGCTGCTTCAGAAGCGGCTCAGGAAGCAGTTTGGATGAAGGAGTTCATATCCGAACTAGGTGTGGTTGCAAACGCGTTGGACCCAATGGTGATCTATTGTGACAACAATGGTGCCATTGCCAATGAGCCAAGGTCTCACAAGCATTCCAAGCATATTAAGCGCCGGTTTCACTCCATCCGTGAGCATGTCAAGGATGGAGATATAAAGATTTGTAAAGTACATACGGATCTCAATGTAGCAGATCCGTTGACTAAAACTCTCCCTAGAGCAAAACATGATCTACACCAGAACTCCATGGGTCTTAGATACATCACTATGTAACTAGATTATTGTCTCTAGTGCAAGTGGGAGACTGAAGGGAATATGCCCTGAGAGGCAATAATAAAATGTTTATTATGTGTATTCCAAGTATATGATAGATGTTTATTTTGCATGATATAATTGTATTAATATGGAAACGTTAATACATGTGTGTTTAATAAACAAACAGAAAGTTCCTAGTTATGCCTCTCTCATAAACTAGTTCGTTGATTAACAAGATGATCATAGTTTCTTGATCATAGACATTGGATGTTGTTAATAACGAGATCACAACATTAGTGTAATGGTGTGATGAACATTCATCCGAAGTATAGCATTACGATCAAAGTCATTGAGTTTATATTGCTATAAACAACTTACGAAGTAGTCCTAATCCTTAGACCATGAGATCATGCCAATCACTAACACCAGAAGAGTTTCTTGTTGACATCAAACGTCACTCCGTAACTGGGTGATTATAAAGATGGCTTCAAATCTACTAAAGTGTTATGTTGAGAATCATGGACCAAGAGTGGAATTTGTTCATCCCAATGACGGATAGATATGCTCTGGGCCCTCTCGGTGATATCACATACAATTCATATACTCATATTATCCCTACACATATTTCTATAAATAAAACCATTTTAAAAGAATAAAAACATTAAACACATTGCATAATTAGAAAGGGCTTGTTCTCCTGATTCCAATGATATAAAATTTGTCAAATTCTAACGTGGGAATCAAAAGTTATAGCTAAAACAAATTCAAACATCTAATAGATTCAATTCCTGTTTTTAAAACTAAACTGTTGCCACGCGTCTTAATATGATTGGCCGGTACCGCTTCGCGTTGGATCACGTTTCTGAGCCGCTGGATCTAACTTAATCGCGCAGACCAGATCCAATCTTACCGCTTCGCTCAGGTTCTATCGTAACCGCAGGATCTAGATCTAACGATCCTAAGCAGCCTGACCATCCAATGGCGGTGCTAGCGGCGGCGACAGGCGGCGGCGCCTCTGTCAGAGTTGCTACCGGCGTTCTAGGTCGCGCGGGAGAGGGGAAAGGGGCTTACCAGACTCTCCGTGTGCTGCTGATGCTCAAGGTGGCGGTGGTTTGGCAAGGGGCGCACGGAGATGGTCGCTGGAGCTCGTCGAAGTTGCGGGCGACGTCAGTTGCTTGCTGTCGAAGACGTTACCGGGGTTCTGCGTCGACCTAGCAAGAGCCAGATGGTTTAGGAGATGCGCAAGGGTCTGGCGATCAAGACTGTATCAAAGAGGAGGCAAGGGGCGGTCTCAGTTTACCTGAATCGCACGTCGGAGTCGAGCGGCGACTCAGGTGCCCGCGGGTGAGGACGAAGGCGTCGCTCTGGGTCATGAGAAAGCAAACGGAGGGCATTAGCGAACGCACAAGGTCATGCTGGTCACGGTGGTTTGAACTAGAGGCAGGGGGCGGTCAGTACTCACCGAGATTCGTCGCCGGAGTGCGTCTGTCTGCGGCGGCGCAAGGGCAATTGCGGGCAGCCTGGGGGCGTATCTGTCTGGCTTTGTTGGGGGAAATGGCCGCGTGGGGGAGGTGGTCTTATAGCCAGAGCGGGGGCAAGGATCGCGCGCTGTATCAATGGCAATTAAGCCCGCAATGACTGCGGCGAGGTAACAGCGGAGCGAGCGTCACGGACGCGCGTGATTGACGACGATGACGACGTGGTCGCAGGATCCACTCATCAGCGAGTTAAACAGAGAGAAGGTGGGGTCGCGTGGTCAGTGACTTGGTGGGTTCGTCCGCGAGTGAGCGAGAGAGAGGGAGAACCCGGGTGGGCTTAGTGGGCTGAAACCGTTGTTGGGCTAGATAGGTGGCGCTGGCCTTTTTCCATTTCTTTTCTCCTTTTCTTTTTCTGTTTTGATTTTCTGAAATGATTTTCAATTCCAAACCAAATGAGTTTGAATTCAAAACTTCTCTAGGTTTTTATACTGCAAACCTTACACTCAAATGTGTGTCAAACACTACTGTTTACTCAAAACACTTTGATCAAATGAAAATAAAATTAAAACCAAGCCTTTATGATGTATATACAATAGGCATAATATTGGTTTTATTCACTCATTTTGTTTTGAAACTTTGTTCAAGCTTTTGAAAGTGCCTAAGTTTGAATTTCAAAACCTTACTGAACTAAAACAAGTACCCTTCTCAAAGGAAGATAGCACTAAGGCTAGAGCAAACTTACATGAAATAATAAACATATATGCTTCTGTTTGAAATGATTTGTTTGAAATGAATTTCATATGATCATGGATGCATGGATGATATGCATGAGTTTGAAACATGATTTTAGGGATGTTACAATTGGTTAGCTTGCAAGCAAGTGATTTGATCACTAGAATGTTATATCACGGGAACGAGAAAAGAGTGCATGTCAGTAACGAGATCAAACTAGGTATGGAGATACCGATGATCGAATCTCGGACATGTAATATATCGTGAAACAAAGAGATTAAGATGCAAGCGTAAAAGGTTCCGACGATCACAGGAAAAGTCATCGTTGAATTTGTGGGAGTCAGTATGGATCTCCAGGTCCCGCTACTGATTATTGATTGGAGAAGGGTCTCGATCATGTCCACATTATTCACGAACCGTAGGGTGAAACACTTAAGGGACACTGGCATCCAGTTGGAGCAAATGTTTCATGCCGAAAGAATAAACAAGCACAGGAATTTATTTCACTAGATACCGAAACAGGTTTTCGGGTGAAATTGCATAAAGAGGTTATGCATGTGAAATGGAATTCTAGCAAGGGGTTATTTGTGAATGTTTGTCATTAAAGTAATTGACAAAATTCTGAATAAAATAAAAGAGTTTTATTTAATGAGAGTTTGCATTAAATTTGGTGGAAATTTAATGGCATGTTTGAGTGGGATTTTGAGTGGAGGAAATTTAAAGGAATTTTGTGAGTGGAGTGTCCACCCACATGAAGAGGGGAGGGCAAGGCGGCAGCCCCCATGTGCCGGCCACCCCCTTGGGGTCCCCCCTCCTCCTATAAAAGGCACCCCTCTCCTCACTTCTCACTCACACCTCCTCGTGAAGGATCTCTCTCCCCCTCTAGAATTTATCCCCCATGGTCTCGGATTAGCGAGATACATGTTCCCGGTGGCTATTCGGCAAGAAAGGGTTGTGCTTCCGCTGCATCGCTGGAGCGAGGAGGCGGAGGTTGCTCGGTGTCTTGTACGTGTGTGCGAGCACGGATGCGCTGTTCTTTGCGGCGCTAGGACTTCCTCTCGATCTTGAGATCGGCAAGAGATCGTCTACATCAACCACGAGTTGAACTCGTTAAGCTTTGCCGGTCTTCAAGGGTATGTTCTCCACGGATATACATCCGCCTGTTGTTTGTATCTAGTAGATAGATCTTGGTACATAGTTCCCATCGTAGGAAATTTTTTGTTTTTATGCTGCGAACATTACACCTTCCTCACGACTTCGTTGATGGAGTTCATCTACAAATAGAGATGAGAAAGAAGATTAGAAAAGTTTACGAGAAGAAAAAGACAAGTGTGGAAAATGTTGAAAAAAATTTCTTAGTGGTTTCTAATCCAATCCTAGGGTCATAAACTTACAGGCAACATAGTGCTCTGATACCATCTGTAAGATCCCACCTTTATAAAGGTAAAGATCCCTGTGATTGCAATCCTAGTCCCTGGATCAATTGCTAGCATCCACAGCTTAAGATGAAGTACACAGTAACAAAGGTAATTATTACATCGTCATTCCAGAGATAACATAGTCTTTTACAACTCCATAGCCATAGGCTAGTACAAGAGTTTATCATAAAAATATAAATAAAAGTCTTCATCTTCATGTGCCACAGGCAAGCATCTGAGTGTAGACTCATAACCCCTAATCATCATCAGAGTAACCTGCAACATCACAAGTTACAGCCACAGTGGGTCAATACATTGGAATAGTATTGGCAAGTGATACCTTAGTAGAATATTAGCATCTAGTTACTACATGAATTTGGCTAAGTGTAGCTTAGGCTTGCTTTGCTCAAATTAGGTTTTACCTATCAGTTGAAAACACTAAGTTTTTGTTTGGCAAAACTCCCAAGGAACCACCAATAGAAATTGGTGAACCTTCACCCTTGTTCAACCACAAGTTTTAACTTAGAAAATTGGGATGAGGAGATTCTTGATAGCTTCCATGTCTTGATGCTGAAATTGTCCATTACCGGGGACACGGCTAAGTACTTAGTTTCTTCCTTCTGCAGAGGTGGTGCACTTTCCCCACAAGACTTGATTTTCACCAAGACAAGACCTTTCAGAAGCCTTTCCTTAGACCAAATGGACGCGTTCCAACCTATCATCCCACTACCACCAATTGTCCAAATGGCTAAGTTATTGCAACCTATATGATCCAGGCAGAGCCCATAATGCCATGTGGTTGCACTAGAAGCTTCTTAACATATGGCATCTCAAATCCCTTTGTTCCTGGGTGGCAATCCACACGTGAGATACACAAGGTAAACCATATAAATGGGCCTTGTGTAACCACTCAACCAAAAACCACCAAGCAATTACCATTCCACCCAGGTGTTTCATTCACATAGTTGTTTTATTAAGCAAAAACATAAGTCAAAGACTTAACAATATTTTCCCATAGCATGTATATATTTCACCCTTGGTTGCTACTAGCTAGGCTAAGCATGGTAATAGCAAGTATCTTAACTTAGAGAAAATTCTAACAATTCTACAACTACTAGGATTTCCCAAGCATAGCATATAGATACTTAGCAAAATATTCATGCAAGCCCTATACAAAATATTTCTAATGCATAGTCAAAATATTGGGACAAAAATATGAAGCACCACTTGCCTTGGTAGTTGGGGGAGTAGCAACAATCCTCACAATCACAATCACCACTATCACCAAAATCTACACATAAAATGATAGCACCAAATTCACATATCAAAATAAACAAGCAAAAATATATGAATGCATGCAAATGCCATGTAATGATTTTTCCCATTCAAACAAGACAAGTGAAACAATACTGAACACTAAACTAAACATTTATACACTAATCAAACTTAATTTGATCTTCAAAACATTTTTCAAATAATTTTTATACTCAAAATAGGCCTACAAATGTCTCTGCAAAAATAACCAATTTTACAGAAGAAATTATTAAACAAAGTGCATCGTTGGATAGAATTCTTTCTCCTGATTCCAATGATATAAAATTTGTAAAATTTGAACGTGGGGATCAAAAGTTATGAATTTTGCAAGTTTGAACATCTAATAGAAATGTTTCTGTATTTTTAAATAAAACAGCGCCACGCGGCAGCTTCTGATTCGTCGGTACCGGTTCGTACGGATCAGCTAACGTGGTCCGTTGGATTTAAGTGGCAGCGCACGGCCAGATCTGCTCGCACTGCTTCTCTTAAGTGATCTATTTCTACGCATCAGATCTAGATCTAACGGCCTAAATCAATCGAACCAAAAACCAGCGGCGCTGTGACGGTGGCTGGCGGCGGCGCGGTTAGACGGTGATGCTACTGGCGATACAGGAAGCGAGAAGGTTAGTGGGGGTAGCTCACCGAGTTCGCGTGACGACGCTGATGGTCAAGGTGGTCTTCGTTGGCGAAGGGGCGCTCGGAAACGTCAGGGATTCCTCGCCGGAGTTCGCGAAGGCGTCGGGTACGGCTGTTCGTCGTTGTTGGCGAAGGTACAGATCATGCCAGGGAAAAGAAGTAGTGCGTCAGATGCGCAAAGTGATGCTGGTCATGCGAGTGTCAACGAGAGGGGGCGGCGCGGTCAGTACTAACCAGAGGAGTTCGTCGGAGAATAGGCAGACGACAGCGCTGTTCTGATCGAAGACGTAGTCGAGGTTTCCGGGCGCGCGCGAGTGAGCTGGTGGTACTGGGAGGTGCACAAGGTGAAGTGGAGCATGCTCGTGTGAACCAGGAGCAGAGGGGTGGACGGGGTTGGCCGGAATTGGAGCTGCAGTCCGTCGGAGCAGCGGTGGTGTTTAGCGAAATAGGGGCAGCCTAGTGGCGGAGTGGGGGTGCTGAGCGAGGGGAAATGGTCATCGAGGGGTGGGGGTTAAGTAGCCGGAGCCAGGGCGAGGATCACGCATGAAAACTTCGGCATTTACTCGAGTTATGGCGCGGCAGTGAAGGAGTAGAAACAGCCGGCTACGACGTGGTCGCGGGCGTGATTTGGGGAAGAAGGGGGTGAGATGGCGAGGGTCCACCGGTCAGTCTCTGCGGGGTAAGTTTGCGCGCGTGGAAGAGGGAGAGGTAAGGGGCTGCTCCGGGTGGGCTTGCTGGGCCGGTTCTGGTGCTGGGCTCATTTTGCAGCGCTGGTTTTTATTCTTTTCCTTTTCCCTTTTCTTTTTCTAATTTGATTTTCAGGAATGTTTTTCAAATGAATTCAAATGAGTTTGAATTCAATCTTATTCTGGATTTTTGTAAAGTGAACTATGTACATAAATGAATACAAAACCTTGATGTTCACTCAAAATATAATTTCCCATTGAATTTAAAAATAAACATTGCCTTTATCATTTATTTAATATAGACATATGAATGGTTTTAATTTCATATTTTGTTTTGAAAAACTTTGTCCAAGCTTTGGAAATATCCATCAATTCTATGTTAAATACTTTTCTGGTCAAAACATATATTCTCATAATAGAGAGTAGCATTAAGGCTATTGCCTTGCTTACATAAAATAATAGATCACAATGTTTCTGTTTTTGAAGAAATGATCCTAAAATGATTATGAATGCATGAATGATATGCAAACTTTGAAATCATGATTTTTGGGATGTTACAGATCTAACCCCCTTAAGGTGAATCTAGCCCTCGAGATTCGGATTGGCTAGCAAATAGGTGAGGGCGGTCTTTCCGAAGATCATCTTCTCTTTCCCATGTTGCTTCTTCTTCGGAGTGATGGTTCCACTGAACTTTGCAGAATTTGATAGTCTTTGTCCGAGTAACTCTTTCTGCAGTCTCAAGAATCTTGATAGGTTTTTCCTCATAAGTGAGATCACTTTCCAATTGGACCTCCTCCAAAGGTATAGTATCCTTCAAAGAAGTCTCCTCCATCTCTGGATGGCATTTCTTTAGCTGACTCACATGAAACACATTGTGAACGGCAGACAATGATTCAGGCAATTCAATCTCATATGCCACTTCTCCTTTACGGCTCAGAATCTTGAATGGTCCAACATATCTTGGGGCCAATTTTCCTTTGACTCCAAATCTCTTCACTCCACGTAGTGGTGATACTCTAAGATATGCTCTATCACCCACCTCATAGGTGACTTCCCTACGCTTGGGATCTGCGTAGCTCTTTTGTCGAGACTGTGCTATCTTCAATCTGTCCTTTACTAACTTGACTTTCTCTTCAGCTTTCTTGATTAGTTCTGGCCCGAACAAGTTTCTTTCTCCAACACCATTCCATAATAATGGCGTAGTACACTTTCTCCCATAGAGAAACTCAAACGGTGCCATCTCGATACTATCTTGATAGCTGTTGTTATAAGAGAATTCTGTGTAAGGCAGACTTTCATCCCAACTAGCTCCATAATCTAGGGCACATGCCCTCAACATATCCTCTAAGATCTGGTTGGTCCTTTTTGTCTGTCCATCAGTCTGGGGATGAAAAGCAGTACTGAATTCCAATCTCGTTCCAAATGATTCATGCAGTTGCCTCCAAAAATGAGAAATGAATTAAGTTCCCCTATCAGAAACAATACTCTTGGGTACTCCATGCAGACACACAATCCTATTCATATAGATCTTGGCCAGCTTAGCACTTGTATAGGTTGTCTTCACGGGTATGAAATGAGCCACTTTAGTTAGGCGATCCACTACTACACAAATAGAATCATATCCTGATCTGGTCCTTGGCAATCCGGTGATGAAATCCATGCCAATCTTGTCCCACTTCCAATCAGGAATAGGTAATGGTTGTAACAATCCTGCTGGTTTCTGATGTTTCGCTTTCACTCTACTACATACATCACACAAATTACTATGTTCGGCGATGTCCTTCTTGAGATTATTCCACCAAAATCTTTCCTTCACATCCATGTACATTTTGGTGTTACCCGGATGAATGGAATATGGTGAGTTGTGTGCTTCTTGTAAGATCAGTTTCCGAATCTCCGGATCTTGCGGAATACAGATACGTTTTCCATACCATAAAGTACCCTGTTCGTCTTCATGGAATCCTTTGGATTTTCCCTTGCAAATCTTTTCCTTAATCTCCTCAATTTCCTTGTTCGTCTTTTGGTCTTCCTTGATTTTGTCCAACAAGGTGGGTTGAACATCTAATGACATGAGATGTCCCTCAGGCACAATCTCCAATCCGAGGTCTCTAAATTGGGCACACAGATCATCTGGCAACTCTCCCTTAGTAAGGCCATTCACATAAACCTTACGGCTTAGTGCATCCGCTACAACATTTGCTTTACCGGGGTGGTATTGCAAACTCAAGTCATAGTCCTTGATGAGTTCTAGCCATCTTCTTTGTCTCATGTTGATTTCTTTCTGAGTGAAGATATACTTCAAACTTTTGTGATCTGTGAACACTTCACATCGCTTTCCCAAAAGATAATGTCTCCATGTTTTGAGTGCATGGACAACAGAGGCTAACTCTAAATCATGAGTAGGATAATTCACCTCATGAGTTTTGAGTTGTCTCGAGGCATAAGCCACAACTTTCCCTTCTTGCATATGAACTGCACCTAATCCATGATGAGATGCATCACAATTATCTTGTAAATCCTTCTCTAAATCTGGCAGACATAGGATTGGTGCTGTCACTAGTCTCTTCTTCAATTCTTGAAAACTGAGCTCACATCCCTCAGTCCAAGCAAATTTTTTGTCTTTCTTTAGTAACTCCGTCATTGTCTTAGCTACCTTGGAGAAATTCTCAATGAATCTTCTATAGTATCCTGCCATGCCAAGGAAACTACGAACTTCTTTCACTGACTTAGGAGATTCCCATTCAGTTACAGCTGACACTTTTGCGGGATCAACTGCTACACCATCTCCTGACACAATGTGTCCAAGAAATCCAACTTCATTCAACCAAAATTCACAGTTGCTGAATTTGGCATACAGCTTATGCTCTCTAAGCTTCTCAAGTATCATACGCAAATGTCCCTCATGCTCTTCATTGCTCTTGGAGTAGATCAAAATGTCATAGATGAAAACGACAACAAACTTGTCAAGAAACTCCATGAACACCATGTTCATCATATTCATGAAGTAAGCCGGTGCATTGGTCAAACCAAATGGCATCACGGTGTACTCATACAATCCATACCTAGTGGTGAAAGCTGTCTTAGGTATGTCTTGCTCCCTTATCTTAAGCTGAAAATAACCTGACTAAAGATCAATCTTTGAGAACACACATGCTCCTTCTAGCTGATCAAACAAATCATTGATTCTGGGCAAAGGGTATTTGTTCTTGATAGTCACCTCATTGAGTGAACGATAATCGATGCATAACCTTTGACTTCTATCTTTCTTTTCCACAAACAATACTGGTGCTCCCCAAGATGAAGAACTTGGTTGAATAAATCTTTTCTTCAACTGTTCTCCAAGTTGTTTCTTGAGTTCTTTCAACTCATCAACTGACATCTTGTAAGGTCTCTTTGCTATTGGTCCTGATCCTGGCAGCAAGTCAATCAGAAACTCCACATCTCTATCTGGTGGCATTCCCGGTAATTCTTCTGGAAACACATCTGGATATTCTCTCACAATTAGCACACTGTCTATGCTAACCCCCTTAAGGGAATTTAGCTTACTCCCTTTTGATTCAAAATTAGTCTTGAATCTAATCCTTTTATTATCAGGGGTTGTGAGTGTGACAGTATGATTGGAACAATCTAGCACTCCCTTGTACTTAGTTATCCAGTCCATTCCCAGAATGACATCCAATCCTTGGGAATTTAGGATTATCAAATTAACTGGAAACTTATACTTCCCAAATTCTATGACTAGATCATGACATCCTGAGTTCACTATCATTTCTCCACCAGGAGAACTTACTTTTATAGGACACCCAATAGTTTTAACTGGAAGTTCATTTCTATCAACAAATGCTCTTGATATGAATGAATGCGATGCGCCAGTATCAAAAAGAACAAGTGCTGGAACAAAATTTAGTTTGAACTTAGCAGCCACAGCATCAGGTTCCTCATAAATCTCTTCCACATTGATGTGGTTTACTTGTCCCTTCTGGAAAGGGTTGGGCTTGGTGGTCCCTTCAACTTTCTTTTCTGGGCACTCATTTGCATAATGCTCCATCTTCTTACACTTGAAACATTCAACCTGACTGGTATCTCTCTTTGCAGGCTGACTACCACTTCCACTTCCACCTCCACTGTGGTGACTCTTGTGTCCACTCTTGTGGTTCTTGTACTTGTCATTATCATGACTACAGTGATGCTTGTTGTCATGATGGCGGTTGTGGCTGTGGTGGTTGTTGTACTTTCCATGTTTGTGGGATCCAGAACTCCTACTATCATCATGATGGGAACGCTTGTGAGACGATCTCGAGCTATGCTTGTCAAAGTTGTGCTTCCTCTTTCTGCTTTCAACCTGTTTCATCTTGTTCTCCAAGATGGTAGCCTTGTCATAAAGTTATTGGTAGGTTGGGACATAGGCAACAGACAGCTGCAGATTCGGTTCATCATTTAGTCCTTCGAGGAATTTCTCCTTCCTCAACTTCATCCGGTGCATAACGTGCCAGATTGTTGAATTCCTCAATATATTCAGCCACACTGCGGTGATGCTGCTTCAGATTATGGAACTCCTTCTTCTTCAAATTCATTACCCCGGATGAGAGGTGAGCTGTACGGAATCCATCCTCAAAGATAGCCCAAGTCACATCCTCAATGAGAGTGGTGATCTGAAAGTTATCCCACCAAGTTGCTGCTGGTCCTTCCAATAGATGTGCTGCAAACCTGACCTTCTCCTCGTCGGTGCAGCCGACAGTTACCAAATCCTTGTTCACCGAACGTAGCCAATCATTGGCCACCATTGGATCAGTGGTTCCTGAGAACTTTGCAGGCCTCAGTCTTAGGAATCTGGTGAGCATGTCAAATACTGGTGGATTGTTCGGGTTGTTGTTGTAATTGCTGCTGTTGTTGTTGTTGTTGTTGTTGTTTTTATTCTGATTCTGGTTCTGCATAAAAGTGGTCATCATCTGCATCAGTTGTGTCTGTGCTGTCATCAACTGATGCATCTCGGGAGTGACATTGTTGTTGTTTGGGTTGGGGTTGGCACGTCGAGGAGGCATCTGTGGTTTTCATAAGGATAAGAATGAGATACCCATAGATGCTTAACATGCACAATACATCACATACCCAATCACAATAACCAAGCATCAAAATAACATAGAGTTTAAACGACATAAACACAAGTTTGGAAATGCAAAACACACCATAACAAGCCACCCACATGTTGGATGGTCATTGCGACTCAATAATCAAAAGTACGGTAGATGAAAGATAAATGAGTAGCCAACACTACTCCTCCGCATCAATATCCACATCAACAAGGGTAAGACCTGCATTCTCTATAGCGGTCTTGTACTCCTCAACATTAGTAGTCAAGGCCTCTATCTTGGCCCTAAGAGCCCTCTTGTGTGAGCGAAGCCTCTCGATCACTCCCTGCTGATGCTCAAACTCGAAGTCCTTGGCCTCTAGCTCTTCCTTCATCTCCCGGATCTTCTTGTTCCTGTCTTGGACTCTCTTCTCCTGGCTCTTGAATTTCTTGTCCTGGCTTTCAAACTTGGCCTCCATTTCCTTGACTATCTCGTCTTGCTCCACGAAGAGCTTGTCCTTCTCTCGGAGCTGAACCTGGAGCTCGTCATTGCTAAGCATGATGTTTGTCCTATCAGTATCTAAGTGCCTAATAAGACCCTCTAGGTCCTGAAGGTACAGACGAATCCCATCGTCTCTCTAGTAGCATCCTCGTACTCTATAGCCTCACCCTCCTCGTTGCGTCTCCCGAAGGGGTGAAAGTAAAGACCTCTAAGCTCTGTGGAGTGTCTCCCTACCAGGCGCCCAAGTAACTCCTTCTAGGCCTTTCTCCTTGTCGTCATGCATCAGCTTGAAAGTGATGGTCTCCGTGATTGGCTCTATCTGGCGTCTAGGCTGGGTGACTCTGAAGCCCCAAAGGTCCTTCCTCTCAAACTTGGTGAGTGGAAGTGTCATGATGCTAGGAAGTGGAAGGTTGAGCACATTAGTGAGCTCAATGAGACGAGTACCAAAACGAGTTCCCTTGAACTCCTCGGCCGTGTTGATAGTAACATTAGGCATCTATTTTTATAAGATAGAGAAAAGTTAGAATCAACATCAATAGAGAAAAATCACAAGACAAAATATCACAAGCATATCTTTTGCAACAATCACACAAGTCATGGCATACACAAATCCATTACAAGCATCAAAGGTTCAACATAACTTAGACAAATTTTTGAAAGTAAAACGATAAATGTGGTGGTCCAACTAACGGAGTACATTACAATCCCCACTCACTTGCCAAGTTGGCTATCAGGGCATCCCTAGAGGCAATCTGTCGATCTTGATCACATGACTCCATTGCTAAGTAGGAGGGGGTGGGGGCGGCCGAAGTTGGGGGAGCGTCTGTTGCCTTAGGGGAGCGGCGGACGCATGTTGTTTTTTCCACCAGATATCCAACACGTGCTATGTTTCTCTGACCGTCTTGTGCATATTGGTGTGTGCTTGTTGTGGTTTAGCCTTACTTGTGATGTCTGGTAAGCTCACCATCTAGGGAAGATATTAGCATACCACACGAAAATGCTGAAACCAAACACGCGTGATCCTTTCTCCTAGGCCTAATACAGCCAACCAAACGAGAGGGCCTTATTTCTATCCAATTTCTAAATAGTGTCAATACGGGCTACGGAATAACTGAAAGATTTTGGTCTAAAGGCTAATCCGCGCATGCAGTCTTATACAGTCTCCAGTCTCCGCGGGTGCAAGTTGCATATATGAAAAAAAACTCGCACAAGAACTAAACACACCCTTATTTATATATATAGAGAGAGTAGATCACTGTTAGACCTGATCACTACGGTTTCTTGTAATTTACTCATTGTTCTTCTGTCATGGTATACTCTCTCCCTCCACAAATAAGTGTATTTTTATTAAATTTGACCAATCTTATATATAAATATGTCAACATATATTACATTAAATTGTGAAATTTTATAAAACTAAATTTGTAAACACATCTAGAGATATCATCATAAATACTATGTTTTTTTTATAAAATTAGTCAAAATTTATTAAATTTGACTTAAAATCTAGAAGTACACTTATCTTCTGACGGAGCCAGTATGTACTTGTGCGGTGTGTACGTGCATCGGTTGTGGACTTCACACGGCGACACTGTCCCAAATATCCAGAAGGATAGATATATCCTCACAAAACAATCTGATGACATGGACCAAACCAACCAGCTCCGCATCGAAAGGCCACGAAGCACGACGGCGACGCATTTTCTTTCTTCTTCTAGCACCTCCCCTCGCGAGCCGGCCCCACATGCTCCCTGTCCCCGTGTGGATGGATCACGATTCACGCCACTGGACAGGGGACGACTTGCGAGCCCCCCCTGGAAAACATATGGCCAGGACATTTCGGGAGGTTTTTTGTAGCGCCAGCCCGAGAGCGAGAGCAGCTTGTGGCCAGGAGCCGCCCGTTTGCGGCAGGCAGGCGCGACAGCCACGCTTATCTACTTGCCGCTTCTAGCGCCACGCCGCGTGTCGGGCGGCCGCGGCCGCACCAGCAGCGTTCGTGGCGTGGGCCTCCCTCTCGCCCGACGTGTCATAAAGCGCACGGAAAGATCGCACCGCGTCCCTCGCTTTTTGTTATCCTCCCCGTTCCGCCTCGCGCTTTCTTTAATCCACCCGCACAGTCACGGATGCGCTGGCTCGTCTGTGCTCGCGGACCTGCGGTGCTCTAATTCTAGTGGCTGACATATTTTCCTAGTTTGTAGGATTTTCTTTTGAAGTGAAGGTGTCGTCGATATCCAACACGACAGTAAAAAATACTCCTCACATCCATATGACTCAAATTTATCTAGATATGAATACATTCGTATCTAGATGAATTTAAGTTAAGTAATACGGATAGAGGGGAGTAGTTAAATCTGTAAATATAAATTTGATTTAAAAAATGGTATATTTTAGATCCCGTAAAACCCGAGAACCTTGTATTGCCATATTCGGAAACAATTTTACCAGTGCCCTTCAAATGTGTCAAACCTTCGCGAGAGGGAAATTTTGGCCCAACTTTTATTGGAATGCCGCCGAACTCATCGGAATCCGACGAAATCCCACCACGAGCTCCGATTTCATTCAAGTATGTGCATGTTTTCGACGAGTCGCCTCGATATCGACCGATTCCGGCAAGCCGGGTGTAGGCAGCAACACCGGTCGACCAGCTCCTTTGGAGCCTCACCGCGCAACAACACTAGCCAACCATGGCTCCATGTAATCTATCAGCGGGCGACGCCAGGAAAGGGTGGTCGGGCTGAGTTAGGGGCAGTAGGTGGAGGCACTGGGGCAGGGACGGCGACAAGCGGCGGCGTAGGGGACAAGGACAGGGATGCTGGGGGTGGCGCGGGAAGGCCTAGGCGGCGACACGGGGGAGGCCCTAGCAGCGGCGCGGGGAGCCCATCGACGGCTAGACGACGAGAAAGGAAAAAAAAAAGATGGGCCACATGTAGGGCCTACACATTACGTTACCATTGTCCATTTATTGTAGCTATTCTGTCCGGATCACTTTTGCACCATAAAAACGGTTTTAGGTGTCTGTATATGTTTTATAGGGGTGGATTTTATGGGATCTGCCCAGAGATGCTCTAACACCGTAGGTTTTCCTCTTCTAGCTATGTTTTTTTTTTTTTTGACCTGCTCTTCTAGCTATGTAAGATAGTAGTAGCACGAGTTACTATTTTTGTTCTCCAAATCCGTCCCGGAAGCATGCACGAGATGGACCGGGATTAAGCATGGAGCCCTATGGTTAAGGCGGCCCTGTGATTTCCTCCAGTCCATGCCGCGCCGCTCGCCTCGCCCTCGTGAGAGAGCACACGTTGCATGCAACAAGGAGCAGCATCCGCATATGTTTCCACACGCGTGCGAGCGAGAGTGCGAGGCAAATGGAGCACCCGCGGCACATGACGGCGACGGAACCGGAGGAGCAGCCACAGCCACGAGAACGAGCGGCTCTCCGTAGGATTTATATTTTCCTCCCGAGATAAACCGGAAAAATCCCGTCCTACGTGGCGCGCCCCACCATGCTCTTTTTCTCTCGTCCCCTCACTCGCCAGCGCGCCGGGCCCTACGCAGCGCTCTCTTTTATTCGACTCTTCTCCCCTCTCCTCCCCTTCCTGTCCTCTCGTCTCCTCCTTCTCTCCGGCCGAGCTCTAGGAAAGAAAAAAGCTTGGGGTCTGGTCTGGGAGGCTGTGGCACTGGTGCTGGGTGTGGCGAACTTGGGGAGTGTGATCTTGATTGGGTTGCTGGCTTGGAGATGGCCTGTTTGCAGGTAATTCATCCATGTTTGTTCGGTATCCCTTCCTCCTTCCTTCTTTCTTTCTTGAGATCCTTCGGGGAAACGATCTTGATGAGGTTCTCGGAAATAGATTATGTGATGCTTCTTCTTCCTCTTCTTCTTTGCAGGAGAACGCCATGGCAACCTACGAGAACACCGTGGATCATCCAAAGAATCATCTCAACTCTGACGACATGGAAGTGTCAGGGGAAGATCACGTGCCAAAGGTACAACAGCAACACCGCACCAAATAGCCGCTGCAAAATCTGATCCGTTTTACCCGTGTGTTCTTTGTGCCGACTCTGAAACAAATTCTTTGCCCCAATTGACCAGGCGCGCAAGCCGTACACGATCACCAAGCAGCGGGAGAAGTGGACCGAGGAGGAGCACAGGCGGTTCCTCGAAGCCCTGCAGTTACACGGCCGCGCTTGGCGCCGTATACAAGGTACGCCCACGCGCGCGTCCACGCATCACAGCCAGCCAGCATCGCTGGACTGTCTGGATTCACCTGAACTAAACCAGTCTCTTCCTCTCTGCGAGCGCAGAGCACATCGGCACCAAGACGGCCGTCCAAATCCGGAGCCACGCGCAGAAGTTCTTCACTAAGGTCGTGCCGGCGTCTCTGTCACTATCGCGCTACGGTGTTTTACATCTTCTCTGACGCCGAATTCGCCTCCTTCTCCCCTGCAGGTCACCAGGGAATCCTCGGGCAGCGGCAGTGGCTCGGGCGCCGCGGCGGCGGTGGCGACGGCGGCGATCCAGATCCCCCCGCCACGGCCGAAGAGGAAGCCGGCGCACCCGTACCCGCGCAAAGCGGACGACGGCGCGGCGGCCGCCGGTAGTAAGCACGTCCCGGGGCTCACGCAGCTGGAGAGGCCTCCTGTGAGGACGCAGTCTCTGTGCGAGTCTCAGGAGGAGGGGTCGCCCACGTCGGTGCTCACCGCGTCGCGGCTTGGAGCAGAGGCCTCGGGCGGCCGGTTCTCCAAAAACAACTCAGGCGGCAGCAGGTCGCTGGCCTCGTCGGTGGACAGAGGGGACGGCTGCCTATCGCCAAACACCAAGGTACGGTATTCTTGTAAATTTCAGTATGGCAAAACCTGAGGCATACAGTATCCAATCCAATAGCAATAAAAAAAGAGAGAATTACCACCGCAAAGTCGCCTGAAAATTCCTTGGAGTTCAGTCAACCATCATAGACTTCAGGTTGCCTTGAAATTAGAGAAAATATAAGAAAATTTCATATTTATGTGGGACTGGGGGTGGTGAAAATTGACTGGAGTATAAGAAAATTTCATATATATGTGGGTCTGAGGGTAGTGAAAATTGACTGGAGTACAAGAAAAGTTCAGTTACATTCATGCTGTCACCAAAAAAGATGGACAAGAGACTAGTATGTGCTGTCAATTTAATTAGGATGAAAGCAACCCAACTTCTAGCTGAGTTTGGCTCAGCTCCTCATATTGCAATACAAAGGACCAATCATTTCAGAAACACAAAGACCAGTCTACACGCCACATGAGACCTAATGCTGACAGCACTTTCAAGAAACGAACACATTTTAGATGAACACACAATTTGAGATAGCCAATTGCGAATATGATCTGTTCAGTTACGTGATCTGCCTTGACACGGCCGATACCTTCTAATTATAACACGTTTCTGAAACGTCAATTTCAGATGTCAGAGTACACTGGAAACAGTGATGCCAAAGAAGTATCATGTGCAGCAGGATCAGAGACATCTGTCCTTAAGCTATTCGGTAAGAGTGTCACTGTGAAGGATTCATATCAGAAGCCGAAAGCTAGCACGGGTAACCTGCAGAACGGCGGGGACTTGGAAACAGAAGCTGCAGCAGATGCAACTACGCAAGGAAGCAGAAACCTACCTTCTGCCGGAGCTGCAGAAGGAAGCTCATGGAATCCATGGCCGACCAGCATGCAGCAGTTCGTGTATTTTGTTCCTCAACCGGATGGTTTCACCACGCAATCTGCCATGCCATGGTTCAGCTACAACGGGGCCATGCCTGGCGCGATGTTCTACCAGCAGGCCGTGGCTTCAGGCCAGCACCACAGCCATCGTTCAGAGGCTGCGGATCAGAAAGCCAAGCAGAGGGAAGGATCCTGGACAGGCTCAAACACGGGCACTGGATCAGGAGCTCAGAATTCGGATGCTACCGACTCTCGAGGGAGAGGAAACAGCAGCGAGAGCGACACGACGCCTCTGCCACGGCTAACAAAGTGCGAGAGCTCGGTTTCTGTCAGCCTGCAGAGAGGTTTTGTGCCATACAAGAGATGCGCGGCTGAGAGCGAGTTGATGCGATCTGAGGCGCCCAGAGAGGAGGCCGACGGCGAGCTGACGAGGCTGTGCTTGTGACACCCGAAGCCTTCGACGTGCTTCGCCACATTTTAGATGT
The DNA here is from genome assembly GCA_910589765.1 of Avena atlantica. Lineage (NCBI taxonomy): Eukaryota > Viridiplantae > Streptophyta > Magnoliopsida > Poales > Poaceae > Avena > Avena atlantica. The sequence continues at coordinate 217,832,750 of OU342738.1, forward strand.
TTGCTAGTTTTGCTCTGGTTCAGAGAGCCGATCTGCAGCGGGAAGAAGCGACTACTCGTCTCCTGCTGCTTTTGCCTGTCGTCGGTATGTTGCACTTCTCTGAAGCAGCTCGAGGCCAAACTAGATTGAGCAATTCTGGTTCTTGCTCGTGAATATATATATAGTAGATGGAATCTGTAGCATCCATGATTTTGTTTTCTACAGCGTTTCTGCAATTTTCCCCCGAATCTCGGGAGGTTCGGAGTTCAGTGTTGTTGCCTGTATCAACCTGGATCCGAGAGAGGGTTGCCATAGTCTGACTGCGTGTAAGCTAGGATTGTATCATCACTCTCTAGTCTGCATTCTGTGAAACATACAAGTACATATGATGGGCAGAAGACGAACAAACGTCGAATGCTCTGTAAATCTGAAGTACTACTGTAACATTATACTTGGAATCTGATATAATTTGCAACTTCAGCCTGCCAGTTGTGTGATGAGCTATTCAGTTTGCCAGGTGAATTTTCAGTGTATGTGTTCTACAGTTTGAACCATCATTAAGGGTTGGGTTGCCCTTACCTTTCTTCGAATCAGGGGTCCGGGGCAGTAGAGGGGATCGACATAGAAGAAAGTGCGGCGCGACGGAGGAGTGGAGGCGCGCGCGGTAGGCGCGGGGGAAAGTAGGCTGTCGTGCCAAATCACCACCGGAGACACATTTTTGTTGCAGCGGCCCCAATGTCGTCAGAGGGGTGGGGGCGGGGGCGGCTGGGATCCCCGAGCCGGCGGCTGGGATCGCTGGCTCGCCGCGGCCCGGGAGAAGCGCGCAGGCAGCTTCAACTAGAGCCATCGCCACGCCGAGTCGCAATTGCTCCTGTCCAAAAACAAAGACGGGGTGCTTCAAAACCAGCCGTCCCGGTATGTATTTGCTCCGATTACGAAAGCTATGCCTAAGAATCCGGTCAATATGCATTACAAACTTTTACGTTTGAGTTCTGAATGATTGGATCACTGGAGGTTTCGAGGGGAGGCCCCTGATTCAACTCAAACCTACCATCTGCACAGTCGTATAAGGGAACCATGGAGACCTTTTTTTTTCCGAAAAGGAGGAAATACCTCTGCACTGCCTCGGTTGACTCCTACTTCTACAAAGCAATTGCAGATGTCACGATTTACTTCTGCAAATTACTTCCTACAGTAGTACCTAGTAGAACAAAGATTGATGTCTCGATTCCATTGATCCATCATTCCAGCTACTCACCTATGTCTTTACCGAACAGTAGCATCTTTCTCTTTGTAACCATTCGGAATCCCTTACTATTTACACTGCTAGTCGCTGATGATTACTCCGTCATTTCTTCCATGCTGCTGTACTTTGCAAACACCCTGCTCTCATTCGCTTCCCACCATTTTTGTGCTTCCTTCTCTCCAAAGTGTTTCCGGCTGCACAATTGATCGAAAGAGCAAGTTATTGCAAAGGTAAACTATTTGGGGAATGTGTGGGTGTTAACGGGGACGAGTATCTTTTCCTGAGTTCACCTGAATCGGATGCGCTTGAGGCACTTGTTTCCACCGGGGGATGTGACAATAGTGACATACACCCCACGCTCGATTTGCTCGATCGTGCCGTTGGGATCGATAGGAGGAACAATGGTATCTGTTTCCCCAGCATAAATATTGCTGTTATTGGGCGCTCTTCTGCCATTTCGATGCGCGACCGAGTCATGGGCCAACACTATGTTTTTAGATTGTATAGGTTCTCTGTCCAATTGCTGATAGTGTTCTCTGATGCCACTCGGCTTAAATTTGCCGGTCACAGGGTTTTTGTCGGGTGGGTCTGGTAATTCTGCTTTTACTGGTTGTCCATTGGTGATGCGGCTAGGTATAGTCTCGGAGTTGTGTGATTGCTCACCAGCTAAAATCTCGTTTGACAAAGCCTTCCTCTGCACAATTTTCCACAGATAACTTTCTTACATAACTAATCACATAATATCTGAGTAGGATGGGAACTGGCATAGGTTAGACTTTATACCTGATTGGTTAAAACCTTTATAATGTCTTTTGCAGCTTTGCTCTTTGCAGCTTCATTCCTGACAATCATCCATGTTTCTTCAACTTTTCTTTTGTACGACCGAACCTTCAGGCTTCTATGCCGGCATTGTTCTGCAAGGATGGTCACCTGCTTAGATAAGAGCACAGTAATCATTAGATCTAGTTCCCATCTCAGTATAAAAATAAGATAGTTGTTGGTGAAATATATGATATAAAAGTTAAAAGGTCAACAAAAGCCCAGCATTACAAACAGTGTTATATGAATTACCTGTGCTTGAAGCTGTTTCACTTCTCTTAGTAATATCTTTTCCGTCAAGTCTAGCTCTGCTTTCACATTGCTAGCTGCCTGTGGGAAAGAGCTGGTACCCTTTGATGGCACTGGTTCAGGCATTCTCTGTGTAAGAGAAACATTGACTGTCTGATTATTTGATGTGGAATGCCATGGAATGTTGTCTCGTGCACACCTAAATTGACTTGGGCACTCTACTTGCCCCCATGTCTGTGTTTTCGCTTGATCCTGAGTAGTCATGTCCTGATTCCTCTGCTTGGAACCCTGTGTCATTGACATTTTTTCCATCATAGAATTTGCTTCCTTGAGTATACGTGACAACTTTGGTGTATATGCTCTTATTTCTGTTGGAAATGCCTCCTTTTCGATCATCTGTTGTGAACTTAATGTGCCATGTTCTTTAATTATCTGCAGTTGAGAGAAACACGCATCACAAACGCGGTACCTTTTGTTCCTATCTGGTCCAAGAGCTGCCCTTGAAACCTTGTTGCTGCTACAGGAATTGCAGAACATGGAACCGCAGTTGTAGCAGTAATGCTTCTTCCTTGTAAAGCTGAAAGACAGCTGGCAAGTGCTGCATAAAGATTGATCCTTGCCTGAGATTGACCTATGCAAACAAACTGCAACAGTAAAATTGGAACCGCATGCTATACTCTCCACCTGCATATCTTCCAAGGACTCCACTAGAGTTGGGGAATTCCTGTCAACATAGTCACCTAAACCAAGTTGACCTTCTGTGCCTTTGCCCCAAGTATATACCTTTCCATTCATTGTCAACACTGCGACATGGGAAGATCCTGATGATATCTCTCGGACAAACTCAGTCTTAAGAGGCCCTTCAACTGAACAAATAGACGTGTCATCTGATTGGTGTTTTCCTAATTGTCCATGTTGCTTGCTTCCAATGATGAAAACAACACCACTTATTGTAAGTGCGACTGTTAGTGTCTTCGTACAGGATACCTGAGCAAAATCAACATCAATGAGTGGCTTGACACATGTCGGTACAAGCTTCAGTTTATTGTCAGCATATCCCAGCTTTCCTCTATCTGCATCGCCCCAGGTGAACAGCTTCCCACTAGGATCATTGCTCTTGACAGTGCCTAATATCTCAACAATGGCAGCTGTGTGCCATGGCCCACATGCGACAGCCTTGGCTCTTAGCCCCTTCAGAGACTCAACTTCTTTAGGCCTAGCAACACTCTTTGTGTCGCCATGTCCAAGAACACCAAAAGTTCCATCACCATACGTGAACAGTTGACCAGAGGAGGATATGATAGCTGTGTGCCATTGACCACATGAAATCTTTAGCACAGATATGCCATCCAAAGGATCATACAATTTGCGTGGGAACCATTGGCTTCTGTGACACTGATCATCGCATAAAACCAAGCTGTGAACCCCTTCATCCCACTCATAAAGTTCTCCTGAAACTGCAAGGGCACAGGTGTGATTTGCCCCAAATGCAATAGCCTTCACACGGTTAAAAGAAAGTGACTCGATAATTCTGGGATGCAAGACACTGACACTCGCTTTTTGCACTAATCTCTCACCACTCTCATTACCCCAGGAAAAGACCTCCCCTTGCTTAGTAACTATTGCTGCATGTTTCTCACCACAGGCGACGTTCTGCACGTCAAGAATCTGGGTTGAGTTTAGTAACCTTGGAAGTGAGACATTGGCTTTTGATGCATCTCCATGGTCTAACACACTGCCAAGAACATCTCCCCAGACAAAGATGTCCTTCCTAGAATCTGTTCCATATGCCACATGTGATCCTTCAGATGATTTCAGTTTTGGCATTTGGGTAAATATTTGCTCCTTAACTTTATCAGCAACCGTTGTATCCCTGAAACTGTTTTCATCTCTGTTTACCATTTCAGGAGTAATCCTTTCCAAGTAAAAATCTAGGTCTGACCATGTTCTCTGCGCTGGAGAGATGAATGGTTCTGAGCAATCCGGATTGCCCTTCGACACTTTGTTCTGTACCAACCTAGGACTGCCATATAGAGAGTGTACCTTCACAAACAAATTAAGTAGAAAAATTCGCAAGTTATAGTTTGAATTAACAATTAAAAATACTATGTGACAAAGAAATGGCACTTTTCATGAGCAATCACCAGATGTACCACCTTTTTTAGTATGAGTTATGAAAAGACTTGCAACTGCACAATATGTTGTTATATTAGTTTCGGTTTCTCTATTTTCTGTACTATTATCTTTATATTTGGAAAGAATAATAATCCCATAATTTAACAGCTTAACATGTCTATCGTTATTAATTGGGCAAATTCCTGAACATAGTAGAGGATGCCCATTGATTAGCAAATTGCGAGAATATTTACTTTGTGTAATCTAGGAAAATCCACAAGTCATGTTAAGCTCATACTTGAACAACGTTATCATGTTCTAACATAGATATCACCGCTTGCATGAGTTTCAAAACGAACCTGGCTGTGCTTTCTTGTATCATGCACTGAAAATAGCATACTCCTTTGTTCAATATAGCTAGGAGGGCTAGTTGTGGAACTGTGTATCTGACGGCTGCTTGTTGAATCCACCAAAAGAAGAGGACTGAATATAGCAGATACTAATGCTGTTAGCCCCACATACCAGCATTCAGCTTGATCCTTGTCTTTGCAGATCTGGGTACGCATGAATGTCAATAAACAGATTTCAGAAAATACAGCGATACGCGGAGTGAAGAGAATTATGAACATAACAGTGTGAGGCGTAGTAAGAAAATACCAAGTCCAGTGAGCATTCACCATTCTTATATAAGACTGAGAAGGAGTGAGATTCCTTTTCTGACCAATGCAGGCGCAAAAGCTTTGTCTGTGAAAACAAACATCTTCAGAATATGGGCACCCTCATGTATATATTACGGATAAATGATAATTATAATAATATGTGTTCCATAAAAGAAAACCGCACACCGTTTTCTGTCCTTGAACTACAGTAGACACAGAATCCAAGCTCAAACGTTTTTCCCTCTCTTTGGAGAACCATGTCAGCATTTTTTCATCCTGCAAACATACAAAGGTTAAGCTGCTGACTTATCATTATTCAGAAGTTCAGAACACTAAACTTGGCCAAACTATACAGGCTGGATATTACAAATTTGGAAACGCCAGACAGTACCATAGAACAGCTTACTGAATATGAGAGGGGATCAGAGGAGTTATGGGTCCAATCTTTTGGAAAATGAAATTTAGGACACATGTGGGTATGGCAATAGCATGTTACCAACTAGTGATGATAATAATTAAATATCAGTTCTGTAGGAATTGGTTAGAAGCGAAGAACATTAATATACTTCTAGAACATGCAATTTTCGAACTTCGGGTCTTGTAGGGCTAGTGTGAGATTACTTTGTTTATACGTGAACTGTATTACAAGCTTCAGTACATTTAAAAAATGCATTCTTGGTTTGAAAACAAATGATGTATGGGCAATCCTGAAAGTTAGACTTGGAGCTATCTGTCAACATAGCCGTATGCAGGATTATAAATATATTATGTAAGATATTTTCGCGTGGTTTATTTGTGAGCACTAACAGGGCATGAAGGAACATGATGAGACAGGACCAGACAGACCGATGCAGGACATGTGGATAATTCAGCAGAATTCAATAAATGGCGCTGCCGCTGATCATTTCTGTGGTAGGAGGACACGGCGAAGATCTTGGAAGTCCAAAGCAATATCCTGACTATCAGTAAAAATTCACCATGGTATGACTTTCACGTGGACTTATTTCTGTTTATGTTTAATACTTTTCAGCGTCTGAAGTGAAACATTACTTATCTATTGCGTGAAATTTCTGGATGTAGAAAAAAAGAAACTAATAAACATGTAGTTTAGTGCTATGTATAAAAAGGTTTTGTACCAATTGAGCTTAACATATGATTTCCCATAGAACTAGCCATCAGGAATCTGGAGCACTGCACCGCATCATAGCACTAAAACATCTTATATTTAGAAGGAGGGATTACTACATTTGAAGGTAATGACAGAGCTTGTGTTTTTTTTAATCTTGTAGCGTTCCGTTAAGCATAATTAGAGTGCCAAAGAGCTGCTCACATAAGATAGCCTGAAAAAGCAGAGCCTGGGCTTCCCTCTCTTGCCGCATTTCAGCAGATGTGCACCCTTCTTCAGAGCAACGGTGGCCTGAAGAAAAGAACAGAGCAATTAAACCACGTAACGAGGAACTCCTTAGATGCGTCGTGTGTCTCCTCCAGGCACTGCTATTCTAGATTTCTCGTATTAGTGGACACGACGAAAGGCAGGAAAATTGCTGAATAGCCAACCACAAACAGTAATCAGAGTTTGGAAACTTTAAAATACTCTGAAACTGAAACGGGCCATGGTGTCTAATGCAGTTTTTTTACTTCCAAGAAAATGCAGTGTTTTTTTGGCTCGCCAGGAAGAACACATCCATCTAAGTTAACGAGTACGCCATGAGGTTACTGGCGGCAATCAAAGAAGTGTAGATCTCAAGGGACCAGGATGCTTTAGAAGAGAATGCAAGATAAAAAACACCCGCTGCAGCGTGTACCTGCTCGACTCCTCCAGTTGCAGAGCGCCTCCCCTCGAGGCCTCCAGCCATTGCCGCAATAGAGGACCAAGCAGAGGAAGCAGAGGACAGCACAGCCCCCCTGGGTTGAGTCCAAGCCTCCTTCGATCAACAGCGGGAGAAAGAAAAAGACGGCCTTGGAGTGACAGAAAGCAAAGCACGCAAGAAGAAAGAAAGAAGAGGGAGCAGAGAGCTTGCGTAGGGAGAGAAGTGTCGCTGAAGAATGAAGGCGCGCGGGGCTGCGCCGGTCAGGGACCCGGAAAAAGGGAACAGTGGCGAGTGTATCCTCGGTGTGTTTAAAGATGACGGGGAAGAGACCGGGTGGCAGTACTTTGTTGGACACGCGCGGACACAGGCACTGGGAGAAAAAGTAAAGGCTTCCTGCTGGTACTCTCTTCTGCCGCGCCAGCAGCGCGGTTGCAGAGGTAAAATCTTGCTATTCATGTCTCTCTGTTGGTTCCAGCAGCACGCTCTGTCACCTAATTATTGTGTGCCCCCTAACAGTATCTCCTATGGGTAGTAGTAATGTAGTATACTGGTATTGCAGAACATGTAACATGCGGCCATATGGGCCTCGAGCTTTTCTCTATTCGTGTTCGAGGAGTAAGAGGAAGTGGTGGTTTATTATTTGTACGTATCATTTGCTTGCACAAGGTATACCTGTTGATGTAGCCTGTAATAGGTGTTCCCGAAATCTTAGAACTCGTTTCCTGTCAAATCCAAGGTTCTGCTTATGAAACTATATGAAATCCCAGAATTTGTCACGATTGCATTCCGCAAGCACTGGAAACCCTGGTCCCTGCCGTGCTTCCCTCTAGCATCTATACAACGTACTGCTGCCATTGATTAGCACCAAATCTCGCGCAATTTGAGGATCTGATCTTCTGGTTATCCATCCTCATCAACATTCTCGCAAAAGAGGAGGCATCATCAAACCTGTCTAGGACGATCGTGCTTGTCCTGCAGTGTTCCAAGCATGATAACAGGGGAGTGGCTTCGAACATGTACTGTACGGAGTACAAACCAAGAGCTTACCGGGACAGCAAATGATGGCCCGGCAGAAGGAGATGGGAGGAAGGGCACGTGTGCAGCGAATGATGTCGCTACCCTATGGTTCTGCGGTTTTGCTCCAACGTGCGAAAGGTAGAGAGTACTGCATAGTGCCTACGACGAGCCTGGATTGCTCCGTCCTTTCTTACCTCTCTGAGTACATGCGTGCGTGTATCATTCACTGCGTAAGTTAGACAGCGGCCAGTACGTAGTGAAGCTGTAGTACTACACACTACGGTGGCACTTGGGAGTGCTTTTATGCACGGCACTTAGGCTAACGTTGAAAGTGTTAGAGTGTTATGATAGTTTAGATAGAGTTAGAATCTACTCCCTCTATTTTAAAATATAAGATGTTTTAGGTTTATGAAGAAAATGAATCTAGACTTGTTTTAGTATGTAGGTTTATTCAACTTTGGGGTGAATCTAAACACTAAAGGAAGTCTAGATTTATTTTCTTTACAAACCTAAAACATCTTATATTTTGAAAGTATGATCCTAATTTGACTTGTATTTCAAGATGATTTTCTATACGTCTATATATACTCACTCATGAGGCCCAATAATGCATTTATCGTATTCCGCCAAACTCATATTCTTTTATGGTATCAGCCTAACCGGTCCAAACCCTAGCCGCTGACGCGCTTCCACCGCGTCGCCACCGGCGGATCGGTCTCCATGATCTCTGCCGGGGGCCGCACGATCCGTCGCAGGGTTCGCTCACCGACCTGTGATCGGCTGTCCTGGTGAGTCTTTTTCGATCTCTAGACCAGTTTTTCTTTCCACCGGTCGTTTGGCCGGTCTTTTTTTTACCGATCATAGATCGAATTGAGTCGCCTACCACCGTCGTCATCGCCGCGCCTCTACTCCGACCATCAGCATCGATGATCTATCTTGGACGGCTGCTACGCCTTCTTTGGAAGGCTGATGCGCCTCCCTCCTTGGATCATCTGCATCGTCATCGTCCGGGGACTTCACCGACAACGTTGCCATCGACTATGATCTACGCGTCGTCCACACCATGGCGCATACGGCACACCGTCGGTCTGATCTACCGATCACGCGCCTGTCTACGCCAAGCACGTCCTCGAGCACGCGCCTACCACCGATCGAGCTACGGGCTGCCGCTGCATCGCCCCTTCGGGCCATAGTGCCGCCGCCTTTGGTCCAACCTACCGGCTTCCAACGCGCCTTCGTTGGTGTGTACGTCGCTAGTGGTCTCCCAGTCGTTGCACCGACTTGCGCCCTGCAGCTATGCCGCCCCTCGGGTCGTAGTGTCGCTGCACACAGTCTACTTCGCCGTCCATGCACACCGACATCCTCGGTTTTCCACCACGACATCTCCTATGGCACGGATCACCGCCGTCTGCGCATGGTCTTTGTCATGCTGAATTCTTCTTCGCCAACTTCGAGTATCGTCGCTGCGCCAATCTAGGTGTCCAACATGACCACTCCAGGCCGTCGTTAGTTTCGCCGCCTTCTACATCTTCGTCCCTGCCCTTGCGTGCCCGGTATTGGCAACACCGGTGTGTGCCTTCATCCCCGACGCGTCCCCGAGCCTGGAAATCTCGGATCGGCGCTTCGTCTTCGTCGGCCTCGACAAAAGTCTTATTCGTCATCGACACCTTCCTCTACAACTTCCTCGACCGCATCACCGACAAGTTCTTCTTTGCATACCCGGTTCTGGCAAAACCAGAGTGTGAGTTCGTCCCTGACGTGTGCCTAGTTCTGGCAAAACTATGGTTGTACCTCATCCTCGATGGCTCGGACTGCATCGACCCTTAGCAAGCCTACGTGAACCCTCGACTCGTCTTCGTCATCCTCCTCTCGCGCTATGCGCATGCGGCTTCACGTGCGGCTACCTCGACACCGGCATCCCCGACCATGACATCGACCATGACGACCCCTCGCAACGGCTACCCCGACCTCGACACCACCTCATGCTCTTGGCACCCTCGACATCGGCATAAGGGCTATCACCTCGCTTGAGCTTCAACAACTTCCTCTATAGTCCAAGCATTCGCGCCGCAACACGCTGTCTACCACACTCCCTCTACTACTGTGGGGGGATATCAGCCTACTGGATTCTACTGTGAGTCGATAGAGTACTAACCCTAGAAGATCCAAAGCGATTAACGAGAGCAGATTCTTGTGGGTGATGTAGTCGTTCACTTGCCGATCTCAAGATCGCGTAGACGATCCTTCCGACGCCACGTTCCGGCAGCGCTCCCGCAGTCGGTCACACGTACGGTACTCGATGAAGACCTTCCTCTCCCTTGTTTTAGCTGGCAGCGGAGGTTGTAGCTCTCTCCTCGCGATTCCGGCAGCACGACGGCGTGGTGTCGGAAGTAGAGGGGAGATCTCACAGGGCTTCTTCTAAGCCGGAGCGAGTATGGTGCAGTAGAATAGGGCCTCGGCGATATAGGTTTTAGATTCCGAGGGAAGAGGGCAGCCGGCGGCTAGGGTTTAGGCTAGACGGCAGCGGCGGTTTAGAGGGGATCTAGGGCGCCGGCGGCTTGGGAGGCAGCAGTGGCCTAGGGATTGGGTCTTGGGCGCCTAGGGCAAGGGGGATTCCTTAGGGTGCACCCCCACCCCTCCTTATATAGGTGGGGGGCGTCCAAGGGTGCTCCCAACTTAGGTGGAAACCCTTCCTAACTCGGAAACCATGTTAGAATTTGACTTTTTTGAACTGCCTTTTTGATTTTCAGATTAGAGTTTGATTTCTCTCTTCCAAGTGTCCAGCCAAGTGACCTAGGACATGATGCAACTATTCCACTTTGTAATGACACATCCATGTACCCTTCCCCTTCCGGTTCGGTGGACCTTCTAGACCCTTCTAGAACATTCCAGTGAAAACACCGAAACCATTCTCGAACTCCGGAATTGGACTTTCCTTATATGAATCTTATTCTCCGAACCATTCCGAATCTCCTCGTGACATCCTGGATCCTATCCGAGACTCCGAACTACATTTGGTCTCTTTACTCACATTCCATAACTACTAAACAACATTGCATCCTTAAGCCTACGGTTCGTGAATTATGCAGACATGATCGAAACTCTTCTCCGATCAATAACCAATAGAGGAATATAGAAATTCATATGACTCCCACATATTTCTACGATTACTTCATGATTGAATGAACCATTTACATATGATACCAATTTGCCTTTGTCTTGTGATACATTACTTATCCGAGGTTTGATCGTCGGTATCTCTACATACCTAGTTCAACCTCGTTACCGACAAGTACTCTTTACTCATTCCTGTGATATGTGATCCCTTGTGAGCCAGTCACATGCTTGCAAGCCAATTGGATGACATTCCACCGAGAGATCCTAGAGTATATCTATCCATCATATGGATGGACAAATCCCACTCTTGATCCATGTGCCTCAGCACATACTTTTCGAACACTCAATGCCACCTTTATAACCACCCAATTACGAAGTGGTGTTTGATGTCATCAAAGCATCCATCCGGTGATGGTGATTAACATGATCTCATGGTCGAAGGATTTAGCTTACTATGTATTTGAAATCTTATATCAAGTGAACTATTTAAATGACTTGATCTTATGCTACACTTAACTATAGGAGTATGCCCATCACATCATTCTTCTAATGATATGACCTTGTTGTTAATAACATCTCAATGTTCATGATCAGGAAACCATGATCATATATTAACCAACAAGCTAGTTTAACAAGAGGCTTCACTAGGGACTCTTTTATGTTTACAAACCACACAAGTATTAATGTTTCCGGTTAATACAATTATAGCATGGTATGTAAACATTTATCATAAGTACGAAGATATGATAATAACCACTTTATTATTGCCTCTTGGGCTTATCTAGTTTCAAACTTTGTGTATTCAACACCTATGGCTTTCCGGTGTTGTATTTACACGATTGCTAGTGGTCAACTGATCTTCGGATCCGACTCTATCAGGTCTGTGTGTAATTTCATGTCTTTGCGTCTCTACGCATCACTCATTCTCTAATGAGATGGCTTTGTATAAATTTGGTCCTTTGGTGAGACATTTAGTTCCTTAGGGTTAAAACATGTTGATAATATTGTCGTACAATATATCTTTATAGTACTATCCCACTGTGAACCACACCTAGTTCGATAAAAAACTACTTAACACAAACGCCCTCTTTTGATGCTATAATAGCAGTCATATACTTAGCCTTTTGTTGTAATATCTGTCACAATATCTTAACTTTGGAACTCATCCAAATCTATTATGGAACTTACTTTCCATTATATTGTGTCACCCTTAGTTTAGATTGAGATAAACTTAATTTGTACTTTGTGACAAAACTAGTATCAATGTAGTACTTTTACAATGAACTAACCATCTATTTGTCACCTCTACAAATATATTTTTGTTCTTCCAAAAGATCATACGGATATCTTTACTATCGTCCAATGATTATCTTATGAATCATTCTGGTATACGCTCACAACATTTAGAGCATAGGACATGTCTAGATGTGTACATATCACAGTATGATTAATATGCTCTTTGTGGTTTTATTTATCAAGTATCAAAAATACTCGAATCTTTGTTTCACTTATCAAGCGTCGATACACTTGAATTTCGATTTAATCCTTTCTATGTGGTAAGAACCTTTCTTGTCATTTCCATACTGAACTCTTTCAATATCTCATCTATGTACATTTGGCACAACCATATTAGCGCCTTAATCTATCCTTATATACATTGATGCCTAATATTCGGGTTTTGCCTAAATCTTTCATCGAGATAAAATTCTTAACCCGTGTCAATAAAATATACATCATTTCCAACCAACAATATGTCTTCCACATAATGTATTAGAAATATGTCTTAGCACTCCCACTTAACTTCTTGCAAATGCAAGCATCGTCTCCGATGAAATTAAACTCTTTAACAATTTCATCATGGTGAATATTCCAACTCCTCGATGCTTATTTCAACCATTGAAGTTTGCATACACCTTTAGCATCCTTTTGAATTAACAAAACCCTCTGGATCATGTTATGTACACATCCTAGGTAACAATTCTATTAAAAGAACTTTGTTTTGTTTGTTCAACTACCATATAATAGAATTGTATGTAGTGGTTGCTACATTAATCCATCTAGACTAAATATCGCTATGAAAGATCCAATCTTGTCATAGTCAACCTTTGAAGATTGTTGTGAACTCTTTCCAATCATGTCGACTATTTCATAGAGGGTCTTTTAAGTTCAAAGCTTGATTTCTCGTGTATGGAACTATCACGGATTTTATGACTTCAAGCCATTTGACAGAGTTAGGGCCCATCATCGATTCTTTGCATGTAGTCGGTTCATTATTGTCAAATAATAATTCGACCCTCAAATCTTGGTATTTGATTGTTTATCCGACCTACTTGGTTCAATAGGAACTTAGACCTCCATGACCACAACCTTTGAGGCACGTGATCCATGAGCATTGTTGCTGCCTCCGGAACACTTTTCGGCGCTGCGCAACTTTGCACATATAGCTAAGGTTCGTTTAACCTTATTAAAGTTCTATTGTCCTCCCATTTAACTTTTCACGGAAAATTCCTTCTCAAAGAAACTTGGCGTTCTAAGCGACAAACATTTTTGTCTTTGGTGTTTTGAAGGAATACTCAACGATTATTCGAAATAACATATGAAGACATGTTCATCCGACTTTGGTAGTAAACATTCACTTATGCATAGCATACCAATGTTTAATAAATGACAACTTGGGTTTTATCCCAAACCATAACTTTGTATGGTGTCATTTCAACGGATCATGACGGAACTCTTTTCAGTGAAAAAGCGGTAGTATCTAAAGCTTTTAATCTTTAAAATATAATGGCAGTTTTATGAATTACACCTTCGATCTTACCATGTCAAACAAGGTTTGATTGCATATCTCGATTTTTCCATACTCATATGGTGTTCTGGGAAACACAAATCCATGGAACGATTCCTCAAATCTTAGGTGTTATGCTAAACTTGTAACTCAAATATTTTTTTATGATCCTATCATAAATTATTTATTTTATTGTTATATTGATTTGCACTTCATCTTGAAAGTCTTTGAACTTTTCAAATGTTTCACACTTCATCCTCATTAAGTAAATATTCATATATTCACTCAAATTTTCGGAGAAAGCATATGAAGTTTGAAATCCATCGCTCTTGACTACACATAATGGGCTTCATACATCTATATGTATAAGTTCCAATAAGCTAGTCATTCATTCACTTTTGTCCTATGAACGGAGTTTTAATTATCACTAAGAAAGTTTCACAAGCATTATTTGATCAAAATCAAAAGACTCCAAAATTCCATCCACATGGAGTTTCTTCATGTTTTCTTTCCAATATAATTGAAACGGCGACGTCACTTCCTAAGTGATCTTTCAATCAATTTGTCTTTCGACATTTTTAGCACTAGTTTTATGGATGTGATTTCTCCAACGAGATTTGTAAATCATCCATCTTTTATGGATTATGACAATTATTTGAACAACCCTTTTGTTCTCATAATACATGATCGAAATAACAATTATCGAAACAAATCTTGAAGGTAAGTTTTGATTTCAACGAGAAACATAATAACTCTTTATTTTGTTTTCGATGAATATCATCACATATTATTTTGCTAGTTACTGAGGCCATTATAGTTCATGAATTGTGTTTTTTCGTATGACGATTCATACCAACAAATTCAGTATCAAATACTTAAGAACCACATTGTTTATCAAGCAAATAATATAGCCATAACATGTATATCATCTATATACCTAAGCTGAACAATTCTAGTGTTTTATCTTCTGCCAAATATTTCTTAGATTTCTCTTTCAGTATTTCTTTATCCTTTCAAAATAATCTATCAACATCAACAGTAGCGCCATACTCATGACACATAGTCCAAAGCACGTATAGTTAAATACCAATGTCTTTGGACTTGCACTTTGAAGTAAATCACCATCATAAAATGTTTGGTGTTCTTTCAAATTACATTCTTTAGTAATCTTTTAGTGTAGTAAACATTTTACCTACATCAAATATTCATCCTTATCATAGAACTATTCATGATCAAGCTACTTTAGCTTATAACGGTGAATCACGAGTATAATGTTGTTTTCCAATACCTTTTGGAGGATGAGGACAACTAGTGTCTCCAACCTTTTGTAAATTTTCATCAAATATGAGGACATAAATTTTGTCATATTACACTCCATCATGTTTCAACCAAAACTTTGTTTCAGATATCACAATATTTTCCACACATGATGGTTTCTGAAACAATTCTTTCATCTCCCCTATAACCTTGATATTAAAACAATCTTTTGAATATCAAGAATCATGGAGACAAACATGATACTTATATACTAACATTGGAATTGTTACTCTTGATTTAATACTTATTAAACTTCATGGAGTAACCGAAACTTACTTAAAGTTTGCAATAGGACTTTTAAACTTTAGATTAACACTTCAAAACAATACGATACCAGTTCGTAAAGTAACTGACCAGAATTCTATAGTTCTATTATCTCTATTATAACTAAGCGCAAGGTGGTAAATGCATTCCTATGACTACAACAACTATGCAAATTTACTTTGATTTAATTTATGATAAATAGTGTTCAACTTTTAATCATATTATTATTGAACTCCCACTCAAAACAATATCCCTTAGTGATCACACGAACCAAATCCACTACACCAAGTCCGATCATCACGTGACATGATGTAGAAAGGCGAACAATTATTAAGTTCATCATATCATCTATATGACTCATTCTTTACCTTTTGGTAATCCATGTTCCGAGACCATATTTGTACATGCTAAGATCGTCAAGATGTAACCTTAGTTTCCGCATGAGAAAATCTGGCTTGCTTCCATTATATGCACGCGTAGAATCTATCACACCTGATCATCACGTGGTGCTCCGAAACCACGAGTCTTAGCAACGTTGCTTACTAAGGAAGAACACTTTATTACTTGATATTTTGTGAGAGGGATCATCTTATAATGCTACCGTTGCGATCTAAGCAATACAAGATGCATAAAAGGATTATCATCACATGTAATTCATAATATGTGATATGATATGGCCTTCCTTCTTGTGCTTCTGATCTCCATCTTCAAGCACGAACATGATCTCCATCATCAGACATGGTGTCAAGGTCAATGGCACCACTCCATGGTTGTCGTCCACCAGCATCAACTATTACAACTACTTTGAATAATAGACATGCATGACTTAACGAAATTAAAAGACAACCATAAGGCTCCTGCCGGTTGTCGAGTTACAATAAGGATCATTGCATACATCACATATAATCACAATCATGGCCATGTCAGATCACAACACACCCCTTCAAAACAAAGTTAGACGCCTCTAATTTTCTTTGCATATTTACGTGGTTTGAGGCTTTCAATAAGTACCGTTCTAACTTACGAACAAGAACCACAACTTTGATGCTTGAACTATCAAGTGCCCATTGTAAATTGAATCTTTACTATGATAGGAGAGAAAGACACCCACAAAGCCACTTATGCAATACAAGATGCAAAGTACACAAGAAGAAATTGATAACAAAAGCAACACCACCCACAATGACCATTGTGTTCTACTCGTGCAACAGATCTACATATAGACATGGCTCTGATACCACTATAGGGGTTCATAGCATAGAAAACAAAAAATTTATATCGTGTGAACACACACAAGCCAAGATCTATCTACTAGATTGTAGCAATGAGTCGATAGAGTACTAACCCTCAAAGATCCAAAGCGGTTAACGAGAGAAGATTCTCATGGGTGATGTAGTTATTCACTTGTCGATCTCAAGATCGCGTAGACGATCCTTCCGACCCCGCATTCTGAATGCGCTCCCGCAGTCGGTCACACGTATGGTACTCGATGAAGACCTTCCTCCCCCTTGTTCTAGCAGGCAGTGGAGGTTGTAGCTCTCTCTCTCCTCACGATTCCGGCAGCATGACGGCATGGTGTCAGAAGTAGAGGGGAGATCCCGTAGGGCTTCGCCTAAGCCGGAGCGAGTATGGTGGAGTAGAAGAGGGCCTCCGTGATCTAGGTTTTAGATGCCGAGGGAAGAGGGCAGCCGGCGTCTAGGGTTTAGGCTAGACAGCAACAGCGGTTTAGAGGGGATCTAGGGCGCCGACGGCTTGGGGGGCAACATGTTGGGGATATGCTATATGGGTATCCTCATAGCATGTCCTCTATCCGGATAACTCGGGTGGCCCACAGTTGGTAGCATGGCCCATGGCCTGCTGGGCGGCCCAGTTAGATGGATCCAGAAGGGAGGCCCATGCCGGATAAAGGAAGGCTAAGGAGGAGTCACCGACGTACCCGGAGCCTTGGAGTGTAAGACACGCTAGACTGATTGTAGGCAGTGTAGGACTCTATAACCTGTCCGGTGTCATGGTATTGCCGACGAGTACGCCATGGAGGGGTCCTCACAATGCGTGTTTAGAGACATGGGGGAAGGCGGACGGTAGACGGGTACGAGGTAACACAGCTTACCCAGGTTCAGATCCCACGACGGTGGCGGAATTCTAATCCTGCTATAAATCACTATAATGGCAATATGCCGAGTTACAGGGATTGGTTCGTTGTGCGAGGTGACTAGAAAGTCTAAGTTATCTTGCCCTAAAGGCTCCCATAGGACCGACTTATATAGTCGCCAGGTCCTAGGGTTACAGGGAAAAGTCCTAGCCGGACATGTTACAGAGTCCTACACTGTCTATTACTTGTCTTGCGTGTCTTGTACTCCAAGGCTCCGGGTACGTCGGTGACTCCACCGTAGCCTTCCTTTATCCGGCATGGGCCTCCCTTCTGGATCCATCTAACTGGGCCGCCCAGCAGGCCATGGGCCTTGCTACCAACTATGGGCCACCCGGGTTATCCAGGTAGGAGACATGCTATGAGGATACCCATATAGCATATCCCCAACAGTAGCCCCCGGAGAACTCCGAGATCTTGCGCCGTCTTGCCTCTTCAAGTGGAATGCTCCGTCTAGATGGATGTTGGCAAATTGTCAAGCAACATCTTGTAGTCCTCCCAAAGAACCCTGCAAGGTTTTCTCCATCTTCAATTAGAAAGCCGGAGAATTGCTGAATCTTCCATCGTACTCTTCCGTAGCTGGACTGGATCCGTCCATGCCGGAATCTTCTGATGTGATGGTTCATCTGCCTATGTCAGCTAGGGCGACATAGACGTAGGTCAGCAACAGCTCGTAACTCACACATGTAGAGAATGCAATCATGTCCACTTTTCCCGCGTGAGCGATACGAACCATTGGCGGCGACGGTTGGGACGTGGCGAAATTTCCGCGCACGTCCGCTCACACCTAGGGATTAAGCCTAGGCTAGATCTCTTTGTGTATTTCTTCACCGTCAAGCGCGAAGCCGGGGCCAGCAAGGATGAACTTAGAAATTGTGGCACCATAAGCTTCAAGATCAGTCCTGGCCGGCGGTTCCCCGACATCGTCGGCCACGAGTCATGCAAGAACTGGCAGCGTACTTACTTCTATGGCCCAGATATCCCTCTGGCCAGCCGAGAAGTAACGTACCCGGACTTCGTCGATGGAGCCGCCGCCGAAACCTCGATATGGAGATCCCAGGCCTCCCTTCCCTCCGACATCGATGTTTC
Organism: Avena atlantica; assembly: GCA_910589765.1. NCBI lineage: Eukaryota > Viridiplantae > Streptophyta > Magnoliopsida > Poales > Poaceae > Avena > Avena atlantica. The sequence continues at coordinate 217,851,366 of OU342738.1, forward strand.
CCGCTCCATAAGGCGGATAGAGTGGTTCGTAGAGACGGGTTTGACCGGCTTGGACCTAGCCATGTGCTGGTTCATCAGGCGAATCCAGCCTCTACAGCACCGCTCAAAGCTGATGCACGAGTATACCAGCGATAGAAGGGATAGCCTCCGCATCTCCGTGGACAATTTCTCGAGCGACTCCATCAAGCTCTGTCTCAAGGACATCGTCAAGGTGAAGGACAAGAAGCGTGGCTTCACCATCACCTACGACATGTTTGTAGAGAGCAAGTGCCCAAAGGTAACTATTTATTTTCCGTGTATGACATATACTCCAGTTCTTCCGTCTAGCAATTTCCATCTCATCTAAAATGGTGTTTCTTCACCTTACATCTTAGCGACATAGATGAGGACAACATGGCTCCTCAAATCTATGATCCAAAGATGAAGGAAGTCACCGTCGTGTCCGATGACGATGCTCCATTGGCGCGAAAGCGAAAGAGCTCCACCTCTGACGCTGCCGATGGAGGCAATAAGAAGAAGATGGAGGCTGGAGCCTCCAAAAAGACTACCGCCTCCCTAGAGGCGGAGAAAAGAAAGACTATCGGGATCCCCTTTGCCAAAGCACCCCCTCTTGTGTAAGCTTCTTTCTCTCCGACATTGTCCATTTATCTGTCTTGTTCTTGTACTTATGCATTTTGCACGTTTTAGGAAGAAAGCCACGACTAGCTTGAAAAAGACCTCCAAAACATTGGGGGCTTCTAGAACCATCAAGGACATGCTGCATCGCGGTGCATCTCCCGCCATCGCCCCTGTCACTCCCAGCGTCAAGCCCTCCTCCACTCCGACAAGCTCACAAGCTAAGGAAGCATCTGGCCCTGCTGCCATGGAAGTGGACTCAGGCGCCTCTACCGAGATTGCTGTCGTCGGCGAGCAAGCGACGCATGAGAGTGCCACACACCCAATGGCTGAAGCTCCGACTAAGTATGCCATCGGTTGCGGTAAGGCGGTGGTGGAAGCTGGTACTTCTGCTGTAGGCGGCGCCCCCGCACCCAAGAAATCCATAGAGTATCCAAAGATAGTCTATCCGGTACTTACGCCGGATAGAACTGCTCTGGTTCCTGGCGTGGCGCCGACATATCTGACGTGCAGTCTAGAGGAGCTTCTCTGGCAAGCAGAGATCTTGCAAGGAAACAGTGCATCCTTCGGCAAGCTGCTAGCTGAGAGTGCTACCAACCTCAAGATCATTGCACTTGTAAGTTTTATTTGCCTTTTTCATTTCATATGAGTATCCCACTGTAGCCCCCAAGGATTTAGACGAAAAACCATAGGTCTTTGCGTCTAGATGCTCTAAGAGTGACTAAGCTAGAAAACTTCTCACTGTAGCCCCCAAGCATATAGGTGGAATGAATTATTCCGACTAGATGCTTTAAGAGTAGCATACACAGTGTGTATAAATTTCAATACTATAGCCCCCAAGCCTCCAGTTGTAACTAAATTAGTTCCGACTAGATGCTTAAAGAAAAGCTAAGCATACATCCGAGTTAAAAACTGTATACTGTAGCCCCAAGCTTCTAATCGTAAATTGAATTAGTTCCGACTAGATGCTTAAAGAAAGACGAAGCATATTGCTAAGTTAAAAACTCTCGTTGTAGCCCTCGAGCGTCTAGGTGGAAATTTTCCGGCTAGATGCTCCAAGTAGACTAAACAACGTTTTAATTTTCCTTTTTTCCATAGAACGAGAATGCTCGGAGGGGCATGGCCAACGACAAGTACCAGAAGATGCGTGCGGACTTGGAAGCCAAAAAGGGTAAAACTGCCTTCTTGAAGGAACAGATTATCAAGAGCAAGCGTCTATTTTTCCTTTCTTTTTCGTATTCCGACTGAACTTGTGTATTCTTCGAGTACTCACTGTGTACTTTGCTTTCTACGACTTGCAGAAACCATTGCCAAGGCTAAGGACATTGTCGAGCAATCCAAGCACATTCCAGAGCTGGATAGCGAGAACAAAATCCTTAAGCAGGAGAGGAAGGACATGCTGAAAATGCATGAGGAGTCAATGAAAGCGCTGCAGGACTCCGCCACCGAAGAGATGAACCGCTTGAAGGAGGAGATCTCGATCTTAAGAGATCAGAAGAAAGCTGCCAATGAGCAGAATCAACGCCATCATGAGGCATACAAACTCGTCCAACAAGAACGGGACTCCTTGGAGAATACCCTCTGGCAGGCTGAGGCTAGCATCTTCAGTAAGTGATTCTTCATCTTGGATTTCTGTAGTCTAGATACTCTGAATTTTTGAACTCATGTGCTCCTTTTCGGAATTTGCAGCTCCTATGGGTTTAAACCGGTCGCCTCCTCCGGCAAAGGACTGCATGGTTCTTGCCGGCAACTTCATGAACACCACCATCGTGCAAGCCAAAGAGATTGCCATGCCCCTCCAGATCAACATCAAGGCATCGGACTCTATGGCGAAGTTCTCAGAGATCCTGCGCCGAGCCCCCGAGCGTATCACAAGATGGAAAGCTTCATGTGCACGGTCCGGTGCAAGGATGGCACTGTCCATGGTAAAGGCACACTATGAAGATGCCGACATCGACACGGTAACCTATGGCATTCCCGACGTAGATGAAGATGGCAAGGAAATAAACCATGAGTCCATCTTGCCGTCACTCACGGGATATGACACCAGAGTTGTCGAGTTAGTCGACGTCAACGTCTTCGTGCTGATGAATACCATCGATGGCGGCAACCAAAGCTCCTCCGAGTCTCTTCACACTGCCGACTTCGAGGGTGATTCTCCTGCTGCCGATGACGCTGCTTCCAAGTCGCCTGTGCCAAAGGAATGAAAAACAACTTGTAATATTTGTTTCACCTTTGATGCGTATGCGGAAAAAACTATGTATTAACTTAAGGCGGAAAACAATGATGTAAGTCCTGCTACTTAAGAACTAGTTTCTAGCATGTATCTATTTTTAAGCAAGTGCGGGCTTATCCATTACTTTGGTTCTTATGCTTGACTTTTCGTGAGTCGGAAGACTCGTTGTCGAAACCATGCGCTCAGGTGATGATGCCCAATGGCACCATCAATAACCTAAGCACAAAATCGCCGACAATAAGTGCCAAAAGTCACTACTCCGGAATCCACATAAAAACGACAAAGAACGTGTAGACCAGAAAACTTAAGCTAACGCCCGTAGGCGGAATTTTCACAAGTGCAATCGCAAAGCTTGTGCATAAAGGTTTTATATGATCTAAAAATGAACACTAAAGGAGGTAAAAGACTCAGAAATATGAGTGAACCAGAGATCTTTATTTCATTGATCATATAAGAGGTACACAATTAGATAAAAAAATGCTAAGTGTAAAAAGGACGTAGCTGTGCTATGTTCCATGGCCGATCAAGCTCCGGGTAGTCATCATCCGGGTCACGTCGCTTACGCTTATGATCCTCGCTGGGTCTATCCTTAATTTCACGATTGTCAACGAGGTTGTAATACCCATTGAGTAGCGCCTTGCTTATGATGATCGGTCCTTCCCATGGCGGGAATAATTTGTGTGACTTCTTCTGCTTAAGTCGGAGCACTAAATCCCCCTCTTTAAACGATCGATGCCGAACGCGGCGACTATGGTAGCTGCGTAGCTTATGATGGTAGATGGCGGATATTTGGCATGCCAAAACGTGCTCCTCCTCGAAAAGGTCCACATCTAGGCGTCTGGATTCTTCAGCGTCATCTTCGTCGTAGGCGGCGAATCTTGGTGCATCGTGAAGTATGTCGGAAGGTAGGATGGCTTCTGCTCCATATACCATGAAGTAAGGGATGTAGGCGGTGGATCTGTTGGGTGTAGTTCGTAAACTCCACAACATAGATGGCAATTGTTCTGCCCAGGCTCCAGCTGCTCTATGTAGTGGTGCCTCAATACGTGGCTTTATTCCCTGCATAATTAATCCATTGGCTCGCTCAACCTGACCATTGGATTGTGGATGTGCCACTAATGCAAGGTCAAGTCGGATGCCCTTCTCCCAACAATAAGCCTCCACTTCTCCGAGTGACAAGTTGATGCCGTTGTCGATGATAATGCTATGTGGGAGACCAAATCTCACCACTAGATCCCGGACAAACCTGAGGGCAGTTGCCCCATCAAGCTTTCTAATGGGTTTAGCTTCTACCCATTTAGTAAATTTATCAACTGCTACTAGCAGATGTGTAAACCCACATGGTGCCGTTTGTAATGGTCCCACCATGTCTAGCCCCCAGACTGCAAACGACCAAGTTATTGGTATTGTTCCCAATTCTTCAGCAGGAACATGTGGTTGTCGGGCATAGTACTGGCATCCCATGCATGTCTCAACCAGCTTGTCGGCGTCCGCCTTTGCAGTCAGTCAGTAGAATCCTTGCCGGAAGGCTTTCGCGACCAACGATCGAGGAGCGGCGTGATGCCCGCAATCTCCGAGATGGATTTCGTGTAGGATTTCAATACCTTCTAGCTGGGAAACACACTTTAGGTATACACTAGTAGTGCTCATTTTGTAGAGTTGTCCATTGATTATGGTATAACCCTTTGCTCATCTTACTATTTGCCATCTTTTGACCTCGTCGTCGGGCAAAGTTTTGTGTTCGAGATATTCCATGAACGGTTTTGTCCAAGCCGGAGGGACCTTTGCCACCATGTGGACGAAAGATTCAGCTCTATCCGGGTTGTCGATGTCGGATCCCTTCACGGATGGTGTTCGTAGATGCTCTAGGAAAACTCCTGGCGGAATTCGTTTGCGCCCTGATCCAATCTTAGATAGCAGATCAACCGCCTCATTTTGCTCCCTAGGCACATACTTGACATCGTAGCACAAGAAGCTCTTGGCTATCTCGTCCACTTCGTCTTGATATGCCGCCAGCATAGGGTTCCGCGCCTTCCAGGTGCCAGCCACCTGTTGGGCAACCAAGTCGGAATCTCCACAACAAACTATGCGCTTGATGCCAATATCCTTGGCTACACGTAGTCCGTGAATGAGTGCTTCATACTCCGCCATGTTGTTCGTAGCCTCGAAGTGGATCTGCAGAACGTAGTGTAGCTTGTCTCCTGTTGGTGACTGTAGCAATACACCAGCCCCCGAGCCATTGAGCAACTTTGATCCGTCAAAGTGCATCACCCAGTACTCTGGTTCTAGCAACGGAGTAGCATCTGGCATCTCCGTCCAATCTGCGATAAAATACGCCAAGGCTTATGACTTGATAGCGTCGCGTCTCTTGTAGGTGATCTCGAAGGCGGCAAGTTCAATGCCCCACTTCGCGACCCTTCCCGTAGCGTCGTTGTTGTTGATAATGTCGGACAGTGGAGTCTTGCTCACCACTATGATTGGGTGCTTCTGAAATTAATGCCTCAACTTCCGAGAACCCTAGGACCTGACGATTACATGAGTCGGGCCTATGGGAGCCTTTAGGGCACAATCTCAGATAACCTAGTGTCGACTACGACGCACCTCACACAACGAACCAATCCCTATAACTCGGCGTATTGCCATTATAGTGATTTATAGCAGGAGTAGGATTCCGCCACCGTCGTGGGATCTGAACCTGGGTAAGCTATGTTACCTCGTACCTGTCAACCGTCCGCCTTCCCCCACGTCTCTAAACATGCACTGTGAGGACCCCTCCATGGTGTACTCATCGGCAATACCATGACAGTTTGCGCCCACCGTGGGGCATGAGACGTTTCAGGCTCTTCAGCGAGCGAGGACCAAGATCTTTGCGGGAATCGGAGAAACTGTAGCCATTGGTCGTGTTCTAGTCTCTGGCAATGTTCTGATCGTCCCTCCCGACGAATTCTGGATCCCGGAGAAGACGAACCCTACTCGATGCTCGATCGTCCCCATCGGATACATCCACCTCTTCATTGGCGAAACTGACTCGGGCACTAGTTCCCTGGGAGTCGGAGGAGCATCAAGACCCACACGGACCGCCTAATGGTAGGATACGTTCGCGGAAGGATCGATGTCGGATCTCTCTTCGGAGTTTGCCGGCAAAGATCGGAAAAATTCAAGACCCGCGCAGACCACCTATGGGAAGGATACGTTCGTGGAAGGATCGATGTCGGATCTATCTTCAGAGTTTGCCGGCAACGATCATAAAAATTCAAGGCCCACCCAAACCGCCCTTGTGCAGGATATAACGGTGGAAGATCATTGCAAGTCCGCCGGCTTCGTCAGTGCGTCTGGACAACAGAGATCCAAGTTCGTCGGCGTGGTTACCATCTTCGATCTGGCGCGTTGCGTTCAGAGAGAGGAAAACCCCCGCAATTACCTTGACAGGTGGCTCCGTATATAGGCCGATCGGGCGCATTACCCCAATGATGATGCCATATATCACTTTGTGGAAGGACTGGACCAGGGTACGCTTCTCTGGCATTCTCTAAGGCGGCAGCAGGCTTCAGGACGCCTCACTTTCGAAAGCATGGTGAACACTGTCAACAACTACACGGAGGCTGAAGAGGTCGCTCAGGCGGCTCCTACGCTCATTCACGGAGCGCCACCGATTCAGCCACCGCCACAACCGCCTCCAGCCGCCATCGCCGCAGTAGCACCACCACCTCCAGTCATCGTCGCTCCCGTTGCACCTCCACCCCCCGTCATCGAGGAAGCCCGCGCACCCTCCGACTCTGTGATTGCACGCTCTACGCCGACTTCAGTGCAGACTCGGAGGAGATAGATTTCAGCCCGGAGGAAATGGAGGAGGAGTACATGCGCGACGAGCAGGCCAACAACACCGTCACGTCCCGAGAGGTGTACGTCATCATTGGGACGACGATGGAAGAAGATCAACCCGGACGAGCTCCGCCTACAGCTCTGGACAAAGGGAAGGGACCACCTGTTGCTGCCGACAATGATCGCGCAAAGGTCATGCCCCCTCCGCCTAACCCAGTGCAACAGCCGTAGGAACTCGGCACCATACCGAGCAACAACAACACTGCAAACCCGCCACCTCCGGCATCTACGTCTATTGCTGCCCAAGTTACTCCAGCTCATAGAGTGATGTACGGCAATCTCTGTAACATCCCAAAAATATCAAACTTAGATCAACAAAACACTAATCCTAAAGATTAGGGTTAACAAAAACTTTTCTAAATCAATTCATGAAAGCATGTATATGGGTATGCATGAATTTTGAAATTCTTTAAAACCACTTTGTTTGTGAGAGCCATTGCTTGTAAAATGTTTCTTAGGTGAAAAGAACATCATCTAAAACATTCCCCACCCTTTTCCTAAAGAAAAATAAGTCAAAACCAATATATTAAGTGAATGGTCATTTTGACCAATTTAACTCCCATGCCTACTTTGGCTGTCTCAAACTTTCAAAACCTAACAGAAACTTTTCTGGATCTTTGCACCCCTTGAATGTACTCATAACAAAGTATCAAGGCCCACCTTGTGATCATCCAGAAACTTTCAAATGCATAGTTTAAATGACAACTCAAAATTGAATCTTCTTCATATGGGAAGATCCCACTTTTTCAAAACCCACTTAAACAAGCTCAATTTTCAAAACCCAAGCATCTGCAGACTCACCAGAACCAATCTAGCAAACCCACCAAAAATCATTTCAAAATTCAAAACTTGATTTCATGCGGCCATTTCATCAAACAGGTTGCAGTGTTTTGAGCCTAACTTGTTCCCTAGTTAGCTCTCACACAATCCAGTAGATCATCTAGCAAGGTTAGACCAGCACTAGCACCCCTGTGAGCTTGCCATTGCCATTAATGGTGAACAGCCGAAGCCAACCTTGCCACCCCATAGTCGACAGCAGGCTAGAGGAAGAACTAGCCGTGCCAACCTTGTCTGGGAGGCAGCCCACCGTCCATCGCCACTGCTTGTCCCAGCCGCGAGTGTTGCCAAGCCCTGGACCACGCGCACAAGACACGCCCAGACCATGCCGAGCGTGCGCCAGAGCGCCACCCTCGACCACCACCCACAGACCGCGCGCCGCCCTCACCGCGCGCACACACGATCACCACCGACCCAGGAGACCGCCAGACATCCCCGTTTAACGCCCCGCGCCATACAGCCACCGCCCGCCGTCGAGAACGCCGCCTCTGCCGCGCAGAGCACCGCCCGTTCCAGACCAAACCACACCGCCCCATCCCTCGCGACCATGTCGTTGAGCATCGCCAGGAGACACAGCACCGTCCCCTACCCTTTCCCATGCCATTAGCTGCCTGTAACATCGCCTCCGACGAGCTCACCTTGCGCCCCGACGGTCCCCTCGCTCGACTATAAATAGAGGCCACCCCCGCACGATTTCTTCACACCATCTCACTCCCCTCTCCTCACTGATCGTGCCACACCATTCTCAGAGCAAGGCGAGCACCACCCCGCCGGAATTTCACTGGAGCCTGCCGCTGCCGGAGAAGAAAGGAGCCAGCGATTGGAGCCGCCCCAGGAGAAGCCACCGGTACCAGGAGGTTCGCCGTCGTCGACTTCGTCGTTCGCCCGCCTCGCCGACCCTCTCCCGTACTCCGGTGAGCTCCCAGCACCCCTCACTGGCCGCGCTAGGTTTCGTTCTCGCCGGAGCTGTCTCGCGTCGACGATGACCCTCAGCCGTTGGATTAGAACCAGATCGAATGAACCACGTTGCCCCATACCGCTTCGCCCAGCCCCGTGTCACTGACGAGTGGGGACACCCACTTAAGCAGCCCGCGGGAGCACTGCGCTTAGCAGGACGGCCCGTTAGAATTTCCCGCGCAGCCCAACGATTCAAATTAAATCTTTTCTTTTTAATTTCAAACACACTTCTGTACCCAACTTCAAAAATCAACCCAGATCGATTTAGTGCACCAAATTAGATGAAACCAATTTTGTTGGAAAGGTCTGTGAATGCTTAATCCAAGCCCGTTGGATTCAAGTCATTTGGATCTGTAGATCACCCTTAGCAAAAATGACAAGGCAGAAGCTTTTCTGCATTCAAACATTTTTCAAAATTAAACCACAACAGCTTTTGAGTTGATTCGAACTCTCAAAAATCACTTTCAACCATACCTTTCAGAATATATAAAAATATATATAGGTTACTTGCAGAAATAATGTTCAAGGAATAAAAGAATGCTTCATAAGCATTTCTAGCCACTTTAATTAATTAAAATAAAAGGGTAAAACCTTGTTAAATTGTGACACCACTTTAAATCACATTCACATGGACTACAACATATGGTGATGACATGTGTCAACATGATCCCATGTTTAGTTTGGAGAATATTAAATCTTAAGTAGTTTTTCAATGAGTAGAAATTACTTTCTATAATAAGAAGACTTAAACCAATCCTTAACCTTGTAATGTTAGAGATGATGCTATATCATCTATAGGAACCTTGTGTGTGATGATTGCAAGTAGTTAAGTATTGTTTGGTGATTGTGTACCTCGTATTTATTCATAGACGCTAGTACCGACCAAGGCTACGAGGAAGAAGAAGGATACTACGAAGAGGAAGCCAAGGAGAACTTCAACCACTGCTCTGCACAAGGCAAGCTAGTAAGTATGCAAGCTTATACTGATATTGATGCAAGCTATACTAACCAAGTTTACCAATGCAAGCTAACACTTGCAAGATACTATACCTATGCAAGCGCATAAGACACCCTATTGTTGCCACAACCCATGCTTGTGATATGATTACTATATACCCTAAGCGTATGTAACCATACTGAAATGGATCGTATGGGCACCTAGAAGGGGGGGTGAATAGGTGCTAACCAATTTATAATACTTTTTCCAATTTTAGGCTTTACACAAAGCAAATTCTCTAGATATGCAACTACGAGAATTTCCCTATATGAAACCCTAACTACTAAGCACGTAAAGGAGGAGCGAGGAAACCGTAGTGGAGCATGCGGAGACACAGGGATTTGTTTTACCGCAGTTCCTTCCTTGTTAAGGGAAGTACATCTGCGTTGGAGGGGTGGGCGGTTCTAAGACCACCACGCCACAATAGGCCTCACCCTATTCTCCGATGGATCTCGCCACGAGAGGCCTGATCCACCTTCTCCACTATTGGATCCCTTCGAGGCGGGAACCGGTGCCTTTTACAATACTATCGGGGCACACACCCACAACGGAATTGGGGGCTCCCGGGATGACAACAAGCTGTCACAAAAACAAGGTTTATCAATATAAACGAAAACAAGGATCTAGATCTTTGCAAGAAATACTAGATCGGAGGTTCTCCAAATGAATGGAGAGGAGATGAAGCGCTTGATTGCTGATGATGAAGATCGAGTTCTCCTCCTTCGATTCCCAAAGGGATGGGGCCTTTGGGTGGATCTTGGTGGAGCACTCTTGTATGAAGTTTTGAGATCTGATCTGTTCTTTTTCGAGTTGAATCAAGAGTTCTGACAGGAGGGGGATTGTTGGCTTAAATACCCCCTCCCCAGATCTGGCCGTTGCCCAACTTTGGGGGCGGATTATCCGCCCCCTGGGAAAATTCCGCCCCAAGGGCGGACTCTCCGGGGGAAACTCCGCCCCCTCTCTGGGGCTTGCGCCTTGGTGAAGCTTGGAGAAAATCTTGGGGGGCGGATAATCCGGCCCCCCTGAGGGGCGGATTATCCGTCGGGGCCGGAAAGTCCGGCCGAAACTCCGCCCCCCTCTCTGGGGCTTGCGCCTTGGCGATGAGCAGGATGGGCGGATTATCCGCCCCCCTGAGGGGCGGATTATCCGGCCATGCCGGAAAGTCCGGCAAAAACTCCGCCCCCCTTCTGGGGCTTGCGCTTGCTTGGGCACAGGGAGGGGCGGATTATCCGCCCCTGGTGGGGCCGGATTATCCGCCCCCAAAGGCAAAGTTCTGAGCTGCAACACTTCAACACACATTAAAAGATCCTTGGTATTGTTATCTAACACTCAAAACACTAGGGATTAAGAAATGTACTTTCAATCTCCCCCTTTTTGGTGTTAGATGACAATACTAGGATTTGCAGTGAAACCGGCAAGTGCCACCTTAGATAATGAAAGACGCTCCCCCTAGATGTGTGCATATTTAAGATTTGCATTTGAATACAAATACACACACTAGGTAGAACACTACTTTAAGGTTTGGTGAAAGAAAGTCATACCACCGGAATATATAGCCACGGCATACATAGATAATCCCCTGAATCCAAATGTCATCAAATATGCTCCATAATTCCAGACTTCCATGGGGTCCATGATAGATAAATCCAGAAATCCATGAATACCAAACATAGTACCAAAATGTGGAGTACGACATAGTCTTACACAAGCAACCACAAATAGCAACACAAATAGCAAACAATTTCACGCTAGAAAAGGCACAAGCAAGCAAATAAAAATGACTAAAACCGAAGAGCTTGTGCCCGACCCTTGCAAATCCACGTGACCTACTAGAACTACTTCTCCCCCTTTGGCATCGAAACGCCAAAAAGGAAGAAGAGATGGTTCAAGGAGGGAGGGAAAGGCTTGGGTTGAGAGAATCAAACTGAGATGGTACTACGCACCCAAATTTGCAAGAATCAAATCAACCAAAAGTCAAATTTGAGTGTGTTTTCCATAAGAACAAAAGGTATGCAAGAAAATCCAACGAGACCCATGAAAAACCAACTCTTCTTGAGGAAGAGGGCGGTGGCCGAAGCCACCATGTTGGAGCGCATGGCATGACACCGCGAAGATGTATCTTGAGTTCAAAACCAATGCTCATCGATGACCCACATATCACAAAATGATATTAAGGGAAATGATTTTACTTGCTTTCGGCATTATGGGGGGAGGGTTGGCCCAATCAATTAGGACCACACTCCCCCTATGTCTATGCCCGCATCTAAACCAAATACATGAATAAGAGCAAGTGAGTGTGCAAGAATAGTCAAGCCAAGCTCCTTGAATCTATGATATTTAGCTCATTCCGCAAATAACAAAATCTTGCTTCATCGAGGGGCTTCGTGAAAATATCAGCAAGTTGGTTCTTCGTGCTCACAAAGGACAGAGCAATATCTCCACGAGCAACATGATTCCGAATAAAGTGGTTGCGAATCTCTATATGTTTGGTTCTTGTATGCTGCACAGGATTGTAAGCAATTTTGATAGCACTTTCATTGTCGCATAAAAGAGGCACTTTGTCACAATTGACACCATATTCCTTTAAAGTTTGCCTCATCCATAACAATTGAGTACAAGCACTTGCAGCAGCAACATATTCAGCTTCGGCGGTTGAGAGTGAAATACAATTCTGTTTCTTTGATGACCAACACACTAGAGACCTGCCCAAGAATTGGCATGCACCAGAGGTTGATTTCCTATCATCTTTGTCACCAGCCCAATCTGAGTCGGTGTAACCACACAGAGAGAAACTTGAACCCTTGGGATACCATAACCCAAAATTTGGGGAATGAACCAAATATCGGAAGATTCGCTTGACCGCCACTAAGTGGCTTTCTTTAGGAGCGGCTTGGTACCTTGCACACACTCCTACACTTAACACGATATCGGGCCTAGATACGCAGAGGTAAAGAAGAGAGCCGATCATGGATCGGTATACCTTTTGATCCACATCTTTACCCTTGGGATTGAGCTCAAGATGACACTTTGTTTGCATTGGGGGTAGCAACGCCATTGAGATCCGTCATCTTGAACCTTTTGAGCATGTCTTGGATGTACTTAGCTTGATTAATAAAGGTTCCCTCTCTAAGTTGTTTTATTTCAAATCCAAGAAAAAACCTTAGCTCACCCATCATGGACATCTCAAACCTGTCAGTCATAAGCTTTGAAAATTCATCGTTAAAAGCTTGGTTAGTAGAGCCAAAAATAATGTCATCTACATAAAGTTGGCATACAAAAAGCTCCCCATTGACCTTCTTAGTAAAAAGAGTGGGATCGATTTGCCCAACTTCGAATCCACGGTCTAGCAAAAGCTCTTTAAGGTGCTCATACCACGCACGTGGGGCTTGTTTAAGGCCATAGAGCGCCTTATCGAGTTTGTAAACATGGTTCGGAAATTTGGGGTCCTCAAACCCCGGGGGCTGCTTGACGTATACTAACTCATGTAGAGGACCATTAAGGAAAGCGCTTTTGACATCCATTTGTTGTAACTTAAAATTATGATGGGCTGCATATGCAAGAAGGATACGGATAGACTCAAGGCGAGCTACATGAGCGTAGGTCTCGCCAAAATCAATTCCTTCTACTTGAGAGAATCCTTGAGCCACGAGTCGTGCTTTATTCCTCACAACAATGCCGTTTTCATCCTGTTTGTTCTTGAAGATCCACTTGGTGCCGATAACATTGCGGCAATCCTTTGGCTTTTCTACGAGCTTCCAAACTTTGTTGCGTTCGAAGTTGTTTAATTCTTCATGCATTGCAACAACCCAATCGGGGTCTTCAAGAGCATCAAAAACCTTCTTTGGTTCAACCATGGAAATGTGAGCTTGATGATCACAGAAGCTAGCAAGCTCTCTTCGAGTGGATACCCTTCGTCGTAGATCACCAACTACCTTGTCAAGAGTGTGACCTCTTAGTTCAAGGTTGTGATCCGCACGAGCCTTGCGACGAGCCTCAGTATCCTTATTGTTTCTTGAAGGAGTGGATTCAATTGTTGTATCCTTGTCTTGATTACTGCATTGCCCTTGATCTTGGTCACCAGTACAGCCAGAAGATTGTTGCTGAGCATTTTCTTCAGGCCCGGATAATCCGCCCCTTGGAGGGGCCGGACTATCCGGCCTGGGAGGTGAAGTACCAGAACCATCTTCCTGAGAAAGCCTGACTGGAGTTGGAGAGCCATGGCCGGATAATCCGCCCCTGGGGGCCGGAGAATCCGGCCTGGGAGCTTCAGAGGTGTTGATTTCTCCTTCGGATCCCCTGGTACAAGTTGGAGTGCCAGGGGCGGATTGTCCGCCCCTTGGAGGGGGCGGATAATCCGGCCTGGGACTACCATCTTGTCCAGGAGACTGATGATCTTCAGCAGGTTGCGGTGTTGGTGCAGAGTTTTCTCCAACAGTAGGAGCTTGTTGATCTTGTGAAGATGAGGGATCCACTTGAGTGGAGTATTGTCCTTCCCGATCCGCCACAAGGGGTTCCTCAATGGGGCGGAAAAATCCCACGCCCATTCTTCTTATGGCATCTTGGGGTATTTCAACATCTGCATCACAAACATCAACTTGCCCTACAAAGGAGCCGTTATTTTCATCGAACTCCACACTACAAGATTCTACAACAATCCCAGTGAGCTTGTTGTAGACTCTATAAGTGTGGGATTCGGCACCGTTACCAACAAAAATGCCTTCTAAAGCCTTGGATTCAAATTTTGACAAACGGACACCTTTAATAAGAAAGAAACACTTACACCCGAATACCCTGAAGTATGAGATGTTGGGTTTGTTGCCGGTAAGTATTTCATATGGGGTCTTGTCCAAGATCTTCCGAAGGTAAAGCCGGTTTGATGAGTGACAAGCGGTTGATATGGCTTCAGCCCAAAAATTATAAGGAGACTTAAATTCAGCTAGCATAGATCTTGCCATATCCATCAAAGTCCGATTCTTCCTCTCGGCTACACCATTTTGTTGAGGGGTGTACGCAGCGGAATATTGGTGTCTAATCCCCTCTTCGCTAAGAAACTCGTTTAAAGTGTAGTTCTTGAATTCTGTGCCGTTGTCACTTCTAATTGCCAAGATGGGAACATTGTGTTGACGTTGAACTTCATTGGCAAAGTCGATGACAGTTTGTTGAGTCTCACTTTTCAGCTTGAAGAAATATACCCATGTATATCTTGAGTAATCATTGACGATGACCAAGAAATATTTCTTCCCACCAAGACTTGCATGAGAAGGCGGTCCAAATAAATCCACATGGAGTAATTCCAAGATCCTCTTCGATGACACAATAGTCTTCCTCTTGTGGGGAGAATCATGCATTTTTCCTTCAACACAGGCCCTGCAGACACGGTCTTTGGCAAAGGAGACATTGTCTTTTAGTCCAAGAATGTGGCCACCCTTTTGGAGACTTTGCAAAGTTCTCATGTTGACATGGGCTAAACGGCGATGCCATAGCCAGCCCACGTCGGCCTTTCCGAATAGACACATCGGACCCGAAGTGGTTTTCCCCGAGAAGTCCACCACATACAGGTCATTTTCGACGTATCCAACGAAAGCGACCTTTAGAGACTTGCTCCATAAGAGTACCACCAAAATCATCATCGATAAAAACAGCAAAACCCATCTTGCCAAGGGCACGAACAGAAAGAAGATTGTAGCCAAGGGTCTCAACAAGCATGACGTCCACGAGAGAGATATCGTGGGCAACCACAACCTTGCCAAGACCCAATACCTGAGATTTAGACTTATCACCATAGGAGACTGTGATATTATCACGCATCTCCGTGATGATCTCCTTGCTTCCGGTCATATGACTAGTGCAGCCACTATCCAGCACCCATTTCGACCCACCGAAAGCATAGCCCTGCAAGAAAATTACTTCTTGGTTTTAGGTACCCATTTTTCAATGGGTCCTTTCATGTTAGTAACAAGGGTCTTTGGGACCCAAATAGACCAAGCAATATATTCATCAAAAGGACCAACATAATAAGCATAAACATCGCCATAATCATCACAAAAGAGTTCATAATTAGGATTGTGACACCCTGCAAAACCAATATTATTAGTCTTGTCTTTTATGACAACCTTCTCAGCAGTGCTTGTCTTTAATTGCACATTCTTGGTCTTGTTCTTCTTCTTGGACTTGGTGACATACCCAAGTCCCTCTTTACCATGATTTGACCTTTGCTTGTCAAGAACTTCATCAAGCACACCTTTTTCCTTTGTAGTGATGTCCTTGATCACTCCTTTTTCCACATTAGCATTTTTCTTGTTACTATATGTTGAGTTGGACGAGCTAGGAGAATCATATTCGGCCAATCGACTTTGAAGCTGATCATGTGACTCATTGAGGATAGAGAACTTGTTTTTCAACGCCTTGTGAGCATTGTCAAGTTTCTCCAATTCCTCGGAGAGTCTATCATGAGCAGCCCCAAAGTCAATCCTTTCCTTCTTTAACTTCTTTGCCTTGGTGACCGCATTATCACGTTCCTTAACTAGTTTAGTCACAATCTCTTCATGTGACTCTTCCATAGACTCAAGCCTCTCTTCAAGAGAGACCCGAGCTTCTTCTTCTTCTTCAAGGGCATTTTTTAGGTATGCAATTTCCATTGCATCCTCCCTTTCAATTCTGCCCTTTTCTTCGAGCAGTGCTTCGTTTTGGGCCAACTGATCCATAAGAGCCTCAAAACGAACTTTGTGCTCACCTTGCAAGTTAGTATAGAAATAATCCAAGGCAATAATCTCTTCTTTAACCTTAAGACTAGCATGATCATCCATGTCTATCATAGCCTTGGGAAAGGAAGAGTTAGAGGAAGTTACCTCGCTTCTTGCCATGAGACAAGTAGGATTCTTGTTGATGATGTTTTCGTTTGGAGAGTCGAAGAGTGATGTTGATGTAGATGTGGTGGTGGCTATAGCAGCCACCTCTTGAGAGCTATCGTCCTCGTCCTCATCTTCACTCCCCGATGAATATTCTTCTTGAGCTACTAGAACAATCTTTGGTTGCTTCTTGAAAGGAGCATTTTTCTTTACAAACTGTTTCTTACGTGGAGCTTTTGATTTGTCTTTGAAAATGAGTCTTCCTCCATTATCCTCTCTACTTTGATATGGACACTCGGCTACGAAGTGCAACCGGTCACCACAATTAAAGCATGTTCTCAGCTTGGGACCATTTTCTTTTCTTCCATAGGCTCCACTTTTGCGATCTAGTTCAGCTTTAGCCTTGGCTGGATCTTTCCAAAAGTTTCTTGCATAAAGAGCCAAGTATTGTCCATGGATCCTTTTTATATCTTCGGGACAGTCCAGGCCTTCTACCGCATATTCATCATGATCAATCACACTAGTCTTCAAAGCCATGTTGACCCCCTTTTGCATCCCCATAGCTCGAGCACGAGCATCTTCGGCATTCTTGGCAGCCACTTTGAATGCGGCCATTTCTTGCATTACCTCATTGGATGACATGGGGTGATAATTGTGCCTACCTTGGAGACTTTTCAAATCTGTGGGCTCAAATGGCATAAGAGCACTGGCATACTTGCGCTTGATCCAAGCATCATCAACATGAGCAGCGCCGTGGTTTCTGAAGGTAGTAGCTATTGCCTTGAGCCTCCTATACATGTCCTCGTGGTCTTCTCCATCCAGCATATAAAATCCTTCAGCTTCATTGCTCAAGGCATCATATCTATTCCTTCTCATACTTTCATTTCCGATGAAGAGCTCGGTAAGGGCATCCCAAGCTTCTTTAGCTGTGCTAAGATGCTGAATGTGTGGCATGTCTTTATCACCCACACCAAGCTGTATCATGTGTAGAGCTGTAGCATTGAGTTGGCTATCGACCACTTCTCTCCTTGTGAGATTGTTAGGATTTCCAACGTGAAGACCATTTTCGATGATCTTCCACAACTCTATGGAGGAACTGCACACATGAGATTTCATCAAAAATTGCCATTGAGAGAAAGTAGAAGCTGATAATTTGGGTGGATCACCCCTATTATGTATGTGTGGGTGAGGAATAGGCGGATCAGGGGAATACAGATGAGAAACCTCATTGTATCCATCCTTACCGCTATCCTTTTTCGAGGAGGAGCTCTTACTAGTATCATCACCTACCACTTCGTTATCTTTGGAAACAGTTTTACCCGTTTCCTTGGATTGCGGAGTGGTATCCTCAGAGTTAGATGGAGGTGATACTGCGGATGTGGAGAGACGCATTATCAATTGACGCATCTCCTCCATCTTAGCCTCCATTGAGCTCACCAAGGTTGTTTCCAACGTCTTGAGATCGTTCATGGTGACTACCTCCGGAGCATCACTCCCATCTCCCTTGGAACCCATACTTCTCTTAGGCGGTTAAGCCCGAAATAAGAGCCGAGGCTCTGATACCACTTGAAATGGATCGTATGGGCACCTAGAAGGGGGGGGGGGTGAATAGGTGCTAACCAATTTATAATACTTTTTCCAATTTTAGGCTTTACACAAAGCAAATTCTCTAGATATGCAACTACGAGAATTTCCCTATATGAAACCCTAACTACTAAGCACGTAAAGGAGGAGCGAGGAAACCGTAGTGGAGCACGCGGAGACACAGGGATTTGTTTTACCGCAGTTCCTTCCTTGTTAAGGGAAGTACATCTGCGTTGGAGGGGGGCGGTTCTAAGACCACCACGCCACAATAGGCCTCACCCTATTCTCCGATGGATCTCGCCACGAGAGGCCTGATCCACCTTCTCCACTATTGGATCCCTTCGAGGCGGGAACCGGTGCCTTTTACAATACTATCGGGGCACACACCCACAACCGAATTGGGGGCTCCCGGGATGACAACAAGCTGTCACAAAAACAAGGTTTATCAATATAAACGAAAACAAGGATCTAGATCTTTGCAAGAAATACTAGATCGGAGGTTCTCCAAATGAATGGAGAGGAGATGAAGCGCTTGATTGCTGATGATGAAGATCGAGTTCTCCTCCTTCGATTCCCAAAGGGATGGGGCCTTTGGGTGGATCTTGGTGGAGCACTCTTGTATGAAGTTTTGAGATCTGATCTGTTCTTTTTCGAGTTGAATCAAGAGTTCTGACAGGAGGGGGATTGTTGGCTTAAATACCCCCTCCCCAGATCTGGCCGTTGCCCAACTTTGGGGGCGGATTATCCGCCCCCCACTTGGGGCGGATTATCCGCCCCCTGGGAAAATTCCTCCCCAAGGGCGGACTCTCCGGGGGAAACTCCGCCCCCTCTCTGGGGCTTGCGCCTTGGTGAAGCTTGGAGAAAATCTTGGGGGGCGGATAATCCGCCCCCCCTGAGGGGCGGATTATCCGTCGGGGCCGGAAAGTCCGGCCAAAACTCCGCCCCCTCTCTAGGGCTTGCGCCTTGGCGATGAGCAGGATGGGCGGATTATCCGCCCTCCTGAGGGGCGGATTATCCGGCCATGCCGGAAAGTCCGGCAAAAACTCCGCCCCCCCTTCTGGGGCTTGCGCTTGCTTGGGCAAAGGGAGGGGCAGATTATCCGCCCCTGGTGGGGCCGGATTATCCGCCCCCAAAGGCAGAGTTCTGAGCTGCAACACTTCAACACACATTAAAAGATCCTTGGTATTGTTATCTAACACTCAAAACACTAGGGATTAAGAAATGTACTTTCACATACCCACTTGCTAAACCAATCCTAGTTTTATGGCAAACTTCTTACTTTATTTCGTTATCACAGTTTACTTAGAGGCTACCCAAGAATTTTGGTAGATACTAGACAGTTGTGCTGAAGGTTGCATAAAGAGCATTAAATTTGGCCTAAGCTAGAAACCTTGATATCAGCTTATGGTATAAGGTTGGACTTAGCTGCAACTCCACTAGTTACCACCCCTATATTAGTACTACTCCACCTGTAGATGCTAGTGCTAAGCATAAAACTTGATCAACTTTAGATGGGAATACTTGGTGGAAAAATGGTTATGAAAACCTTGGAATGATGGATCATTCTATTGAAATGTTTTGGACATGTGTTTCCAAACACTTGATGATTTTGGTGATGAAAATGTTGAGGCATGAGCCTTAGCCCTTTATAAAACTGAGGGTTGTCTGGATGCGATACCATTCCAATTTTATCGTACAACCACAATACCCGAATATTGGGTAGGGCTTGACTGGAAACTTATATACCTTAGTATTAGTTCCCTCACGGCCAAGGTCTAAGCTGAGGCTACCTTGTGAAGATTGTCCACCTGTGCAGTACCCAAGATGACAGTGGTCATGGTTGGGAGGCCAAACTCACAGGAGAGGTGCTTATACTAGGGAGTGTAATTGGAAGGTTAGGATTGATTATCCGCATACTGAGTATGGTGAATTCAGGATTTGTTCCTGACGGATGTATCGAATGTTGTGGTGAAAGTGTACAATCTCTGCAGAGTGTCAACCTATTCGAATAGCCGCGTCCGCGGTTATGGACAGTTGGAGTGGCCATACTGTTCCCCCGTCAGACTTTTCAAAATGACTTGTGAACGACTTGAGACTTTGGCTTGACCACAACAGAGTTGTGACTAGAAATGCAAGATCCCACTTAGGAGTTATAAAATTGTGACTAGCTTGGGAACTTAGTAGTATAAATCTGGCTTTTGCAAAACAACCCTAGAGCCTAGTGTCCTATTATCCAAAACCCCCTTTTTCTTGTTAGTATTAGTTTGCGAGTACTTAAAGAGTACTCATGTCTTTGTCCCTGGCTATTCCCATGGCCAGACTATGAAGAGGAGTACCTGGAGGATGGACCCCAGGACGGTTACGACAACTAGGATCATCTCCCATCGTCAGCATTGCCTGTGACCCCGAAGATGGAGCCTCGCCTACGCTACCGTTACTATTCCGTATTCCGCTGCTTGATGTTGTATTAAAGACTGGATCATGAGATCCCTATTTGTGTAAGAACTTATGTATCGTTGTAATGGATGAAGTACTATGGTATCCAATTCTGTTATGTCTCGCAAAAATGGTAATCCTGGGATTGCGATGTATGGCATAACAGGCATCTAGGATTGAAAAATCCGGGTGTTGACAAGTTGGTATCAGAGCCATCCTGACCATAGGAGACCCTAGTTAGATTGGACGCTGAACCAAAAACTTAGTTTCAACACTCAAAAACAAAACTATTTACGAAAACTTATTCTCATTCTTACCTCTTAAATTCTTTAATAAACTTCATGTACCTCAAAAACTCTTGCAAAATATATAAAATTTTGACACACTTGATCACTTTGCTAAACTACTCATCCTCTATTTTTATAGATGGACGTGAAGTACAGCAAGTTTTACCAACTCGGGAATGGAGGAGACCTTATCTTTGAGAGGGATCTGGATCAGCTTTCGGAACTTTTGGAGCGCCCACATCCCGAGTTCTTCGGAGCTCAGCTCAATGATCAAGGGGGAGAAGATCTACAGTGGCTAATTGTTGCAAGTCTCCGAGGAAAGATTGAACCTCCCACTGCGGAGGGGATTCAGTTTACCTTGAGGGAAAAACAACTGGCTCGATGGACTTGCCAGAGCAATGCAGGAAGCTCTTTCCCGTCTGTGTGGGCAGAGCATCAATCAGATCAAGGGTACTCGCTTTGAGTTTTGCCCAAGACGTGATGCAAATGGTCAACCACTGGAAGCCCCATACCACCCTGAGCTGAAGACCCAATTGGACCACCTTAGCTTCATGATGTATGATCGTCAGCAGGAACTGGACAACTGCCGTGACTATTGCAACCACAAGTCTGCCATCATCAAGACGAAGGATCAGACCATCGCCATGCTAGCAAAGGATCGCAAGTCTCGCCGCCGTCATCTCGACAAGAAGGAGCGCATTATTGCCCGTCTTCGCCATCGTATCTCAGCTCTGGAAGAGACCATCCATGAGAGAGACATGCAGTTAGAGGAAAGGGAGGATGCCGGAGAAGATCTTCGTGGAGACCCTTACTCCTATCTCAGCGATGACGATGATTTTCTGGAGGATCAGGCCATGGACTTCTTCACCGATGAGGATGATTTCGCCTTCATCGATGATGCGGAAGATGATGAAGCCACAGACTCCGAGCAGTAGTAGCACTGAGCACTAGCGTAGTGAGTAGTAGTCGGTCCCACTGTATCGTAGTTCCCAGAATGGTTCTTAAAACCATCTGTTTTGCTTTGTTGTGGTGGTGTGTTGTACTGTGTGCTATGAATGAATGAATGAAAAAGCAAGTTGCTAGAAAACTTGAGTCAAACTCTAAAAACTTTTCAAAGACCCAAAACCTTAGAAATTTCCCTCTTTTCTCATGATCTATATCAATCTTCAGATGCCACGTGGAGGAAGTGGTTCAGCCCCGGACCCAATGTTGCAGATCCTGCAAGTGTTGACTTCTGACCGCGAAGCTGAACGAGCGGAACGGCAAGCCAACCTAGCCACTCTGCAACAGATAGCCCAGCTAGCCCACAACAACCAAGGTCATGGAAATCAGGACAACCACGGATCTAAGCTCAAGAATTTCCAGAATACCAACCCACCCGTTTTCACCAAGTCAGAAGAACCCCTAGACGCCGATGATTGGCTGCAAACCATGGAGAATAACTTAGAAGTAGCCGGAGTAGAAGCCAACGAGAAAGTCTTGTTCGCCACTCATTATCTAGCCGGAGATGCCAGGGCATGGTGGAACAGTGTTCGTGCAATGACCGAAGGCCAAATAATGACCTGGGAGGAATTCAAGGTCAAGTTTAGCAGAACCCATGTGCCGCCAGGTTTGATCAAGAGAATGAGAGACGAGTTCAGAGAATTGAAGCAAGGAAGGATGACTGTAGTGGAATACCGTGACAAATTTTTGTCATTAGCTAGGTACGCCCCAGATGAGATAGACACCGAAGCCAAGAAGAAAGAAAGATTCCTGAATGGTCTGCATGACGAGATGCAGACAGTGTTAGTCAATATTCCCTTTGCTGATATTGAAGCCCTTGTCGACTCCGCTATCCAAATGGAAGGAAAGATCAACCAGGCCAATGAGAACCGCAAGCGTCGCATGATGCATCAACCAGGAACCCATCAGACCCCAAAGTATCGCCCCAACCCATCTCCAGGATTTGCCCCAAGAACCAACAGACCCCCTATGACCCGTCCGAACTACCCCAACCGTGGAAACCCTAGACCCGGAGGAAATCACAACAACCCCGGCAATTCTAGCACTTTCACCCGTGCCCCACCAAAGTTCAACACCAACCATGCTATCGCCAACCCCAATACTGCCCCGAGGACTGGAAGCAATGTTGTGCCTGTCGCAGCCAAGGACAAGTCACAAGTGACCTGTTATGACTGTGGAAATAAAGGCCACTATTCCAACGAGTGCCCCAACAAGAAGAACTCTACAGCCCCTAATACCAATGTCCCAGCCCAGCAGCAACGTCGTGTCCAGCCAGGGAGAAGATTTGCCCCAGGAAATTCACTCAACCGCAATGGCCGCCGTTTTCTCATGCATGCTGAAGAAGCTCAGGAAGCGCCAGACGTCGTGCTGGGTATGTTTTCTGTTAATTCAGTACTCGCAAGAGTGTTGTTTGATTCTGGTGCATCGCATTCATTTGTCACCGAAGAATTTGCATGCACTAGTAAAATCCAACCAACCAAACTGAAGCATGTGATGATTGTACAAATTCCCGGATCAACCACCAAGGCTAGGCAAATTTGCACAGCCGTCCCTATCCGAATCCATGGCATAGATTTTTATGCTAATCTAATAGTACTCGGAACTAAAGGTTTGGAAGTAGTACTAGGAATGGATTGGATGTCCAAACATAAAGGAATGATTGACTGTGCCAAGAAAGCCATTACCATGACTAGTACCGCCGGAATATTAGTCGAGCATATATCGGAAACCTTACCTCGCCAATTCAAGTGTAACAAGAGTCTAGCCCAACCTACCATCGACCAAGTTCGGGTAGTCTGTGAGTACCCCGATGTATTTCCAGATGTTTTGCCCGGTATGCCCCCAGATAGGGATATCGAGTTTATCATCGAACTAATCCCCGGAACAGGACCTATAGCCCAGAGACCCTATAGCATGAACCCGTCAGAACTAGAAGAACTGAAGAAGCAACTGGATTCCATGTTAGAAATCGGATTGATTCAACCAAGTGCGTCCCCATGGAGGTCACCTGTCTTGTTTGTGGACAAGAAGGATGGAGGTAACCGTTTGTGTACGGATTATCGAAAGTTGAATGATGTCACCATCAAGAACAAGTACCCCTTGCCCAAGATAGAGGATTTGTTTGATCAGTTGACCGGTGCCCAGGTGTTTTCTAAGATTGATCTTAGGACTGGTTATCATCAACTCAAAATTCGTGCAGAGGATATTCCAAAGACTGCCTTTACCACCAGATATGGGTTGTATGAGTATACAGTCATGTATTTTGGATTAACCAATGCCCCCGCTTATTTCATGAACCTCATGAATAAGATTTTTATGGACTTCCTGGATAAGTTTGTCGTTGTTTTCATCGATGACATTCTGATTTATTCCCATCAATCGAAGAAGAACATGAGCTACACCTAAGGACCATTCTTGGAACCCTTAGAGAGCATCAACTGTATGCAAAATTTAGCAAATGTGAATTCTGGTTACAGGAAGTAGGATTCCTCGGTCACATTGTATCAGCCGGAGGAATTGCCGTTGACCCTGCCAAAGTGAAAGACGTAGAAGATTGGCAAGCCCCAACCACTAAAACCCAAGTTCGTGCTTTTCTCGGATTGGCGGGATATTACCGCAAATTCGTAGAAGGATTCTCTAGTATCGCCCGACCCATGACCCAATTGCTGAAGAAGGACAAGAAGTTTGAATGGACAGACAAGTGTGAAGTGAGTTTCCAAGAACTCAAAAGGAGATTGATTTCCGCCCCAATCTTGATCATGCCGGATATCACGAAGCCCTTCGATGTGTATTGTGACGCATCCAAGATTGGTCTCGGATGTGTGCTAATGCAAGAAGGCCAAGTTATATCCTATCTATCGCGACAATTGAAGCAACATGAACAAAATTATCCAACCCATGATCTCGAACTCGCAGCCGTAGTTCTAGCCCTGAAGACATGGAGACATTACCTTATGGGAAACCGTTGTGAGATCTATTCGGATCACAAGAGCCTAAAGTATATATTCACTCAGAAGGAGCTGAATATGAGGCAGAGAAGATGGATTGAGCTAATCAAGGATTACGACCTGGACATTCATTATCACCCTGGAAAAGCCAACGTAGTAGCCGATGCCCTTAGCAGATTGTCGTGCCGCTTGAACTCCATGATTTTGAAGGAGCAACCAAGTTTGCACAAAGAGATGGTAGATTTTCGAATAGAATTAGTAAGTGAAGGATTTTTGGCTAGCATAGAACTTCAGCCCACTTTGATCAGTCAGGTTAAAGAGGCGCAGAAAGGAAATGCTAGTATCGATGGAATTAAACGTCGTATCGGTACAGGCAAAGTACCCGGATTCACCGAGGACGAAGAAGGAGTTTTGTGGTACAAAGGACGCCTTTGTGTACCTGCAGATTCTGAGTTAAAAGAAGTTATCTTGAAGGAGGCTCATGATACTCTTTATTCTATCCATCCAGGAGGAACTAAGATGTATCAAGATTTGAAAGAGCAATTTTGGTGGCATAAGATGAAGAGAGAAATCGGAAGCTATATCGCCAAGTGTGATATATGTCAGCGAGTCAAGGCAGGACATCATGATTTTTGCAACCTTTGCAAATTCCGGAATGGAAATGGGATTCTGTAGGAATGGACTTTATCACTGGACTACCTACTTCTAGTAGGGGAAATGACTCTATTTGGGTCATAGTGGACAGATTGTCCAAAGTCGCCCATTTCTTGCCCGTTAAAACCACCTATCAAAGTTCGAAACTAGCAGAGTTGTACATTGCTAGGATCGTTAGTTTGCACGGAGTCCCCAAGAATATCGTATCGGATCGAGGAACTCAGTTTACCTCGAGATTCTGGAAGAAGGTCCAGGAAGGTTTAGGAACCCGCCTAGATTTCAGTACCGCGTATCACCCTCAGACCGATGGACAAACGGAGCGAGTAAACCAAATACTCGAAGATATGCTTAGAGCATGTGTGCTAGAATATGGATCCAAGTGGGAAGACTGTCTGCCGTTTGCAGAATTTTTCCTACAACAATAGTTACCAAGCCAGTTTGCAAATGGCCCCATTTGAATTCATGTACGGAAGGAAGTGCCGCACCCCTTTGAACTGGTCGGAAGTAGGAGAGAGTCAAATTTTCGGACCCGACATCCTACGAGAAGCAGAAGAGAAGGTTCACAAGATTCGAGAGCATCTCAAGACAGCCCAATCCCGACAAAAGAGTTACGCCGACAAGAGACGTCGAGACCTCGCCTTTAACATTGGAGACTTTGTTTACCTGAAAGTGTCGCCATTGAAGGGAATGCAGCGTTTCCAAATCAAAGGAAAGTTAGCCCCCAGATATATCGGACCTTTCAAAATTTTGAACCATCGAGGAGAAGTATCGTATCAACTCGAGCTACCAGAAGAGATGTCAGCAGTGCACAATGTGTTCCATATCTCGTTACTTCGCAAATGTCTCGAAGTCCCCGAGAAGACCGAACTGTTCAAGAATATCGATCATAGGACCATAGAGATCAATGATGACCTGACCTATCCCGAAGTACCCATCCGTATATTGGAGGAAGCTTTTCGAACGACCAGAACCCGAAGCATCAAGTTTCTCAAGATTCAGTGGAGCAACCACACAGAAGAGGAAGCTACCTGGGAACACGAAGATCACATCAGGACGGAGTTTCCAGATCTCTTCAAATCCTAGGTAATCTTTTCGTCCTTTTTCAAATCTCGGGATGAGATTTTGTTTAAGGGGGGAAGTTTTGTAACATCCCAAAAATATCAAACTTAGATCAACAAAACACTAATCCTAAAGATTAGGGTTAACAAAAACTTTTCTAAATCAATTCATGAAAGCATGTATATGAGTATGCATGAATTTTGAAATTCTTTAAAACCACTTTGTTTGTGTGAGCCATTGCTTGTAAAATGTTTCTTAGGTGAAAAGAACATCATCTAAAACATTCCCCACCCTTTTCCTAAAGAAAAATAAGTCAAAACCAATATATTAAGTGAATGGTCATTTTGACCAATTTAACTCCCATGCCTACTTTGGCTGTCTCAAACTTTCAAAACCTAACAGAAACTTTTCTGGATCTTTGCACCCCTTGAATGTACTCATAACAAAGTATCAAGGCCCACCTTGTGATCATCCAGAAACTTTCAAATGCATAGTTTAAATGACAACTCAAAATTGAATATTCTTCATATGGGAAGATCCCACTTTTTCAAAACCCACTTAAACAAGCTCAATTTTCAAAACCCAAGCATCTGCAGACTCACCAGAACCAATCTAGCAAACCCACCAAAAATCATTTCAAAATTCAAAACTTGATTTCATGCGGCCATTTCATCAAACAGGTTGCAGACACAAATCAAACAAAACAACAAACACTATAGTGTGCAGTGTTTTGAGCCTAACTTGTTCCCTAGTTAGCTCTCACACAATCCAGTAGATCATCTAGCAAGGTTAGACCAGCACTAGCACCCCTGTGAGCTTGCCATTGCCATTAATGGTGAACAGCCGAAGCCAACCTTGCCACCCCATAGTCGACAGCAGGCTAGAGGAAGAACTAGCCGTGCCAACCTTGTCTGGGAGGCAGCCCACCGTCCACCGCCACTGCCTGTCCCAGCCGCGAGTGTTGCCAAGCCCTGGACCACGCGCACAAGACACGCCCAGACCATGCCGAGCGTGCGCCAGAGCGCCACCCTCGACCACCACCCACAGACCGCGCGCTGCCCTCACCGCGCGCACACACGATCACCACCGACCCAGGAGACCGTCAGACATCCCCGTTTAACGCCCCGCGCCATACAGCCACCGCCCGCTGTCGAGAACGCCGCCTCTGCCGCGCAGAGCACCGCCCGTTCCAGACCAAACCACACCGCCCCATCCCTCGCGACCATGTCATTGAGCATCGCCAGGAGACATAGCACCGTCCCCTACCCTTGCCCATGCCATTAGCTGCCTGTAACATCGCCTCCGACGAGCTCACCTTGCGCCCCGACGGTCCCCTCGCTCGACTATAAATAGAGGCCACCCCCGCACGATTTCTTCACACCATCTCACTCCCCTCTCCTCACTGATCGTGCCACACCATTCTCAGAGCAAGGCGAGCACCACCCTGCCGGAATTTCACTGGAGCCTGCCGCTGCCGGAGAAGAAAGGAGCCAGCGATTGGAGCCGCCCCAGGAGAAGCCACCAGTACCAGGAGGTTCGCCGTCGTCGACTTCGTCGTTCGCCCGCCTCGCCGACCCTCGCCCGTACTCCGGTGAGCTCCCAACACCCCTCACTGGCCGCGCTAGGTGTCGTTCTCGCCGGAGCTGTCTCGCGTCGACGATGACCCTCAGCCGTTGGATTAGAACCAGATCGAACGAACCACGTTGCCCCATACCGCTTCGCCCAGCCCCGTGTCACTGACGAGTGGGGACACCCACTTAAGCAGCCCGCGGGAGCACTGCGCTTAGCAGGCCGGCCCGTTAGAATTTCCCGCGCAGCCCAACGATTCAAATTAAATCTTTTATTTTTAATTTCAAACACACTTCTGTACCCAACTTCAAAAATCAACCCAGATCTATTTAGTGCACCAAATTAGATGAAACCAATTTTGTTGGAAAGGTCTGTGAATGCTTAATCCAAGCCCGTTGGATTCAAGTCATTTGGATCTGTAGATCACCCTTAGCAAAAATGACATGGCGGAAGCTTTTCTGCATTCAAACATTTTTCAAAATTAAACCACAACAGCTTTTGAGTTGATTCCAACTCTCAAAAATCACTTTCAACCATACCTTTCAGAATATATAAAAATATATATAGGTTACTTGCAGAAATAATGTTCAAGGAATAAAAGAATGCTTCATAAGCATTTCTAACCACTTTAATTAATTAAAATAAAAGGGTAAAACCTTGTTAAATTGTGACACCACTTTAAATCACATTCCCATGGACTACAACATATGGTGATGACATGTGTCAACATGATCCCATGTTTAGTTTGGAGAATATTAAATCTTAAGTAGTTTTTCAATGAGTAGAAATTACTTTCTATAATAAGAAGACTTAAACCAATCCTTAACCTTGTAATGTTAGAGATGATGCTAGATCATCTATAGGACCCTTGTGTGTGATGATTGCAAGTAGTTAAGTATTGTTTGGTGATTGTGTACCTCGTATTTATTCATAGACGCTAGTACCGACCAAGGCTACGAGGAAGAAGAAGGATACTACGAAGAGGAAGCCAAGGAGAACTTCAACCACTGCTCTGCACAAGGCAAGCTAGTAACTATGCAAGCTTATACTGATATTGATGCAAGCTATACTAACCAAGTTTACCAATGCAAGCTAACACTTGCAAGATACTATACCTATGCAAGCGCATAAGACACCCTATTGTTGCCACAACCCATGCTTGTGATATGATTACTATATGCCCTAAGCATATGTAACCATACCCACTTGCTAAACCAATCCTAGTTTTATGGCAAGCTTCTTACTTTATTTCGTTATCACAGTTTACTTAGAGGCTACCCAAGAATTTTGGTAGATACTAGACAGTTGTGCTGAAGGTTGCATAAAGAGCATTAAATTTGGCCTAAGCTAGAAACCTTGATATCAGCTTATGGTTTAAGGTTGGACTTAGCTGCAACTCCACTAGTTACCACCCCTCTATTAGTACTACTCCAACTGTAGATGCTAGTGCTAAGCATAAAACTTGATCAACTTTAGATGGGAATACTTGGTGGAAAAATGGTTATGAAAACCTTGGAATGATGGATCATTCTATTGAAATGTTTTGGACATGTGTTTCCAAACACTTGATGATTTTGGTGATGAAAATGTTGAGGCATGAGCCTTAGCCCTTTATAAAACTGAGGGTTGTCTGGATGCGATACCATTCCAATTTTATCGTACAACCACAATACCCGAATATTGGGTAGGGATTGACTGGAAACTTATATACCTTAGTATTAGTTCCCTCACGACCAAGGTCTGAGCTGAGGCTACCTTGTGAAGATTGTCCACCTGTGCAGTACCCAAGATGACAGTGGTCATGGTTGGGAGGCCAAACTCACAGGAGAGGTGCTTATACTAGGGAGTGTAATTGGAAGGTTAGGATTGATTATCCGCATACTGAGTATGGTGAATTCAGGATTTGTTCCTGACGGATGTATCGAATGTTGTGGTGAAAGTGTACAATCTCTGCAGAGTGTCAAACTATTCGAATAGCCGCGTCCGCGGTTATGGACAGTTGGAGTGGCCATACTGTTCCCCCGTCAGACTTTTCAAAATGACTTGTGAACGACTTGAGACTTTGGCTTGACCACAACAGAGTTGTGACTAGAAATGCAAGATCCCACTTAGGAGTTATAAAATTGTGACTAGCTTGGGAACTTAGTAGTATAAATCTGGCTTTTGCAAAACAACCCTAGAGCCTAGTGTCCTATTATCCAAAACCCCCTTTTTCTTGTTAGTATTAGTTTGCGAGTACTTAAAGAGTACTCATGGCTTTGTCCCTGGCTATTCCCATGGCCAGACTATGAAGAGGAGTACCTGGAGGATGGACCCCAGGACGGTTACGACAACTAGGATCATCTCCCATCGTCAGCATTGCCTGTGACCCCGAAGATGGAGCCTCGCCTACGCTACCGTTACTATTCCGTATTCCGCTGCTTGATGTTGTATTAAAGACTGGATCATGAGATCCCTATTTGTGTAAGAACTTATGTATCGTTGTAATGGATGAAGTACTATGGTATCCAATTCTGTTATGTCTCGCAAAAATGGTAATCCTGGGATTGCGATGTATGGCATAATAGGCATCTAGGATTGAAAAATCCGGGTGTTGACAATCTCCTCATCGAGCCATTGACCGTAGCTCATATCCGGAACATGACCCATCTTGACGAGAAGCGCCAGCAGTTGCTGGAGGAAGCACAGGCCATCACGGAGCAAGGCCCAAAGCTTGATCAAGATCTGGACAACACGCAGAATTCAATAGAGAAAGCTAGAGCAATGGAGGCCGAGTACAAGACTCTACAGCAACAGCAGAAGGCCAACAAAGCTCCGGCTCGCATCATCAGCGATCCTGGTGTGCGGCGAAACCTAGGATGGGCTCCCCCGAAGCCGGCACAATCCAAGCCATACATTGACAGTGAAGGCAGGCAGGTGATGCCCACTCCTCTCCTCAACCTCGCCGTCGCCAAGACCCTTCTGGAGCAGGATAGATCACCTGAAGCGGTGAACCAGGTCTATGACCTAGTGGCCAAGGCGGTGAAACAGCAGGAAATGGCCACCTCTCAGAGGCTTGAGTCTGACCCAGTGTTTTTCCAGTCTAGCTAGCATAAGCCGCCAAGGGACAGATCTCCTCTTGATGTCGGGTCTCAGACGGGTTTGTCAGAACGAACATGGAGGGATGCGTGCAACGGGAAGGATGCTATCCCCATATCCTCTGACCACGGAGGTAAGGACCAATCTCGTCACCCATCGCCACCGCCTCGCTCACCCCGACATCGCGAAGACACCAAGGCTCACCGTCGTATGGATATGCCCCCGCCAAGGCAAAGCGGCATCGTCATCCGTGACAACACTGAGCAGACCCGTCATGACGGAGAGCGCAACCAGGGACACAAGAGCATGTCACGCCATGACCCTCCGCATCCGATAAGCAACCACGACAAGCGTGAGGCATCGCAGGAGGGTAACAACAAGAAGGCTAACCCACCGCCACCTCCTCCTCCGTCGCCATCTAGCAGACACCATGGCGGAGGAGGCCCGCGTCGTTCACGCAGCCCATCCCCTGTTGGCAAGAAGAAAAGAAGCCCGGAGCCATACGATGCACGTTCGCATATAGACAAGATCCACGAGGCCCGGGAAGGACCATACCTGGGACCACGTTGCTTTGGACCTGTGATACGGTCCGCAACTTACCCCAAAGGTTTTCGAATTGACAAGACCATAAAGCCCTATGACGGCACCGCCAAGCCAGCTACATGGTTGAAGGATTACGGCAACACGGTGGAGATCGCCGGGGGTAACCCCAACGTTGTCGTGAAGTACCTCCCATTGATGTTGGCAGGCACGGCCCGTCAATGGATTGATGACTTGCCGGAGAAATCCATCTCAATTGGTTGGACATGCAAGAAGTGTTCACCAAGAACTTTGAGGGTACGTACAAGCGTGCCTATACTGTTGGCGATCTATAGCGGTGCGTGCAAGAGAAAGACGAGATATCTCGCACCTACCTCTCCCGCTGGCTGGATATGAAGAATTCCTGCGCAGGAGTGCACGCTCAGACCGCCATGGACGATGGGTTGGAAAGGGGCACGTTGCTCCGACATAAGCTGAAGCGCTTGCAGGACAATCACCAGCTAGACTTGAACTAGATGATTCAGTTGGCCAGTGAGTTCGCAGGTGCCGACGACGACGCTCGTGGCTCATTGCCGGCAATGGCCGTTCCAACTCAAGCTCGGAGGAACAGCAGCACAAAGCGGAAAACCGCACCAGAAGAAAAGCAAACTCCCGACATGGTCGCTATGACTTTCGCAGGCCGAGGTGATGGCGGACAACGTGGCCGAGGACGGGGAGCTAGTCGTGGGCAGCCGCGAGGAAGTGAAACTATCTCGGCAACACTCCGCGTTCCCCAAACCTACGAGGAATACCGCGATATGTTGTGCCTCGTACACCTCGATGCCAACATCAAGGCCATCCACACCAATCGCCACTGCAAGTTCGTCAACGACCTCAAGGAGGACCCAGAGTCCGGCTACAAGCAAAGTCGGAAGAACAGACTGCGAGGAAAGGGAAAGGGGAAGAAGAAGGAGGAGCAATCCAAGGATTCAAGTGACATGGACGAGGATGTTGACCCCAAGCACGCCGCCAAGAGCGACGGCAAGGGCAAGAATCCCTTCGAGAAGAAGGCGACAGTTTTCCACAGTTTCCTTGGCACCCCCACCGTCGGACAACAGAAGACCTCCATGAGGATACTGATGGCTACTCTCCCCCTAGTTCCCCAGTTCATGCGCTGGTCGGAGATTCCAATTACTTGGGACAAGAAGGATCACCCAGACCTCATCCCTACGGAGAACCAATACGCCATGGTCATCAACCCCCTGATTGACGGCAACGAGTTCACCAAATGCATGGTGGATAGTGGAAGCAGCATCAACATCATGTACCTGGATACACTACAGAAGATGAACTTGACGGAAGCAAACCTAAGGCGGACCAACACCATCTTCCACGGCGTAGTTCCTGGTCGGGAGGCTCGGTCCCTTGGGTGCATCACACTTCAGGTCGCCTTTGTGATGTTAATAATTACTGCCAAGAGCGCATGACCTTCGAGGTGGTCCCCTTCAAGAGCGTGTACCACGTCATATTCAGCCGCAACATATTCCACACCTTCATGGCCAAGCCATGCTTCGTCTACAACAAACTCAAGATACCCGGACAAAAAACGGTGTCATCACCATATCCGGAAGCTTTGCCAAATCTAGGGACTACGAGATTGGAGAAGAAGCCTACATGGAAGCTGTACTCTACAACGAAGAATTCAAGGAGATCCAGAGCAAGGTCGATGCCTCGGAGATGCCCACGTCGAAGAAACAGATTTCCGACTCTGCTCTAGCATTTAAGGTTGCCATCGAGACCAAGCCGGTGGAACTTGTGGTAGGCGATGCCTCTAAGACCACCGCCATTGGGACGAACCTGGATCCCAAATAGGAAAGCACGCTCGTCGAGTTCCTCCATGAGAATAAGGACATCTTTTCCCGGCAACCTGCCGACATGAAAGGTGTACCTAGGGAACTTGTCGAGCACAGCTTGAACATTGATCCAAAATGCAAACCAGTGAAGCAACCTCTACGATGCTTTGGAGATGAGAAGAGACGCACCATAGGCAAAGAGATAGCTAGGTTACTTAAGGCTAGTTTTATCCGAGAAGTACTTCACACCCAATGGGTGGCCAATCCTGTACTTGTCCCAAAAAAGGGAACCAAAGAATTAAGAATGTGCGTTGATTACACCGGCTTGAACAAAGCATGCCCCAAAGATCTGTTTGCATTGCCTCGCATTGACCAAGTCATTGACTCGACGGCTGGCTCGGAACTTTTGTGTTTTCTCGATGCATACTCAGGATACCACCAGATCAAGATGAGGAAGTCAGACCAATTGGCCACTTCGTTCACTACACTCTACGACACGTTTTGCTATGTCACGATGCCCTTCAGGCTAAAAACGCAGGTGCTATGTACGAGCGGACAATGCAACATTGCCTACACAATCAATTGGTCGGAACGTTCACGCCTATGTGGATGATATAGCGGTGATGTCTAAAAAGTCAAATTACTTAATCTCCGACTTAAAAGAAACCTTTGATAATCTCCGAAAATACAACATGATGCTTAACCCTAAGAAGTGCGTCTTCGGGGTTCCAGCCAGCAAATTGTTGGGCTTCATCGTTTCCCAGCGTGGAATCGAGGTCAACCTGGAGAAAATCAAGGCCATCTTAAACATAAACCGTCCGACATTCCTAAAGGACATACAACGACTAACGGTTGTGTTGCAGTAGTTAGTCGGTTTGTCAGTCGACTTGGAGAGAAGGCTCTACCGCTGTACAAGTTGCTGAAGAAGGCGGACAAATTCACGTGGACGGACGAGGCAGATGCAGCATTGAAGCAGCTCAAGGAGTTTCTTTCCTCAGCGCCTATCCTTGCAGCACCCGAGCCTGGAGAGCCCATGTTAATTTACATGGCGGCCACCAACAAGGTAATCATCATCGTCGTCGTGGTAGAGTGGAAGGAACCAGGCTATGAGCACGGAGTTCAACGACCAGTTTACTATGTAAGAGAGGTCTTGACGGAGTCCAAGCAGCATTACCCGCACTACCAAAAAATAGCTTATGGAGTATTCCTTGCTTCTCGGAAGCTGAGGCACTATTTCCAGGAGCATCCCATCACAGTGGTAAGCAAGACTCCACTGTCCGACATTATCAACAACAACGACACTACAGGAAGGGTCGCGAAGTGGGGCATTGAACTTGCCGCCTTCGAGATCACCTACAAGAGACGCGACGATATCAAGTCACAAGCCTTGGCGGATTTTATCGCAGACTGGACGGAGATGCCAGATGCTACCCCATTACCGGATCCAGAATACTGGGTGATGCACTTTGACGGATCAAAGCTACTCAACGGCTTGGGGGCTGGTGTACTGCTACAGTAACCAACTGGGGACATGCTACACTATGTTCTGCAGATCCACTTTGAGGCTATGAACAACATGGCGGAGTATGAAGCACTCATTCACGGATTACTCGTAGCCAAGGATATTAGCACCAAGCGCATATTTTGCTGTGGAGATTCCGACTTGGTTGCCCAGCAGGTGGCTGGCACCTAGAATGCGCGGAACCCTATGATGGCGGCATATCGATATGAAGTGGACGAGATAGCCAAGAGCTTCTTGGGATACAAGGTCAAGTATGTACATAGGGAACAAAACGAGGCGGCTGATCTGCTGTCTAAACTTGGATCAAGGCGCAAACGAATTCCTCCTGGATTTTTCCTGGAGCATCTACGGACATCATCCGTGAAGGGAGCAGACATCGATAACCCAGATAGAGTAGTCTCTTTCGTCCACATGGTGGAAAAGGTCCCTCCGGCTTGGACAAAACCATTCATGGAGTATCTCGAACACGGAACTTTGCCCGACGACGAAGTCGAAAGACGGCAAATAGTACGTCGAGCAAAGGGCTATACCATAAACAATGGACAACTCTACGAAAGAAGCACTACTGGTGTATACCTTAAGTGTGTTTCCCAGCAAGAAGGTATTGAAATCCTCCGTGAAATCCATCTCGGAGATTGCGAGCACCACGCCGCTCCCCGATCGTTGGTTGCTAAAGCTTTCCGGCAAGGATTCTACTGGCTGACCGCGAAGTCGGATGCCGACAAGCTAGTTGAGACATGCATGGGATGCCAGTATTGTGCTCGACAACCACATGTTCCTGCTGAAGAATTGCAAACAATACCAATAACTTGGCTGTTTGTAGTCTGGGGGCTAGACATGGTTGGTCCGTTGTAGACGGCACCATGTGGGTTTACGCATCTGCTAGTAGCAGTTGATAAATTCACCAAATGGATAGAAGCTAAACCCATTAGAAAGCTCGATGGGGCAACTGCCCTTAGGTTTGTCTGGGATCTAGTGGTGAGATTTGGTCTCCCACATAGCATTATCACCGACAACGGGAGCAACTTGTCACTCGGAAAAGTGGAAGCTTATTGTTGGGAGAAGGGCATCTGACTTTACCTTGCATCTGTGGCATACCCACAATCCAATGGTCAGGTTGAGTGAGCCAATGGATTAATTCTGCAGGGAATCAAGCCACCTCTTGAGGCACCGCTGCATAGGGAAGCTGGGGCCTGGGCGGAAGAATTGCCATATGTATTGTGGAGTTTACAAACTACATCCAACAGATCCACTGGCTACACCCCTTACTTCATGGTATATGGAGCAGAAGCCATCCTGACTTCCGACATCCTTCAGGATGCACCAAGAGTTTCTGCCTATGACGAAGATGACGCTGAAGAATCCAGACGCCTAGATGTGGACCTTCTCGAGGAGGAGCGCGTTTTGGCATGCCAAAGATCCGCCATCTACCAGTAGAAGCTACGCAGCTACCATTGTCACTGCATTCGGCATCGCTCGTTTAAAGAGGGGGGATCTGGTGCTCCGACTTAAGCAGAAGAAGTCACACAAATTATCCCTGACATGGGAAGGACCGTTCATCATAAGCAAGGCGCTACTCAATGGGTCTTACTACCTCGCTGACAATCGTGAACTGAAGGACAGACCCAACGAGGATCATAAGCGGAAGCGACGTGACCCAGATGATGACTACCCGGAGCTTGATCGGCCATGGAACATAGCGCAGCTACGTCCTTTATACACTTAGCATTTTTTATCTATTGTGTACCTCTTATATGATCAATGATAAAAAGCTCTCTGGTTCACTCATATTTCTGAGTCTTTTACCTCCTTTAGTATTCATTTTTGGATCGTATAAAACCTTTATGCAAAGCTTTGCAATTTCACATGTGAAAATTCTGCCTATGGGCGTTAGCTTAAGTTTTCTGGTCTACACATTATTTCTCGTTTTTATGTGGATTCTAGAGTAATGACTTTCGGCACTTATTATCGGCGATTTTGTGCTTAGGTTATTGACGGTGCCATTGTGCATCATCACCTGAGCGCATGGTTCCGACAACCAGTCTTCCGACTCATGAATAGTCAAGCATAAAAACCAGAGTAATGGATAAGCCAACACTTGCTTAAAAAATATATACATGCTGGAACCAGTTCTTGAGTAGCAGGAAATAACAACCATTGTTTTCCGCCATAAGTTCACAAGTAGTTTTTCCGCATACAAATTATAGAGGAAACAAATATTACATCATTATTTTCTATTACTCTGGCGCAGGCGACTTGGATGCAGCATCGTCAGCAGGAGGAAAGTCACCTTCCTCGAAGTCGGCAGTGTTGAGGGACTCGGAGGAGCTTTGGTTGCCGCCGTCAAGGGTTTTCATAGGCACAAAGACGTTGGGGTCGACCAACTCGGTGACTCTGGTGTCAAAACCCGCGAGCGACGCCAAGATAGCCTCGTGATCTATTTTTTGGTCTTTGTCGTCTACGTCGGGGATACCAGAGGTCACCGCGTCGATGTCAGCATCTTTGTAGTGTGCCTTTACCATTGACAGCGCCATCCTTGCGCCGGCCCGTGCACATGAAGCTTTCCAGATTGAGATACGCTCGGGGGCTCGGCGCAGGATCTCGAGAACTTTGCTACAGAGTCCGATGCCTTGATATTAATCTGGA
This sequence comes from Avena atlantica, assembly GCA_910589765.1. Classification (NCBI taxonomy): domain Eukaryota; kingdom Viridiplantae; phylum Streptophyta; class Magnoliopsida; order Poales; family Poaceae; genus Avena; species Avena atlantica. The sequence goes on from OU342738.1 coordinate 217,888,895, forward strand.
TGGGTTTGGCTATCTCCTTGGCCTGCTTGATGGCGGTGTTGATAAAGTTGCCGGCAAGGACCATGCATTCCTTTGGCGGAGGAGTCGACCGGACTAAACCCATAGGAGCTGCAAATTTCTGACAAAGGAGCACATGATCCCAATAACACAAAAAGTTCAAAGTATTCAACTTACAGAAATTCAAGACGGAGAATCACTTACTGAAGATGCTAGTCTCATCCTGCTGGAGAGTATCTGCCATGGAGTCCCGTTCTTGTCAGAGGATCCTGTACGCTTCAAGATGGCGCTGATTTTGCTCATCGGCAGCTTTCTTCGGATCTTTTAAGATCGCGATTTCCTCCTTCAAGCGGTTCATCTCCTCACTGGCAGAGTCTTGCAGGGCTTTCATTGAGTCTTCATGCATCTTCAGCATGTCCTTCCTCTCCTGTTTAAGGATCTTGTTTTTGTTATCCAGTTGCTGAATATGCTTGGATTGCTCAACAATATCCTTAGCCTTGGAAATGGATTTTGCAAGTCGGAGAAAGAACAGTACACAATGAGTACTCGGAGAATGTTGGCACAAGACCAAGCCGAAATATGAAAAAGAAAGGAAAAAACAGACGCTTGCTCTTGGTGATTTGTTCCTTCAAGAAGGCAGTTTTACCCTTTTCAACTTCCAAGTCCACGCGCATCTTCTTATACTTTTCATTGGCGACACCCCTCCAAGCATTCTCATTCTGTGGAAGAAGAAAGTTAAACGTTGTTTGGTCTGCTTGGAGCATCTAGCCGGAGAATTTCCACCTAGAAGCTCGGGGGCTACAGCGAGAGTTTTTAACTTAGCAATATGCTTAGTCTTTCTTTAAGCACCTAGTCGGAGCTAATTCAGTTTTCGATTAGAAGCTTGGGGGCTACAGTATAACGTTTTTAACTCAGTCGTATGCTTAGTTTCTCTTTAAAGCATCTAGTCGGAACTAATTCAGTTACAACTAGAAGCTTGGGGGCTACAGTATTGCAACTTATAAACAATACGTATGCTACTCTGAAAGCATCTAGTCGGAATAATTCATTCAAACTATATGCTTGGGGGCTACAGTGAGAAGTTTTCTAGCTTAGTCACTCTTAGAGCATTTAGATGCAAAGACCTATGGTTTTCCGTCTAAATCCTCAGGGGCTACAGTGGGGTACTCATATAAAAATCAAAAGGCAAAATAGAACTTACAAGCGCAATGATCTTGAGGTTTGTAACACTCTCAGCAAGCAACTTGGCAAAGGACAAACTGTTTCCTTGCAATATTTCTGCTTGTCGGAGAAGCTCCTCGAGACCGCATGTTGGAGATGTCGGCGCCGAACCAGGAACCAGAGCAGTGCTACCCGGCGTAAGTACCGGATAGACTATCTTCGGGAACTCTATGGTCTTCTTGGCTGCAGAGACAGACGTACCAACTGCCACCACCGCCTTACTGCTACCGATGGCCTCCTTAGCCGGAGCTTCAGCCATTTGGTTTGCGTCACTTTCCTGCGTTGCCTATTCGTCGACAACAACAAGCTCAGTGGAGGCACCTGAGTCCACTTCCATGGCGGAAGGGCCAGATGTTTCTTTGGCTTGAGAGCTTGTCGGAGTAGACGCAAGCTTGACTATGTGAGTGACAGGGGCGATGGCGGGAGATGCGTGGGAAGACACGTCACGTTGCAACATATCCTTAATGTTTTTAGAAGCCCCCAAAGTTTTGGAGGTCTTGTTCAGACTAGTAGTGGCTTTCTTCCTGAAACGTACAAAAAGTATAAGTAGAGGAATAAGACAAACAATGGACAATGTCGGAGAGGAAGAAGCTTACACAAGAGGGGGTGCTTTGGCAAAGGGGATCCCGGTAACCTTTCTTTTCTCCGCCTCCAGGGCGGCGGTAGTATTCTTGGAGGCTCCACCCTCCGTCTTCTTCTTCTTGCCTCCGTCGGCAGCGTCAGAGGTGGAGCTCTTCCGCTTTCGCGCCAACAGGACCTCGTCGTCGGACACGACGGTGACTTCCTTCATCTTTGGATCCTAGATTTGGGGAGCCATGCTATCCTCATCTATGCCGGTGAGCTTTTAATTGAAAATCCACCGTGTTAGATGAGATGGTAATGGCTAGATGGAAGAACTGGAGTATATGTCATACACAGAAAATAAACATGCCGTAGGTGATGGTGAAGCCACGCTTCCTATCCTTCACCTTGACGATGTCCTTGAGGCAGATCTTGACGGAGTCGCTCGAGAAGTTGTCCTCGGAGAGGCGGAGGCTATCCTTCCTCTCGTTGGTGTACTCGTGCATCAACTTCAAGCGGTGCTGCAGAGGCTAGATCTGCCTGATGAACCAGCACATGGCCAGGTCCAATCCAGTTATACTCGTCTCTACAAACCACTCTATCCGCCTTATAGCGCGGGAAGCATCAATGTCGGAGGGAAGGAAGGCCTGGGATCTCCATGTCGAGGCTTCGGCAGAATCTCCATCGACAAAGTCCGGGTACGTCACTTCTCGGCCAGCCAGAGGGATATCTGGGCCATAGAAGTACGTCTGTTGCCAGTTCTTGCAGGACTCGTGGCCAACAATGTCGGGGAAGCGCCGGCCAGGCCGGATCTTAAAACTTATGGTTCCACAATTCCTAAGCTTGTCCTTGCCGGATCCGGCTTCGCGCTTGACGGTGAAAAAGTATATAAAGAGATCTAGCCTAGGCCTAATCCCCTAAGTAACCCTCACAAAGCGTCGCGTAGTTGCTAAGCGCGAGGATGCTATTGGGGAAGAGGTTCTGAGGCTGTACTCGGTAATGGTTGAGGACAACTAGGAAGAAGTTGGAGATGGGCAGGGAGACGCCGTGTACCAGTTTTGCTTTGAGGTACACCTTTTCTCCAGCTTCGGGAGAAGGTGTGACCTTGCCGGCCGGTGCCGCCCGCCAGGCGAGCCCCTCCGTCGCAGGGAGGTAGCCCTCGATGATCAACTCCTTGATATCGCGGTCCGTAATGTCCGAACCGCGCCAGTCGCCCTTGTGGGAGTCGTACTCCTCTTCTAGAAGCTCCATCACCGCTAAGTTATGGTCGCCGCCAGTGGCTTCGACCACCGCGGATCTGGGGATCACCAGACCCTCTGGGGGCACGACGACAGAGCTCATCAACTTCGCCACGGCATCGCCTGACGCCGACATGGAGGGGGCAGAACTGCTACTGGCCATGGAGAGATTACGGTGGTGACTGGGGAAAGTCGAGGAGCTAGGGTTTTTTGCACTGTGCGCGGAGAGCTCGAGGAGGCGCTCGCTGGAGGAAGAAGATGATGCGGAGGGGAATGAGGTGAAAAGTAAAATTTCCATCGCTGTTATAATTTATAACCTCCGGCATCAAGATTCGTGCGGAATGATCGAACGGTTGACGCGTGAACGACGTGTGCGTGCGCATGCACGGAAATTTTGCCACGTTGCCAACCGTCGCCGCCAATGGTTCGTATCGCTCGCGCGGGGAAATCGGACGTGATTGCGTTTTCTGCATGTGTAAGTTACGAGGCGTTGCTGACCTATGTCTACGTCCCCCTAGCTGGCACTAGCAGGTGAACCATCACATCGGAAGATTCCGGCATGGACGGATCCAATCCGGCTACAGAAGAGTACGATAGAAGATTCAGCAATTCTCCGACTTACAAGTTGAAGACGGAGAAAACCTTGCAGGGTTCTTTGGGAGGACTACAAGATGTTGCTTGACGATTTTCCGACATCCATCTAGACAGAGCATTCAACGTGAAGAGGCAAGACGGCGCAAGATCTCAGAGTTCTCCGGGGGCTACTGTTGGGGATATGCTATATGGGTATCCTCATAGCATGTCCTCTATCCGGATAACCCGGGTGGCCCACAGTTGGTAGCATGGCCCATGGCTTGCTGGGCTGCCCAGTTAGATGGATTGAGAAGGGAGGCCCATGCCGGATAAAGGAAGGCTACGGTGGATTCACCAGCGTACCCGGAGCCTTGGAGTACAAGACACGCTAGACTAGTAATAGATGGTGTAGGACTCTGTAACCTGTCCGGCTAGGACTTTTCCCTGTAACCCTAGGACCTGGCGACTATATAAGTCGGGCATATGGGAGCCTTTAGGGCACAATCTCAGACGATAACTTAGACTCTCTAGTCACCTCGCACAGCGAACCAATCCCTATAACTCGGCGTATTGCCCTTATAGTGATTTATAGCAGGAGTAGGATACCGCCACCGTTGTGGGATATGAACCTGGGTAAGCTGTGTTACCTCGTACCCATTAACCGTCCGCCTTCCCACGCGTCTCTAAACACGCACTATGAGGACCCCTCCATGGCGTACTCGTCGATAATACTATGACACAGCGGCGGCCTAGGGATTGGGTCTTGGGCGCCTAGGGCAAGGGGGATTCCTTGGGGTGCGCCCCCACCCCTCCTTATATAGGTGGGGGCGTCCAAGGGTGTTCCCAAACTAGGTGGAAATCCTCCCTAACTCAGAAACCATGTTAGGATTTGACTTTTTCAAACTGCCTTTTTGACTTTCAAATTAGAGTTTGATTTCTCTCTTCCAAGTGTCCAGCCAAGTGACCTAGGACATGATGCAACCATTCCACTTTGTCATGACACATCCATGCACCCTTCCCCTTCTGGTTCGGTGGACCTTCTAGACCCTTCTAGAACATTCCGGTGAAAACACCGAAACCATTCTCGAACTCCGGATTGGACTTTCCTCATATGTATCTTATTCTCCGGACCATTCTGAATCTTCTCGTGACATCCGGATCCCATCCGAGACTCCGAACTACATTCGGTATCTTTACTCACATTCCATATCTACTAAAGAACATTTATCATAAGTACAAACATGTAACATCCCTAAAATCATGTTTCAAACTCATGCATATCATCCATGAATCCATGATCATATGAGTTTCATTTCAAACAGATCATTTCAAAACAGAAGCATTTTTGCTTATTATTTCATGTAAGTTTGCTCTAGCCTTAGTGCTATCTTCCAATGAGAAGAGTACTTGTTTTGATTCAGTAAGGTTTGAAATTCAGACTTGAAACAAAGTTTCAAAACAAAATAAGCAAATAAAACCAATATTATGCCTATTGTATATATCACATAAAGGCTTGGTTTTATTTTTATTTTCATTTGATCAAAGTGTTTTGATTGAACAGTAGTGTTTGACACACATTTGAGTGCAAGGTTTGCAGCATAAAAACCTAGAGAAGATTTGAATTCATGCTCATTTGATTTGGATTTGAAAATCATTTCAGAAAATTAAAACAGAAAAAGAAAAGGAGAAAAGAAATGGAAAAAAGAAAGCGCCACCTATCTGGCCCAACTGCGAATCCAGCCCACTAAGCCCACCCGGGTTCCCCCTCTCTCTCTCTGTCACTCGCAGACACACCCACCAGGTCACTGACCACACGACCCCACCTTCTCTCTGTTTAACTCGCTGACGAGTGGACCCTGCGACCATGTCGTCTTCGTCGTCAATCACGTGCGGCCGCGACGCTCGCTCCGCCGTTACCTCGCCGCAATCAGTACGCGCTTAATTGCCATTGATACGCCACGCGATCCTCGCCCCCGCTCTGGCTATAAGACCCCCTCTGCATCGCGGCCATTTCACCTCACCTAGCGCCACCTCTATGCCCCCAGGCTGCCCGCAATTGCCTTTGCGCCGCCGCAGATAGACGCACTCCGGCGACGAATCTCGGTATGTACAGACCGCCCCTCTGCCTCTAGTTCAAACCACTGTGACCAGCATGACCTTGCACATTCGCTAATGCCCTCCGTTTGCTTTCTCGTGACCCAGAGCAACGTCTTCGTTCTCACCCGCGAGCACCTGAGCCGCCGCTCGACTCCGACGTGCGATTCAGGTAAAATGAGATCGCCCCTTGCCTCCCCTTTGGTACTGTCTTGTTCGCCAGGCCCTTGCGCATATCCTAAACCCTCTGGCTTGTGCTATGTCGACGCAGAGCCTTGGAAACGTCTTTGACAGCAAGCAACAGACGCCGCCCGCAACTCCGACGAGCTCCAGCGACCGTGTCCGTGCGCCCCTTGCCAAGTCGTCGCAAGGTTGAGCACCAGCGCATCGTCACGTTTCTGGTAAGCATCTCCGACGACCCCAGAGCCACCTGTAGCGCCGCGCCGCCGCCAGTAGACACCGCCAGCGCCGCCCAGCTATGGTCGTTCGATCTAGGACCGTTGGATCTGGATCCAGCGTGTGAGATTAGATCACTTATCGAAGCGTTACGAGTAGATCTGGGCCGTGCATGTTATGTAGATCTAACGGCTCACAGACGCGATCCTGAGTGAAGCGGTACGGGCCAATCAGAATAAGACGCGTGGCAGCAGTTTAGGTTTAAAAACAGAATTTGAATCTATTAGATGTTTGAATTTGTTTTGGCTATAACTTTTGATCCCCACGTTATAATTTGACAAATTTTATATCATTGGAATCAGGAGAACAAGCCCTTTCTAAATATGCAATGTGTTTAATGTTTAGATTCTGTTAAAATGGTTTTATTTGCAGAAACTTGTGTAGGGCAAATTTGAGTATATGAATTGTTTAATAATTGATTTAAGGTTTAAATAATTGTTGTTTGGCAAGTTTTGAACTCGTTTACGAACCAGTACAGTACACTTGCTTTGTTGAGTTTTGAAAATCATCACATATCATATTGCATGCATTCATATATTTTTGTTTGTAAATGTTTTGTATGTGATTTGTGGTTATGATTCTTTGTGTAGATTTTGGTGCTAGTGATTGTGATTTTGAGGAGTGTAGCTACTCTCCAAACTACCAAGGCAAGTGGTGCTTCATGAATATTTTTATCCCTATGTTTTCTACTAAGCATTAGAAATATTTTGCTAGTCTTGCATGCTATATTTTGCTTATATGCCATGTTGGGAAATCCTAGTAGTTGTAGAATTTCTAGAAATTTCTAAGTTAAGATGCTTATATGCCATGCTTAGCCTAGCTAGTAGCAACCAAGGGTTGGTGAAATATACATGCTATGATGAAAATATTACTAAGTCTTTTGGACTTGTGTTTTGCCTAATAAAACAACTAAGTAAATGAAACACCTGGGTGGAATGGAAGGAATGGTTTATGTTGACTGGTTACACAAGGCCCATTTCTATGGTCTACCTTGTGTATCTCACTTGTGGAAAGCCACCCAGGAACAAAGAGATTTTAGAGGCCAAGTGTTAAGAAGCTTCTACTGTAGCCACTTGGCAATATGGGCTCTGCCTGGATCACATAGGTTGCTAGAACTTAGCCATTTGGACAGTTGGTGGTAGTGGGATGATAGGTTGTAACGCATCCATTTGGTCTAAGGGAAGGATTCTGAAAGTTTTTGTCTTGGTGAAAATCAAGTCTGGTGGGGAAAGTGCACAACCTCTGCAGATGGAAGAATCTAAGTACTTAGCCATGTCCCTGGAAAAGGACAACTTGAGCATCAAGACATCGAAGCTATCAAGAATCTCCTCATCCCAATTTCTAAGTAAAAACTTGTGGGTGAACAAGGGTGAAGGACCTCAATGTCTATTGGTGGTTCCTTGGGAAAAGTTTGATAAAGAAAAACTTAGTGATTCCAACTAATAGGCAAAACCTATTTTGAGCAAAGCAAGCCAAGCTACACTTAGCCAAATTGCATATAGTATCTAGTCCACCTAAATTATACTAAGGTATCACTTGCCAATACTATTCCAATGTATTGACCCACTATGGCTGTAACTTGTGATGTTGCAGGTTACTCTAATGAGGATTAGGAGTCATGAGTCTACACTCAACATGTTTGCCTGTGGAACATGAAGACGAAGACTTTTATTTATTTACTTATTCAAACTCTTGTACTAGGCCTGTGTCCTTGGAGTTGTAAAGACTATGTTTTTCTCTGGAATGACTATAATAATGACATTTGTTTCTGTGTACTTCATCTTAAACTGTGGATGCTAGCATTGATCCAGGGACTAGCATTGCAATCACAGGGATCCTTTTTCCTTTATAAAGGAGGGATCTTACAGATGGTATCAGAGCACTGTGTTGCCTGTAGGATTATGACCCTAGGATTGAAACCACTAATGGAAAAAAATTCAACAACTTCTACACTTGTCTATTCTTCTCGTAAACTTTTCTAATCTTATTTCTCATCTCTAATTGTAGATGAACTCCATCAACGAAGCCGTGAGGAAAGGACCACTCATGACAATGACTTTGGAGTGTGAGACAGAATTCCCCAAGGCTCTCAAGGACCTCATGGTTGCAATGGAAATACATGGTGCAGCTGTGTATAAAGGTTTTCCTGTGATGGATGAAGGAGTTGAGTACTGGTGGGTGCAACTTCACTTGTATAAAAACAAGGAAGACAACCACAAGGACTCATGATTCTGCATGTTCACCAATTCAGTGATGCACCCTACATTCTTTGACTCAGCAAGGGATGCAGCTTGGAAGACCATCAAAGAACTTGGTGAAAGAGTCAAGTGCAGAATGTTCAACATCCAAAAATAGCCTAAAATAAGAGAAGAAACATACCCAAGAGTTGGAGGCTACCAACCAAACCTTAAGAGGAGACATTATAGACTTAGTGATGGAGTCATGTGCTCAAGAGAGAGTGATTGCTTCTAGAAATATTGTGTTAGCCAACATATCCAGTGAGATAGGATTGTAAACATACTTCGTTAGTTGGACCACCACTCATCACCTTATTTTCCAAATGTTGCTTTAAAATAAGTTGAACCTTGGTTGTTGTAATGAATTCATGTATGCCATGACTTGTGTGTTCTGATTTCCAAGGATATGTATGTGATGTTTTGCCTTGTGTTTTATCTTGAATTTTGTTGTTCTAACTTTTTCTATCTTGTAAATAGATGCCTAATGTTACCATCAGCACTGTTGAGGAGTTCCAGGGAACTCGCTTTGGTCCTCGTATTGTTGAGCTCACTACTTTGCTCAATCTCCCTCTTCCTACCATCATGGTGCTTCCCCTCACCAAGTTTGAGAGGAAAGACCTTTGGGGTTTCAAGGTCAATCAGCCCGGACGCCAGACTGAGCCTACCACGGAGGCTATCATCTTCAAGCTCATGCACGATGACAAGGAGAGAGGCCTTGAGGTAGTCATGTAGGATCTGATAGGACGTCTGCTAGGATCTGATAGTACTCACTTTCACGTCTTCGGTAGACGTGATGAGGATGGAGAGTCCATCGACTTCAAGGACACTTCGAGGGAGACAACGGAGCCGATTCGCCTATACCTCCAGGACTTAGAGGCTCTCATTAGGCACGTGGACTCTGATAGGACCAACGTCATGCTCAACAATGATGAACTCCAGGTGCAGCTTTGCGAGAAGGACAAGCTCTTCGCGGAGCAAGATAAGATAGTCAAGGAGATGGAGGCAAAGTTCGAGAGCCAGGACAGAAAGTTCAAGAGTCAGGAGAAGCGAGTCTAGGATAGGAACAAGAGGATTCGGGACATGACTGAAGAACTGCAGGCCAAGGACTTCGAGCTCGAGCATCAGCAGACGGTGATTGAGAGGCTTCGTTCTCAGAAGAGGGCTCTCAAAGCCAAAATAGAGACCTTGACCGCCAACGTCGAGGAATACAAGACCGCAATGGAGAATGCAGGTCTTACCTTTGGTGAGGAGGAGGTTGATGCCGAGGAGTAGAGTTGACTACTCATTTATCATTTATTATCATACTTGTTGTTGGGAACTTGTTATTTGACCATCCAACATGTGGATGGATTGTTATTTGTGTGTGGTTTACTTTGCGAACTTGTTATCTGTTTGTTGAACCTTTATCATTATGTTGCATGCTTTGTGATTGTTTATGTGATGTATTGTGCATGAAAGCATCCACGGGTATCTCATTCTTATCTCTATTGAACAAACCACAGATGCCTCCCCGTCGTGCCAACCCCAACCCCAACAACAACAACATCACTCCGGAAATGCAGCAAATGATGACAGCTCAGACTCAGCTGATGCAAATGATGACGACGATCATCTAGAACCAAAACAACAACAACAACAACAACAACAACAACAATAACAACAATAATAATAACAACAACAACCCACCGGGTTTTGACATGCTTACCAGGTTCTTGAGATTAAGGCTAGCAAAGTTCTCAGGAACAACTGATCCCATGGTGGCCAATGATTGGCTACGCTCTGTGAACAAGGACTTGGTAACTGTGGGCTGTACTGATGCAGAAAAGGTCAGATTTGCAGCACATTTGCTAGAAGGACTAGCCACCACTTGGTGGGATAACTTCCAGATCACCACTCCCATAGAAGATGTGACATGGGCTATCTTTGAGGATGGCTTTCATACTGCTCATATCTCATCTGGAGTGATGAGTCTGAAGCAGCGCCACCGCAGCGTGGCAGAATATATTGAGGAGTTCAACAATCTGGCGCGTTATGCACCGGATGAAGTTGACACTGATGCTAAGAGGAAGGAAAAGTTCCTTGAAGGGATGAATGATGAACTGAACTTGCAGCTATCAGTGGCCTATGTTCCCACTTATCAGTCTCTCTGTGATAAGGCTGCTATTTTGGAGAGCAAAATGAAGCAAGTTGAAAGCAGGAAGAGAAAGCACTCAGACAATCACAGCTTGGGATCGTCTCACAAACGTTCCCATTATGATGATAGTGGAAGCTCAGGATCCCATAAGCATGGGAAATTCAACAAGCACCACAACCACAACCGTCATGACAACAAGCATCACCGTAGTCATGACAATGACAAGTACAAGAACCACAAGGGTGGATATAAGAGACACCATAGTGGTAATGGAAGTGGCAGTGGAAGCCAGCCTGTCAAGAAGGACATTAGTCAGGTTGAATGCTTCAAGTTCAAGAAGATGGGGCATTATGCAAATGAATGCCTAGAAAAGAAAGTTGAAGGACCCAACAAGCCCAACCCTTTTCAGAAGGGACAAGTGAACCACATCAATGTGGAGGAAATCTATGAGGAGCCTGACGCTGTTGCTGGTAAGTTCAAACTCAATTCTGTTCCAGCATTTGTTCTCTTTGATACTGGTGCATCTCATTCATTCATATCAAGAGCATTTGTTGAAAGAAATGAACTACCGGTAGAGACTATTGGGTGTCCTATAAAAGTAAGTTCTCCTGGCGGAGAAATGATAGTAAATTCAGGATGTCATGATCTAATCATAGAGTTTGGGAAGTATAAGTTTCCCGTTAACTTGATAATTCTAAACTCCCAAGGATTGGATGTCATTTTGGGAATGGACTGGATGACTAAGCACAAGGGAGTGATAGATTGTGCCAACCATACTGTCTCACTCACAACTCCAGAAAATAAAAGGATCAGATTCAAGACCAACTTTGAAGCAAGAAGGTGTATGCTAAATTCTCTTAAGGGGGTTAGCATAGACAGTGTGCCAATTGTGAGAGAATATCTGGATGTGTTTCCGGAAGAATTGCTGGGAATGCCACCAGATAGAGATGTGGAGTTCCTTATTGATTTACTACCAGGATCTGGACCAATAGCAAAGAGACCGTACAAGATGTCAGTTGATGAACTGAAAGAGCTCAAGAAACAACTTGGAGAGTAGTTGCAGAAAGGATTTATTCAACCAAGTTCTTCATCCTGGGGAGCCCTAGTTTTGTTTGTGGAGAAGAAAGATAGAAGTCAAAGGTTATGCATAGATTACCGTTCACTCAATGAGGTAACTATCAAGAACAAATACCCTTTGCCTAGAATCAATGACTTATTTGATTAGCTAGAAGGAGCTTGTGTGTTCTCAAAGATTGATCTTCGATCAGGTTATTTCCAACTCAAGATAAGAGAACAAGACATACCTAAGACAGCTTTCACTACAAGGTATGGATTGTATGAGTATACTGTGATGACATTTGGCTTGACCAATGCTCCAGCATACTTTATGAATATGATGAACAAGGTGTTCATGGAATTCCTTGATAAGTTTGTTGTCGTTTTCATCGATGACATTTTAATCTACTCCAAGAGCAAAGAAAAACATGAAGGGCATTTGCGTTTGATACTTGAGAAGCTTAGAGAGCATAAACTGTATGCCAAATTCAGCAAGTGTGAATTCTGGCTAAATGAAGTTGGATTTCTTGGACATGTTGTGTCAGGAGATGGTGTAGTAGTTGATCCTGCTAAAGTTTCAGCTGTAACCGAATGGGAAGCTCCCAAGTCAGTGAAAGAAGTTCGTAGTTTCCTTGGCTTAGTAGGTTACTATAGAAGGTTCATTGGGAATTTCTCCAAGGTTGCTAAGCCTATGATAGAATTGCTAAAGAAAGACAAGAAATTTGCTTGGTCTGAAGGTTGTGAACTCAGCTTTCAGGAATTGAAGAAGAGGCTTGTGACAGCACCAGTCTTGTGTTTTCCAGACTTGGAAAAAGATTTCCAAGTATATTGTGATGCATCTCATCATGGTTTGGGTGCAGTACTTATGCAAGACGGGAAAGTTGTGGCTTATGCCTCGAGACAACTCAAAACTCATGAAGTGAACTACCCTACTCATGATTTAGAGTTAGCTTCTGTTGTCCATGCACTCAAAACATGGAGACATTATCTTTTGGGAAAGCGTTGTGAAGTGTTCACAGATCACAAGAGTTTGAAGTATATCTTCACCCAGAAAGAAATTAATATGAGACAAAGAAGATGGCTAGAACTCATCAAGGACTATGACTTGAGTTTGCAATACCATCCCGGTAAAGCAAATGTTGTAGCGGATGCTTTAAGCCGTAAGGTTTTTGTGAATGGCATTACCAAGGGAGAATTGCCCGATGATTTGTGTGCCCAATTTAGAGATCTCAGATTGGAGATTGTGCCTGAAGGACATCTCATGTCTTTGGATGTTCAACCCACTTTATTGGACAAGATCAAAGAAGCCCAGAAGATTGATAAGGAAATTGAAGAGATCAAGGAAAAGATTGGCAAAGGAAAAGCCAAAGGATTTCATGAAGATGAACATGGTACTTTATGGCATGGGAAACGTATCTGTGTTCCACAAGATCCGGAGCTTCGGAAACTGATTTTGCAAGAAGCACACAACTCACCGTATTCCATTCATCCGGGTAACACCAAAATGTACATGGACATGAAGGAAAGATTTTGGTGGAATAATCTCAAAAAGGACATCACCGAACATATTACTTTGTGTGATGTGTGTAGTAGAGTGAAAGCGGAACATCAGAAACCAGCAGGTTTGCTTCAACCACTACCTATTCCTGATTGGAAGTGGGACAAGATTGGTATGGATTTCATTACCGGATTACCAAGGACCCGGTCAGGATACGATTCTATTTGGGTAGTAGTGGATCGCCTAACTAAAGTGGCTCATTTCATACCCGTGAAGACAACCTATACAAGTGCTAAGTTGGCCAAAATCTATATGAGTAGAATTGTATGTCTGCATGGGGTGCCCAAGAGTATTGTGTCTGATAGGGGAACTCAATTCACTTCCCATTTTTGGAGACAGCTACATGAGTCATTGGGAACAAGGTTGGAATTCAGCACTGCTTTTCATCCTCAAACTGATGGACAGACAGAAAGGACTAATCAGATTCTTGAAGACATGTTGAGGGCATGTGCCCTAGACTATGGAGCCAGTTGGGATGAAAGTCTGCGTTACGCAGAATTTTCTTATAACAACAGCTATCAAGCCAGCATTGAGATGGCACCATTTGAGTTTCTCTACGGGAGAAAGTGTACCACCCCATTATTATGGAATGGTGTGGGAGAAAGAAGTTTGTTTGGACCAGAACTTATCAAAGAAGCCGAAGAGAAGGTCAAGTTGGTTAAGGACAGATTGAAGATAGCACAGTCCCGACAGAAAAGCTACGCAGATCCTAAGCGTAGAGAAGTCACCTACGAAGTTGGTGATAGAGCTTATCTTAGAGTGTCACCACTTCGTGGAGTGAAGAGGTTCGGAGTCAAAGGAAAGTTGGCCCCAAGATATGTTGGGCCATTCAAGATTCTAAGTCGCAAAGGAGAAGTTGCTTATGAAATTGAATTGCCAGAGTCTTTGTCAGCTGTCCATAATGTGTTTCATGTGAGTCAGCTTAAGAAATGTCATCCAGAAATGGAAGAAACTTCTTTGAAGGATACTATACCTTTGGAGGAAGTATAATTGGAAAGTGATCTCACTTATGAGGAAAAGCCTATCAAGATTCTTGAGACTGCAGAAAGAGTCACACGGACTAAGACTATCAAGTTTTGCAAAGTGCAGTGGAACCATCATTCCGAAGAGGAAGCAACATGGGAAAGAGAAGATGATCTTCGGAAAGACCACCCTCACCTATTTGCTAGCCAATCCGAATCTCGAGGGCGAGATTCACCTTAAGGGGGTTAGATTTGTAACATCCCTAAAATCATGTTTCAAACTCATGCATATCATTCATGCATCCATGATCATATGAGTTTCATTTCAAACAGATCATTTCAAAACAGAAGCATTTTTGCTTATTATTTCATGTAAGTTTGCTCTAGCCTTAGTGCTATCTTCCAATGAGAAGAGTACTTATTTTGATTCAGTAAGGTTTGAAATTCAAACTTAGGCACCATCAAAAGTTTGAAACAAAGTTTCAAAACAAAATAAGCAAATAAAACCAATATTATGCCTATTGTATATATCACATAAAGGCTTGGTTTTATTTTTATTTTCATTTGTTCAAAGTGTTTTGATTGAAAAGTAGTGCTTGACACACATTTGAGTGCAAGGTTTGCAGCATAAAAACCTAGAGAAGATTTGAATTCAAACTCATTTGATTTGGATTTGAAAATCATTTCAGAAAATCAAAACAGAAAAAGAAAAGGAGAAAAGAAATGGAAAAAGGCCAGCGCCACCTATCTGGCCCAACTGCGAATCCAGCCCACTAAGCCCACCCGGGTTCCCCCTCTCTCTCTGTCACTCGCAGACACACCCACCAGGTCACTGACCACACGACCCCACCTTCTCTCTATTTAACTCGCTGACGAGTGGACCCTGCGACCACGTCGTCTTCATCGTCAATCACGCGCGGCCGCGACGCTCGCTCCGCCGTTACCTCACCGCAATTAGTACGCGCTTAATTGCCATTGATTTGCCGCGCGATCCTCGCCCCCGCTCTGGCTATAAGACCCCCTCTGCACCGCGGCCATTTCCCCTCACCTAGCGCCACCTCTACGCCCCCAGGCTGCCCGCAATTGCCTTTGCGCAGCCGCAGACAGACGCACTCCAGCGATGAATCTCGGTATGTACAGACCGCCCATTTGCCTCTAGTTCAAACCACTGTGACCAGCATGACCTTGCGCATTCGCTAATGCCCTCCGTTTGCTTTCTCGTGACCCAGAGCGACGTCTTCGTTCTTACCCGCGAGCACCTGAGCCGCCGCTCGACTCCGACGTGCGATTCAGGTAAAATGAGACCGCCCCTTGCCTCCCCTTTGGTACTGTCTTGTTCGCCAGGCCCTTGCGCATCTCCTAAACCCTCTGGCTTGTGCTAGGTCGACGCAGAGCCTCGGCAACGTCTTCGACAGCAAGCAATAGACGCCGCCCGCAACTCTGATGAGCTCCAGTGACCGTGTCCGTGCGCCCCTTGCCAAGCCGTCGCCAGGTTGAGCATCAACGCATCGTCACATTTCTGGTAAGCATCTTCGACGACCCCAGAGCCACCTGTAGAGCCGCGCCGCCGTAGGCAGAGCTCGCCGCCGCCAGTAGCCACCGCCAGTGTTGCCCAGCTATGGTCGCTCGATCTAGGACCGTTGGATCTGGATCCAGCGTGTGAGATTAGATCACTTATCGAAGCGTTACGAGTAGATCTGGGCCGTGCAGGTTATGTAGATCTAAGGGATCACAGACACGACCCTGAGAGAAGCGGTACGGGCCAATCAGAATAAGACGCGTGGCAGCAGTTTAGGTTTAAAAACAGAATTTGAATCTATTAGATGTTTGAATTTGTTTTGGCTATAACTTTTGATCCCCACGTTAGAATTTGACAAATTTTATATCATTGGAATCAGGAGAACAAGCCCTTTCTAAATATGCAATGTTTTTAATGTTTAGCTTCTGTTAAAATGGTTTTATTTGCAGAAACTTGTGTAGGGCTAATTTGAGTATATGAATTGTTTAAGAATTGATTTAAGGTTTAAATAATTGTTGTTTGGAAAGTTTTGAACTTGTTTATGAACCAGTACTATACACTTGCTTTGTTGAGTTTTGAAAATCATCACATATCATATTGCATCCATTCATATATTTTTGTTTGTAAATGTTTTGTATGTGATTTGTGGATATGATTCTTTGTGTAGATTTTGTTGCTAGTGATTGTGATTGTGAGGAGTGTAGTTAGTCTCCAAACTACCAAGGCAAGTGGTGCTTCATGAATATTTTTATCCCTATGTTTTCTACTAAGCATTAGAAATATTTTGCTAGTCTTGCATGCTATATTTTGCTTATATGCCATGTTGGGAAATCCTAGTAGTTGTAGAATTGCTAGAAATTTCTAAGTTAAGATGCTTATATTCCATGCTTAGCCTATCTAGTAGCAACCAAGGGTTGGTGAAATATACATGCTATGATGAAAATATTACTAAGTCTTTTGGACTTGTGTTTTGCCTAATAAAACAACTAAGTAAATGAAACACCTGGGTGGAATGGAAGGAATGGTTTATGTTGACTGGTTACACAAGGCCCATTTCTATGGTCTACCTTGTGTATCTCACTTGTGGAAAGCCACCCAGGAACAAAGAGATTTTAGAGGCCAAGTGTTAAGAAACTTCTTGTGCAGCCACTTGGCAATATGGGCTCTGCCTGGATCACATAGGTTGCTAGAACTTATCCATTTGGACAGTTGGTGGTAGTGGGATGATAGGTTGGAACGCGTCCATTTGGTCTAAGGGAAGGCTTCTGAAAGGTTCTGTCTTGGTGAAAATCAAGTCTGGTGGGGAAAGTGCACAACCTCTGCAGATGGAAGAATCTAAGTACTTAGCCATGTCCCTGGAAAAGGACAACTTGAGCATCAAGACATGGAAGCTATCAAGAAATCTCCTCATCCCAATTTCTAAGTAAAAACTTGTGGGTGAACAAGGGTGAAGGACCTCAATGTCTATTGGTGGTTCCTTGGGAAAAGTTTGATAAAGAAAAACTTAGTGATTCCAACTAATAGGCAAAACCTATTTTGAGCAAAGAAAGCCAAGCTACACTTAGCCAAATTGCATATAGTATCTAGTCCACCTAAATTATACTAAGGTATCACTTGCCAATACTATTCCAATGTATTGACGCACTGTGGCTGTAACTTGTGATGTTGCAGGTTACTCTGATGAGGATTAGGAGTCATGAGTCTACACTCAACATGTTTGCCTGTGGAACATGAAGATGAAGACTTTTATTTATTTACTTATTCAAACTCTTGTACTAGGCCTGTGGCCTTGGAGTTGTAAAGACTATGTTTGTCTCTGGAATGACTGTAATAATGACCTTTGTTTCTGTGTACTTCATCTTAAACTGTGGATGCTAGCATTGATCCAGGGACTAGCATTGCAATCACAGGGATCCTTTTTCCTTTATAAAGGAGGGATCTTACAAAAGATATGATAACAACCACTTTATTATTACCTCTTGGGCATATCTCCAACATAGGCATATACGGTTGCTATGGTAGTTTAGATAGAGTTAGGATCTGTTTACGTACAATCCTAACTTGACTTGTACTCCAAGATGATCCCATGTACGCCTATATATACTCGCCCATGTGGCTCAATAATACATCCATCATATTCCGTAAAACTCATACTCTTTCACAATGGGCCCTCGCATTTCAGACATCCTTTTCGTCTGAATCAGTCTGTTTGCGAGGTGGAGCATAGCCCGTTCGGGCTTAGCCCGGTTGCGGTGGCATGTGCCGCCAACGGCCACTCCCCTGCAAAAAAATACAGGAAAAAAAGATGAAGCCTAAAATAATTAAACATATTACTTTAAAAGATCTTTGTCCTGGGTCCCCCTTTCACAAAATATACACACACAAAAATTCCCAATATTATGGGGTGCCTTGGCTTGGAAGGGAGACGGCGGGCGTTGCTGCTAGCCGGCTGGCGCCCTGGTCCTGCGGCTGCGCGTCGCCTACTCCTCCTCGTCGGCGGCGGCGAGTTCGATGAAGACCTGCGGCAGGGGCCGAGCTCTCTAGGCCGGAGAGGGGGCGGTGCCGGGATCGCGGGGGCATCTGGGCCTACGTGGCCACCTAGGACTCTTGCAGCGCCTGGGCAGTGTCGTTCCACCGCTTCTCCTACTCCATATGGGGAGCGAGGATGACGGCCTAGAGCTCCTCCTCCTCTGTCATCGGTCGGTGCTGCCGCTCAGGCCCCTCTTCCTGCTTGACCGCCACTAGTTGTGGATATCGCTTCGGGTCCTCCCCCGTCATTGCCAAGGCCACACCTTGGACGCGACGGTGTCTGTGCCCCAGAAGTGTGACCAGTCCGGGACGTCCGGCTATGGTGGTGGGAAGTGGAGGCTTTCGTCGTCCTCGTCCTCCATGTCGGAGTCCTTGTTGGACCCCTTCCAGTAGTCCTCGTCAGCGTTGTCGAGGTTCTCAAGGTGGGCCTCGATTGACTCACGCAACATGCTCCTCCTCGAACCACCGGTCCCAGACTAGGGAGTCGATGGCGTAGGCCGGATCCCGCCGAAGATCTGGCGGGAGGAAGGCCCGACGCCTGTAGATCTCATGGCGGCGCGCAGGGCCCTAGCCTAGGATGGCTGGCACCGGCATGTGGACCGCTGTTGAGGTTCCACCCTGCTGGTAGGTGCACGTCCAGCCACGGGCAGAGTGCGGTGACCCAGCATACCACTGCATGTGTAGTACACTATAGTCGTTGACGTGACATTCACAGAACACCGATTATCACATCCCTCAGAGTGGTACAGCAGAAACATTGCGGGTCCATATTACAAACATACACACATTATTATTATTACAATACCAGAAGTTCAAGACTTCAAAAGATTCAACTTACAAACCAAATATAAAGTGTTTCAGCGGAAGTTCTAAAGTGACAACTTCAACTCCGAATTGAGCTCAGCAACTTATTAGATATATTGTTCATGTTGCTCGGCTCAAATGGTTACTACTATGAAGGTAGTTATTCTGACTAAATGTGCTCTCCTCCATAGACGATGTTGTAGTCCACCCCTTCTACGGCACCGTACAGATCTGGCTCCTCACAGAAGACCTCCTCTTGACTTTCAGCTGCATACATCGGGGTATCTTCTAGATCCTCAGAGTCTAAGTAGGGGATCGAAGGAAAAGGTGAGTAACGGCGTTACTCAGCAAGTTCATTATATGCAAGGTGGAAAGTTTGATGCTCTATCTACCACCTCGGACTATAAGTCCTTGGCAGTATGCAGTTTTCGTAAATCTTTCTTCAAAGATTGATTTTATTATTAAAAACTATACCCATCAGCCTTCACAGGTTTACCAGAACTTTCATGGAGTTCCTTTCCTTCCGCGTTCGTATCTCCTTCCCAGAACAGGGAGTAACAAGTTACAGTTCTTACACTCTGCAGAGGTGCGTCACTTTACCCATGAGATATCAACTCCTTGTTGCACAACCGGGCATACTTTCCCGTCCACAATTCCATGATGTGGGGCCCAGTAGGTAATCCAAGCCAATCACTGTCCTTTCTCGTGACCCCACATAGAACAAGACCCCTCAAGCAGAACGACCTCTATTATTCTGCATAGCAAAAATAACTATGGTTGACTCCTTGAGGACTCTAGTGAGAAGACAGGAACCTGGTCGCCCCCATCAATATGAGGACATACCTATGACGGTCTTCATCAGGGATAGTGTAGACACCAATATCGCGGGGAACTAAGGGGTCCCACCCATGCTAAGTATCTTATTTACATCAGCGCCACGAGATGGATATCTTGTTCATGTGAAAGGAGGAAGATCCAGCTGACTTATCCGTCCCATTCCAAATCTCATGGTTAACGCGTAATATACGGCGCTAGAATCACTGATGTCATGGGTTGTTAATTCCTAGATGATTATTCTTGTTGCAAATAGAAACCTAAGTTCTATTTCTCCACTATATCATCACTTAGGATGATATCAATACTTTATTTATTTGATAAATTAATATTTTATTTCCTCGAACATAGATGATAACACACAATTTGCAAATACTTTGATAAAGACTCTTCAAAGGACATGAGCAAGCGATGAACTTGCCTTGTGATTGCAAGGTAGTGGATTCGGATGCTTGCACTGGACCTTGAGCTTCCATGTCTACAAAACATCATTATTGCCCGGTAAGGACAATATTTAAAGAAGCAAAGATGAACATGCATAGTAATGTAATGCATTATTTGTTATTTATTTTCTTTATATGTTTTACCCAGTATTTTAGTTTTCTGGAATGTCTTTAGGAACTTAATAAATTCATTCTTAATGAATAACCTTAATATTTTATAAATATTATTTTCACTATTTTATAATGTAATATATTATTAATAGAGTCAAAAGCTAATTTTTATTTAATATTAACTCTTACAGTTAATTACGTAATAATTCTTTTTAAGAATTAGTATATAAATTAAGAAAATTTTATTTTGGTAACTTCAAATATTTCTTTAATATTTTTCTAAAATACTATAATAACCAAAAAGAATAAAAGTTATTTTTATTGATTTTTACGTATTTTCTTGATTTTTTATAAAATTCCATAAGGAATATATATATTATAAAATACTTATCCAAAGATTCATTTATTAAAAATGGTTTCTTGATTTACTTTAATAGATTATTTTATTATGAGTCTTAAAATATATTATTTGTATTATTTTTTAAGACTGTTATTTTATTTTCTAGGATTTATTGAGTTCTAGGGGTATTTTGGTCTTTTACTTAATTATTAAAAGCTCTGTTAGGGTTTGGGCCAACCCATTGGGCTGTTTGGGCCCATCTTGGCCCAATTGGCTTGGTCAAAGGACCTCCTCGAAGGGGTACTGGCCTTATCGGCCCAGTCACTGCCTCCACTCTCTGCCAATCTCACCTCTTCTCCTCCTCGACCCCGTGGTCGCTGACACCGCCGCCGTGCGATTCCCGTCGCTGTGGTCCTCTCTGACCACTATCGTGGTGCATGGTGTAGTTTTCGACCTCGCTCCTTCATCTAATCCAAGTCAATTTGGATTTGGGGCTCTCTTGCGGCCAGACTAGCTCCGTCCTGAACCCTAGGGTTTGGGGTAGTGCTGGTGATGCCTCCACCGCTGCTCCAGTGGTGCCGTGGTGGTGCTATGGTGGTGCTACTCGACCTCAAATGCTGTCGTGGCCGCCGCCTTGGCTCGGTGCGCATTGGAGCGCCCTTTGGGTGCTCCCCGTGCCGCCGTGTGCTCGTCGGCTTCTCTGCTTCCTCTTCTAAATTATAGCGAGGACCTTTGGTGAGTTTGATTTCAGTCTTCCCCTTGTGATTCCTGTCCTCTGTCCCTCCTGAGCTAGGCTGTGTGACTCTATGTAAACACCCGGATTTTTATTCCCAGATGCCTGTTATGCCATACATCGCAATCCCAGGATTACCATTTTTGCGAGACATAACAAAATTGGATACCACAGTACATCATCCATTACAAACCATACATAAGGTTTTACACCAAATAAGGATCTCATGATCCAGTCTTAATACAACACAAGCAGCGGAATACGTAATAATAACGGTAGCGTAGGCGAAGCTCCATCTTCGGGGTCACAGGTAATGCCGACGATGGGAGATGATCCTAGTTGTCGTAACCTTCCTGGGGTCCATCTTCCAGGTACTCCTCTTCATAGTCTGGCCATGGGAATAGCCAGGGACAAAGCCATGAGTACTCGTTAAGTACTCGCAAACTAATACTAACAAGTGAAAGGGTTTTTTGTAATAGGACACTAAGCTCTAGGGTTGTTTTGCAAAAAGCCAGATTTACCTTTACTAAGTTCAGAAGCAAAGAATGCTAGTTAAAGTTTTATTATCCTAAGTGGGAACTTGTATTTCATATCACAACCCTGTTGTGGTCAAGTCAAAGTCTCAATTCATTTCACAAGTCATTTTGAAAACATCTGACGGGGGAACAGTATGGCCACTCCAACTGTCCATAACCGCGGACGCGGCTATTCGAATAGTTTGACACTCTGCAGAGATTATACACTTTCACCACAACATTCGATACATCTGTCAAGAACAAATCCTGAATTCACCATACTCATTATGCGGATAATCAATCCTAACCTTTCAATTACATGCCCTAGTATAAGCACCTCTCCTGTGAGTTTGGCCTCCCAACCATGACCAACTGTCATCTTGGGTACTGCACAGGTGGACAATCTTCACAAGGTAGCCTCAGCTCAGACCTTGGCCGTGAGGGAACTAATACTAAGGTATATAAGTTTCCAGTCAAGCCCTACCCAATTCTCGGGTATTGTGGTTGTACGGTAAAATTGGAATGGTATCGCATTCAGACAATCATCAGTTTTATAAAGGGCTAAGGCTCATGCCTCAACATTTTCATCACCATAAATCATCTGGTGTTCGGAAACACATGTCCAAAACATTTCAATAGAATGATCTATCATTCCAAGGTTTTCATAACCATTTTTCCACCAAGTATTCCCATCTAATTTGATCAGGTTTTATGCTTAGCACTAGCATCTACAAGTGGGGGTAAGTACTAATGAGGGGTGGTAAATAAGTGGAGTTTTAACAAAGTTCAATCTCATGCCTGAGGATGACATAAATATTATCTAGCTTAGGCCAAATTTTATGCTCTTTATGCAACCTTCATTTATCCTTCTAGAATCTACAATTCACTTAAGTAAACTCTAAGTAATAGCTTTGATAAAGAAATAAAGTATAAAGCTTTCAAGTAAAACTAGGATTGGTTTATCACGTGGTCATGATCATATATGCTTTAAGGCATATAGTTGGCATAGTAGCAAGCAAGTATTAGCTTGTATAGGTCAACTTGATTAGTAAGGCTTGCTAAGTTAATAGCTTGCAAGTATTGGCTTCCATCAGTGTCAATATAGGCTTGCTAAATTGCAAGTGTTATCTTGCAAGGTTAATAGCTTGCCTTGAGCAGAGCAGTGGTTGAAATTCTCCTCGGCTTCTTCTTCGTAGTATCCTCCTTCCTCCCCGTATCCTTGGTCGGTACTAGCGTCTATAAATAAATACGAGGTACACAATCACCAAACAATGCTTAACTACTTGCAATCATCACACACAAGGGTCCTATAGATGATCTAGCATCATCATTAACATTACAAGATTAAAGCTTGGTTTAATTCCTTTTATTTTTAGAAAAGTAATTTCTACTCATTGAAAAACTACTTAGGATTTAATATTCTCCAAACCAAACATGGGATCATGTTGACACATGTCATCACCACATATTTCAGTACATGGGAATGTGATTTAAAGTGGTGTCACAATTTAATAAGGTTTAACCTTTTATTTTAATTAAATAAAGTGACTAGAAATGCCTATGTGGCATTCTTTTATTACTTGGTCATTATTTCTGTAAGTAAACCTATATATTTTTATATATTCTGAAATGTATGGTTAAATGTGATTTTTGAGATTTGGAATCAACTTAAAAGCTATCATGGTTTAAATTTGAAAAATGTTTGAATGCAGAAAAGCTTCTGCCTTGTTATTTTTACCAAGGATGTTCTACAGATCCAAATGACTTGAATCCAACGGGCTTGGATTCAGCATTTCCAAACCTTTCTAACAAAATTGGTTTCAATCAATTTGGTTCACTGAATCGATCTGGGTTGATTTTTGAATCTAGGTGCAGAAGTGTGTTTGAAATAAAATGGAAAAGGTTAATTTCAAATGACTAGGCTGCACGGGAAACAATACTGGGCCGGCCTGCTAAGCACAATACTTACGCGGGCTGGTTAAGTCGCTGTCCCCACGCGTCAGTGAGACGAGGGGGTGCGAAGCGGTATGGGGCGATGTGAGCCATGGGATCTTGTTCTAATCTAACGGTTGAGGGTCATCGTCGACGTTGGGCCACGCCGGCGAGACAGAAACCTAATGCGGTAGGTGGGGGTCGTCGGGGGCTCACCGAGGCTCAGGCGAGGGTCGGTGAGGCGGGCGAACGACGAAGTCGACGACGGCGAACCTCCTGGTACCAGCAGCTTCTCCTAGGGCGGCTCCAATCGCTGGCTCCCTTCTTCTCTAGAGGCGGCGGGCTCCGGTGAAATTCCGGCGAAGTGCTGCTCGCCTTGCTTCGGGAACGGGGTGGAACGATCAGTGAGGAGAGGGGAGTGAGATGGTGTGCTCAATTCGGCTAGGGGTGGCCTCTATTTATAGAGGCGAGAGGGGACCGACGGGGCGCAAGGTGAGCTCGTCGTGGTCGACGGCACAGAGGGCTATCGGCGTGGGCGATGGTAGGGGGCGGTGCGGTGCTCCCTAGTGATGCTCAACGACATGGTGGCGAGTCGTGGGGCGGTGCGGTTTGGTCGGAACGCGGCGGTGCTCTACGCGTGCCCGACGGAGGTTTTTAATGTGCACAGCGTGCGTGGTCCGCGCGGCGGTGAACGAGCGTGTCTGCGGGGTTGCTGGGACGGTGGTGATCACGTATGCACGCGGCGAGGGCGGCGCGCGGTCTGCGGGTGTCGGTCGAGCGTGGCGCACAGGGCGCGCTCTTGGCATGGTTGCTGGCGAGCTTGGCATGGTCCGTGCGTGTGGTCCAGGGGTTGGAAACGTTCGAGCGTTGGACAGGGAGTGGCGGTGGGGTGTTGGCTTGCTCCCAAACATGTTTGCTAGGCTTGTTTCTTCTCCTAGCTTGCTGTCGACATGGGGGTGACATGGTAAGCTTCGGCTGTTCACCATTGATGGCATTGCCAAGCTTACAGTGGGGCTAGTGGTTGGTTTAGTTAGCTAGATGATCTACTGAGGTTGCTGTGAGCTAGCTAGGGAACAAGTTAGGCAAGAATCACTGCTCACAATAGTGTTTGGATTGTGTTTGATTTTGTATCTGCAAGGTGTTTGATAAAATGGCCGCAAGAATTCAAGTTTTGAATTTTGAAAAGATTTTTGGTGTTTGTTCTAGGTTGGTGCTGGTGAGTCTGCAGATGCTTGGGTTTTGAAAGTCAAGCTTGTTTGGGTGGTTTTTGAAAAAGTGGGATCTTCCCATATGATAAAGATTCAATTTTGAATTGTCATTTAACTATGCATTTGAAAGTTTCTGGATGATCACAAGGCGGGCCTTGATACTTTGTTATGAGTACTATCAAGGGGTGTAAAGATCCAAACAAGTTTCTGTTAAGTTCTGAAAGTTTGGGGCAGCCAAAGTAGGCATGGGAGTTAAATTGGGCAAAATGACCATTCACTCAATTTGGCTTATTTTGATTTATTTGTCTTTGGGAAAAAGTGTGGGGATTGTTTAGATGATGTTTATTTCACCTAAGAATCATTTTACAAGTAAAGAAACACATAAACAAGGAAATTCAAAAGAATTCAAAATGGGATGCATACACACATGCATGCTTTTATATTTTTATTTAGAAAAGTTTTTGTTAACCCTAATTTTGATGATTAGAGTTTGATGATCCAAGTTTAGTATTTTTGGGATGTTACAAAGCTTCCCCCCTTAAACAAAATCTCGTCCCGAGATTTGAAAAAGGACGAAAAAGATTACCTAGGATTTGAAGAGATCGGGAAACTCCGTCCTGATGTGATCTTCGCTCTCCCAGGTAGATTCCTCTTCTGTGTGGTTGCTCCACTGAATCTTGAGAAACTTGATGCTTCGGGTTCTGGTGGTTCGGAAAGCTTCTTCCAAAATATGGATTGGTACTTTGGGATAGGTCAAGTCGTCGTTGATCTCTATGGTCCGATGATCGATATTCTTGAACACTTCGGTCTTATCGGGGACTTCGAGACACTTGCGAAGTAATGAGATATGGAACACATTGTGCACCACTAACATCTCTTCGGGTAGTTCCAATTGATACGACACTTCTCCTCGACGGTTTAGAATTTTGAAAGGTCCGATATATCTGGGGGCTAACTTTCCTTTGAGTTGGAAACGCTGCATTCCCTTCAATGGCGACTCCTTTAGATATACAAAATCTCCTATGTTGAAAGCGAGGTCTCGACGTCTCTTGTCGGCGTAACTCTTCTGTCTGGACTGGGCGGTCTTGAGGTGCTCACGAATCTTGTGAACCTTCTCTTCTGCTTCTCGTAGGATGTCAGGTCCGAAAATCTGACTCTCTCCTACTTCCGACCAGTTCAAAGGGGTGCGACACTTCCTTCCGTACATGAATTCAAATGGGGCCATTTGCAAACTGGCTTGATAACTGTTGTTGTATGAAAATTCTGCAAACGGCAGACAGTCTTCCCACTTGGATCCATATTCTAACACACATGCTCTCAGGATATCTTTGAGTATTTGGTTTACTCGCTCCATTTGTCCATCGGTCTGAGGGTGATACGCGGTACTGAAATCTAGGCGGGTTCCTAAACCTTCTTGGACTTTCTTCCAGAATCTCGAGGTAAACTGAGTTCCTCGATCTGATACGATGTTCTTGGGGACTCCATGTAAACTAACTATTCTAGCGATGTACAACTCCTCTAGCTCTGAACTCTGATATGTGGTCTTGACGGGTAAGAAATGGGCGACTTTGGACAATCTGTCCACTATGACCCAGATAGAGTCATTTCCCCTACTAGAAGTAGGCAATCCGGTGATAAATT
The DNA here is from genome assembly GCA_910589765.1 of Avena atlantica. Taxonomy (NCBI): domain Eukaryota; kingdom Viridiplantae; phylum Streptophyta; class Magnoliopsida; order Poales; family Poaceae; genus Avena; species Avena atlantica. The sequence continues at coordinate 217,915,591 of OU342738.1, forward strand.
CCATTCCAACGGAATCCCATTTCCATTCCGGAATCTGTAAGGGTTGCAACAGTACAGCGGGTCTTTGATTTCCTGCCTTGACTCGCTGACATATATCACAGTTGGCGATATAGCTTCCTATTTCTCTCTTCATCTTATGCCACCAAAATTGCTCTTTCAAATCTTGATACATCTTAGTTCCTCCGGGATGGATAGAATAAAGAGTATCATGAGATTCCTTCAGAATAACTTCTTTCAACTCAGAATCTACTGGTACACAGAGGCGTCCTTTGTACCACAGAACTCCTTCTTCATCTTCGGTGAATCCGGGTACTTTGCCTGTACCAATACGATGCTTGATTCCGTCGATACTAGCATTTCCTTTCTGCGCCTCTTTGATCTGACTGATCAAAGTGGGTTGAAGTTCTATGCTAGCCAAAAATCCTTCACTTACTAATTCCATTCGAAAATCTTCCATCTCTTTGTGCAAGCTTGGTTGCTCCTTTAAAATCATGGAGTTCAAGAGGCACGGCAATCTGCTAAGGGCATCTGCTACCACGTTGGCTTTACTGGGGTGATAGTGAATGTCTAGATCGTAATCCTTGATTAGCTCAATCCATCTTCTCTGTCTCATATTCAGCTCCTTCTGAGTGAATATATACTTTAGGCTCTTGTGATCCGAATAAATCTCACAACGGTTTCCCATCAGGTAATGCCTCCATGTCTTCAGGGCTAGAACTACGGCTGCGAGTTCGAGGTCATGGGTTGGGTAATTATGCTCATGTTGTTTTAATTGTCGAGATAGATAAGATATAACTTCGCCTTCTTGCATTAGCACACATCCGAGACCGATCTTGGATGCATCACAATACACATCGAAGGGCTTTGTGATATCCGGCATGATTAAGATTGGGGCTGAAATCAATCTCCTCTTGAGTTCTTGAAAACTCGCTTCACATTTGTTGGTCCATTCAAACTTCTTGTCCTTCTTCAACAATTGGGTCATGGGTCTGGCGATACTCGAGAATCCTTCTACGAACTTGCGGTAGTATCCCGCCAATCCGAGAAATGCACGAACTTGGGTTTGAGTGGTTGGGGCTTGCCAATCTTCGACATCTTTCACTTTGGCAGGGTCAACGGCGATTCCTCCGCCTGATACAATGTGACCAAGGAATCCTACCTCCTGTAACCAGAATTCACATTTGCTAAACTTGGCATACAGCTGATGCTCTCTAAGGGTTCCAAGAATGGTCCTTAGGTGTAGCTCATGTTCTTCTTCCGATTTGGAATAAATCAGAATGTCATCGATGAAAACAACGACAAACTTATCCAGGAAGTCCAAAAAAATCTTATTCATGAGATTCATGAAATAAGCGGGGGCATTGGTTAATCCAAAAGACATGAATGTATACTCGTACAATCCATATCGGGTGCTAAAGGCAGTCTTGGGAATATTTTCTGCACGAACCTTGAGTTGATGATAGCCAGTCCTAAGATCAATCTTAGAAAACACTTTGGCACCGGTCAACTGATCAAACAAATCTTCTATCTTGGGAAAGGGATACTTGTTTTTGATGGTGACATCATTCAACTTCCGATAATCCGTACACAAATGGTTACCTCCATCCTTCTTGTACACAAATAAGATAGGTGATCTCCAAGGTGACGCACTTGGTTGAATCAATCCAATTTCCATCATGGAATCCAGTTGCTTCTTCAGTTCTGCCAGTTCAGATGGGTTCATACTATATGGTATCTGGGCTATGGGTCCTGTTTCGGGGATTAGTTCAATGATAAACTCGATATCCTGATCTGGGGGCATACCGGGCAAAACATCTGGAAATACATCGGGGTATTCAGAGACTATCCGGACTTGGTCAATTGTAGGTTGGTCTACACTCTTGTTGCACTTGAATTGGCGAGGTAAGGTTTCAGATATATGCTCGACTGATATTCCGGCTGTACTGGTCATGGTGATGGCCTTCTTGGCACAGTCAATCAATCCTTTATGTTTGGACATCCAATCCATTCCTAGTACTACTTCCAAACGTTTAGTTCCGAGTACTATCAGATTAGCATAAAAATCTATGCCATGGATTTGGATAGGGACGGCTTTGCAAATTTTCCTAGCCTTGGTGGTTGATCCGGGAATTTGGACGATCATAACATGCTTCAGTTTGGTTGGTTGAATTTTACTAGTGCATGCAAATTCTTCGGTGACAAATGAGTGCGATGCACCAGAATCAAACAACACTCTTGCAAGTACTTAATTAACAGAAAAACATACCCAGCATGACGTCTGGCGCTTCCTGGGCTTCTTCAGCATGCATGAGAAAAAGACGGCCGTTGCGGTTGAGAGAATTCCCTGGGGCAAACCTTCTTCCTGGCTGAACACGACGCTGCTGCTGAGCTGGGGCATTTGCATTGGGGGCTGTGGCATTCTTCTTGTTGGGGCACTCGTTGGAATAGTGGCCCTTATTTCCACAGTCATAACAAGTCACTTGCGACTTGTCCTTTGCTGCAACAGGCATAGCGTTGCTTCCAGTCCTCGGGGCAGTGTTGGGGTTGGTGGTAGCATTGTTGTTGAACTTGGGTGGGGCACGGTTGAAATTGCTAGAGTTCCCGGGGTTGTTGTGATTTCCTCCGGGCCTTGAGTTTCCACGGTTGGGATAGGTTGGACGGTTCATCGGGGGTCTATTGGTTCTTGGCGGAAATCCTGGAGATGGGTTAGGGCGATACTTTGGGGTCTGATGGGTTCCTGGCTGGTGCATCATGCGACGCTTGCGATTCTCATTGGCTTGGTTGATCTTCCCTTCCATTTGGATGGCAGAGTCGACCAGGGCTTCAATATCGGCAAAGGGGATATTGACTAACACAGTCTGCATCTCATCATGCAGACCATTCAAGAATCTTTCTTTCTTCTTGGCTTCGGTGTCGATCTCATCAGGGGCATACCTAGCTAATGACAGGAATTTGTCACGGTATTCCACTATAGTCATCCTTCCTTGCTTCAGTTCTCTGAACTCGTCTCTCATCCTCTTGATTAAACCCGGTGGTACATGGGTTCTGCTGAACTTGACCTTGAATTCCTCGCAGGTCATCATCTGGCCTCCGGTCAGTGCATGAACACTGTTCCACCATGTTTTGGCATCTCCGGCTAGATAGTGGGTGGCGAACAAAACTTTCTCGTTAGCTTCCACTCCGGCGACTTCTAGGTTATTTTCCATGGTTTTCAGCCAATCATTGGTGTCTAAGGGATCTTCCGACTTAGTGAAAACAGGTGGGTTGGTGTTATGGAAATTCTTGAGCTTAGATCCATGGTTGTCCTGATTTCCGTGGCCTTGGTTGTTGTGGGAAAGCTGAGCTATCTGTTTCAGGGTGGCTAGGTTGGCTTGACGTTCGGCTCTTTCAGCTTCACGGTCAGAAGTCAACATTTGCAGTATCTGCAACATCGGGTCCGGGGATGAACCACTTCCTCCACGTGGCATCCGAAGATTGAGATAGATCATGAGAAAAGAGGGAAATTTCTAAGTTTTTAAAGTTTGACTCAAATTTTTATAGCAACTTGATTTTCATTCATTCATTCATTCATAGCACACGGTACAACACACCACAACAAAGGGAAATAGATGGTTTTAAGAACCATTTTGGAAACTACGATACAGAGGGACCGAATACTACTCACTACGCTAGTGCTCAAGTGCTACTACTCCTCGGAGTCGGTGTAGTCGTCATCCTCATCATCCTCATCGTCATCGATGAAGGCGTAATCATCCTCATCGGTGAAGAAATCCATAGCCTGATCTTCCAGGAAATCATCATCATCACTGAGATAGGAGTAGGGGTTCCCACGAAGATCCTCTCCGGCATTCTCCCTTTCCTCCAACTTCATGTCTCTCTCATGGATGGACTCCTCCAAAGATGAGATACGGTGGTGAAGACGGGCAATGATGCGCTCCTTCTTGTCGAGTTGACGTCGGCGAGACTTGCGATCCTTTGCTAGCATGGCGATGGTCTGATCCTTCGTCTTGATGATGGCGGACTTGTGGTTGGAGTAGTCACGGCAATTATCCAACTCCTGCTGACAATCGTACATCATGAAGCTAAGGTGGTCCAATTGGGTCTTCAACTCGTGGTGGTATGGGGTTTCCAGGGGTTGTCCATTAGCATCACGCCTTGGGAAAAACTCAAAGCGGGTACCCTTTATCTGGTTGATACTCTGCCCACACAGACGGGAAAGAGCTTCCTGCATGGCCCTGGCAAGTCCATCGAGCCAGTTGTTCTCTCTAAAGGTGAACTGAATCCCCTCAGCAGTGGGAGGTTCAATCTTTCCTCGAAGACTTGCAACAATTAGCCACTGCAGATCTTCTCCTCCTTGATCATTGAGCTGAGCTCCGAAGAACTTGGGGTGAGGACGCTCCAAAGTTCCGAAAGCTGGTCCAAATCCCTCTCAAAGATAAGGTCTCCGCCATTTCCTGATTGGTAAAACTTGTTGTACTTCACTTCCATCTAAAATAATATAAGATGAGTAAGTTAGTAGAGTGATCAAGTGTGTCAAATTTTTATGTATTTTGCAAGAGTTTTTGACGAACATGAATTTTCATGAAAGAAGTAAGTGATAAGAATGGGAATAAGTTTTTGTAAATATTTGTTTCTTTTGGTTTTGAAACTAAGTTTTTGATTCAAATGTCCAGTCTAACTAGGGTCTCCTATGGTCAGGATGGCTCTGATACCAACTTGTCAACACCCGGATTTTTAATCCCAGATGCCTGTTATGCCATACATCGCAATCCCAGGATTACCATTTTTGCGAGACATAACAGAATTGGATACCACAGTACATCATCCATTACAAACCATACATAAGGTTTTACACCAAATAAGGATCTCATGATCCAGTCTTAATACAACACAAGCAGTGGAATACGTAATCATAACGGTAGTGTAGGCAAAGCTCCATCTTCAGGGTCACAGGCAATGCTGATGGTGGGAGATGATCCTAGTTGTCGTAACCTTCCTGGGTTCCATCCTCCAGGTACTCCTCTTCATAGTCTGGCCATGGGAATAGCCAGGGACAAAGCCATGAGTACTCTTTAAGTACTCGCAAACTAATACTAACAAGTGAAAGGGTTTTTTGTAATAGGACACTAAGCTCTAGGGTTGTTTTGCAAAAAGCCAGATTTACCTTTACTAAGTTCAGAAGCAAAGAATGCTAGTTAAAGTTTTATAATACTAAGTGGGAACTTGTATTTCATATCACAATCCTGTTGTGGTCAAGTCAAAGTCTCAATTCATTTCACAAGTCATTTTGAAAACATCTGATGGGGGAACAGTATGGCCACTCCAACTTTCCATAACCACGGACGCAGCTATTCGAATAGTTTGACACTCTGCAGAGATTGTACACTTTCACCACAAAATTCGATACATCCGTCGGGAACAAATCCTGAATTGACCATACTCAGTATGCGGATAATCAATCCTAACCTTTCAATTACATGCCCTAGTATAAGCACCTCTCCAGTGAGTTTGGCCTCCCAACCATGACCAACTATCATCTTGCATACTGCACAGGTGGACAATCTTCACAAGGTAGCCTTAGCTCAGACCTTGGCCATGAGGGAACTAATACTAAGGTATATAAGTTTCCAGTCAAGCCCTACCCAATTCTCGGGTATTGTGGTTGTACGGTAAAATTGGAATGGTATCGCATTCAGACAACCATCAGTTTTATAAATGGCTAAGGCTCATGCCTCAACATTTTCATCACCATAAATCATCTGGTGTTCGGAAACACATGTCCAAAACATTTCAATAGAATGATCCATCATTCCAAGGTTTTCATAACCATTTTTCCACCAAGTATTCCCATCTAATTTGATCAGATTTTATGATTAGCACTAGCATCTACAATTGGGGGTAAGTACTAATGAGAGGTGGTAAATAAGTGGAGTTTTAACTAAGTTCAATATCATGCCTTAGGATGACATAAAGATTATCTAGCTTAGGCCAAATTTTATGCTCTTTATGCAACCTTCATTTATCCTTCTAGAATTTACAATTTACTTAAGTAAACTCTAAGTAATAGCTTTGATAAAGAAATAAAGTATAAAGCTTTCAAGTAAAACTAGGATTGGTTTATCAAGTGGTCATGATCATATATGCTTTAAGGCATATAGTTGGCATAGTAGCAAGCAAGTATTAGCTTGTATAGGTCAACTTGATTAGTAAGGCTTGCTAAGTTAATAGCTTACAAGTATTGGCTTGCATCAGTGTCAATATAGGCTTGCTAAATTGCAAGTGTTAGCTTGCAAGGTTAATAGCTTGCCTTGAGCAGAGCAGTGGTTGAAGTTCTCCTCGGCTTCTTCTTCGTAGTATCCTCCTTCCTCCCCGTATCCTTGGTCGGTACTAGCGTCTATAAATAAATACGAGGTACACAATCACCAAACAATACTTAACTACTTGCAATCATCACACACAAGGGTCCTATAGATGATCTAGCATCATCATTAACATTACAAGATTAAAGCTTGGTTTAATTCCTTTTATTTTTAGAAAAGTAATTTCTACTCATTGAAAAACTACTTAGGATTTTATATTCTCCAAACCAAACATGGGATCATGTTGACACATGTCATCACCACATATTTCAGTACATGGGAATGTGATTTAAAGTGGTGTCACAATTTAATAAGGTTTAACCTTTTATTTCAATTAAATAAACTGACTAGAAATGCCTATGTGGCATTCTTTTATTACTTGGTCATTATTTCTGTAAGTAAACCTATATATTTTTATATATTCTGAAAGGTATGGTTAAATGTGATTTTTGAGAGTTGGAATAAACTCAAAATCTATCATGGTTTAAATTTGAAAAAATGTTTGAATGCAGAAAAGCTGCTTCCTTGTTATTTTTACCAAGGATGATCTACAGATCTAAATGACTTGAATCCAACATGCTTGGATTCAGCATTTCCATACCTTTCTAAAGAAAATTGGTTTCATTCAATTTGGTTCACTGAATCGATCTGGGTTGATTTTTGAATCTAGGTGCAGAAGTGTGTTTGAAATAAAATGGAAAAGGTTAATTTCAAATGACTGGGCTGCGCGGGAAACGATACTGGGCCGGCCTGCTAAGAACAACGCTTACGCGGGCTGGTTAAGTTGTTGTCCCCACGCGTCAGTGAGACGAGGGGGAGCGAAGCGGTATGGGGCGATGTGAGCCGTGGGATCTTGTTCTAATCTAACGGCTGAGGGTCATCGTCGACGTTGGGCAACGCCGGCGAGACAGAAACCTAACGCGGCACGTGGGGGTCGTCGGGGGCTCACCGGGGCTTAGGCAAGGGTTGGCGAGGCGGGCGAATGACGAAGTTGACGACGACGAACCTCCTGGTACCGACAGCTTCTCCTAGGGCAGCTCCAATCGCTGGCTCCCTTCTTCTCCAGAGGCGGCGGGCTCCGGTGAAATTCCGGCGAAGTGCTGCTTGCCTTGCTTCGGGAACGGGGTGGAACAATCAGTGAGGAGAGCGTAGTGAGATGGTGTGCTCAATTCGGCTGGGGGTGGCCTCTATTTATAGTGGCGAGAGGGGACCGACGGGGCGCAAGGTGAGCTCGTCGTGGTCGACGGCACAAAGTGGGCGACGGTAGGGGCGGTGCGGTGCTCCCTGGTGATGCTCAACGACGTGGTGGCGAGGCGTGGGGCGGTGCGGTTTGGTAGGAACGCGGCGGTGCTCTGCGCGTGCCCGACGGAGGTTTTTAATGCGCACAGCGTGTGCGGTCCGCACGGCGGCGAACGAGCGTGTTTGTGGTGTTGCTGGGACGGTGGTGATCACGTATGCACGCGGCGAGGGAGGCGCACGGTCTGTGGGCATTGGTCGAGCGTGGCGCACGGGGCGCGCTCTCGGCATGGTTGCTGGCGAGCTTGGCATGGTCCGTGCGTGTGGTCCAGGGGTTGGCAACGTTCGAGTGCTGGACAGGGAGTGGCGGTGGGGTGTTAGCTTGCTCCTAGACATGTTTGCTAGGCTTGTTTCTTCTCCTACCTTGCTATCGACATGGGGGTGACATGGTAAGCTTTGGCTGTTCACCATTGATGGCATTGCCAAGCTTATAGTGGGGCTAGTACTTGGTTTAGTTAGCTAGATGATCTACTGAGTTTGCTATGAGCTAGAGAGGGAACAAGTTAGGCAAGAATCACTCCTCACAATAGTGTTTGGATTGTGTTTGATTTGTATCTGCAAGGTGTTTGATGAAATGGCCGCAAGAATTCAAGTTTTGAATTTTGAAAAGATTTTTGGTGTGTGTGCTAGGTTGGTGTTGGTGAGTCTGCAGATGCTTGGGTTTTGAAAGTCGAGCTTTTTTGAGTGGTTTTTGAAAAAGTGGGATCTTCCCATATGATAAAGATTCAATTTTGAATTGTCATTTAACTATGCATTTGAAAGTTTCTGGATGATCACAAGGTGGGCCTTGATACTTTGTTATGAGTACTATCAAGGGGTGTAAAGATCCAAACAAGTTTCTATTAAGTTCTGAAAGTTTGGGGCAGCCAAAGTAGGCATGGGAGTTAAATTGGGCAAAATGACCATTCACTCAATTTGGCTTATTTTGATTTATTTGTCTTTGGGAAAAGTGTGGGGGGTTGTTTATATGATGTTTATTTCACCTAAGAATCATTTTACAAGTAAAGAAACACATAGACAAGGCAATTCAAAAGAATTCAAAATGGGATGCATACACACATGCATGCTTTCATATTTTTATTTAGAAAAGTTTGTGTTAACCCTAATTTTGATTCTTAGAGTTTGATGGTCCAAGTTTTGTATTTTTGGGATGTTACACTCTATAATGTATCCCTGATTAGGTTTCATATCTTGTTCTAGGGTTCCTCCCTCTGTTTAATTGTTTATGATGAACTGGAACTAGTGGTGGTGCCTAATGATGATTATATGATGCTAGTGACAGTTTTTAGTTTGGCGAAAAATTTACCCGCATTTTACAGATGAATGCATGCATATGCACAAATTCCTAATTCTACCCTTCGCTGGTTCCTAAATGCTGGAATGTTACAAACTTCCCCCCTTAAATTAAACTTCATCACGAAATTTGTTGAAGTGTATCTGAATAGTTCTAGATAGGCTTATTTTAAGTCATCTTGTTTCTCCCAGGTGGATTCCCTCTCAAGGTGATGCTCCCACTGTACTTTGCAGTACTTAATTGCCCTGTTTCTCAACCTCCTGTTCTCTTCCAGAATTTTGGAGGGTTTCTCAACATATGTCAAATATTCTTGTAATTCCACCTCTTGATGTGTGATTGCATCATCAGGAACCTTAAGACATTTCCGGAGTTCTGACACATGGAAAACATTGTGAACTTGAGCCAACCTTGGTGGTAACTCTAACGCATAAGCTATAGTCCTATTCTGACTTTGAATGGTTCGATATATCTGGGACTCAATTTTACTTTAACTTTGAACCTCTTAACTCCTTTCAATGGGCTTACTTTGAGATATACCATATCTCCTACTTCAGGATGCCATGATCTTCGACTTTGATCTGCATAACTTTTTTGTCTACTTTGACCTATTTTCAATCTATCCTTGATTATATCGATGATATCTTGCCTTTCCTTGATATAGTCTGGTGCAAATTCTTTGCTACTACCAGGCTTATACCAACATATTGGTGATCTACATTTCCTTCCATAGAGTACTTGAAATGGATCTGCCTTCAGACTACTCTGGTATCTATTTTTGTAAGAAAATTCTGCCAACGGTAGATGATCTTCCCACGAACCTCCAAAGTCTAATGCACAAGCCCTCAGAATGTCTTCCGATATTTGATCGGTCCTTTCAGTTTGACCCCCAATTTCTGGATGATAGGTTGTGTTGAAATCTAATTTTGAACCAAGTTCTTCATGTAATTGTTTCCAAAATGCTGAAGTAAACACAGATCCTCTATCAGTTACGATCTTCTTGGGCACTCCGTGCTTACTTACTATCTCCTTGACATGAACTTCTAATAACTTCTCGACATTATCTTTCTGATTTACAGGAATAAAATGTGCACTCTTAGCGAGTCTATCAATAATCACCCATATCATATCCTTCCGTTTTGGTGTCATGGGTAATCCTGTGATGAAATCCATACAAATTTCCTCCCATTTCCACTCTGGAATTTCCAAAGGTTGTAACGGTCCTGCTGGACTTTGATGTTCAGGTTTTACCCTTTGGCAAGTATGACATTCTGACACGTATTTTGCAATGTCTCTTTTCATGTTATTCCACCATAATAATTCTTTCAAATCCATGTACATCTTGGTACTTCCTGGATGAATGGAGTATGGTGTTTCATGTGCTTCTGGAAGTATCACTTCATGAATTTCTGACACATCTAGGACACAAAGATGGTCTTGGAACCATAAAGATCCATAATCTCCTAAGTGAAAGATTGATGCTTGACCTTGAGATATCCTCCGAATTTCTTTAGCAATAAAAGGATCTTCATCTTGATGTCTAAAAATTTCATGCCCGAGGTCACTATTCTGTTCTGCAACTACCCTCATGGTAGCTAGTCCTCCAAGAATCTCTATTCTTATGAATTGAAGTTCCAACCTCTCCAAATCCATCTGTAGCTCTTTTGGTAATTCTCGATTGATAGGTTGAATATCTGTGCTCTTTCAACTTAAAGCATCTGCTACAACATTGGCCTTTCCAAGGGTATAATTGATGGTTAGATTATATTCTTTGATTAGCTCTAACCAATGCTTCTATCTCATATTCAATTCCTTTTGAGTGAATAAGTATTTGAGACTTTTGTGGTCAGTGTATAACTCACACCTTGCTCCATAGAGAAAATGTCTCCATCCTTTCAAGGCAAAGATTACTGCTGCTAGTTCCAAATCATGTGTTGGATAATTGACCTCATGTGGTTTCAGTTGTCTTGATCCATATGCAACATAATAAGTTACAGCCACAAGGGTCAATACATTTGAATTGTATTGGCAAGTGATACTATGGTAGTATAGTGGAGTCTATCATCTATATGCATTTGGCTAAGTGGAGCTTAGGTGTAACATCCCTAAAATCATGTTTTCAAAGATTTCATATCATGCATGCATGCATATCATTTAGGGATCAAAACTCAAACTCATTTGAAAGAAAATAGAACTTGAGAGCTATGATTTTATGTGATCAACATTAAATCAAATGCTACTCTCCAATGGGAGATTATTTGTTCAAACCAAACCTTGTTGCTCTCAGATTGTTTTGCTTGATTGCTAGTGCTTAAACCAAAATTTACAAAACAAATATGGATTCAAAACCAATATTCAAAACTTATTCAAATCAAGTGCTTTATCACTATTTATTCTGTTCAATCAAAAGGACCAAGCTAATACGAAGAGACCACATGATTTCATGCCCAAAAATGTAAGTGCTACACTCTACAAAAATCCAGAAAAGATTTGAATTAAAAAGGCCTTTGAATTTATTTGAAAATGGATCCAGAAAATTAAAACAGAAATAGAAAAGGAGTAAAGAAAAGGAAAAAGGCCAGCGCTAGACTTTTGGCCCAACAGCGAAACCAGCCCAGCAACCAGCCCACCCGGGATTTCCCTCTCTCCCTGTTTTTCTCACCGCACCTGCACTACCTAAGCAGTCGCTGACAGGTGGACCCTCTCCACGTCGACTCCTTCTTCCCCAAATCTCGCGCGCAGACGCCGTCGCCGCCCGTTTCTTCTCCATCTCTGCCGCGATTTTAATCCTCTTAATAGGCGATGAATGCGTGCGTGATCTCCGCCCCTGCTCCGGCTATAAGATCCTCTCCCCACTCCGCTCCATTCCCCTCACTCACCAACCGCAGAGCACCGCTAGGCTGTCCACAATCGAACTTGCGTCGCCGCGGTACTGAGCATCTCCGGCAGCAAATTCCGGTGAGTCCCGACCGCCCCTGTGCCTCTGATTCAAACGAGTGTGACCAGCATGTCCTCGTGCACCTTCTGATACCATTTGTTTGCCTGCTCGTGACCCAGGACGCCATCCCCGTTCATTTCTGCAAACGACCAAGCCGCCACTCAACCCCGGCGATCGATTACGGTAAATACTGAGCGCCCCTTGATCCCTCTTGCATACGACTAGGTTCGCCTTGTCCTTGCGCAGCTACTGATGCCTCTGGTTTGTACTAGGAAGGTCCAGAGCGTCGGCAACAACTCTGTCTGCAAGGACCCGACGCCGTGCACGACTCCGACGAGCTCCAGCGACCACCTCTGCACGCCCCTTCGCCATCGAAGCCCACCTTGAGCATCAGCAGCACACGGCGATCATAGTAAGCCCCTTCTCCCTCTCCCGCGCGACCTAGAACGTCGACAACAACTCTAAAAGAGCCGCCTCCGCCGCCAGTCGCCGCCGCTAGCGCCGCCAGTCTTTGGTAGGTTGATCGAGCACCGTAGGATCTAGATCTAACGCATAGGATAGATCACTTAACGAAGGGGTAAGTTTAGATCTGAGCCGCGCGTGTTAGTTAGATCCAACGGCTCGAAAGCGCAATCCAGCGCGAAGCGGTACCAGCCAGTAGGAAAGCGCCGCGTGGCATGTTCTTCGCTTTAAAATTCTGATTTAAATCTATTAGATGTTTAAACTTGTTTAATTCATAACTTTTGATTCCCACGTCCAAATTTGACAAATTTTATATCAATGGAATCAGGAGAGAAAGCCCTTTCCATATATGCAATGTGTTTAATGTTTTGTTTCTGTTAAAATGATTATTTTTACAGAAACATGTGTAGGCCTATTTTGTGTATAACAATTATTTAGGAAATGTTTTAATGTTCAAATAAAGGTTGTTTGGCAAGTTTTGAACTTGTTTTTGAACCAGTAATGTGCACTTGTCTTGTTGAGTATAGAAAATCATCACATATCATATTGCATGCATCCATATATTTTTGCTTGTATTTATTTTGTATGTGATTTGGTGCTATAATTTTATGTGTAGATTTTGGTGCAAATAGTGATTGTGATTGTGAGGATTGTAGCTACTCTCCAAACTACCAAGGCAAGTGGTGTTTCATGATATTATTCGTATGTTTTTCAACTATGCATTAGAAATATTTTGCTAGTCTTGCATGGATATATTTTGATCTATATGCTATGCTTGGGAAATCCTAGTAGTTGTAGAATTGCTAGAAATTTCAAAGTTAAGATGCTTATCTATGCCATGCTTAGCCTAGCTAGTAGCAACCAAGGGTGGTTAAATATTCATGCTATGATAAAATATTTCTAAGTCTTTGGACTATGTTTTTTCTTAATAAAACAACTAAGTGAATGAAACACCTGGGTGGAATGGAATGAATGGTTTATGTTGAGTTGTTACACAAGGCCCATTTCTATGGTTTACCTTGTGTATCTCACTTGTGGAAAGCCACCCAGGAACAAAGGGATTTGAGAGGCCAAATGTTAAGAAGCTTCTAGTGCAGCCACATGGCAATATGGGCTCTGCCTGGATCACATAGGTTGCAATAACTTAGCCATTTGGACAGTTGGTGGTAGTGGGATGATAGATTGGAACGCGTCCATTTGGTCTAAGGGAAGGCTTCTCAAAGGTCATGTCTTGGTGAAAATCAAGTCTTGTGGGGAAGTGCACAACCTCTGCAGATGGAAGAATCTAAGTACTTAGCCATGTCCCTGGTATTGGACAACTTGAGCATCAAGACATGGAAGCTATCAATAATCTCCTCATCATAATTTCTAAGTAAAAACTTGTGGTTGAACAAGGGTGAAGGATCCCAATGTCTATTGGTGGTTCCTTGGGAAAGATTTTGACAAAGAAAAACTTAGTGTTTTCAACTGATAGGCAAAACCTATTTTGAGCAAACAAGCCTAAGCTACACTTAGCCAAAATTCATATAGTATCTAGTCCACCAATATTCTACTAAGGTATCGCTTGCCAATACTATTCCAAAGTATTGACCCTTTGTGGCTGTAACTTGTGATGTTGCAGGATATTCTGATGATGATTAGGAGTCATGAGTCTACACTCAACATGCTTGCTTGTGGCACATGAAGATGAAGACTTATTTATATTATTATATATTTGAAACTCTTGTATTAGGCATGTGGCCATGGAGTTGTAAAATACTATGTTTTTCTTTGGAATGATATGTAATAATGACCTTTGTTTCTGTGTACTTCATCTTAAACAGTGGATGCTAGCATTGATCCAGGGACTAGCATTGCAATCACAGGGATCCTTTCCTTTACAAAGGAGGGATCTTACATTAGGCTTGCTTTTCTCAAAATAGATTTTCCTTATCATTTGAAAACACTAAGTTTTTGCTTGAAAAAATCACCCAAGGCATCTCCCAATAGAAATTGGTGATCCTTCAACCCTTGTTCAACCACAAGTTTTTAACTTAGAAATTGGGATGAGGAGATTCTTGATAGCTTACATGTCTTGATGCTCAAATTGTCCTTTACCAGGGACATGGCTAAGTACTTAGATTTTACACTCTGCAGAGGTGGTGCACTTTCCCCACAAGACTTGGTTTCACCAAGACAAGATCTTTCAGAAGCCTTCCCTTAGACCAGAATGGACGCGCTCCAACCTATCAAACCCCTACCACCAACTGTCCATTTGGATAAGTTATTGCAACCTATATGATCCAGGCAGAGCCCATAATGCCAAGTGGCTGCACTTGAAGCTTCTTAACATTTGGCATCTCAAATCCCTTTGTTCCTGGGTGGCTTCCCACAAGTGAGATACACAAGGTAAACCATAGAAATGGGCCTTGTGTAACCACTCAACACAAATCATTCTTTCCATTCCACCCAGGCGATTCATTCACTTGGTTATTTTATTAAACAAAACACAAGTCCTTGACTTAGAAATATTCCATAGTATGAATATATATTCCACCCTTGTTTTCTACTAGATAAGCTAAGCATGATAGTAGTAGGAATATTAACTTAGGAAATTTCTACTAAGGTTTCATCTACTAGGATTTCCCATGGCATAGTTTATACTTAGCAAAAATTCCATGCAAGTCCTACTTAGAAACATCACTAATGCATAGTGAAAATAATGGGACAAAAGTATGAAGCATCACTTGCCTTTTTGTTAGAGAATATAAGTTCACTCCTTGATCTTGCAATATTCACACTCTTCAAAATGTCACTACAATTCAATCAAGCAAGCAATATTTCAATCTACCATTCAGGCAACATCACATAAAATAATAGAAACAAAACAATGCATGCAAGCATGCCAAACATTGTTTTATTTACAAAAGTGGTTTATAATAGGTTATAAACATTCTAAAACACTTATTGGTCATTTTATAAAGTGGCAAAACTATTTGCAAAAGATTTTACCTATGAACCATTTTTAAAACAAATCAATATTTTATGTGGTTAGAATTGCCTTTAGCAAAGTAATAAATTTTATAGGGTTCACAAAATATATGTTTTCAAAACATAAATCTTTGTGTTTAGGGTCAGAGAGTTTAAATGAAAACAACATTTTTTATTTGACTAGAAATGGTCTAAAACAAAGATTTATTCTTTTGCTTCACAAAATATGTTTTTGAAACCAAAAATTGATTTCTATGGTCATTAGGTTCAAAACAAACCATTTGCTAAAGATTTTATCACCAAAATAATTTTAGAAAGAATTTTATACTCAAAATATGCCTACACAAGTTTATGCAAAAACAATCGTTTTAACAGAAGCAATTTACTAAACAAAGTGCATGGTTGGAAAGTACTTGTCTTGCTGATTCCATTGATATAAAATTTGCAAAATTTGGACGTGTGGATCAAAAGTTATGCAATTTACAAAATCAAACATCTAATAGATTAGTTTCTGTTTTAAACAAAAGGCTGGCCACGTGGATGATTTCTATTCGCCCATACCGGTTCGCACGGATCAAGCAACGTGGCGCGTTGGATTAAAATTAGATAGTGCGGCTCTGGATCAAACTTACCTTTTCGCCTAGATCTAATCCTAGCCAGACAAATCGCATCCTACGGCTACAGTGCGCTTGCCATGAACTGGTGGCGCGAGCGATGGTGGATGGCGGCGGCGCGGTCTGTCAGCGGCGGAGCCGGCGATACAAGAAGAGAGAGGGGACGTGGTGTGGCTCACCGAGATCGCTGTGGCACGGGGATGATCAACTTGCTCGCGTTTGTTGAAGGGGCGCACGGGTTCGACGCGTATTGCTCGTCGGAGTTGCGTCTGACGACGGCTTCTCTGTTCGTTGTCGCTGGCGAGAGCTGCAGGTCACGAGAAGACGAGCGAAGAGGGTTATTAGATGCGAGAGAGTTTGGCGACCATGCGTGTGTCGTCTGGAGAGAGAGAGGAGGACCGTACTTACGGGGAGAGGTCATCGGAATGACGGCAGACGGTGGCGCTGCTCTGGCAGAGACGTTGTCGAGCTTGCAGGGCGAGAGCGAGCGAGGGGAAGGTACCGGGAGGTGCAGGGGATGCTGGCGAGCAAGCTTGTGTGCTCAGGAGGCAGTGGGGCTGACGGTGGTGGCCGGAATTCGAATGCGAGCTCGCCGGAGACAGTGGGGGTTCGGAGAGAATTCCGAGCAGCCTGGTGGCCGAGAGTGCCGGGCGAGAGAGGGGAAATGGAGAGGAGGGAGAGGCGGTTAAGAAGGCGTGGTCAGGGGTGATTAAATGGCGTCGTTACTACGAATTCAATCGAAGAAACGGCGATAGAACGGACAGGGAGGTGGGCGTGGTCTTCGCGCGGGTGAGGGGGACGATGACCTGGCGGTGGGGTCTGGGCGTCAGCGAAAGGGAGAGAGGAAGGGTGGGTCCAGGCGGTCATCTTCGGGTTAGTTGGGATAGATGGGCCAGTTGGGTCTTGCTGGGTTGGCTGCTTAGATTTTTTTTTGTACTGCTTTGTTTTTCTTTTTCCCTTTCTATTTTTCTGTTTTGATTTTGTTTAATCTTTTCAAACAACTATTTGAATTCAAACTTCAACAAAACTTTGTGAAGATTTTAATACTGATTAATAATACATTCTGAAGTCAAATTTATAATAATTCTTTTATTCTTTTTAGGGTCTTTTAGTTATTTAAAATGGGCCTTGGCATTTATTCAAATAAGATTTAATAATATTTTCAAACTCCATTTGAAATCTAAATCTTTCCAAATCTTTTCAGTAGGTTTTATTTATTGATTAGGGTGTCAAATAATTCACCTTGAATTATTTGGAAAATATTTAATACGATTTATAAATCATTTGAGTTGGGTATTTGTTTTAATTCCAATGAAATTAAATATAGTTTTAATTCCATAAATTTTATTTGGAAGATTTCTTTGATCTTATTTAAGTTAATTAAACAACTTTTATTCCAGTTGGGTAAATTCCAAATATTATTTTCCCATGATTTAATTAATGATTTATAATAGGGATTTTGTCTTTATTCAAATGGAAATAGAATTTGGTTAATGCCATTTTGTTTAATTTGAAAATTCTTTATCCATTATTTTATTTGGATTTGGATTATATTTATTCCATTTGCTTATGGGTTAGGACAAGATTTAATTTTGCCTTTAAATACCCCTCATTTAATATTTCTTTCTTTACCTTATAAAATCCATATCTTTTTACTTAAGGATCCAAACTTGGTGATTCCAATTGGTAAGATCTTGTTTAATATTTGTTTATTATTTTAAATATCTTTAGGATTATTTTCTCACCATTTGGTAAGTATTTTTAGATAAGTGATTTATTAGCTTTGGAAATTACTTTTCCTTATCTTATTAAATTCCTAAGATTTTATTTATGGTTCCAAATTAAGTGAAACCAATTTATATGGTTTTATAATATTTCCATTTGTCATTCTTGATCATTTTGAAATGTTTGTTTGACCAATTTTATATGGATCAAATCTTTAGTCTTTGAGATAACTTGGAAATGTTTTTCTTCCATTAGGGTTTTAGGGTTTTGGTTTATTTTCCAAGTGTTTAAATTTCCAGATGCATTTATGAAGAATGCATTTCACTTGATTTGAATTTAGTTGGATTCAAACTTTACTCAAGTTTGTTCAAGATGGAATTTTAAGTTTCCATTTAGAAATAAAAAGTTTCTTTTCACCCTAAATTTCAACAATTATTTATTTTGTTTATTTATTTTTCACATTACAAGATTTGGAAAATCTTGGGATGTGACAGCCCCGTCGTCCCCAAAAACCGCACGAGACCAGCTCGCCGTGTCCGTTTCCTCTCTTCACTGCCGAATCAATCCTCGTGTAATTGCCATTGAATCAGCGCGAGATTTCCTCCCCCGCTCCGTCTACTTAATCCCCACCTCCTCGCGACCATTTCCCCTCACACAGCCAGCACAGAGCGCCGCCAGGCTCCCCTAATTTCCCCTCGCACCGCCGCAGTACCGTAGAACTCCGGCGAGCTATTCTGGTAAGCCCCGTGCGCCACTCTATATCTCGTTCATGCGACCGTGTTCCCCTTGACCTTGTGCATCTACTAATGCACGTGGCTTGTCCAATTGTCACCCAGGTCATTGCCCCCGTCGTCGTTTGCAAACACCCGAGGTGCATCTCAACTACGGCGAACAAATTAGGTAAACCCCATGCTCCCTTTGACCCCTGTTTCACGTGATTGTATTCACCATGTCCTTGCGCGCCTCCTAATGCCAGGCATTTGCCCTCTTGCACCCTAGGTCATCGTCTTCGACTCCGATAGTGAGAACCCGACGCGTGGACGAACTCCGACGAGGAATAGTTGATGTGTCCATGCGCCCCCGACCCAGCCGCATCCATGTTGATCATCCCCACGTCCTCGCGACCTTGGTAAGCACCATCACACCCTCCCTATGGCTCTGACCTTGCCGGCGTGTCACCGCCAGTGGCGTCGCCGCTTCTAGATCCATTCGCGCTGCTAGAGTATGGTCGGGCAGGTCTGATCCGTTGGATCTGGATCTAGTGGCCATGATTAGATGACTAGGATAAGCGGTATAATTATATCTGGGTCGTGCATTGTCACTTAAATCCTACGGCTCGCAAGCGTGATCTGCCCGAACCGGTACGCGCCAATCGGACGCTGCCGCGTGGCTAGGTTTTAGATTTAAAATCTGAATTCTCATCTATTAGTTATTTAAACTTGTAAATTCAATAACTTTTCTTCTGTTTATCCAAAAGTTACAAATTTTATATCTATGGATTCAGAAAAATGATCCCTTTGCATCTATGGCCTTGGTTTGGCCATTTGATTCTGTAAAATTAGGATTTTATGTAGAAGCATTTGTAGGCTTATTTTGACTATATAAATTATTTAGAATATTATTTTTAGGTGGTTTTTGTATTATTTAGACTTTAGATTATATGATTTGTCTTCATTACTATAGAGTTTGATTTAAAAATTAAGGCAAAACATCATATTGCATTTTTCATGCATTCACATTTTTTTGTAAATTGATTGTGAGTATTTGTTGTATGAATTTGTGTGTAGATTTTGTGGAATTTGGAGAGTGTGATTGTGAGGATTGTGTCTATTCCCCTAGCTACCAAGGCAAGTGATACTACATCTTTTTTCCTATTATTTTTTCTATGCACTAGTGATATTTTGAGTAGTATTTGCATGGTAAATTTCAAAGTATATGCTATGCTATGAAAGATCCTATAGATGATATCTTGGTAGAAACTTTTCCTAAGTTAAGAGACATGTATACTAGTATGCTTAGCCTAGCTATTAGAATTCAAGGGTGAAAAATTCATGTTATGATCTTATGGAAAGATTATGTCTATGTGTTTTTGGACTAAGAAAACAACTTGTTAATGAAACACCTGGGTGGAATGGGAAGAATGGTTTGTGTTGAGTGGTTACACAAGGCCCATTTGTATGGTTTACCTTGTGTATCACACTTGTGGATGGCCACCCAGGAACAAAGGGATTTGAGATGTTTAGTGTTGAGAAGCTTCTAGTGCAACCACATGGTATATGGGCTCTGCCTTGACCAACTAGGTTGCAAGAACTCAGCCAGATGGACAGTTGGTGGTAGGGTTGATAGTATGGAACGTGTCCATGGTGGTCCGAGGGAATGCTTATGAAAAGTCTTGTCTCGATGCATGTCGAGTGAAAGAACATTTCTTAATCCCTAGTGTTTTGAGTGTTAGATAACAATACCAAGGATCTTTTAATGTGTGTTGAAGTGTTGCAGCTCAGAACTCTGCCTTTGGGGGCGGATAATCCGGCCCCACCAGGGGCGGATAATCCGCCCCTCCCTCTGCCCAAGCAAGCGCAAGCCCCAGAAGGGGGGGCGGAATTTTGGCCGGATTTTCCGGCCCCGCCGGATAATCCGCCCCTCAAGGGGGCCGGATAATCCGCCCCTCCTGCTCATCGCCAAGGCGCAAGCCACAGAGAGGGGGGGCGGAGTTTCGGCCGGACTTTCCGGCCCCGCCGGATAATCCGCCCCTCAGGGGGGCCGGATTATCCGCCCCCCAAGATTTTCTCCAAGCTTCACCAAGGCGCAAGCCCCAGAGAGGGGGCGGAGTTTCCCCCGGAGAATCCGCCCTTGGGGCGGAATTTTCCCGGGGGCGGATAATCCGCCCCAAGTGGGGGGCGGATAATCCGCCCCCAAAGTTGGGCAACGGCCAGATCTGGGGAGGGGGTATTTAAGCCAACAATCCCCCTCCTGTCAGAACTTTTGATTCAACTCGAAAAAGAACAGATCAGATCTCAAAACTTCATACAAGAGTGCTCCACCAAGATCCACCCAAAGGCCCCATCCCTTTGGGAATCGAAGGAGGAGAACTCGATCTTCATCATCAGCAATCAAGCGCTTCATCTCCTCTCCATTCATTTGGAGAACCTCCGATCTAGTATTTCTTGCAAAGATCTAGATCCTTGTTTTTGTTTATATTGATAAACCTTGTTTTTGTGACAGCTTGTTGTCATCCCGGGAGCCCCCAATTCGGTTGTGGGTGTGTGCCCCGATAGTATTGTAAAAGGCACCGGTTCCCGCCTCGAAGGGATCCAATAGTGGAGAAGGTGGATCAGGCCTCTCGTGGCGAGATCCATCGGAGAATAGGGTGAGGCCTATTGTGGCGTGGTGGTCTTAGAACCGCCCACCCCTCCAACGCAGATGTACTTCCCTTAACAAGGAAGGGACTGCGGTAAAACAAATCCCTGTGTCTCCGCGTGCTCCACTACGGTTTCCTCGCTCCTCCTTTACGTGCTTAGTAGTTAGGGTTTCATATAGGGAAATTCTCGTAGTTGCATATCTAGAGAATTTACTTTGTGTAAAGCCTAAAATTGGAAAAAGTATTAAAAATTGGTTAGCACCTATTCACCCCCCCCCCCTCTAGGTGCCCATACGATCCATTTCAAGTCTTGTGGGGAAAGTGCACCACCTCTCGAGAGGGTAAAACCTAAGTACTTAGCCGTGTCCCCGGTAACAGACATTTTGAGCATCAAAGACATCGAAATGATCAAGGATCCCCTTATCCCAATTTCTCTAAGTTAAAACTTGTGGGTGAAGAAGGGTAGTAGTCCACCAATGTCTATTGGTGGTACCTTAGTGATTTTGTAAAGAAAAACTTAGTGTTTTCAACTAGTAGGACAAAACTATTTTGTGCAAAGCCAGCCTGAAACCACACTTAGCCAAATTTATGTAGATGATAATCTCTACTGAATAACTATGTTATCACTTGCCAATACAATTCCAAATGTATTGACTACTTGTGGCTATAACTTATTATGTTGCAGGTTACTCTGATGGTGAGTAGGGTTATGAGTCTACAATCAACATGTTTGCATGTGGCACATGAAGATGAAGACTTTATTTATTTACTATGGAGTAAGAACTCTTTGTGTTAGCCTTTGGATAATGAGTTGTAAGAACTATTTATACTCCTGGAATTATGATGTAATAATGACCTTTGTTTATGTGTACTTCATCTTAAACTGTGGGTGCTAGCAATTTGACCTAGGGACTAGCACTGCAATCACATGGGACTTTACCTTAAAAGGGTGAGGTCTAACAATTTGTTATTTATTTTCTTTATGTGTTTTACCTAGTATTTTAGTTTTCTAGAATATCTTTAGGAACTTAAGGAATTTATTCTTAAGGAATAACCCTAATATTTTATAAATATTATTTTCACTATTTTATAATGTAATATATTATTAATAGAGTTAAAAGCTAATTTTTATTTAATATTAACTCTTATATTTAATTACTTAATAATTATTTTTAAGAAATAGTATATAAATTAAGAAGATTTTATTTTGGTAACATCAAATATTTATTTAATATTTTTCTAAAATACTATAATAACCAAAAAGAATAAAAGTTAATTTATTGATTTTATTTATTTTCTTGATTTTTATAAAATTCCATAAGGAATATATATTATAAAATCCTTATCCAAAAATTCATTTATTAAAAATGGTTTCTTAATTTACTTTAATAGATTATTTTATTATGAGTCTAAAAATATATTTTTTGTATTAAACTTTTATTTTATTTTCTAGGATTTATTGAGTTCTAGGGGTATTTTGGTCTTTAACTTAATTATTAAAATCTCTGTTAGGGTTTGGGCCAACCCATTGGGCTATTTGGGCCCTTGGCCCAATTGGCTTGGTCAAAGGACCTCCCCGAAGGGGTACTAGCCTTATTGGCCTAGTCACTGCCTCCACTCTCTCTCTCTCGATCTCACCTCTTCTCCTCCTCGACCCCTTGGTCGCTGACACCACCGTCGTGCGATTCCCGCCGTCGTGGTCCTCTCTGACCGCTGTTGTGGTGCATGGTGTAGTTGTCGACCTCGCTTCTTCATATAATCCAAGTCGATTTGGATTTGGGGCTCTCTTGCAGCCAGAATGGCTCCGTCCCGAACCCTAGGGTTTGGAGTGGTGCCGGTGATGCCTCTGCCACTGCTCTAGTGGTGCTATGGTGGTGCTGCTCGACCTCAAATGCTGATGTGGCCGCTGCCTCGGCTCGGTGCGGGTTGGAGCGCCCTTTGGGTGCTCCACGTGCCGCCGCGTGCTCGTCGGCTTCTCTGCTTCCTCTTCTAAATTACAGCGAGGACCTTTGGTGAGTTTGATTTTAGTCTTCCCATTGTGATTACTGTCCTCTGTCCCTCCTGAGCTAGGATGTCTGACTCTGCCGTGTATCCCTAATTAGGGTTCATATCTTTTTCTAGGGTTCCTCCCTCTGTTTAATTGTTTATGATGAACTGGAACTAGTAGTGGTGCCTAATGATGATTTTGATCAATTACACTTAATTGCTCACTGTGCTCATTTGATTATATGATGCTAGTGGCTTTGTAGTGTTGACTCCAGTTGGTAGTTGAGCTTGAACAATATGGTAATATTACTGTGGAATCTAACTGATGGTGTTGGCGATTTTTGGGTTCATCTACTGTCAATACACTAGTATTGACAGTAGAACTATCAGTGATTGCTCATTGTATCTATAAATGTTGGCTTGTATGGTTATAAATCATTTTAATTTAGTGATGCTCTGAAGATGTATAGATAATCTTGATGATGATTTCTGGGGTTTGGTCTCAGGAAAATGATATCCAATGGCTTGGCATTTCATGTGTGAAAGCTAAGTAATTGTTTTGCTTGGCTTTTAGAACTTGTTCTTGTGACACCATCTTAATATGCCACACAGGTTTTTGGGTTCTACTTATGGGCTTAATTCTGACTGTGCTTGAAATTTGGTAAATGCCAAAGATAAGTTGAATCATAACTGCTTATCATGTTGGTCTGAGGCATAGGAACTAGTTTCCTATCTTGTTGTCATTTATAGAAATGTTCTGGGATTATAATTGGTTACTCGATCTTGTATCCTCTTGCCTAAGATGGTTGGGTGCTCATATATTTATATTGGTTCATAGGATTTGTAGGTTCTGGGGTGCTACTCCACTAGGAGATGTGCCCAGAATTTATAAGCTATGCTATGTACATGTTGGATTATATGAATTTTCTATCATCTCCAGGATCTATGATGCTAGTCTGAGATCCTGTTTGATTGGTAGAATTTAAGTGTACTTTTTATTTAAAAGATTCTCTATGATGGATTCACCTCACTTGAGTGTTTTCTGAGAGATATAGATATAAAACAACACATGAATCTTAATCTAGAGAAGATAATGAGATCATGTGATGTTTTATTTCACTCACCACAATAGTTGATTTTGCTGGTGTTGTGTCTGGATCTTGCTGATGTTGTTGCTGGCTTGAGCTTGTTCTTCTTCTTTTGGTGCTGCTCCTGCTACTTTTGGCTCCTAGAAGCTTGTCCTTAATCTTGCTATCCACCTTATCCACCCCCTCCTTATGTCACCATCTGGTGAAGGTTTGGATGATATGGTATATGGTTTGGCTGGTGATTTGCTTGGCTTTGACAGGCTTGGTGTGCTCCTGGTTTGCTATTTGAGAAGGAGAGAATGAGCTGCTGGAAGCTTTTTCCACGGCTGAGCTCTTCATTTTGCTTGTGTAGATGTTGTTGCTGTGTTGACAGCTCTCACCATGCATTTAGGTGATTGTGTTGCATGTGTGCTTGGTACATAGTTTGGATCAGATTAATGAGGTGTTTTACCTTTTTATCTTTAACATTTAACTGTCATGGTGAAACTTGCCCCTCTTACTTGCTGTTATAATCTGTATTGTGGCTTATTGATTTATGGAAGAACAATTCTTTCATATTGGTGAAACTTGCCCCTGTATTAATACTCAGTGATGTAATATGAGCAGTGCACCTCACTGCTCTCTACTGAGAGTATTCTCACAACTAAACTTTATTTTCCTTTTTTTAAAAAAATTTGTTGCAGGTACAAGATCTGGTGTTTTAGGATTTAGTATAGGTTTAGATAGATAATTAGATTTTTCATTGTAATCTTTATTGATTCATTTGTAAAGATTTTGTAATATCTTATTTTATTCTTTTAGTAATAATATTGTAACAATTTATTATTTAAATTTCAATTATAAATATTTCTTTACTGTAATGAACCTATTCATTAATGGATTGAGTTCCTCTTTGTAAAATGTTTATAGAATAGAAATAAAGAATAAGAATTCATTTCTTATTTGAATTACTTTATTTTTTAATTACCTTATTTATTATTATTTATTATCTCTTATTATTATAACAAATGGCATTACTAAATTAGTTTATAATTCATTTTAAAAAATAACAATTCTTAATCTTTAAATATAAATTTTAATTTCAAATTTGAATTCAAATTCACCCCTTCAAAACACACTCCCAATAGCTATCCCTACACACCGAGAGTGAAAGAAACTCTAATCACTTTAGGTTTTTAGTTTGACAAAAAAATTACCTGCATTTTACAGATGGATGCTGCATATGCACAAATTCCTAATTCTACCCTTCGTTGGTTCCTAAATGATGGGATGTTACACGGGGCATGCCTACCTCGGCAAGCGTGCGCATGACCTTGAGGCTCACATACACACGCCGCTCGGAGCGCGGGCGCGGCGGCGGGCCACAAAAGAAGGAGGAGGAGTTGCGCCGAGGCGGCGACCTAGAGACGGAATGGTGGCCACGATCGCCGCCAGCGGAGGAGGCGTCCTCGAGGTCGTTCCGGTCTCGTCGGAATCATCCCTTCCAGCTACTCTTTGTCATTATGTTCGACGACAGAGGGGCATGTCGGTGGGAAGGGAGCGGCTAGGGTTTTGGGGTTTGTCCCAAGTAGGCCTGGGAGTGGGGAAGTGGAGTGTCAATGTGGATGGGTACAACGACGCGATCCCATTAAAAAAGACGCGGTCCCTCCCTCTAGAACACCACCGAGTGAGACACAAGGAAGACTCGGCTGGACATGGTCGGACGTGGCCGGTGTTCACCCCCCCCCCCCATTCCAGCCCCAGATTTCGGTCCGGTTTAGGCCAAAACGGAATGCGCTGTCAGGTCCGTTTGCAGATGCACGTTGAGTTGTGGCCTCGGTTCAGAAAGACGCGATCATATGCGCGGAGTCTGTTTGCGGGGGCCATTGAAGTTGGCCTTACCTTCGTCAACGACATTGCTATTCACTGATAACTAATTTTCAATGGGTGGGTAATGTTCTTACTTCAATAAATCCTAACTTTGTTTAGTTGGTGAGAGAGAAGACGAGAGAAGATATGTGGACTCTCACGTAAGAATTTAGCTTTAATACGTGCTTCTAGATATGGTACTTTATGATTATATGTGATGACTATTTAGATAAAGTACTTCCTCTATCTTAAAATAGATATAATTTGTCTAAATTTCAATGTATTTATATACCCTCTCTGTTCACAATTACCTTGCATCATAAGTTTAGTCAAAAGTTAAACTTTGACCATATATTTAGAAAAACATATTGTCAACACCCGGATTTTTAATCCCAGATGCATGTTATGCCATACATCGCAATCCCAGGATAACCATTTTTGCGAGACATAACAGAATTGGATACCACAGTACATCATCCATTACAAACCATACATAAGGTCTTACACAAATAAAGATCTCATGATCCAGTTCTTAATACAACTCAAGCAGCGGAATAACGTAATAATAAAGGTAGCGTAGGTGAAGCTCCATCTTCGGGGTCACAGGCAATTCTGATGATGGGAGATGATCCTAGTTGTCGTAACCTTCCTGGGGTCCTTTGTCCTGGTACTCCTCTTCATAGTCTGGCCACGGGAATAGCCAGGGACAAAGCCATGAGTACTCTTTAAGTACTCGC
Source organism: Avena atlantica (assembly GCA_910589765.1). NCBI lineage: Eukaryota > Viridiplantae > Streptophyta > Magnoliopsida > Poales > Poaceae > Avena > Avena atlantica. The sequence goes on from OU342738.1 coordinate 217,942,263, forward strand.
AAACTAATACTAACAAGTGAAGGGGGTTTTTGTAATAGGACACTAAGCTCTAGGGTTGTTTTGCAAAAAGCCAGATTTACCTCTACTAAGTTCAGAAGCAAGAAAAGCTAGTTGAAATTTTATAACACCTAAGTGGAAACTTGTATTTCATATCACAACTCTGTTGTGGTCAAGTCAAAATATCAATTCATTTCACAAGTCATTTTGAAAACATCTGACGGGGGAACAGTATGGCCACTCCAACTGTCCATAACCGCGGACGCGGCTATTCGAATAGTTTCACACTCTGCAGAGATTGTACACTTTCACCACAACATTCAATACATACATCAAGAACAAAATCCTGAATTCACCATACTCAGTATGCAGATAATCAATCCTAACCTTTCAATTACACGCCCTAGTATAGGCACCTCTCTTGTGAGTTTGGCCTTCCAACCATGACCAACTGTCATCTTGGGTACTGCACAGGTGGACAATCTTCACAAGGTAGCCTCATCTCAAACCTTGGCCGTGAGGGAAGCCATACTAAGGTATATAAGTTTCTAGTCAAGCCCTACCCAATTCTCGGGTATTGTGGTTGTACGGTAAAATTGGAATGGTATCGCATCCAGACAGCCATTAGTTTTATAAAGGGCTAAGGCTCATGCCTCAACATTTTCATCATCAAAATCATCTGGTGTTCGGAAACACATGTCAAAACATCTCAGTAGAATGACTCATCATTCTAAGGTTTTCATAACCATTTTCACCAAGTATTCCCATCTAAAGTTGATCAAGTTTTATGCTTAGCACTAGCATCTACAAATGGGAGTGAGTAATAATGAGAGGTGGTAAACTAGTGGAGTTTAACTAAGTACAATCTCATGCCTTAGGATGACATGAAGATTATCTAGCTTAGGCCAAATTTAATGCTCTTTATGCAACCTGCAATTATCTTTCTACTATCTACAATTTACTCAAGTAACCTCTAAGTAAGAGCTTTGATAAAGAAATAAAGTAGAAAGCTTGTAAGTAAAACTAGGAATGGGGTTATCAAGTGGGTATGATCACATATGCTTAAGGCATATAGTTGGTATGGTAAGGAGTGCTGCCTGGATGATACTATCAGGTACAAATTTAACTTTACATAATTCTTTTGCTGCACTGGATGATGATATCATTATGCATAGATCTTTGGAAATGGGGGTAGATGCTTCTTCTATATCTTTGGATCATATTAATTCTCTGAAAGAATTAGAAATTGCTAGGTATAGTTTGCAGGATAGGAGGCAGGTTGAGAATGAGGTTGAGGTTGATTTGAATGAGAAGGTCTTGTTTCTGGACTGGAAGGGTGATAGTAATGATGAGGAGGATTTCACTCCTGTGGTTTCTAGGGAAAAAAGAAAAAGTTGAGGGCTGGTTCTGGTATGAAGGATAGAAAGTTAAAAACAGTTGTTGTGAAGGTTCACAACTATCACCCTATGAGTGGTGTTGTGACTGGAACAAGAGAGAGAAAATCTGTATTATGATAGGTGTTATTTTGAATATTAGAGGTGTGGGGAAGAAGGGTGTGAGTGCTTATTTGAATAATTTGTTGAGACAGGAGAGAGTAGATTTCATTGGTTTGCAAGAAACTATTAAGAAGGATTATTCTGATGAATTTTTTAGGAGAATTAATCCTATGAATCAATTCTCCTGAAATTGGTTGCCTTCTGTGGGAAGATCTAGGGGCATTTTTGGGGGCCTACGTTCCTCTAAATTGACTCAGCTCGATGTGTCTGTGGGTAGATTCCATGTTAAGATGAAGGTGTTTGATGTTTTGAAACAAATTCAGTGGCATTTGGTGGTGGTATATGGGGCTGCTCAAGAGGATAATAAAGAGGAGTTTTTGTTAGAATTAGCTAATGTTTGTTAGGATCAATCTATTCCTTTGTTGGTGGGTGGTGATTTTAATGTGATTAGGTGTGTTTCTGAGAAAAATAAGGGTCATTCTTTGAATAGGTGGGGACACATGTTTAATTCGATTATTAATGCATATGGTCTAAGGGAGATTCTCATGTCTGGAGGGCAGTTTACTTGGTCCAACAACCAGAAAAATCCTACTTTGGAGAAGCTGGATAGGATATTAGTTTGTAAGGAATGGGAGAAGCTGTTTCCTCTTACTACAGTGCACAAGTTGTCTAGAGAAGTTTCTGATCATAGTCCTCTGATCCTGGATACTATGGAAGGGCAGGAAAGGGGTGGCAGGGAATTCAGGTTTGAAAAAAGTTGGTTACAGTGTGATGATTTTTTGATCAGGGTGGAGAAAGTTTGGAAAAAATGTGTGAATGGTAAAAACAGTCTTGATAGGCTGCAGAAGAAACTTAAGAATGTCAGAAATGATCTGAAAGGATGGGGTGCTCATATAAGGGGTGAGGATAAAAAAGAGATTGGTGGAGGAGCTTCAGGAACTGGAAAAAATTGAGGAGTTGATTTTGCTTACTGCAGAACCACTTAAACGAAAAGCAGTTATTCAGAAAGAATTGTTAGAGGTGTATGAGAATGAGGAGAGATTTTGTCAGCAAAGATCGAGAGATAATTGGTTGCTAAAAGGTGATAATAACATTGAGTATTTTCACAGGATTGCTAATGGGGTGAGAAGAAAGAAAATGATCTTTTCTATGAAAGATGGGGAGAATGAGATTCAGGGGACTCATGATCTCCTGCAGCATGCCACTAATTATTATAAAACTTTGTTTGGTCCTGCTGGTGGGTTCTCTATTAGGCTTGCAGATAACAATTGGCAAGATTGGGAGAAACTTAATGATGAGGACAGGGAAAAGATGGGGGTGCCGTTTACTGAGAAAGAGGTTAAGGAGGTTATTGATCAGATGGAGAAAAATAAAGTTGATGGCCTGATGGGATTCCTGTTGAATTCTATCAACATTGTTGGATGATTATAAAAACAGATGTTATGGATGTGTTTGAGGATTTTTTTTGCTCATAAGATTGATTTGAGGAGCATTAACTATGGGGTGATTACTTTGTTACCCAAAGGTGATGATGATGATAGAATCCAGAAATATAGACCTATTTGTCTGCTCCAAGTGTTGTTTAAAATTTTTACTAAGACTCAGACAGTTAGAACTGAGCCTGTAATGGGGAAATTAATTGGCACATGTCAGACTGCTTTTATTAAAGGGAGGTTTATTGCAGATGGAGTGACTTTGTTACATGAGATCTTGAAAGAATCGAAAAGTCAGAAGCAGCAGGGTGTGGTGTTGAAAATTGACTTTGAGAAGGCTTATGACAAAGTCAATTGGGATTTTTTGTTTTATTGTTGTAAGCAGAAAGGTTCCAGTGAGGATTGGATGATTTGGTTAAAAAGTTTTGTGACTCAGGGTACTCTCAGTGTTAAAGTGAATGGGGAAACTGACCCTTACTTTGGCAGTTTTAAAGGGGTCAGACAAGGGGATCCTTTTTCTCCATTCTTATTCAATTTGGCTGGGGAATGTTTGGCTAAGATGGTGCTTAATGCATAGGCTGGTGGGTTGTTTACAGGGTTGGCTGATAATCTGTTTGATAAAGGGATTGCCATTTTGCAATATGCTGATGATACCATCCTTTTTATTAAAGATGATTCTGAGGGGGCTAGAAACTTGAAGTTGTTGTTGTATTTGTTTGAATCCATGTCTGGTCTCAAAATTAATTTTGAGAAGAGTGAGGTGATGATGGTGTTGGATGATGAGGAGAAATTATCCAATTATGCTGAAATGTTCAACTATCAGAAAGGTAGTTGGCCAATTAAATACTTGGGGTTGCCGGTTTGTAGCAGGAGATGCACAGTGGATGAGATGAGTTTTATTGGAGACAGGTTGAAGAAAAAGTTAGATGGATGGATGGGGGTGCTTTATCTCTGGGAGGGAGGCATGTTAAAATCACTGCTTGTGTTTCCAGTGTGGCTGTTTATCCCATGACTATGTTTCTTTTACACAAAACAAATGTGGAATAAATTGAGAAACAAACTAGAGCCTACTTTTGGTATAGGAAGGTGGGTAAAAGAAAATATCATCTGGTTAAATGGAAATATGAGTGTAGACCCAGGAAAAAAGGAGGACTGGGGATTAAAAACATTAGACCTTTTAACATTTGCTTGCTTTGCAAGTGGTGGTGGCGCCTTGAAGCTAAGGAGGGTCCATGGCAAGTTTTTGTGATAAAGAAGTATATGAAGAAAGGGGGGATCAGTGTTGTGAAACACAGGCAGAATGATTCTCCATGTTGGAATGATTTGATTAAGATTAGGGATCTCTATTTGGCTGGTAGGAAAATGAGAATTGGTAATGGGGAGTTGACTGATTTTTGGCATGATGCTTGGTGCCTGGATATGCCTTTCAAGGATAAGTTCCCTGGTCTATTTGATATTTGCCAGAATCAAATGATCACTGTGGCTGATATGGCAAGAAAAGGGTGGAGATGCTCTTTTAGAAGGTGGTTGGATGTTGATGGGTTGAATCATCAGGAACAATTGAAAAAATATGTTGACTGGGGTGAGTTTGAATCAGGAAAAAGACAGGCAGTGTGGATGTGGAATAAATCTGGCAAGTTTTCTGTTAAGTCGATGTATTCACATTTGTCGAATATAGGGATTGATAGAAGTTTCAAACATCTGTGGAAAGCTAAAATACCCCTGAAGATTAAAATTTGGTTGTGGCTTATCTGGCACAATGCTATTCTCACCAAAGATAACATGAGGGAGAAGAACTGGGTAGGAGATTTTACTTGTAGATTTTGTAGTGATGATGAAAACATTGGGCATTTGTTCTTTTCTTGTGTGGCGGCTATATATGTTTGGGGGGTGTCTGCCAGAGCTATTGGTGCTGCGAATAGGCCTGGGTCCTTTTCTCAGTACTTTTGGTGGGCTTCTCAGTTTTTGGGCGTCGGCAGGAATGTGCAAATTACGGTGGTGGCGGCAATTTGTTGGGCTATCTGGAAGCTCAGGAATAGGGCTTGTTTTGAAAAAAAGCTTATTAATTCGCCTGTGAATTTGGTTATATATGCTTGTGTGTTCATTCGTTATTGGGCAGGGCTGCATGGGGAGGAATACCGGGCGGTGTTGCAAGCTGGAGCTGATACTCTACAACAGAATGCACTGGCTGACGCGGCGGCTATGGATGTGGCTCCTGTTCCTTTTCTAGGACTGCCAGCAATCCCTGAAGATTGCACTCATGAAGCTCCGGAACTGGAAAGGGGGCGGGAGAAAAGAAGGAGAACCTGAAAAGCTGGTTTGTGAGAAGATTATGAGTTGGCATCTCACGTTGTTTCTTCGTTTTGGTCTGATAGCTCCTCGTTGTGTTTGATAATACTGTTTCCCACTAGCCTGAGGGCGGTGTTCTTGCGTCTCCAGCCTTCTCCCTTTCGTCTGTTAAGTTTGTTTGGTTTGTAATATGGATACCTAAAGTCGTTTTGACCCCCTAGGTGGGTCAGTACTACGTTTGTGTGTTTGTGGTTATGTGTGGATGTTGTTCCGTTGTCTGTTGATAATGGAACCCGATCCCTCTTTTTGGGGGATTGTATGGAGAAAAAAAAAGTTGGTATGGTAACAAGCAAGTATTAGCTTGCATAGGTCAACTTGATTAGTAAGGCTTGCATCAGTATCAGTATAAGCTTGCCTTGTGCAGAGCAGTGGTTGAAGTTCTCCTCGGCTTCTTCTTCGTAGTATCCTCCTTCCTCCTCGTATCCTTGGTCGGTACTAGCGTCTATAAATAAATACGAGGTACACAATCACCAAACAATACTTAACTACTTTCAATCATCACACAAAGGGGTTCTATAGATGATCTAGCATCATCACTAACAATACAAGATTAAAGCATTTGTCTTATTTATTTATTTATTAGAAAAGTAATTTCTACTCATTGAAAAACTACTTAAGATTTAATATTCTCCAACTCAAGCATGGGATCATATTGACACATGTCATCACCACATATTTCAGTACATGACAATGTTATTTAAAGTGGTGTCACGATTTAATAAAGTTTAACCTTTTATTTTAAATAATTAAAGTGACTAGAAATGCCTATGTGGCATTCTTTTATTACTTGAACATTATTTCTGTAAGTAAACCCATAGGTTTTTACATATTCTAAAAGGTATGATCAAATGTGATTTTTGAGAGTTGGAATCAACTCAAAAGCTATTATGGTTGAAATTTGAAAAATGTTTGAATGCAGAAAAGCTTTTGACTTGTTATTTTTACCAAGGTTGATCTATAGATCCAAATGATTTGAATCGGGCTTGGATTAAGCATTTCAATATCTTTCTAACAAAATTGGTTTCATTCAATTTGGTTTACTGAATCGAGCTGGGTTGATTTTTGAAACTAGGTACAGAACTGAGTTTGAATATAAATAGAAAAGGCTAAATTCAAATGAGTGGGCTACGCGGGAAGGGGTAATGGGCCGGCCCAGTTTCACTCCGCAGCGCAGGGCGCAACTGACAGGGGGGTCTACTGGTCAGTGGCTCATTAAACGTGAAGCGGTACGGGGCTATGCGGTGCGTTGGATTAGAATGAAGATCAACGGCTGAGGGTCGTCGTCGACGATGAACAAGTCACCAGCGAGCTCGAACCCTAGCGGCTCAGTGGGGGTGCATAGGGGGCATACCGGGGCTCCAGTGACAACGGCTAGGCGGACAAATGACGAAGTCGATGACGATGAACTCAGGGGTGCTCGCGGCAGCTCCAGGAGTGGATGAAATCAACGGCTCTTCTTCTCCTCTGCAGCGGCGAGCTCTGGCCAAATTCCGGCGATGCGCTGCTCGCCTTGCTCCGGCTAAGGGGTGGAACGATCAGTGAGGTGAGGGGAGTGAAATGGTGTGCTTCAATCGGCTGGGGGTCGCCTCCTTTTATAGGCCTGACGGTGAGACCGATAGGGATGGGCAGGTGACGGTGGCGACACGGCTACGGGTGGCTAGAGGCATGGCTGAGGTTGGCGATCGACGGGCGGTCTCCTGGCGATGATCTATGGTTTAAATTCGCGTGTAGGGGCGGTGGCAAACGGTCGGGAACGTGCGGTGCTCTGCGAGGCAGAGGCGGCGAACTCTGCGGCGAGCGGTAGCTATGGGGTATGGGCGGTGAAACGAGCATGCCTGGTGGTCTCCTGGGATGGTGGGGTGCATGCTGGCTGGCGGAGAGGGCTCGAGGTGGTTCTGGTCACTGTCTTCGAGCTAGGGCTAGTCGAGAGGGGCGGTGAGGCATGGGCTGCATGCTAGACAAGGTTGACACGGCTAGTTCTTCTCCTAGCTTGATGTCGACACTAGGGTGACATGGGTGCTCTCGGCCTGTTCACCATTGATGACATTGGCGAGCTTACAGTGGTGCTAGGGCTTAGTTAAGGTTGCTAAATGATCTACTGAGGCTAGTGTAACCAGAGAGGGAACAAGGTTGGCTCAAAACACTGCTCAAAATAGTGTTTGTGATTTTTTTTATTTGAATCTGCAACCTGTTTGATGAAATGGCCACATGAACTTAAGTTTTGAATTTTGAAAATATTTTTGGTGGGTGTGCTAGGCATGTGTTGAGGGTTCTGTGGATGCTTGGGTTTTGAAAATTGAGCTTGTTTGAGTGGTTTTTGAAATACTGGGATCTTCCCATATGAAATAGATTCAATTTTAAACTATCATTTAAACCATGCATTGTAATGTTTTTGCATGATCACAAAGTGGGCATTGGTACCTTATTATGAGTACTATCAAGGGGCGCAAAGATCCATACATGTTTCTGTTAAGTTCTGAAAGTTAGGGATAGCCAAAGTAGGCATGGGAGTTAAATTGGCCAAAGTGACCATTCACTTAATTTGTTTGTTTTGATTTGTTTGTCTTTGGGAAAAGTTTGGGGATTGTTTAGATGATGTTTATTTCACCTAAGAATCATTTTACAAGAAAAGAAACACAGAACCATGGCAATTCAAAAGAATCCAAATTTTAATACACACACACATGAATGCTTTCATACTTTTAATTGGGAAAGTTTTTGTTAATCCTAATTTTGATGAATAGAGTTTTATGATCCATGTTAAATATTTTTGGGATGTTACAAACCTTCCCCCCTTAGACAAAATCTCGTCCCGAGATTTGAAAAAGGACGAAAAAGATTACCTAGGATTTGAAGAGATCGGGAAACTCCGTCCTGATGTGATCTTTGCGCTCCCAGGTAGCTTCCTCTTCCGTGTGGTTGCTCCACTGAATCTCGAGAAATTTGATGCTTCGGGTTCTGGTAGTTCTGAAGGCTTGTTCCAAAATACGGATGGGTACTTCGGGATAGGTCAGGTCATCGTTGATTTCTATGGTCCGGTGATCGATATTTTTGAACACTTCAGTCTTCTCTGGAACTTCGAGGCACTTGCGAAGTAATGAGATATGGAACACATTGTGCACGGCTGACATCTCTTCGGGTAGTTCCAATTGATACGACACTTCTCCTCGACGGTTGAGAATCTTGAAGGGGCTGATATATCTGGGGGCTAACTTTCCTTTTAGCTGGAAACGCTGCATTTCCTTCAATGGCGACACTTTCAGATACACAAAATCTCCTATGTTGAAGGCAAGATCTCGACGTCTCTTGTCGGCGTAACTCTTCTGTCTGGACTGGGCTGTCTTGAGGTGCTCACGAATCTTGTGAACCTTCTCTTCTGCTTCTCGTAGGATGTCAGGTCCAAAAATCTGACTCTCTCCTACCTCTGACCAGTTCAAAGGGGTGCGACACTTTCTTCCATACATGAATTCAAATGGGGCCAATTGCAAACTAGCTTGATAATTGTTGTTGTATGAAAATTCTGCAAACGGCAGACAGTCTTCCCACTTAGATCCATATTCTAACACACATGCTCTTAGCATATGTTCGAGTATTTGATTTACTCGCTCCGTTTGTCCATTGGTCTGAGGGTGATACGCTCTGCTGAAATCTAGGCGGGTTCCTAAACCTTCTTGGACTTTCTTCCAGAATCTCGAGGTAAACTGAGTTCCTCGATCCGATACGATGTTCTTAGGGACTCCATGCAAACTGACAATTCTAGCGATGTATAACTCCGCTAGATTCAAACTCTGATATGTGGTCTTGACGGGTAAGAAATGGGCGACTTTGGACAATCTGTCCACTATGACCCAGATAGAATCATTTCCCCTACTAGAAGTAGGAAATTCGGTGATAAAGTCCATTCCAACGGAATCCCATTTCAATTCCGGAATCTGCAATGGTTGTAACAATCTTGCGGGTCTTTGATGTCCCGCCTTGACTCTCTGACATATATCACACTTGGCGATATAGCTTCCGATTTCTCTCTTCATCTTATGCCACCAAAATTGTTCCTTTAAATCTTGATACATCTTCGTTCCTCCGGGGTGGATAGAATAAAGGGTATCATGAGCTTCCTTCAGAATAACTTCTTTCAACTCAGAATCTGCTGGTACACAAAGGCGTCCTTCGTACCACAGGACTCCTTCTTCGTCTTCCATGAATCGGGTACTTTACATGTACCGATATGACGCTTGATTCCGTCGATACTAGCATTTCCTTTCTATGCCTCTTTGATCTGGCTGATCAAAGTGGGTTGAAGTTCTATGCTAGCCAAAAATCCTTCACTTACCAATTCCATTCAGAAATCTTCCATCTCCTTGTGCAAGCTTGGTTGCTCCTTCAAAATCATGGAGTTCAAGCGGCACGACAATCTGCTAAGGGCATCTGCTACCACGTTGGCTTTACCAGGGTGATAGTAAATGTCCAGATCGTAATCCTTGATTAGCTCAATCCATCTTCTCTGTCTCATATTCAGCTCCTTCTGAGTGAAGATATACTTCAGACTCTTGTGATCCGAATAGATCTCACAACGGTTTCCCATCAGGTAATGCCTCCATGTCTTTAGGGCTAGAACTACGGCTGCGAGTTCGAGGTCATGGGTTGGGTAATTCTGCTCATGTTGTTTCAGTTGTCGAGATAGATTAGATATAACTTTGCCTTCTTGCATTAGCACACATCCGAGACCGATCTTGGATGCATCACAATACACGTCGAAGGGCTTCGTGATATCCGGCATGATTAAGATTGGGGCTGAAATCAATCTCCTCTTGAGTTCTTGAAAACTCGCTTCACATTTGTCGATCCATTCAAACTTCTTGTCCTTCTTTAGCAATTGGGTCATGGGTCTGGCGATACTCGAGAATCCTTCTACGAACTTGCGGTAATATCCCGCCAATCCAAGAAATGCACGAACTTGGGTTTGAGTGGTTAGGGCTTGCCAATCTTTGACATCTTTCACCTTTGCAGGGTCAACGGCAATTCCTCCGGCTGATACAATGTGGCCGAGGAATCCTACCTCCTGTAACCAGAATTCACATTTGCTAAACTTGGCATACAACTGATGCTCTCTAAGGGTTCAAGAATGGTCCTTAGGTGTAGCTCATGTTCTTCTTCTGATTTGGAATAAATTAGAATGTCATCGATGAAAACAACGACAAACTTATTCAGGAAGTCCATAAAAATCTATTCATGAGATTCATGAAATAAGCGGGGGCATTCGTTATTCCAAAAGACATGACAGTATACTCGTATAATCCATATCTGGTGGTAAAGGCAGTCTTGGGAATATCCTCTGCGCGAATCTTGAGTTGATGATAGCCTATTCTAAGATCAATCTTAGAAAACACTTTGGCACCGGTCAACTGATCAAACAAATCTTCTATCTTGGGCAATGGGTATTTGTTCTTGATAGTGACGTCATTCAACTTCCGATAATCCATACACAAACGGTTACCTCCATCTTTCTTGTACACAAATAAGACAGGTGATCTCCATGGTGAAGCACTTGGTTGAATCAATCCAATTTCCAACATGGCATCCAGTTTCTTCTTCAGTTCTTCTAGTTCATACGGGTTCATACTATATGGTCTTTGGGCTATGGGTCCTGTTCCGGGGATTAGTTCAATGATAAACTCGATATCCCGATCTGGGGGCATACCGGGCAAAACATCTCGAAATACATCGAGGTATTCACAGACTATCCGGACTTGGTCAAGGGTAGGTTGGGCTATACTCTTGTTGCACTTGAATTGACGAGGTAAGGTTTCAGATATATGCTCGACTGATATTTCGGCCGTACTAGTCATGGTTATGGATTTCTTGGCGCAGTCAATTAATCCTTTATGTTTGGACATCCAATCCATTCCTAGTACTACTTGCAAACCTTTAGTTCCGAGTACTATCAGATTAGCATAAAAATCTATGCCATGGATTCGGATAGGGACGGCTTTGCAGATTTTCCTAGCTTTGGTGGTTGAATCTTACTAGTGCATGCAAAATTTTCGGTGACAAATGAGTGTGATGCACTAGAATCAAACAACACTCTAGCAAGTACTGAATTAACAGAAAACATATCCAGCACGACATCGGGCGCTTCCTGGGCTGCTTCAGCATGCATGAGAAAAAGACGTCGTTGCGGTTGAGCGAGTTCCCTGGGGCAAACCTCCTTCTAGGCTGAACACGACGCTGCTGCTGAGCTGGGGCATTTGCATTGGGGGCTGCGGCATTCTTCTTGGGGCACTCATTGGAGTAGTGACCCTTATTTCCATAGTCATAACAAATCACTTGCGACTTGTCCTTTGCTGCAACAGGCACCGCATTGCTTCTAGTCCTCGGGGCAGTGTTGGTGTTGGCGGTAGCATTGTTGTTGTTGAACTTGGGTGGTGCGTGGGTGAAATTGTTAGAGTTGCCGGGGTTGTTGTGATTTCCTCCGGGCCTTGGGTTTCCACGGTTGGGATAGGTCGAACGGTTCATCGGAGGTCTGTTGGTTCTCGGGGCAAATCCTGGAGATGGGTTAGGGCGATACTTTGGGGTCTGATGGGTTCCTGGTTGATGCATCATGCGACGGTTGCGGTTCTCATTAGCCTGGTTGATCTTTCCTTCCATCTGGATGGCAAAGTCGACAAGGGCTTCAATATCTGCAAAGGGGATATTGACCAACACAGTCTGCATCTCATCGTGCAGACCATTCAAGAATCTCTCTTTCTTCTTGGCTTCGGTGTCGATCTCATCCGGGGCATACCTTGCTAATGACAAGAATTTGTCACGGTATTCCACTACGGTCATCCGTCCTTGCTTCAGTTCTCTGAACTCATCTCTCATTCTCTTGATCAAACCCGGTGGCACATGGGTTCTGCTGAACTTGACTTTGAATCCTCCCAGGTCATCATCTGTCCTCCGGTCATTGCACGAACGTTGTTCCACCATGCTCTTGCATCTCCGGCTAGATAGTGGGTGGCGAACAGAACTTTCTCGTTAGATTCCACTCCGGCGACTTCCAGGTTGTTTTCCATGGTTTGCAGCCAATCATCGGCGTCTAAGGGCTCTTCTGACTTAGTGAAAATAGGTGGGTTGGTGTTCTGGAAATTCTTGAGCTTGGATCCATGGTTGTCCTGATTTCCTTGGCCTTGACTGTTGTTGGCCATCTGAGCTATGTGCTGAAGGGTGGCTAAGTTGGCTTGACGTTCCGCTCTTTCAACTTCGCGGTCAGAAACCAACATTTGCAGGATCTGCAACATCGGGTCCGGGGATGAACCACTTCCTCCGCGTGGCATCTGAATATTGAGATAGATCGTGAGAAAAGAGGGAAATTTCAAAGGTTTAGGGATTTTGGAAAGTTTTTAAAGTTTGACTCATATTTTCTAGCAACTTGATTTTCATTCATTCATAGAACACGATACAAACACATACCACAACAAAGGTAAACATATGGTTTTAAGAACCATTCTTGAAACTACGATACAGTGGGACCAAATACAATTCACTACGCTAGTGCTCAAGTGCTACTACTCCTCGGAGTCGGTGTAGTCGTCATCCTCATCATCCTCATCGTCATCGATGAAGGCGAAATCATCCTCATTGGTGAAGAAGTCCATAGCCTGATCCTCCAGAAAATCATCATCATCGCTGAGATAGAAGTAGGGGTCTCCACGAAGAAACTCTCTGGCATTCTCCCTTTCCTCCAACTGCATGTCTCTCTCATGGATGGTCTCCTCCAATTCCAAGATACGGTGGCAAAGACGGGCAATGATGCGTTCCTTCTTGTCGAGCTGACGGCGGCGAGACTTGCGATCCTTTGCTAGCATGGCGATGGTCTGATCCTTTGTCTTGATGATGGCGAACTTGTGGTTGGAGTAGTCACGGCAATTGTCCAATTCCTGCTGACGATCGTACATCATGAAGCTAAGGTGGTCCAACTGAGTCTTCAGTTCATGGTGGTATGGGGCTTCCAGTGGTTGTCCCATAGCATCACGCCTTGTAAAAACTCAAAGTGGGTACCCTTGATCTGGTTGATACTCTGCCCACACAGACGGGCAAGAGCTTCCTGCATGTCCCTAGCAAGTCCATCGAGCCAGTTGTTCTCTCTTACGGTGAACTGAATTCCCTCAGCAGTGGGAGGTTCAATCTTTCCTAGGAGACTTGCAACAATTAGCCACTGCAGATCTTCTCCTCCTTGATCATTGAGCTGAGCTCCAAAGAACTCGGGGTGCGGACGCTCTAGAAGTTTCGAAAGCTGGTCCAAATCCCGCTCAAAGATGAGGTCTCCTCCATTCCCCAGCTGATAAAACTTGCTGTACTTCACGTCCATCTATAAGAATATAGGATGAGTAAGTTAGTAGAGTGATCAAGTGTGTCAATTTTTATGTATTTTGCAAGGGTTTTGTAGGAACATGAGTTTTCATGAAAGAATCAAGGTGATAAGAATGGGAATAAGTTTTTATAAATATTTGCTTCCTTTGGTTTCAAAACTAAGTTTTTAATTCAAACGTCCAGTCTAACTAGGGTCTCCTATGGTCAGGATGGATCTGATACCAACTTGTCAACACCCGTATTTTTAATCCCAGATGCCTGTTATGCCATACATCGCAATCTCAGGATTACCATTTTTGCGAGACATAACAGAATTGGATACCACAGTACATCATCCATTACAAACCATACATAAGGTCTTACACAAATAAGGATCTCATGATCCAGTTCTTAATACAACTCAAGCAGCGGAATAACGTAATATTAAAGGTAGCGTAGGCGAAGCTCCATCTTCGGGGTCACATGCAGTGCTGATGATGGGAGATGATCCTAGTTGTCGTAACCTTCCTGGGGTCCTTCGTCCTGGTACTCCTCTTCATAGTCTGGCCACGGGAATAGCCAGGGACAAAGCCATGAGTACTATTTAAGTACTCGCAAACTAATACTAACAAGTGAAGGGGGTTTTTGTAATAGGACACTAAGCTCTAGGGTTGTTTTGCAAAAAGCCAAATTTACCTCTACTAAGTTCAGAAGCAAGAAAATCTAGTTGAAATTTTATAACACCTAAGTGGGAACTTGTATTTCATATCACAACTCTGTTGTGGTCAAGTCAAAATCTCAATTCATTTCACAAGTCATTTTGAAAACATCTGATGGGGGAATAGTATGGCCACTCCAACTGTCCATAACCACGGACGCGGCTATTCGAATAGTTTGACACTCTGCAGAGATTGTGCACTTTCACCACAACATTCGATACATCCGTCAGGAACAAATCCTGAATTCACCATACTCAGTATGCGGATAATCAATCCTAAACTTTCAATTACACGCCCTAGTATAGGCACCTCTCCTGTGAGTTTGGCCTCCCAACCATGACCAACTGTCATCTTGGGTGCTGCACAGGTGGACAATCTTCACAAGGTATCCTCAGCTCAAACCTTGGCCGTGAGGGAACCCATACTAAGGTATATAAGTTTCCAGTCAAGCCCTACCCAATTCTTGGGTATTGTGGTTGTACGGTAAAATTGGAATGGTATCGCATCCAGACAACCATCAGTTTTATAAAGGGCTAAGGCTCATGCCTCAACATTTTCATCATCAAAATCATCTGGTGTTCGGAAACACATGTCAAAACATCTCAGTACAATGACTCATCATTCTAAGGTTTTCATAACCATTTTCACCAAGTATTCCCATCTAAAGTTGATCAAGTTTTATGCTTAGCACTAGCATCTACAAATGGGAGTGAGTACTAATGAGAGGTGGTAAACTAGTGGAGTTTAACTAAGTACAATCTCATGCCTTAGTATGACATTAAGATTATCTAGCTTACGCCAAATTTAATGCTCTTTATGCAACCTACAATTATCTTTCTAGTATCTACAATTTACTCAATTAAACTCTAAGTAAGAGCTTTGATAAAGAAATAAAGTAGAAAGCTTGTAAGTAAAACTAGGAATGGGGTTATCAAGTGGGTATGATCACATATGCTTAAGGCATATAGTTGGTATGGTAACAAGCAAATATTAGCTTGCATAGGTCAACTTGATTAGTAAGGCTTTCATCAATATCAGTGTAAGCTTGCCTTGTGCAGAGCAGTGGTTGAAGTTCTTCTCGGCTTCTTCTTCGTAGTATCCTCCTTCCTCCTCGTATTCTTGGTCGATACTAGCATCTATAAATAAATACGAGGTACAGAATCACCAAACAATACTTTACTACTTTCAATCATCACACAAAGGGGTTCTATATATGATCTAGCATCATCACTAACATTACAAGATTAAAGCATTTGTCTTATTTATTTTATTTTTAGAAAAGTAATTTCTACTCATTGAAAAACTACTTAAGATTTAATATTCTCCAACTCAAACATGGGATCATGTTGACACATGTCATCACCACATATTTCAGTACATGAGAATGTGATTTAAAGTGGTGTCACAATTTAATAAAGTTTAACCTTTTTATTTTAAATAATTAAAGTGACTAGAAATGCCTATGTGGAATTATTTTATTACTTGAACATTATTTATGTAAGTAAACCCATAGGTTTTTATATATTCTGAAAGGTATGATCAAATGTGATTTTTGAGAGTTGGAATCAACTCAAAAGCTAATATGGTTGAAATTTGAAAAATGTTTAAATGCATAAAAGCTTCTGACTTGTTATTTTTACCAAGGCTGATCTATAGATCCAAATGATTTGACTCCAACGGGCTTGGATTAAGCATTTCAATATCTTTCAAAATTGGTTTCATTCAATTTGGTTTACTGAATCGAGCTGGGTTGATTTTTGAAACTAGGTACAGAACTAAGTTTGAATATAAATAGAAAAAGCTAAATTCAAACGAGTGGGCTGCGCGGGAAGGGGTAATGGGCCAGCCCAGTGTCACTCCGCAGCACGGGGCGCAACTGACAGGGGGGGTCTACTGGTCAGTGGCTCATTAAACGTGAAGCGGTACGGGGCTATGCGGTGCATTGGATTAGAATGAAGATCGACGGCTGAGGGTCGTCGTCGACGATGAACAAGTCACCGGCGAGATCGAACCCTAGCGGCTCAGTGGGGGTGCATAGGGGGCATACCGGGGCTCCGGTGACGACGGCGAGGTGGGCAAATGACAAAGTCGACAACGGGGAACTCAGGAGTGGTCGCGGCAGCTCCAGGGGTGGACGAAATCAAGGGCTCCTCTTCTCCTCTGCAGCGGCGAGATCCGGCCAAATTCCGGCGACGCGCTGCTCGCCTTGCTCCGGCTAAGGGGTGGAACGATCAGTGAGGTGAGGGGAGTGAAATGGTGTGCTTCAATCGGCTGGGGGTCGCCTCCTTTTATAGGCCCGACGGTGAGACTGAGAGGGATGGGCAGACGACGGTGGCGATACGGCTACGGGCGGCTAGAGGCATGGCTAAGGTTGGCGATCAACGGTCGGTCTCCTGGCGATGCTCTATGGTTTAAATTCGCGTGTAGGGGCGGTGGCAAACGGTCGGGAACGTGCGGTGCTCTGTGAGGCAGAGGCGGCGAACTCTGCGGCGAGCGGTGGCTACGGGGTACGGGCGGGGAAACGAGCATGTCTGGTGGTCTCCTGGGACGGTGGGGTGCATGCTGGCGGGCAGCGAGGGCTCGAGGTGGTCGGGTTGCGTGGGAACGGCGCGTGCTCTGCGGTACGCGTCGGCATGGTCGACTGCGGCGCGGGCGCGGTGTTCCTGGCAGTTCTGGTCGCTGTCTTCGAGCTAGGGCTGGTCGAGAGGGGGCGGTGAGGCATGGGTTGCATGCTAGACAAGGTTGGCACGGCTAGTTCTTCTCCTAGCTTGCTGTCCACACTAGGGTGACATGGGTGCTCTTGGCCTGTTCACCATTGATGACATTGGCGAGCTTACAGTGGTGCTAGGGCTTAGTTAAGGTTGCTAGATGATCTACTAAGGCTAGTGTAACCAGAGAGGGAACAAGGTTGGCTCAAAACACTGCTCAAAATAGTGTTTGTGATTTTTTTTTATTTGAATCTGCAACCTGTTTGATGAAATGGCCGCATGAACTTAAGTTTTGAATTTTGAAAATATTTTTGGTGGGTGTGCTAGGAATGTGTTGAGGGTTCTGTGGATGCTTGGGTTTTGAAAATTGAGCTTGTTTGAGTGGTTTTTGAAATAGTGGGATCTTTCCATATGAAATAGATTCAATTTTAAACTGTCATGTAAACCATGCATTCTAATGTTTTTGGATGATAACAAAGTGGGCCTTGGTACCTTATTATAAGTACTATCAAGGGGTGCAAAGATCCATACATGTTTCTGTTAAGTTCTGAAAGTTAGGGATAGCCAAAGTAGGCATGGGAGTTAAATTGGCCAAAGTGACCATTCACTTAATTTGTTTGTTTTGATTTGTTTGTCTTTGGGAAAAGTTTGGGGATTGTTTAGATTATGTTTATTTCACCTAAGAATCATTTTACAAGCAAAGAAACACAGAACCATGGCAATTCAAAAGAATCCAAATTTTAATACACACACACATGAATGCTTTCATACTTTTAATTGGGAAAGTTTTTGTTAATCCTAATTTTGATGATTAGAGTTTGATGATCCATGTTTAATATTTTTGGGATGTTACACATATCAACATAAATTATGTAAAATCTATGATAATATAGTTGATATAAATTACATTTTCATACTATATGCACTAGAAATTATGGATGTTGATGTTTTTCTTATATTTTTTGTTAAACTTTGCAAAGTTTGACTTTGACTAAACCGAGAACGCAAGATAATTGTAAACGGAGGAAATACTAAATAGTGTCTAAGTACATCTAAATTTAGACAAATTTGCGACATCGGTTTTAAGATCGAGAGAGTAGTAAAATCTTTAAGGTAACTATTATAAGTTGGCTATAAGCTAAATATAGATGACATGTCAATTCCTAGCCAGCAAACATCTATAGTACTCTCTCTTCTGGACAAATTTGTAACGTCTTTAGAGAATCTCCACTCGTTGGGCAAACCTAGGCCGATAAATCCGGACCTTTTTTGGCCGGATGAAACAAGTTTTCGGCCTGGGTACGCCAAGTTTCCCACTCGCGTACCCAGGCCGAGATCCTAGGCGAACAGAAAATGGCGACATATTTGAATTTTTATCGTTCCCGTCGGCGAGAGCTCGGCCAAAATGTGTTCAAAAGAATTAACGCCCATAAATTCGACGACAGATTATTACAGAATAGGGAAAATGACTCGGCCATCTCTCAGTCGTCGATGGGGATGGGCTCCTACGGCATGGTTGATGCGGCGGGGTCGGCCGTCTCGCCGACGGACGCCGATTGGTTGGAGGAGGTGGAAGCAGAGCTCGGCGTAGTAGTGACGTCGTTCGGCGCAGGGGCGTTCGGCGCAGCGGAAGGCGTGATCTCGCCCTAGGGGAATGGGGAAGAAAGACGGGAGGGGAGAAAGAAAAGGACGGGAGCTCGGCGAAGTGGCGGGTGTTCATCCTTCTCTCATCGACAGAGCTGGCCCACGCCCGTTTTCGCTGCGTCCAGCGTTCTCAGGGTGTTCCCGGGATCTTGGATACGGCCTGGAAAGACCGGACCAAAGTTCGCCCAAATCCAGACGAAAACAGGTTCCTAGGTACGGGCTAATTTTCGACGTTCGGACCTAAATTTAATGTTCGGATTGGCGTCTTGGATAGCCGAGTGGAGATACTCTTACTATTAGAATTGCTCTTAAAGAGGCTACCACGGTGGATCGTTACTATACATGGAGTAACGAGCGGCTTGATCCGACTCTTGAAGCTTGAAAGGCTTGATCGGTGGTTCTCAACCATGGAATGGAGCTCGCCCGCCCGGACCAGGCTCTCCTGTTGATGGCTACAATTCAGGCTGCAAGTGGGTTGGGTACGTGACTGGCCTAATTTTCGGCGTTCGAACCTAAATTTAATGTCTGGATCGGCGTCTTGGATAGCCGACTCCACTCTTAGTATTAGAATTGCTCTTAAAGAGGCTATCATGGTGGATCGTTACTTTACATGGAGTAACGAGCGGCTTGATCCGAATCTTGAAGCTTGAAAGGCTTGATCGGTGGTTCTCAACCATGGAATGGAGCTCGCCAGCCCGGACCAGGCTCCCTTGTTGATGGCTACACTTCAGGCTGCAAGTGGGTTGGTCTACGGGTGTCCCGCAAAATGCCATACGTGTCCGTATATTTTAAATGATATTATACGGATAGACCATATAATAAATGTGGGTAGTCGCGGCACCCGCAATACCTATATAATCATAGGCCAAGCATAATTAGGTATTAAGTTAGCTATTAAGAAAGTAAGTCGGACATGTCTGCTTGTGCGTGTACATCGATTGCATCTTATCTGTACGCACATCGTAATCTTTTCTTTTTATGACATGACGCACAGCAAAATCTGCTACTTCCTCCAATTAAAATTATTTGACTCTGATTTGTATAAATTCATGTATATACACATGTTCTGTATTTCCTCCGTCCTAAAATAGATGTCACGGGTATATAGATTCATCTAAATTTTGACAAATCTAAAACATCTATTTTAGGCAAGAAAGTATTAGATATATCTAAATTTAGCAAATGTGAGTCAACTAATTTGGATTCAAAAATATTACTTCCTCCGACCCATATTAGTTGATTCAACTTTATCTACATACGGATGAATCTAGACTAGATACATGAATCTAGACAAAGTTGACTCAACTAATATGGGTCGGAAGAAGTACCTAGTTTGCGATTCTACCGGCCACCGGCACAGGTCCTATCTATCACGTACTTACTGTTAGTGTTAGAAAGCATACCCTGTGGTGCGTCTGCTTGCTGAAAATGTGGGAAGCTCACGACTTAGCACCGAAAGCAGCTGAACGAGAAACAGTTTATGTGGGGTACGTAGATATGACGGGCAACCCGTGTACCTCCACATAATATCTCCTCCAGTCCGCGGGAGTCCGCTAACGAGTTTATGCGAGACGGGCTTTGCGGCGCCGCGGGCCTCCCGCCACCGCTTGCACCCTAAACTACACTGCCTTGCAATTAATGTGTCAAGTAGGATTCTATCTAAGTCCTATCTCTAGTTTATTTTAAGAATTTTAGTGATAAAATTTTGTACTACAAAATTTAAAATAAACTAAAGGTGGGATCTAGATGGAATCCTACTTAACACCCTAGGTGTAATATCTCTGTGAAGAGAAATTCTGATTGAAGGTTTTTTGACATCATTGCCTAGTTTTCAGGCTGAAGTGGGGTGCTTGTGGAATCATGGTGACATGGAGGCTAATGGGACTGCCCAGCTTAACCCTCTGGCAGTGTTTGACCGAAAGCCTAGGGCCATAGCCGTTGGCCTGCGTAGCTAGGGAGAATGGGTTGTGGGCAACATCAAATTGCAGCTTCTTATGGTCCATGAGCTTATTCTCTGCTTTGCCATCAAATCGCACCTCGCGCTGCCTAAAGTGAGTCCCATATGGTCCGGCCCACTACCCCGTTTCCTTCTTCCTCCCCCGCCTCCTTCTCCTTTCACCTCTTGTTTCTTTCTTTCTTCTTCCTGACGACCGGCACATCGTCGCCAGCTAGCGCCCATTGATCCGCATGCCACCGCTAGTCACCGCCTGTCCCCACCGCCAAAACCCTAAGTTGTCGCCCCGAGCTTCACTCTAAGCCCCCCTTGCAACACTGGAACCCTACGACATGCACCCTCCACCCTAAGTTTTCTTCCTCGCCTCTGCCGGCAACGTGGCGGCCAGCCGTGTTGTCCTCATCTCCAGCGAGGTCCAGGACTCGCCTCCGCCGGTGACGTCGCGGACGCCGCGGCGTCCTCGTCTCTGATGAGGTCCTGGTCGGCCGGCCATCCCTGTAGACCCTCCAACCTGCACCCTTAGTCTTAAACATAATTATATTGCATAAACGTAATTATACATAGGTGGCCAAAAAGGAAAAAACATAATAAAATAAAATACAACTAAAACACGACTGCAAATAAATATGTAAAACCCTATCTAGGGTTTCCCCGACCGTGACAAGGGCCCCACTTTTGGCCTCGTTGCTACGATGTCGTCCATCTTTGTGCTGTTCCCTTCGGTTTGACCTAAAAATGACTATAGATATCCCCTTCGTGGTCTCCTGATGAGGCGGAGCACGGAGATGAAAACATACAGAACTAGATACAAAAAGAGGAGACTTCGAAAATTGGTGGGAAACGCTGTTGGAGTCATTCCCGGGCGCTTCTCCAACCTCTCCAACATCACCATCGTCGTCTCCATCATAAATTGGGAGTACTCCACCCCGGACTATGAGTTTGTGGAAGTAGCTCCTCTCTCTCTCTCTCTCTCTCTCTCTCTCTCTGTTTTAAAACCATATGAGCTGTCCAACATGATTATGTACATATAGATGCAATTTATTTGTGGTAAGTATTCATTTTATTAGATGATTATATAAGGTTTCAAATTTTCAGTATATGTTTGATGTATTGATAGATGCATCTAACTATCTCGTCTTGTATACATGTTTTGATTAAACTAGTATTCTAGGCATGTGTGAAGAAGTGTGCATTAGATAAAGCAACTGGTAGTAGTAATTGGATAGTGATAGAAAATTTGGGGTATAGTATGGTTTTTACCTTTCACTTATTGCCTCACTAGGAAGAACGAAATACTTATGCAATTATCATTTAGTAACAGAAAGGATGGTCTCATTTGTTTGAGATAGTATATTATTATTCAACATCATGTCAAAATTCTTAAGACTATTGTTTGTTTTATCTTAAATCTAGAATTGAGGAGTTTTCTCTTACTAGAAAAGTTTGTGGAAGATGTGTTGCATCATCTTAATTATAGGATGTGATGCCCATATAAACATGAATCAAACTCTAAAGTTACATCAAGATTTATTATATCTCTAAATGCGGTTTGCTGCTCAGAAAAATTGTGTGGTTTTGACTGACGTGACAACAGTTAGTTGGTTTGTGTCTCTCGCGGATCGTGGGTTATTGTAATTGACATGAATGTACGATCACGTTGCATCCGCTAGAAATTTTTCCGATCTGCTTTATAAATACATGCGCGGCTTCCACTAACGTACATTGAAACCAATCTATGGTTTTGTCACATCTCGCTTGCATCGTCACCGTAGTCTACTCCATCCCAAGCGCCGACATGCACCGATGAACGCATGTCCTAAACCACCCGTCTTTAAGATTATGTACAGAAGAGAACGAATAACGTTTTTTGAATCGTCCAACGCGACTGCTAAAATTTATCGTTGTTATACTGAACCGTGTGCAATGTCATCTTTTCAACCGGTCTTTCCCAGCTTCTCCATCTACGAACAATCAGTATGTTAGAATTTTAGCTGTTGTATTTATGAATTATATTTTAGAATTAATTATAAAAAATATTGGCTAATAGTCCGTGTAACTCATCCTTGGACGGAACTCTTGCGAAGTCAAATGCGAAGATCGAAGAAAGTTCTCAAAAAAAAAAAGTTCTCGTGGGCGGCGTCAGGTGTGACGTCACGAAAAGCATTCTACTAGTGCATGTTATCTGTTTTGCTACCTAATGAACTTATTTCCACATATAATATTACACGGAACAATGTCCATATAAACACACGCATTCCCGTGGAGTCTAGAAATGGTGTCAAATTCAAACACGAACATCCTGGTAAAATGACGCGGTAGGTATCCTTTTCTTCTATATACGCCTGACAAGATCAAAGTGCGCGGCAAATGAAGGTGTTTTACGGCTGGAGGGATTTATTATTTTCGGTGGTTTGAGATTTGCTTTCACGCCGCCGCGTGCGCGCGGTAGGAAAATGTATTAAATTAGCAACTGATGAGATACTCCTTTTGTTGGTTTTTGAGATTTGCTTTCAGGTTCCACGTGTTAAGTTATCTGAAAATTCAAAGGAGATCGCTGTCACATTTGCTTGGCGGTAGGAAGAAATGAAGTTCTCTTCATTGATGGAGTCCGTGTCAAACTGTGCGGCTATGGCGGGCTGTGTGCATGCATGCATGCACCTTATTCTATTTATTTACTCCGCATTTCTGCGTATAGAGTGGAACCTTTCTTGTTTAGCAAACAGTGCCACACGCACACAACGAAAACGGGCCAGACGTATGAGGAAATGAACACGATGGATCAGGGATCAGCAGGAGTACGCGTGGTCGAGTCTTGCCTCGTAACCCCGAGCGACGAGACGCCGCGGGAAGGGCTCTGGCTCTCCGCGCTGGACCTGGTGCTGGCCAAAAGAGGCCACACGCCGCTCGTCCACGTCTACAGCGCCAGCGACGTCGCCGCCGACGACGACTTCTTCAACGTGAACAAGCTCAAGAAGTCCATGGCGAAGGCGCTGGTACCCTTCTACCCTCTCGCTGGCCGTCTCGGCGTGGACTCCGACGGGCGCATCGAGATCAACTGCAACGCCGAGGGCGCCCTCTTCGTAGTGGCCCACTGTGATCGCACTTTCGAGGACTTCAGCGACTCCAAACCGTCGTCGGAGCTAAGGAAGCTGGTCCGTCCTCCCGTTCAGCCGGCGTCCGTTATACTGGCCGTACAGGTGACCTTCTTGAAGTGTGGCGGCGTGGTCTTGGGGACGGCGGTGCACCACGCCGTGGCGGACGGACCCAGCACGTTCCATTTCATCCGGACGTGGGCAGGGTACTGCCGGGACGACGGGGAGACCGCCGCGGTAGAGCTCCCGTGCCACGACCACGCCCTCCTCCGCGCGCGGTCCCCGCCGGTTATCCGCCCGGAAACCATCCCCATGTTCTGCAGCAAGCTACCCATGCGCGAGTCGCCGCCAGGGACGTCCGTCGTCGCGACCCGGGTATTCGCCTTCTCCGGGGACCAGCTGCACGCCCTCAAGCGCCACTGCAGCGGCGTGACCACGTTCTGCGCCGTGAGCGCGCTGGTCTGGCAGTGTGTCTGCGTCGCCCGCCAGCTGGACCCGGACGCGACCACGCGCATGAACTTCCCGGTGGACGTCAGGCCACGCCTCAGGCCGCCGCTCCCGGACCGGTACTTCGGAAACGGGATCGTCAACGTGTTCGCCACCGCCGTGGTGAGGGACGTCGTGTCGGAGACGCTGGCCTCCGTCGCGAGCCGGGTGAAAGACACGACGGAGAGGTTCGACGACGAGCTGCTGAGGTCAGCGGTGGACTACTTCGAGATGGCAGAGAAGGGCGGCCCGCCGGAGGACAGCGGGAACCTGCCGGACACGGAGCTGCGGATGAACAGCTGGTTCCACCTGCCCATGTATGACGCCGACTTCGGCTGGGGGAAGCCGCGCGTGATGACAAGGGCGGAGACTGTGCGCGGCGGGTGGGCGTACCTCTTGGCAGCTGGTGCCGGCGATGGCAGCGCGCACCTGCTCATCTCCTTGGAGGCGGCGACTCTCAAGAAATTCGAGCGCGCGATCGCCAGATGCGGAGTTCTAGCCAGCGTACGAGCAAGGCTATGAGACTATGACCGCATATGCTTGCACGTGATTAAATTTATGCCTCTCAGAGATTTCATTGATGAATATGGCCGTCTGTACTAGCTATCTAGGAATATGTTTTGCTTCCATCAGTTTCACATGTATCGCCGCATCCCAAGCCGTCCGAATGCACTTAAGACGTTTACAATTTTTTCAGAGTACGTAACATCTTGCAACATTTTTTCGTAGTTTGTAAAAATCACAAAAAAGATTAAGTTTTTTAGGCTTTCGTATTGCAGAATGAAAATGTGCAACAAAAGTCCCATGTTTTACAGCAAAAATACGTTGAAAAAATGTGTCAATGTTTGCAACACTTTTTAGCAGACCAATGCAGCAAAACCTAACAACGTGTGCAATAAATTCAAATTGATTGTAGCAGAACTTAAAAAATCATCAAGCTTGCGACGTGTAGCATAAGAGGTTGTAACAACATATTCATGTAGCAAAAACCAAAAGCTGTGTGCACAGATCCCAATTTGGCTACATCAGAATGTCAAAGAGCATGTCGTTGTTTGCTACATTTTCAACACACTCATATAGACAAAAATCATATGTGTCAATTGAGATACTCTCAAATTATTGGTTGGCTCATCTATTTAGCAAGCGCTACTAGGCCCGGCGTCTCTTTTACTGGGAGTAAGTTGAGTAGGTTCACGTTTAACCTAGTTATTGATCATTAGCATTGCACTTGAAAGGGTCATGCGCTATCTATGTGATACAATGAGCTATAAGAGTGACTATTCATGGCACCCAGTTGTGTCTAAAGGATATAGTGATTCGAACTGGATATCAGATGTTGATGAACTCTACGGCACAAGTGGGTATGTGTTTATCCTTGGAGGTGGTGCAATGTCATAGAGGTCTCGTAGGCAAACCGTATTGACAAAGTCAACCATGAAAGTAGAACTTACTGCTTTAAACACAACTATTGTTGAATCAAAATGGATGTGTGAGCTCTTCATGGCTTGCATGTGCTTGACAAACCAATGTCGGCCATTCTTTTGAAAAGTAAACAGGTTTAAGGATAACGCAAAATCATCAAGATACACGCAAAGTGACTTCCAAAGTTTGTCAAGAAATCAAGTTGTTACGTATATTCAAACAGACAAAACCTGACAGATCCCTTTATAAAGGGACTATTATGGAATGTTATAGATAGTGTATTGGGGGAGATGGGTTTGAGACCCATAGGTGTTACATCATATTGATAACCCAACCTTTGTGATCGGAGATCCCGTAAATTAGGACCTGGAAAAATAATCTAGTGGTTTAACCGAGGAGAGTATTTTATAAACCTCTCCATGTGAAGATGCATGACTATCAAAAGTTGTAAGATAGGGTGGCAATATACCTTAATGTATTTCGGTTGGGTATGTTTAGCAAAGATGTCGTCCTACAAAGCATTCTTGAAAGAATGCAGCTATATGAGTCCGACTGTTACAAGTCGTAGCCTATGTGACTTGGTCGATCTCTAGTGAACTCATGAAGAGACCAGGAAGTACGACGCATATGCTCCACATGGAGTAGGCTACTGGTAGCCAGGTAATGGTTATGACTTTGAGTGAACCTCGTTCGCGCATGAATGGATGTAGCTTAAAAAGATCTAGGAGGAAGTTCATTGTTCAAGTGAGAATGGATGTAGCTTAAAAAGATTTAGGTGAAAGTTCAACTTAACAGTTTCTGCTAAAACACTCGTATATAAATAAAGAAAATAGCAAAGATTGGCAAATCTCTAAATGGATATTTCAGATATAGTGGGAGATTGTTAGAAACAATGGGCTAAATCTTTTGGCTCATGCAATATTTCAGATTTTTTTCTAAATCCCAAAACACATGTGTGTGGAAGCCGCATATGCCTGGCTCATGTTGGTGCAGCTCACATATGAGTGGCAAGAGGAGTGAGGGCTAAGTTTAGTCTCACATAAAAAGTTGAAGAAGAGTTGTTCCACATTACAAGGTGGAGTGTTTCATCACTTGGTAAGTGAGTGAGAAGAGTAATTGTACCCCTCCCCTCCCCCCGGACTCTTCATGTCCGGGTTGTCACTCCTCGTAGCTCAATAGGATATCTAGACTAGCCCATAGACTAATACTAGTCTTTTCTACGCATTTTATTCTCACTCGTGCATACCTAGGACCCACTTTCCGGACGATCACCCATTCTCAAATTGCTCTAGGCCAAGCACACTTAACCTTAGAGTTCTTTTCAGATGAGCTTCCGAAAAAGAAGTTGTAACTTATTGATATGGATATCATATCAATCCTATTAAGCCATGCGTCATGGTCTCAAGGTAATGCGCGCATGTACACTATCCATCTCCACCACATTTTGTACCCGTTAGATTTTCCAAAGTCGTTATAAATAAAGTCCTGCAAGGTTGCCACCGTGGTACACACCAAACTAGTCTAGTGTTTTCTCATCTCTCTCTCTCTCTCTCTCTCTCTCTCTCTCTCTCTCTCTCTCTCTCTGCTTACACAACCACCGTAGTTTATTCCTTTCTAGCACCGGCGTGTACGGCCAAACGGGCAAATTTCCAGAACCTCTAGCCTTTTTGGTTCTGTACGGAAGAGGACGAATAAGATTTTTGAGAGCGCTCTCAGCGACGGCTAAGTTTATCATCACGGCTCGTCTTTCTAGACATTCAGTGGAACCTTTTGTCCGTCGTCTTCAATCCCGTCCTCTTAAACTGATCTTCAATCCCGTCCTCTTAAACTGATCTTCGCAACCTCTGCATCAGCGCCTACTAGAAACGATCATTACATGTGCCATATTCCGATTTGTTGTTCTACTATACCTATTGTAGAGTTTGCACTACGAATTGTTTATGTTGATTAATACATTTAATATGTTTGAGTTTCACATGTTAGTATCTACTGTCGTCATGTTTAATATTCTGGATTGCCTAATTTTGCAACAAAAGGAACAGGGTCGTGCATATGCATGCCCACCGTCCAGAGCGCTTTTTCTTTCTTGATAGGACGCCGCAAGCAGGCCTGCCTCCCTGCTCCCGACCATAGCTTTGTCAAAGCGCCAACTTGTTTCGACTTTGAAGCAGCTTACATTTGTAGGTTGACTACATGTTACATAGTACGAATTCCTTACGTGCAAACGAAAAATCAGGCATTACAAACATGCCTGGTATGCCAGATTCATATGAATCGCTGCCAAGTTGCCAATTACTAGCACAGTAATACCTTTGCTTATGAAAGTGCACAAGCTTGTCTTCTAGGGGTCCACACTCCACAGTCTAGGTTAGCTTACAGAAAAAAATAGTACATTCAAGCAATGTAGACATTGGAATCCCAGCAATTTCAGTTGACTTTCTAAAGCAAGCTCCGTTAAGCATATTCATGAGCGCCAAACAGTAAGGCATGGCATGACACCACAATGCTGCATAAGTTTCCAGACATGTCACCTACGTGCTCCTTTGCATAATGATGGCCTGCATGCCTGCGTCCCCAAACATAAAACCTACTTACTCCCATCCTTGTATTTTCTTCGTTCTAAACCTTACCACATGCTTGATTGATGGAGTAATGGAGAAAACTGGATGGGCTAGGCTGTTTCTGTGTTGGAAGGTTCGGCTCCAACCTTCCACCTCTCAAATTCTGTAGCACTCAACAGAAAGGAGCTTGCGTTTCGGTGCCCCCCGCCGCCGTATTCCTAGAAGCACGATCAAACAAAATAAGCTAACAAGTCTTTGACATGGAGCCTTCTCTCAAAAGCTAAGGTACTACTACAACCTTACAGATCCATAAGCAGAAAAGTACCTGAGAGATAAAAGTCGTGTCTTCTTGTCCCAAACTTCTCAGACTTATTTTTAGCATCTGGTCATTATTCAACTCAGGAACTTTATATACCACCGCGCCAATAGCTCTGAGGAAAACAGAGCACAATTAACACTATGAGCTTGTGGCATCGTGGTGTAGTGAAGTCAAAATCATTCTTAGATAATGGACAACAAGACGCAAAAAAGAAAACAAACTGGGAACGTAAAACTTGCCTCAGATTCAAATTCAGACTCTTGTCAGCTAGCTGGTTTCCGAGTTCACTTCTCAACTTTGCAATAGCATCGGCATTGACAGCCTAAGGGACAAAATGACTAATTTGAATAAAAAATTGGTCACCGAAGGAGTGAAGGTTAAATTCATGGCTCGGAGCAAAAAAATCCTGGATGTGTCATAATAACTGAGGTGCATATGTGACGGTCCCTATCTCCCAGCACCTGCAGGTGTCATCTGCAGAACCCTCTCTACCAAATGCACTATGACATCCCCACAACTTCTGCAGATTGCTTAGACACAAAGGGTAAAATGTGCTCAACAGATAATTCCTGTAGTCCTCAGGTAAATAAACATCTCTACTAACACAGTCTACCATGATAGAAGATTGTCAATATTCTACTAAAAACAAAGAACCACGTGAATCAAGTAAAAAAACTAAGTATTCAAGATTAGTACTTGCTAAAAAAAATTGCAAGTTAATGTCATATCAGGTGTGATTAGGCAAGACATACATCCCTATGTAGTAATACACTTTCAGTTTTTCAGATCCATCACCATGGAGGGTTAACATAACATGGAGGAAACTTATCGTGCATAGAACAAAATTTCAGAGAAGAATCAAAACAAACAAAGGATAGACATATTTATTTGTACCAGACAATTCCCAAACTGGCCACATCCAAGGGAAATTTCATAGGACTTCTCTAAACAATCATCAATTAATGCTTGCTTCTGTGATAATGTTATTTGTCCCCGAGAAATTACTTGCTCAGGATCCAACTCCAGCAACTGCAATAAGACCAGCACACGATTACAAAAAGGTATTGGAATAACATAGGTGTCTAAGGTATGATCAGCTGATGTACTACTTTGCAACAAGTACAGTACAGGATGTAATCATCAAGCTCTAATAGCTAAATTATCAGGGAACAGCACCATTTCTAAATGTGATCACACTAAGATTTTTAAGTTGCTAATGAGTACAAAAACAATTGTTTCATTGAAAAGCACCTGGAGTTGATTACTATACAACAACAACAAAAAAAAATACCAATACTCAACACAATATAAAGTGATAGAAGTGTTGAACATGCATGTTCAAATGAAAGGAGGAAGTTCTACTGCATAACAAATACTAGTAATGCTATCCAAGTTTATATGGCGCCCATGCATTTTGAGGTTCGAGTTTGATCATCAATTAGACTAATGGAATTTGGAGTGTGGCGCAAAAATTATCAGTGAAATCATATTTGAAAAAAAGATTCTAATGCTATAATTGTTATGGCACGGGACTCAAAATTTTGGTCTAATTGATGGTCAAAGTTAAATCTTGAAATAGGAGGGAACCATATAACAATCGGGACGGAGGAGTGACAAGTGATTACCTGATCAAACAACTTTCCATTTGCATTGACATTGAATTCAATGTCCAGATCTTTAAGGCCACTACTAAAGGCCTTGCTATTTGGAATAGTCCACCTCCATAGATCTCCATCCTCGATAAACTTGAAAAGCTTGTGTACCATTTCGATCTTTTTGTCAGGTAGATATTTCACTTCAGCTACATCATTACCACTTCCATGATTCCGTGAAGTACTAGCTTCTGTCAGCAACTTGTTGCTAAAGTAGTCGAATGCAATTGTTGCTCCACTGCGTTGCATGTCAATCACATTCTTCACATTTTCTCCAAGTGTCGCGCTCCCACACAGACTTTCCATGGCAGTTTTATGATGGTCTAAGACTGTTACACTGAAAAAGGTAAAACGATGTTTCAAAGTGTGTCATTCTCACACAAACTTCCAGAAGCAGACTTATGATGGTCTAAGAGTGTTACGGTGGAAAACATAAAGTACTTAGAAGTATCCTAGTATTACAAAGAAAATATTCTAGCGCACAGCTTCACAGTTCCATGATAACCAAAATGATTGAAGACCACAGTGTGTTGTTCTTACTACTTACAGATCAAGACAAATAAAACAAATATTGAGAATGCCCTACTACTGTGCATATACTTAGGAAGAATCCCATCTGGACCTAAAATTAACCGTACAGTTCACATCAAACAAGAACATAAATAGTGCAACATAAATGAGAAATGGTTGGAGATGAATGTTTGCAGACCTCTGAACCTTAGGGGCTATATCAGCAACAAAACCAGGAGGCCCTACGAAATCAAGAAGGTAAACATCTTTGATTTCATCAAACGGAAGACCATCACTCCTGGAAAGAAGAAACCAATACGGTCAAGGTTCAAAAACATCATTCTGAGTCTGCTGCCAAGGCTTGTATGGCATGACAACGAAAACACTAACAATTTCCAGGTGACTTTTCGCCCATTCCGATCAGTCACGACTAATGAGTGTATAGAAATCCAAAGGAAAATACTCCAAGCAGTTCAGACTATGCCAAACTCAAACTATGTCTAATTTCTAATTTGAGTTGATTTTTTTAGGGGAATACAGATTGCACGCGAAAATTAAACGAACTGAAACGACGACAGGACTTGGTCAAAGTGAACAACACATGATTTCGGAAAGAAGTCCACATAACCCCCCTAAGTATTAAGTTTGGGACACTAACCTCCCCCCCCCTAAGTTTGGATTGGGGCCCTTAACTCCCGTAAGTATCAAATACCGGGCAAATCACCCCCTCTGGCAGCTGATGGCTGTTTTGATAGCTGTTTTAGTCCACGTGGATAAGTGGTTTCAGTGCTTGTAACAGATGCTGGCGTCGGGCCCGAGGTTATTCAGTTCTTTCAGTCATGGGCAAAGAAAATACGCCACTGCTCTAGTCCTCTCCTTCGCTGCTGCCCCCATTAGCTGAATGATCATCGGGGTAGCCTTCTGCTACTACGAGAATAGAGAAGGGTGACGACGATCACAGTACGTAAGGTAAGCACGTCACCACGGCCAGACTCGGCGTGTGAGGAAAGAAACTATAGGGAAATCTAGAGGCCAGCAACGCTCCAATCAATTGATGATATCTTCGACTCTCTACTGGCTTCAGGTGATGGCATATATACATATGGAGGCCCAGAACAAGAAGGCGTTTGCTCTGCTGAAGAAGATCGCCGGCCTCTACGTCGCAATCTCAGCTGCCGTCGCTGAGCCCGTCTCCTGAGGTCAACGCCCTGTTCATCGCCTTCATGGTCGTGTGCTTCCCGATCCCCGTCGCTGGGAGCCAAGGTCCAGAGGATGCAGGATGAGCTCGTTTGGCTCTGCGCCGATGCAGAGGCACGCCTCAAGGCACACTTCTCTGACGCGCTCGCCGCGCTCGACCACCCGCGCCACCACCTGAGGTTTTTTCGGTACTACGATAATCAGGGCATAGGTCTGAGCGACTTGGAGCTGGAGCACAGGCTCCTGTCCTGCCACGCGCTGGACCGCCTCGCCGCGCCCATGCGCGTCAGTTCGTCGGGTTGTGGTCGGGTCGGGCTCGCTGCCGCTCAGCTCGCTCTTGCTCGCCACGCACCACACGCCGGACGCCGTCATCGATAGCTTCGATCGGAGCGGCGATGCCAACGACCGCGCTCGGAGGCTGCTGCTATTTTGGTTCAGAGGATGTGGAACGGAGATGGTATAAATTAACCCCTAATATCCACCGTGGGTAAAACCACTTGTCCACGTGGACCAAAATAGCTACTAAAACAGCCATCAACGGCCGGAGGGGATAATTGGCCTGGTATTTGATACTTAGGGGGGTTATAAGTGTCCCAATCCAAACTTAGGGGTGGTTAGTGTCCCAAACCCAATATTTAGGGGGGTTTCTGGACTTCTTTCCATGATTTCGTGAAAGTGAAACTACACCTGAACACTGGAAAGAAAAAACTATCAATTTTTTTTCGAGACTACAACTCTATCAAATTCCACTAGCCCTATAGGAACGACCACCTGAAAGAGAGTGTTTCCTACAGATTCGATCTCGTGCTTTGATATTACGGCAGGTCAGGTTTAGGTTCCGCAAGATTACCTGATGGGGTCATAGACGGTGTTGGGGAAGAAGCGGACGGGGAGGGCGGCGGCGGAGAAGTAGAGGTGGGCGGCGAGCGCGGCGAATGCGCCGTCCGGGCACGGGTAGTGGTACAGCACGGCTGACACCTTCCGAGCGGAGCCGGCGCAGGCCATAGAGTATTGGCGTATTGCGGATGGCGAGCCGACAGGAGGCGGCGGCTGGGGGCGGCGGGCGGGGGCTCTGGGGTTTCCTGGTTTTAAAACTTTTTTTTTTTTTGGAGGCCTGCTGCTTCGGCCCTCCTTCCTCCCTATAAAACTTAAAAAGGGTAATATTGTCTATTTTTACTTTAATTAGATTTTCATCCCGTTTAAAAATTGTTGGCCCAAAGTATCCGGATCCAAGCACGTACTAGTACAGTCTTACTCCCTCCGTTTTAAAAATATAATATATTTTATGTTAGTAAAGCTAATGTATTTAGATACTTTTTAGTACGTAGGCTCAAGTGAATCTAACACTAAAAGATGTCTAAGGCCTAGTTTGGCAACAAAGTTTTTTCTAAAACTGAAGTATATCAATACCATATTATTCTAGTACCTAGCAAAGTAATACTTTAGTTTTTCTCTTTTCTAAGTTTTAGAAAAAAGAGGGTCTGGCTTCTTTCTCAAATACTTAAAAAAAAAACATAGTCTTGGACAATACTTTAGTTTTGAAACCGTATTATTTGGTTGATCCAAACACCTCAAAGTATTTAATACTTTAATTTTTTTAGAAACCAAAGTATTTTCTCAATATGTTAAAAATACTTAGATGCCAAACGGAGCCTAAATACATCTACTTTACAAATCCAAAAAAATAATGAAGGAAGTATGTACACATGTATTATAAGGTTGCATTGAAACCGTCTTCCCGAAGATCATGCATTTGTCCCGGGAACGTCAGCTGTATGATCAGCGCAAACCATCCTTTAATCCAGATTTTCTCATCTCCTTCCGAGAATCCAAGTAGCCCAACTCTAGATCAACTGAATTGCAAAAAAAAACTCCAAATCAACCGCACCGCCATCGACATCTTCTTGCCGACACTGCTCGTTGTTGCCTCCGCGGCACCGAAGAGAAGAGTTTTACCTCGTCTTCTCACCATGTCGTCAGAGATCCAGTTCGAATCACTATATCCTTCAAGCATAGCAGGGTGTCCTGAATAGTGAATCTCATAGCTCATTGTACCACATAGTTAGCGCATGACCCTGTCAAGTGCATGCCAATGATCAAAATCCAGGTTAGACATGAACCTACTCAACTTGCTCACGATAAAAGAGATGGGTCTTGTAGCACTTGCTAAGTACATGAGAGAACTAACAATTTGTGAAATATTTCAACGAATCTGTTGGTTCCTTCTTATTCTTTGATAATGTCAAACTGAGATCATAAGGTGTTGGAGAAGTCTTGCCATCAATAAAGCAAAATCGGCTTAAGACCTTCTCTACATAATGAGATTGCGTTAAGTAATTCCATTCTTGTTCTTAATAAGCTTGATGTTTAGAATTACATCAGCCTCTCCTAGAACCTTCATATCAAAACTCTTTTAGATAAAAGACTTGACTTCATTAATTACATGCATGTTTGTACCAAATATAAAAATGTCATCCACATATAAACATAATATAACACTATCGCCCCCACCATGGTGATAGTAAGCACACCTATCAGCCTCGTTAATGAAAAATCCAGCAAAAAGTAGAGTTCTATCAAACTTCTCATGTCATTTCTTAGTGAAAGGGCATGTATGCTTCCATTGTGTGGTTTTGGTAATTAATGACAATCTCTATGGA
This sequence comes from Avena atlantica, assembly GCA_910589765.1. Lineage (NCBI taxonomy): Eukaryota > Viridiplantae > Streptophyta > Magnoliopsida > Poales > Poaceae > Avena > Avena atlantica. Next base: position 217,976,790 of record OU342738.1, read on the forward strand.
CTAATGTGTAAATTGAGTTTCATTTGTAGTTTTTTCCATTAGCATCGCTTGGGCCATATGTTGGTCTTAAGGTTGAAAGATGAAGAAATGTCCAAGGGCTTTGTGCCATTGGATTCATGAAGAAAGAAAGAGTTGAGGGTTGATCAAGACAAGTGCAAAGAGTTGCATCAAGATGGATCAACCTCAAGAAGAGATGAAGAAGGGTGGGCTCAAGATGCGCCATCTCTAGAAGATCTTATGCTTGATTCATGCCATCCTCGTGATCATGGAGTGATGAAGACAAGTTCAAGAAGAGGTTTCCCCATGGAGTATGGGGAGCAATTTGCAAGTCTTCATCAAGAAAGAGCGAACAAGAGCAAACAAGAAAGGTGTTACCACTTTAGAAGAACAAGACGGTCTACATCAAGTTCAAGTAGACTGCTCAAGGCAAAGGTATGCTCTTGATAGGGCTTCTCTTTTGCCAGTCTCATGTTGTTAGTTGGGAGACCAGGTTTAGGATAGATAGATGTACTATCAAGAGGGGCTCTCAAGCAGATGTCTCGTTCGCATCGCTCGAAGAGAGCTCAAATCTTTGCATGCATAGCATCATCTTTCTTGGTTGTTATTTGGTTCTTGTCCATGAGAGGATCTAGAGCTTATGGTCATCATCATAACAAGCTCTAGTTAATCATCTAAGGATTTCCCTTGCATATCTTATTGAGGTTTTTGATCTTGCGAGTTTTATGGCTCCACGCATTTTTTTTGGATTCTATGCGCCGTTATCTTTCTAACAAAATTGGTTTCATCTCGTTTGGAGTTCGGATGCGAAAGTTATTGTAGCTTTGGTTTCTGGAATTTCCCTGACCGGAAGTTCCGGCTACCCATCGGAAGTTCCGCTAGGGCATTTTGCCGCCAGAAGTTCCAGTGGAAGTTCCGCTTCTTCTTCCGCTCACATACTGTATTCTCTCTGTCTGGTTTGTTGTATTTGACGGAATTTGGGTCGGAAGTTTCAGCGGTAATACCGCCCCCGCCGGAAGTTCCGGCCAGGGAACGGAAGTTTCGCTCGGGCCTAGTTGCCGTCGGAAGTTCCGGTTGAATATCTGGCTCTCGTTCTGCTCACATTCAGTAACCTCTCTGTTTTTGAGTACTCTATTTGACGAAACTTCTGTCGGAATTCCTATCGGTATTTCTGCCCCCACCGGAAGTTCCGGTGAACCGGCGGAAGTTCCAGCCAGGCTCGTGTTTTCAGTCTTTCGCATCGCAGTTTTTTGATCGTTGGTTGTGTGCCACCTGAACTTCCGGCCTCCCACCGGAAGTTCCGTCTAGGGTCGTGTTTTCCCATAACGGGCAGATCCGGGAGCCCTTTAAAAGGGGCTCCTCTTCCCCTTCATGGGTACTAGCTCTTTTCTTGGTTATTGGCTTTCTCTCTCTCCTCCATTGTTGACCTAAAAGAGCTTTTCCTCTCCCCTTTCCCTTCCTATGATTCTTGTATCTTTTTGCGGGATTTGAGAGAGGAGATCTAGATCTATAATCCCCCCAAGCTAAATCCCTTCTTTGTGAAGGAATCATTGGGATCTAGATCTTGGAGAGTTTTGTGTTCTCCTCTTATGTTCTTGCTCCCTTATTCCCCCAATAGCTTTTGTAGCTTTGTTGGAATTTGGGAGTGAAGGACTTGCCCTTGCATTTGTTGCATAGGTTTGATTTCTCCTCGGAGATTCGGCGAGTACAAGCTTGTGGGCTTGTTACTCTTGGGTTCTTGGAACCCTTGATACGTCTCAAACGTATATATAATTTTTGATGTTCCATGTTTATTTAGTATCCACTTTGTTTTGCTTTGTCTACACTTTGAGGTGTTTTATATGTTTTTTGGTAATAACCTATTAACAAGATGCCACAGTGCTAGTTGCTTGTTTTCTTATATTTTTGGTTCCAAAAAAGCTAGTAAGGAAATATTCTCGGAATTGGACGGGACAAAAGCCAAAGTCAGTATTTCACCGAGGAGAACACGGAGTCCAGAGGAGAGACAGAGGGGAGCCACAGGGCGGACGCACCCCGAGACATGGGCCCACCCTAGGCCGCGCTTGGGCAGGGTGTGGGCCCCTGGCCGCCCTCCTGCCTCGCCTCTTCGCCTATAAGAAGCCCCTGATGCCTAAACCCTAAGTACCCAATCAATATTCCACGAAACCGTCTGTAGCCGCCGCCACCATCTTCCCTAGATCGGGGGATCTGAAGCTCTTCCCGGCACCTTGTCGGAGGGGAGATCATCCTGGAGGCCTTCTTCTTCATTATGTCAGCCTCCGATATGAAGCGTGAGTAGTTCCACCTTGGACTACGGGTCCATGTAGTAGCTAGATGGTTGTATCTCCTCCTTGGACAACCATCTAGCTACTACAAGGACCCATATTCCAAGGTGGAACTACTCACGCATCATACCGGAGAAGAAGGCCTACGGGATGATCTCCCTCCGGCAGGGTGCCGGGAAGAACTTTAGATCCCCCCCCCCCCCCGATATAGGGACGATGGTAGCGGTGGCTATAGACGGTTTTGTGGAGTTTTGATCGGGTGCCTAGGGTTTCTGCATCGGGGGCTTTGATACGTCGAAAACGTATCTATAATTTTTGATGTTCCATGCTTGTCTAGTATCTACTTTGCTTTGCTTTGTCTTTCTTTGAGGTGTTTTTATATCTTGTAACATCCCAAAATTATCCTAATTTTTGGAATGTTAAAAAAAGTTATTAGCAAGTGTTTGAATTGTTTCATCTTGTTAAAATCTTTAAATGAAAAGAAAATTTTAGGATTGATCAAACTTTCCTAAGACACACAGAAAAATGAGAGAAGATTAGCATGACTATCCAAGTGGTTTGAGGCTTTTGTATAAAACAAAAACATTGTGTTGCATTACACCATGGTATATCAAAGAAAACCAAGAATTCAAAACTCCTTCTAAAGTTAATAACCCTATCCTCAAATCAAGCTTTAAGATATTAATTGAAAAATATATTCTTGTAATAGAGTGGATACAAATATCCTTCCCTGTGTCCTAAAATCAAAGTGGAATCATTCCATTTAGTTTAAAACCTAAACCTATTTTGCATTTTCCAAAATGGTCACATAATGACTTATATGCATAATGGCATAGTGATATTCTTATTTAGATCAAAAACAATCTTTATTAGGTTTATTGAGTGCGGTTTGATTTTAGAAAAATACAGATTTTGAGTTTGCTCAATTTAGATCTATAAAACTAAAACTACAAAAGAATTACCAAAAATGAAAAAGAAATACAAAAAAAGAGAACAACTAAACCTAACCAGCGGCCCAGCCCGCCTACTCCCCCTCCTTCCCTGTCTACCGCGTGCGCGCCCCGCACCGGGCCAAGCCCAACCCACCAACTCTCTCCTCCCTCTCCTTCTCTCCCGCGCGCGAGCGGCGCGCAACAGCGAGCCGGCCCAGTTAGTGCCGTGCCAGCCAGCCCGTTTCCCCCGCCTCTCTCTCTGACATGCAGGGCCCGCCCGTCATCTTCCTCCTCGTGTCGTGAACGGGAAGAACTCCAAGAACCAATCTCCCCCAAATTCGCGACAGGATCGTTGAACCCCGCGGACCCTCTCGCACGCAAACCGCCTATTTAAATCCCCTGACCCCGCCGTCTCTTTTCTCCTTTGAAAAATTCTCGAAACCCTAGCCACCTACGACGATTTTGAACCTCGACGCCATCGCCATTACCGAAGCTCGAGGCCGAGCTTGAGGTCGACGTCCCTGTCGCCCCCTTCCTCCTTTGCCCTATGGATTTAATACCCGTGCAGTACCGCACCTTCTCACCCACTTTTCCCTCTCGCAGGAACACCCGAGCTGCCGAAATTGCTCGTCGGAGTCTCACCGAAGTCGCGCCGCTCCAGCCGAGCTCTGCGACCACGCCAGGGGGAACCGATCTACACCGAGGGTAGGAGGAGTACCACAGAGAGCGTGCGCTTCTCGTCGACCTTTTTCCCATCACCAAAGACCACAGCGACGTGGCCAGCCATCACCTCCGAGACGCTCCGCCGCTGGTGACGTCATCTCCGGTGAGTCCTGGGGAGCTTCGATCCAGGACCATCGGATTCCCATCTGGTGGTCTAGATTAGATCCAGCCACGAAGAGGTATCGTCCACTAGAATCGCGCCGCGTGGCACACGCCTCGTCAGCGTGCTGCGTCATCGCTTCATCATCTGCCAGGTCAGCAGGTCAGCGCCCAGTCAGCGCGAGTTATTTGATTTTAATATTTAAAATAGCCAGAATTATGTCCAATCTTGTAAAATTCATATAAAATTGAATACATGTCCAAAAATTATAAATAATATATGGTTGGATTCATAAAATTGTGTAGAACAATAATACGAGAATAGATATAAATTTTACAGTATATATTTACTGTAATAAATTAAATGGTTTAATGAGCTTTTTAGACATAATAAATCATAGTAAATTATCTGTAGATCCTAAAAATACAAATAAAGTGTCTATGGATTCATAATTTCATATAAAACATTAATATGCTGTTAGATCCAAATTTTGCAGTGTAAAATTGCTGTAGTGATTTAAATAGTTTTAATGGACTTTTAGAGTATTAAATTCATAGTAAATAATTTATAACTCAGAAAAATATGAATAATATGTCTCTGGAATCACATTATCATGTAGATTACAGATATGTATTTAGTTTGAATTTTAGACAACAGAAATTGTTTAAATGATTTAAACTCCATTAAACACTATTTAAATCATAAGAAAAGATTTATAACTCCAATTAAGTTGAATCCAATTGCTACTGGTTCGTATTAATGCCCTCTATCCTGTACACTTTAGATACAAATTTAATACGGCAATTAGTACAGAAGTTTTAACAAAACCATCAAAACCCTTATATAATTATTAATAACAAGTACCCTATTGCATTAAATGAACTCATACATGCATCATATGATATATTAATATTCATGAAACTAATTATACCCATTGTGTAATGTTAAATCATCATGCATGTTTTCGATCATCCTTGTTGTGTTTGCTATGTTTGCAATTGTTTTGATTGGAACTACCTTGTCCTCGTATTAGATTGTTCGAAGAGTGCGATTGCTGCGGGGAAATACAATCTAACACCCATATTATCAACATAAGGCAAGTTACACCACTTGTTCATAACTTTTGTCCCAGTTTTGATTCTATGCATGTGATCTTCAAAATTCTGTAGTATGCATGTGTAGGATGATCTAGTAGAATTTTCCCTTAGTATTATTTTGCAAGTGCGATGATTTTGTAGTATGCCATGAGTAGCTCTATACTTAGGATTTCCCATCCTAATAGGTTACCCCTGTTTTTGCTAAGTATTTGTTGCTATGCTATATATACAAAGTACCGTTGGGGGGTTCGAAAGACAAAGAATTTTTCTAAGTATAAAGGCTCTCTAGAGCAACTTTTCTTCCCAAATCCACATCAAAATAAAACTAAGTTTTCTTTTGGGCGGAATGGTTGTCGGGTCAACGAGTGAGATTTTGGTGGAGGACGGCCGCCCAGGAATCAAAAAAGTCTGCCATGTTTCAGAATTCAGAAGCTTCCAGTGCAACCACAATACATTATGGGCTCTGTCTTGGCCTAGTACTTAGTGGGAAACCTCACCTGGGTACCAACATTTGGAGGTTCTTGGCACGGTTGGATCCGGAAGGTAGAGGGGCTACTAAGGGAAAGCCTCGCCATGGTCTTGTCTGTAAAAGGACTTGATCGTGGATTGTGGGTAAAGTGCACAAACTCTCGAGAGTATTGCAATCTGATCGATCAGCCGTGTTCACGGAAACAGAACAACATTGAGCATCTGAAGGATGGAGCCTCTGAAGGATCTTCCTCTCTCTTTTCTAAAACAAAGTTTTGAAACCCCATGGCGTGCGTAATATCGCTAATGGGTGGGAATTTGGGAACTTGGTGTGTAATATCCAAGTGACGCTTGGTGCGTAATATCCAAGTGTTTGGTTGTTTGGACACTTGGTGCGTAATATCCTCGAGTGCCACTCGACCTTATTTTATCTAAGCAAATGTTTACAAAGTAGGACAATCCTCTTCTTCTCTCTACTTAAGAAAACTAGCTTTGAACAAATGAACTCTACAGCCTAAACTAGCGTTGCATGTAGAGATAGTCTTTTCTTTCCTTGGTGTAATTTGCCAATATATTCAAAGTATTGACCCAACTTGTTGGTTGCACGTTTCATGTGCAGAATTTCAGAGATCGTTGAAAGGTGCACTAGGATCGCGGGTCTTCATTCAACCTGCCTGTGGCATTGATGGGACTCCAAGTTGTATTTATATCGCTTCTGTTGTAATAATGTAAACTCTGGATTATTCGATTCATGTAATAAAGACTTGTGTTTTACATGATATTTCATCGACTGTGAGTGCTAGCTATTGATCCAGGGACTAGCATGTTATTCACAGGGACTTAGGATCTTACTTGATCCGAGGTCACTACAGATGGTATCAGAGCATAAGTTGACTGTAGATCGTGACCCTAGACATGGAAAAACCTTAGGACAAATATTTTCTAAGTTATTTCAGAAAACTCCCATACTTCTCATCATCTACCTTGGGGTTTTAAAATTTCTTAAGTCTCTTCTTTTCAACATTAGAAAATGACCACTACACACTTCAAGAAGAAACTTTTCTCAAGATTACCTTTTCAAAGAAGATCATCTTAATGTTTCGATTAAGTTGGTACTTGAAGACCTCCATGAAAGATGTCCCAAGACTGAAGCTACGAGATTAAAGACTTCAAAGGCCTTAAGTCAATGTTATTAACTAAAGAACTCGAAAGATTGAAGATTATGAAGAACATGAAGACTATCAAGAGCATGAAGACTTTTGGAGACTCGAAGCCTCGAAGATTCCAAGTGACCTATTAGGAACCAAACTCGAATAAGATTTCGCTAAATATAGATGCGACAAATTGTTTGCTATCTTGTATGGTTTATTACCATAGCTAATGAAAACCTATTTTCTAAATAAAGTTTCTTGTATGGGTTATTCTTCTTCTTTCCATACTCCATTCGTTCCTACTCTAAACCTTGGTCAACTCGACGGATGGACCATATCATAAAGGAGGACAAGGAACTCAACTCCACCAAGCGTAAGAGCCACGCCGATGCAAACAAGTGGATGCTCCAGGTTGAAGAAAGAATGAAGGATGCCAACATTGAAGTCAACAGAATGCTTCATTATGCCACCCAATTCCTAAAGGACGACGCTGCAACCTGGTGGGAGATGCAACACACCATTGATGATCGTCAAGGGGTGATATCTTAGGAAAAATTTGAAGTGGTTCTACTTCAATCTCGTCTCGTATACCGAAAATCCAAGAAGTTGCAGGATGAGATAAAGAACCTCCAAGAGAAGCTTGAAGCCACCACGAAGGAGATGGAGTTGTATAAGACAACCCTAGAGCAGGAAGGCTACTCGTTCAAGGACGAGGAAGAGGAAGGCGTGGAGGATGTGTAATAGTTGGACCACCTTTAATTCTATAGTAGAACGTTATTTGCGATTGTAATAAATACCAAGACAATTCTGGTTTAGTTAAACTTGGTTGTTTTCTGTGTTAAGTTGTGTTAATGTGTCTTGTGTGTCTTGTGTGCTTGGTCTGTTTTCATAAGGGTAGGAGTTTACTACTTAGTCTTTCTGTCTATTTCTTAACTTTTCTCTCAAACCCCATAGATGCCGCCAAGACGTGCGAACACCGAAATTCCTCCGGAAATAGCACAACTTTTGGCCACTCAGAACCAGCTGAACCAACTGCTCACTCAGAACATGCAAGACAACAACAACCCGCCGCCACCACCACCTCCGCTACCTCCTCAACAGGATCGCTTGACTCGGTTTTTGAGGCTGAACCCACCTACCTTCACTAGCAGCACTGAACCAATCATCGCTGATGACTGGCTGCATACGATCAACAAGAAGCTAGACACCGTGCAAGCTGTCGGAGCCGACAGGGTGCGTTATGCCGCACACCAGCTTGAAGGACCTACTGCGGAATGGTGGGATAACTACCAAGTCACCCACCCGGATATTGATGCTATCACTTGGGAACAGTTTGAGTTAGCTTTTCGCACTCATCATGTGGCTGCTGGTGTCATGACTCTAAAGAGGCGCGAGTTTCGCGACCTACACCAGCTGCACCGTTCTGTCACCGAGTATGGAGAGCTTTTCAATAAGCTAGCCCGTTATGCACCCGATGATGTTTCCACTGATGCCAAGAGACGGGAGGAGTTCTTAAGAGGGCTCAATGATGAGATATCCATTCAGCTTGTGGCTCAGAAATTTGACAACTTTCAAGAACTCCTGGACAGAGCCATTGTGGTTGAATCAAAGAGGAAGAGCATAGAAAACCGCAAGAGGAAATCTAACCCTCACAAACACTCCGTTCCGTACCAGAAGCAGTGCAATTCCTCACCACCACCTTATAACAATAATGGCCACAACCATAACAGTCATCACCATGGCGGCCACAAACACAATGGGCATAAAAACCGCAATGGGAATGGAAATGGACACAATCATGGCAATGGAAACGGGAAGAAGCCAAATCCGTTTGTCAAAGCCATGGTGAATCAAGCTCAATTCTATTCCCGTAGTTGTTCTTTTTGATACTGGTGCATCGTCATAGATTGTGCCAAAAGAATTGTCATGCTCACAACACCGGAAGGGAAGAGAATTCGTATCAAGTCAAATTTTGCACTTAAGGAAGCCATGGTGAACTCCCTTAAGGGGATTAGCTTGGAGGAGGTACCTATTGTAAAGGAATACCCAGATGTCTTCCCAAAGGAGCTACCCGAAATGCCTCCCAATCGTGATATCGAGTTCCTCATTGACTTCATGCCAGGCACGAGGCCGATAGCTAAGAGACCATATAAGATGGATGTGGACGAGTTAAAAGAACTCAAGAAACAGCTTAGGGAACAATTGGATAAGGGATTCATCCAACCCAGCGCGTCATCTTGGGGAGCACCTGTCCTATTTGTGGAAAAGAAGGATAAAACCCAGAGGCTGGTTGTGGACTACCGCTCGTTGAACGAAGTGACGATTAAGAATAAGTATCCTCTGCCAACAACAATGACTTGTTTGACCAGTTAAAGGGAGCAAGTGTGTTCTCAAACATCGATCTGCGATCAGGCTACTTTCAGCTAAAGATTCGAGAACAGGATGTACCCAAAACAGCTTTCACCACAAGATACGGATTGTATGAGTACACCGTGATGTCCTTTGGTCTAACCAATGCCCTGGCATACTTCATGACATGATGAAAAAGGTGTTCATGGAATATTTGGACAAGTTTATCGTGGTATTCATAGATGATACTCATGTACTCTAAGGATGAGAAGGAACATGAGAAACATCTGCGCCTTATTATGGAGAAACTAAGAGAACACAAGTCGAATGCCAAATTCAGCAAATGCGAATTCTGGTTAAAGGAAGTGGGATTCCTTGGTCATGTTGTGTCGGCAAAAGGAGTTATCGTAGATCCTAGTAAGGTAGCTTCCGTGACGGAATGTGAGTCACCCAAGAATGTGGGAGATATTAGGAGTTTTTTTTGGGGGCCTCGCAGGATATTACCGGAGGTTCATTAAAAACTTTTCCAAAATAGCAAAACCCATGACGGAACTATTGAAGAAGGAAAAGAAATTCCTATGGACCGAGGCATGTGAAGCAAGTTTTCAAGAGTTGAAGAAACGCCTTGTAACGACGCCGGTTCTGTGTCTGCCTGATATCCAAAAGGGTTTTCAAGTCTATTGTGATGCTTCTCGACAAGGACTTGGAAGTATATTGATGCAGGATGGGAAAGTGGTATCCTATGCCTCCCGACAACTTAAGAACCACGAACACAACTACCCCACACATGATTTGGAACTTGCGTCTGTGGTTCATGCACTCAAGGTATGGAGACACTACCTCATGGGCAAACATTGTGATGTGTTCACAGATCATAAGAGTTTGAAGTACATCTTCATCCAAAAGGGAGGAAGGATCTAAGCAAAGTCCTATGCTTCCAGTGTCACAATCTGGGCATAGTGCTGATAATTGTCCAAAACATGTGAATGTAGTTGGAAAGGATAAAAACGACGATGGTAATAGTAATAGAGGCAGTAGCGTGAAGAAGCCCAAGAAAGATTCTAGCCAGGTGACATGCTATAAGTATGGTGAAACAGTGCATTACTCGTCAAAATTTCCTCAGAAAAGGAAGAATGATTGTGGCAAAGGAAATGCCAAAGGAAAGAAGCCCAATCCGTCCATCAAGCTACGACGAATTATGTTAGTGTGAATGGATCTTACAAATCAACAATCCACACCGACCCATCAGAAGAACCTAACAAATACAATCTTTTAAGGGTGGTAGTACCCTAGTGTAACCCGAACCTATTTCTTTCTAGCCTTCTCGAATCTCGAGGATGAGATTCCTTTTAAGGGTGGTAGTCTGTAACATCCCAAAATTATCCTAATTTTTGGAATGTTAAAAAAAATTATTAGCAAGTGTTTGAATTGTTTCATCTTGTTAAAATATTTAAATGAAAATAAAATTTTAGGATTGATCAAACTTTCCTAAGACACACAGAAAAATGAGAGAAGATTAGCATGACTATCCAAGTGGTTTGAGGCTTTTGTATAAAACAAAAACATTGTGTTGCATTACACCATGGTATATCAAAGAAAACCAAGAATTCAAAACTCCTAAAGTTAATAACCCTATCCTCAAATCAAGCTTTAAGATATTAATTGAAATATATTCTTGTAATAGAGTGGATACAAATATCCTTCCCTGTGTCCTAAAATCAAAGTGGAATCATTCCATTTAGTTTAAAACCTAAACCTATTTTGCATTTTCCAAAATGGTCACATAATGACTTATATGCATAATGGCATAGTGATATTCTTATTTAGATCAAAAACAATCTTTATTAGGTTTATTGAGTGCGGTTTGATTTTAGAAAAATACAGATTTTGAGTTTGCTCAATTTAGAGCTATAAAACTAAAACTACAAAAGAATTACCAAAAATGAAAAAGAAATACAAAAAAAGAGAACAACTAAACCTAACCAGCGGCCCAGCCCGCCTGCTCCCCCTCCTTCCCTGTCTACCGCGTGCGCGCCCCGCACCGGGCCAAGCCCAACCCACCAACTCTCTCCTCCCTCTCCTTCTCTCCCGCGCGCGAGCGGCGCGCAACAGCGAGCCGACCCAGTTAGTGTCGTGCCAGCCAGCCCGTTTCCCCCGCCTCTCTCTCTGACATGCAGGGCCCGCCCGTCATCTTCCTCCTCGTGTCGTGAACGGGAAGAACTCCCAGAACCAATCTCCCCCAAATTCGCGACGGGATCGTTGAACCCCGCGGACCCTCTCGCACGCAAACCGCCTATTTAAATCCCCTGACCCCGCCGTCTCTTTTCTCCTTTGAAAAATTCTCGAAACCCTAGCCACCTACGACGATTTTGAACCCCGACGCCATCGCCATTACCGAAGCTCGAGGCCGAGCTTGAGGTCGACGTCCCTGTCGCCCCCTTCCTCCTTTGTCCTATGGATTTAATACCCGTGCAGTACCGCACCTTCTCACCCACTTTTCCCTCTCGCAGGAACACCCGAGCTGCCGAAATTGCTCGTCGGAGTCTCACCGAAGTCGCGCCGCTCCAGCCGAGCTCTGCGACCACGCCAGGGGGAACCGATCTACACCGAGGGTAGGAGGAGTACCACAGAGAGCGTGCGCTTCTCGTCGACCTTTTTCCTATCACCAAAGACCACAGCGACGTCGCCAGCCATCACCTCCGAGATGCTCCGCCGCCGGTGACGTCATCTCCGGTGAGTCCCAGGGAGCTTCGATCCAGGACCATCGGATTCCCATCTGGTGGTGTAGATTAGATCCAGCCACGAAGAGGTATCGTCCACTAGGATCGCGCCGCGTGGCACACGCCTCGTCAGCGCGCTGCGTCATCGCTTCGTCATCTGCCAGGTCAGCAGGTCAGAGCCCAGTTGGCGCGAGTTATTTGATTTTAATATTTAAAATAGCCAGAATTATGTCAAATCTTGTAAAATTCATATAAAATTGAATACATGTCCTAAAATTATAAATAATATATGGTTGGATTCATAAAATTGTGTAGAACAATAATACGAGAATAGATATAACTTTTGCAGTACATATTTACTGTAATAAATTAAATGGTTTAATGAGATTTTTAGACATAATAAATCATAGTAAATTATCTGTAGATCCTAAAAATACAAATAAAGTGTCTATGGATTCATAATTTCATATAAAACATTAATATGTTGTTAGATCCAAATTTTGCAGTGTAAAATTGCTATAGTGATTTAAATAGTTTTAATGGACTTTTAGAGTATTAAATTCATAGTAAATAATTTATAACTCAGAAAAATATGAATAATATGTCTCTGGAATCACATTATCATGTAGATTACAGATATGTATTTAGTTTGAATTTTAGACAACAGAAATTGTTTAAATGATTTAAACTCCATTAAACACTATTTAAATCATAAGAAAAGATTTATAACTCCGATTAAGTTGAATCCAATTGCTACTGGTTCGTATTAATGCCCTCTATCTAGTACACTTTAGATACAAATTTAATACGACAATTAGTACAGAAGTTTTAACAGAACCATCAAAACCCTTATATAATTATTAATAACAAGTACCCTATTGCATTAAATGAACTCATACATGCATCATATGATATATTAATATTCATAAAACTAATTATACCCATTGTGTAATGTTAAATCATCATGCATGTTTTCGATCATCCTTGTTGTGTTTGCTATGTTTGCAATTGTTTTGATTGGAACTACCTTGTCCTCGTATTAGATTGTTCGAAGAGTGCGATTGCTGCGGGGAAATACAATCTAACACCCATATTATCAACATAAGGCAAGTTACACCACTTGTTCATAACTTTTGTACCAGTTTTGATTCTATGCATGTGATCTTCAAAATTCTGTAGTATGCATGTGTAGGATGATCTAGTAGAATTTTCCCTTAGTATTATTTTGCAAGTGCGATGATTTTGTAGTATGCCATGAGTAGCTCTATCCGAATAGGTTACCCCTGTTTTTGCTAAGTATTGCTTGCTATGCTATATATACAAAGTACCGTTGGGGGGTTCGAAAGACAAAGAAATTTTCTAAGTATAAAGGCTCTCTAGAGCAAACTTTTCTTCTCAAATCCACATCAAAATAAAACTAAGTTTTCTTCTGGGCGGAATGGTTGTCGGGTCAATGAGTGAGATTTTGGTGGAGGACGGCCGCCCAGGAATCAAAGAAGTCTGCCATGTTTCAGAATTCAGAAGCTTCCAGTGCAACCACAATACATTATGGGCTCTGTCTTGGCCTATTACTTAGTGGGAAACCTCACCTGGATACCAACATTTGGAGGTTCTTGGCACGGTTGGATCTGGAAGGTAGAGGGGCTACTAAGGGAAAGCCTCGCCATGGTCTTGTCTGTAAAAGGACTTGATCGTGGATTGTGGGTAAAGTGCACAAACTCTCGAGAGTATTGCAATTTGATTGATCAGCCGTGTTCACGGAAACAGAACAACATTGAGCATCTGAAGGATGGAGCCTCTAAAGGATCTTCCTCTCTCTTTTCTAAAACAAAGTTTTGAAACCCCATGGCGTGCGTAATATCGCTAATGGGTGGGAATTTGGGAACTTGGTGTGTAATATCCAAGTGACGCTTGGTGCGTAATATCCAAGTGTTTGGTTGTTTGGACACTTGGTGCGTAATATCCTCGTGTGCTACTCGACCTTATTTTATCTAAGCAAATGTTTACAAAGTAGGACAATCCTCTTCTTCTCTCTACTTAAGAAAACTAGCTTTGAGCAAATGAACTCTATAGCCTAAACTACCGTTGCATGTAGAGATAGTCTTTTCTTTCCTTGGTGTAATTTGCCCATATATTCAAAGTATTGACCCAACTTGTTGGCTGCACGTTTCATGTGCAGAATTTCAGAGATCGTTGAAAGGTGCGCTAGGATTGCGGTCTTCACTCAACCTGCCTGTGGCATTGATGGGACTCCAAGTTGTATTTATATCGCTTCTGTTGTAATAATGTAAACTCTGGATTATTCGATTCATGTAATAAAGACTTGTGTTTTACATGATATTTCATCGACTGTGAGTGCTAGCTATTGATCCAGGGACTAGCATGTTATTCACAGGGACTTAGGATCTTACTTGATCCGAGGTCGCTACATATCTTTTCTGGAACTAACCTGTTAACAAGTTCCCACAATGCTTGTTGCCTGTTTTCTTCTGTTTTTGGTTCCAGAAAGGCAGAAAATCAATATTCTCGGAATTGTACGGGACAAAAGCCAAAGTCAATAACTTTCCATGAGGGACACGAATCCAGAAGGAGGGACAGAGAGGCACTAGAGGGTGGCCAGACCCCCCTGGGTGCAGCCAAGCCTGGCCCACGCCTGGGGAGGGTGTGGGCCCTCTGGCCACCTCCTCGGCCTCCCCCTTCACCTATAAGAAGCCTCCGACCCAAAAAAACCCTAAAACATCCAGAAGAAATCCACGAAAACCTCTGCTGCGCCGCCGCCTCTGAAGGGGAGATTCGGGGGACAGAAAGTCTCTGTTCCGGCACCCTGCCGGGACAGGGAAGTGCCCCCGGAGCCATCTCCATCGCCATCTTCATCACCATTGTTGATTCCCATGATGAGGAGGGAGTAGTTCTTCCTCGAGGCTAAGGGATCTACCAGTAGCTATGTGTTCATCTCTCTCTATGAATGATCTTGTGGTCATGAGCTTTGTAATCAAGTAGATCTACCTTGATACTCAAGTGATTCATTAGATCTCTGCTCTCCCCATGTGTGTGAAAGTGACAGCGTGCGTGCCATGGTGGCACTTAGGCTTGAGTCTACATAAATACTCTTTGTGCTTTAATAGATCTATGCTTTTCCCCACGTGTGTGAAAGTGACAGCGGGCATACCGTGTGTGGCACTTTGGCTAGATTGAATATTTATTATGAGTTATATTTGGAGTTGGATGTCTCTATGAAATTATGGTGTTTGTTGGAACCATCTAGCGCTCAAGGTGACAGTGTGGGGTTATCTATATTGGGGAAGGCAGACTTTCAGGTGTGTTGTTATAGCCCTACCATGGATTAGAGTGTCCAACCGGAGAGTAGTTAAGAGTAGTATCATGAAGAGAGGATATTTATATGAGAGAGTGTTCACTAGTGTAAGTATGATCCCTAGGACTTGTTTCTAAGCATTGAAACATCGTTTGCTACTAGATCTGCTGCATGTTCGCTTGCTCTAGTCTTTACCTCACCATCAAGCTCCATCAAAGTCTTTTCTGGCACCGTTACCCCACGTCAACAACAAGTCAGAAGCTCTTTTCTTACACCGTTACCACTTGTATTTCACTATCTCTTTGCCGAACTAGTGCACCTATACACCCGACAAGTGTATTGGGTGTGTTGGGGACACAAGAGACTTCTTGTATCTTGATTGCAGGATTGCTTGAGAGGAAATACCTTTGACCACTTCCTCCCTGACTTCGATAAACCTTGGGTAATCTCACTTAAGGAAAACTTGCTGATGTTCTACAAACCTCTGCACTTGGAGGCCCAACAATTGTTTACAAGAATAGAAGCGCATAGACATCAAGCTCTTTTCTGGTGCCGTTGCCGGGGAGGTAAGGTAAAAGGTACTCACATCCTCCAGTGTGAGTGCTCAAAGTTATTTCCTTTAGATTCTGTAAATTTGTCTTTTTGTTTCTTGTTTTCTCTAGGTAGGCTTAATGGAAAACAACAACAAAATTAGAGAGATTTATAGTGTTTATTTTGAGTTAGGACACAAAGTGTTTGAAGAGAAAATTTAAACACCTATGGAGCTTTATTTGCATGCTAATAGCAATGTTATTAGTGTGAATTCTTTGGACACCATTATTGCTAATGCTATGGAAAATTCTAAGCTCGGGGAAGCTAGTTTTGATGAAAATGATCTTTTTAGTCCCCCAGCTTTGGAAGATAGATATTCTATTGCTTATGATGACACCAAACCTCCAATCTATGATGATTACAATGATGAGTATGATATTTTCAGTCCACCTACTATTGAGGAGAAAATTTATTGTGATTACAATATGCCTCCTATATTTTATGATTATGGTGATGAGAATAACAATGATAGCTATTTTGTTGAATTTGCTCCCACTACAATTAATAAGAATGGCTATTCTTATATGGAGAGTAATATTCATTTTATGCACGTGGCTCATGATAAGAATGTTTTATGTGATAGTTATATTGTTAATTTTGTTCATGTTGCTACTGAAGGTTATTATAAAAGAGGGAAACATGGTTTTATGTATCTCAACAATATTAAGTTTCCCCTTTTATGTTGAAATTTTTGAAGTTGCACTTGTTTTACTTTCTTATGCTTGTTGCTTTGTTCTTTCATGACTTGTTTCTTTACCAGATTCCTATGAATAGGAAGTGGGTTAGACTTAAATGTGTTTTGAATTTGCTTCTTGATGCTCTCTTTTACTTCAATTCATGTTTCTTATGTGAGCATCTTCTTAAACTATCAAGCCTAACTTAAAGGCATTAAAGAAAAGTACTTGTTGGGAGATAACCCAAGAGTTTCTTTGAGTCTTGGAAGTTATTACTTTAGTAATGACCTCTACTTATCCTTTTTGTTTGCTTTTTGTGCCAAGAATAACCTCTAATGAGAGGGAAGTAAGATTTGGGGAGTTGTTGTCCCGAAATAGATTTCTTTCCTCCACCATAAAATTCGTGAGGAGTCTCTGTAACTCGGATTGAGCTCAAAATTTACGAATAAATCCTCCAGTATGTTAGCTAACTTTTGTTAGTTCAACACTTTTTGATTTGAGCAACAGAATAAAATGGGTTTCTACCTGTTGGTCTGTTTTGACAGATTTCTGCCATTATTTGCATTTGCTTCTTACTGATTCCTTTTTTAGTTCTCTTTTGGGGGATTGAGCTTTTTGAAGGATTTGCTATAGTAGCTTGCGTTTTTAGTGAAAAGTTTTGCTGTTCCAAAGCTTTTCCTAAGGTCTAATATCTTTCGAATACACTAATGTTGCTAATGAAGATTGTGTGAAGTTTTGTATGAAGGAAAAATTTCAGGTGTAGAGGGAGAATGATGTAATGAGATGAAGAATGGACAAAATCCCAAGCTTGTGGATGCCACCCCGGTGTCACCCCAAGAAATATCCAAGAAGTACAAGCGTCATAGCTTAGGGATGCCCAAGGCATCCCCTTCTTCATCAATAAAAATCTCAGGTCTTTCTAGACACTTCATTTTTATTGTTTCATGCATTGTTGTGTTGTTCTTGGAGCGTCTTAGTTTTCGTTTTTGGTTTTCGTTTGATTAGTTTGCTTGAGTAAGTTGGTTGGTTACACCACACTTCTTTTGGAGAGAGACACACTCTGTTTCCATTGCCTAGAACACTCTAGTTTTCACTCTTATTGTTTTATGAGTGTTCACTTTTGCTAGCACTGCGTTGAGCCTTAGTTTTCTTGTGCTTTCAGCTTAGAACTTTTTAGTTATTCTTTGTGGATTTGTGAGACAAGCTCACTGATCTTTATTGATTATTATCTTTGTGAGTTGTTTCAAATAAGTTGTTTGGTGTTGGAAAAGAGTAGGAAGCTTCATGCTTAAGTGGTACAAAAGGGAGCTTGTTTTAACTGTGACTTAGACTTTAGCATGATATGCTAGGTGTTGTTTTAACCTTATGCTTAGTGATTATTGTTGTAGCATGACTTGTTCCAAACAATTAGGATTGCTTAATATGCCTTGAAGGAATCATGTATTGTGGTATTCTCCTTTGATGCTTTGTTTGGGTTGACTTGGCACATGCTCACACCATGTTATGACTATGAACAAGTCACCATAGCCTCTATGATCATTTAGTCCTTGACTTGTAGTACCACTTTATGATTTGATTAGTAATGTTTTGTCACTTTGCATGATTATGGCCATTATTGCTCTCTTAGTTGGTTGCTCCCAGTCTTTTGCTAGCCTCCACTTGTATGAGTAAGCTCTACTCATGCTTCCAACTCCCAAGAAACCAAGTTGTTCCAAAGTGTCCACTATAAACTCCTATGCATGGTGTGTTACATCATTGCAAGTATATTATTGTTTTCAGCTATCTTCCAATTTAAAACTATTTTGTTATGTGAAAACTTAGTGATTAAAGCCCTCACAAACTTGATGGCACACTTTATATTCTTTGACCCTAATAAACTTGAACCATTGTATCATCTATATTGTATATGCTTGCACTTATACGTTGGAATTAGCAGAACCGTGCTGTCACGGGGAACGTTTTCAACATTGCACTTGTACTTTGTACTCAGTTGATATCATGCTCTTTTGTCTATGGATGTCACCAGTGTGAAATAAAGAGGGAACTTGTAAGTCAATGGAGTTTGTATCCTGTGTTAGAGAAACGCCTGGGCCGCTAGCCTAATTCATGCCTAATCATGGTGGAAACTTGCAGCATCACCATAATGAGCTATATATGAAGCATCCTCAATAAAAATCTATGCATATGGTAAATAAAATATTGCTGAGATGCTCATTGTCTGCTTGCCTTTTCATTTTGGTTATGGGAAATCTCTTGTACCATGTGCAAGGGGTACCCCGTTGGCGGTTCTCAATGATATGCAAATACTTACAATGACAAGAACTTACCTGGGCCCAAAGTTGAGTATGCATGAGGTGTGGCCCTCGTATTCAAGGGACTTGAGATTGCCAACTTATACTTCGTCAAGCATATAATCCATCTTTGTCACTTTAACCTTAATCACTTTAAGATGCTTATGATAGAGACAATGAGGGATGAAAGCTAACAAGTACCATAATTTTTGGAAGCTCTTTTTGAAACTTGAAATCCCTACTTCCTTTATAAAAGGCCTTTCTTCCACCATTATTCGAGTCTCCGCCTTCTACCATTGGGCACCATTAAGAGAGCATAGTTGTCATTATATGTGCAGTGTTCCAAAGCTTATTGATTGATGCATATTGTGATATTACTTGTTCTTGTGCTATTTGTTTCTAGTCACCCTTGTTAACTTTGAAGGTGTCATATGCATATATTTTCTACTCCATGAGGGACAAGATGAATGTCACTATGCTATGTTTTATGTATGCGAAACAAACAAACATTTTTCAATGCATGTTATTCATGATCTTTGTTTGTAGCCTTTCATGTTGCATGCATAGTTACTATGTCCTATTCTTAGAACTCTATCTTTCATGCACATGTTTAGAGTTCTTTGATCCTAGCTTTCAATGCTTGCAAATGGTTTGATCTTGGTTTTGATGGTGCATGTCACCTCAAAAATTATTCTTTTTATCACTTACCTACTCGAGGACGAGCAGGAGTTAAGCTTGGGGATGCTTGATACGTCGGAAACATATCTATAATTTTTGATGTTCCATGCTTGTTTAGTATCTACTTTGCTTTGCTTTGTGTTTCTTTGAGGTGTTTTTATATCTTTTCTGGAACTAACCTATTAAGCCACAGTGCCTTTTGCTTGTTTTCTTCTGTTTTTGGTTCCAGAAAGGTAGAAAATCAATATTCTCATAATTGGACAGGACAAAAGCCAAAGTCAATAACATTCCGTGAGGGACACGAATCTAGAAGGAGGGACGGAGAGGCACCAGAGGGTGGCCAGACCCCCCTGGGCGCGACCAAGCCTGGCCCGCTCCTGGGGATGGTGTGGGCCCTCTGGCCACATCATCGGCCTTCCCCTTCGCCTATAAGAAGCC